>JAQFVV010012471.1:2652857-3278039 GCA_028023455.1 Epiperipatus broadwayi | reverse complement strand
TTGGAAATAGACCAACATATTATCACATACAATGTGTGTGTATATATATATGGGGGATTGAATATGCACAATAGTATGTTTATATATAATAAAATAAAATAAGCCTTTTCACTCATAAATCAATCATAATAAGAATAAATAATAAATATATAATATTCAATTAGTACACTTCATATTTACATTTTTTGTTATGCATGGTATACACTTATAAATATATTTGCATGTGTGAGTAAACACTTATTTTTTTTACAATTTTAAATAAATAAATATTTCTTTAAATTTTTATTAATATTTTTATAGATGTATCAATATATTTTATATGAATCATGATTTCACTATATATAATTTAACTTTTTAAATAATTTTAATTAAAGAATGTTAATACTTTAGTTAGTTTAGTATAATAAATAGACAGGAAATCAGCTTAACAACTTGATATAATTTTTTGCTCCACCAACAAAAATATACCAGACCATATAAATTTTTCAATTTTAAATTTCTTTATTTTTGGCATTCTCTGCTAGCCTCAATTTTTGTAAAAAGTTACTTTTCTTGAAATATAAGCAGCAAACAATACATTCACATAAATATTGTTAATATATATATATATTAAGTAAAACATTCTTTAAGTCACTACAGGACAAAGGCTTCTCCATTATTTTGCCCTCCATAATAGAAAAACAATATAAAAAAAGAGATTACTCATTAGGTTTGATTTTAATACTTTTGATACTCTTTATTTTTTATTAGTTAGAGTTGTTTTTTTTTCTTTTCTCTTTATCTCTCTTCTCTTCAAAAATCAAATCAGCGCAATTAACTGATTATCTTGTTTCTTTTTGCAAGAATATTTTTTTTAATTAGAAAAAAATGCCAAGAATTTTATGATGGTAATTTAAGTTCTTGGCTTGTTTTTCAATATCTATGATTAAGGAGAGAAATAGCTGAACAATATTTGCAAAAATGTATCTAATTGGTTATAAAATTTATCAAGTTAAAGACAGATGGTGATTGGCTTGTAGTCAAGAGTGTTCTAAAAAAAAATATAATGGGAATGTAAATAAGTCAGAAGACCCAAGTGTCTGGTAAGAAGAAATATTCCTAACTTAGCTGTTGAAGCAAGAGCAGTCAAGTTTTCACCAAGCTGTTGCATAATACAGCTGGAATTCTAACAAAGCTATTGCATATAATAGCAAAAGTTTTAATCAAGCTTTTAGCATACTATGAGTTTAATCATAAAAATGGTTTCTACAATAAAAAATATGTGCTATATTCATCTAAAAGCTAGACATCATCTTCCTCCATTTAACCGGCCTTCACTGGAATAAAAATGTAGAGAAGTTAACCCCTAAAGTAATCTGCAATCTCGTCTTCAACCAAAAGCCTGAGTCTTTGTATGTGTTAGTCTTATCTGGAAATTTTAATGAAAAAAAAATAAAACTTACTATTTTTTAACCTGGAAATTTTAGTGGAAAGAAATGGATGAAATTTACTATTTTTTAAATTTGGAATTACTGCATGCCAAGAAAAGAACAAATTGACCATGTACATGTCTAGAAGCCTTCAAACGAAATTCAATTGGAAGAACTGGAAATTGTAATTGGAAAGGACTCCATAGAAAATAAAACCATGGTTAAAGATATTTTTTTGTGAGCACACTAAATTTTCATTTATAAAAAAAAGAGATTTTTTTTGTTGTTGTAAGAATTGAGTTTTAAATATTTTCATTAAGTTAATATTTTTAAATTATAAAACTTTTTCTTTTTAATCCAGTCAATTTTTTCTTGAAAATTATGAAAGTTTTTTTTTTTTTTAATTTAATTTTCTGTAAATTTAAATATTTTTTTTTTTTAAAAAAAAAACATGTTTTACTCTTTTCATTCATTTCCCCTCCTAAATGTTGTTTTCCAACTCTTAGTTATTTTAAAGATATAACTTAATTAATTAAAAGTTAATTTATGAATAGAAATCAATTGATTGATTATAATTTTTATGAAAATATATTTTTTGATGAAATAAATGTTTAAAATTTCATACTATCATGGCATTTTTTTTGTTTATTGTTAATCAATTAGTTATTAAATAATTGTTTTAAAAAGTATTTTTAGTTTTAATTTCTATATTCTATCCAATTCCTGTTTCATAAATTGCAGTGTATGTGTGACTTTATTTCATATGTTCTAGAATTTTTTTAATGATCCCAATAAACATATTTACTTATAATAGGTAAACCTAGGAATTATTTGAAGTGATTTAGAATAAAGTGCGTTATTTATTTATTTCATGCTTGCAGTAATAGTTTATAGTTCTTGCTTTCCGAGCTAGATTTGTGAATAACAGTTAGTTATAGAGTAGGGTTTATGTTTAGTGTTATAAGCATCCATGATGATGATCCAGGTAGGCATGAAAGAGATATTCCTTAAAGTCCATGCACTACATTTCATTTTATTTATTTCTTCCTTAGAAATTTAATAGATGACTAATATATTAATGGTACTAAGTGGCCAGAGCATTGATAATGGTCAGGATGTTGTTAGTACCTCAGCATTATTGGACTTATTGTTATATCTTGATTGAATAGCACTTAAGTATGTGCATCCAGATAATTATTGTTTGTATCTCTGCCCTAGGTTTGGCAATGGCTAAATAATTAATCTGGTCTATAGTAAACCACTTTCAAATACAGTCACAAGATTGACTGTTGATTTATTTTTATTGTTGATCATTCATAATGATGAACGATTATTACTTTTGTGTAATGCTGGTGAACTTATAGTTAGTTCTGTGCTGATCTTTGATATTTAATTTTATATATCCATTTAAATTAGACTAAACATTCACTGAAATCAATGATAATTTTGCCATCACCCCAGGTTCATCCCCTGTTTCTCTATACTGTTATATATATATATGTGTGTGTGTGTGTGTGTAGAAAAAAATACTATCTTGTTATTATAAGATATTTTTAAATTTCCATCTAATATATATATGAAAGAAGTTTTTCAAGTATCCCAAATAGAAATAATTATTTAGAAAAAGCATTTTTTTTTCTATTCTTTATACAAGGAATAAAAGAATATATTGAAGCAGTCGGATCTGAGTTCGATCCTAGCTTCATGTTATTTACCCTAATACTAACTTTAAATTTCCGATGCAATGGGGCTTTATACGTTCAATCCACGCTAATTTCCATAATGAATAACTTGTTTCAAATACGTAGTAAAATTAATTAGTTTAGTTTAAATTGGATCAATTCTCTAAATAAATTCATGATAAAATGTTCATGAATTTACATATATTAAATTGCCTGGATTGTGCGTATATATGTTTGTAAATATTAAATATATATAATTGTTCGAAAGTTTCATTGCGTCGGGAATACTTGTTTTTTTTTTACTTTTAAATAATTTGTAAAGTTTTGCGATTAAAAGCTACATTCCTTCCAAAGGCTTTCAAATTCTCAAAAACAACAATAAAGTTTTATTAATAAAAAAAAAAGATAAGAATTCAATTTTTAATTAAAATCATTTCAGACTTTAAGAATTCATTTTCTAATTAGGAAAGGAATTCAAAAATTAGTTTGAAAGCCTTATCGAAGGAATGTTTCTGAAAACAACTAATTATAAAAAAAAAACCAGATTGATAATAAAATGAGCGCTAGCCGGAGGCATCAGTGAACAGTAGATATATAGCCCTGAAAAGTAAAGAAAAAGACTAGTTTTTGGTTGTAGAGTAGTGCAGTGAACTCTGTGTGTATAAAAATTGTATTTCATCATGATAGAGGGCTAGAACATCAGGGATCTGGCTACGGTTCCTAAAGTCCCGAGGAATCTTCACTGGAGCTGCTGAACCGTTTTCCGGATCGATCATTCTGCTAAAATAATGAAAGCTACTAAAATACTACTCCAGTAGTTAACCAATGATGCCTACGTTTCAACAACTTGGAGGAGTAACTTAAGGACAAGCACGGAATGGTAATATGAACGTTAAACTTTCTGGCCAGTTCGAACTTTATTTTATACTCCTTCTTTTTAAGAGCTCTTTTATTCTTTAATGTAAATCTTTGTAACACCTTTTATTCATGCTACTGTAAATTTATCTCGTAATTCTTTAAATCTCTAGTCTTTAAACTTTTTCTTTTCTTACTTGGCGGTTCATTTAATATATATATTTGTGTGCTTTATTAATGTCGTATTTAAAATTATATGCCAATAATTTTTCGACTCGATGAGCTCCTTGGTTCTATTTGCCTCACGCAAATAATATAATATAAATTTTAAATAGTTATTCTCACCCATTAGAACTAAATTTATAAGTTCTATTAATCATCGAGTCGAAAGAAAATATTATACGTTTACTATTTTTATAATTAGCTAATCATAAATTATTTGCTCCGTTTTTCACCTATGTCCCCAGCTCCTAAGTTACAAGTGTTTATATACTCACGTAATGTTAAAATGTTATTTCTTGCTTCACTAATATTGATTTATTTATCCATATATATATATTTAAAATGTTTTGCAAAAAGGTCGATAAAGGGTTAAATGTATTTTAATTCCACTTTTGTTATTTTATATTAATATTCAGGAAGGGCACGATATTAGGGCATAATTAATATAGTTTATAAATGTTTTAAAATAGTTCGATAAAAGCTCGTTTGACTTTAATTAATTGGTCAAGTCATCACGTAGAGCATTCTACATGGGTTTTATTTTTCAACGATGACTATCAAGTCATCATCATCAAATGTTGCTGACGTAGGGCCATCTTCCGCTCCGTTAGGCTGGTCGGTGATCATATTTTCTTATTTAAATTTCTCGAGGAAGGCAGTACTTCCTTTCCGATTCATTAGTCAAAGGGCGTAAGACTTGCCAAATGCAAGCCGCCATAGGACTTCGATCATCGACTAGCGATCATCTTTCAATTTTACTCTCTGCCTTGTAATTCGTCAGTACCATTGCATCTTTGTTCCGGTAAAACCCGCTCCGTACTCGTAATTCGTGATGAAGTGATTTAAATTAAAGTCGAACCAATTCTCAAATATATTTAGTTTAAATCAGTTTTCAAATCAAGATTAAAGTTATGCCTTAAAATACGTTTTGCTCTTCATGAATAGATTTCCGAATGTGAAAATAAATCTCACATTCCACCGTAATAAAATTAGAACAATCATTTCCGTTCTTAATGAATACCTTTATCTGCCTTTATATTTCTCGTTGGGGGCATAGACATAGAATCCCATGTTGTGTAATACTTGTTGGCATATGATAAGGACCGCCACTCTTATTATATTTATAAATTCTTTTAAAGACTAGAGGTAATTAATGCATTCTATATTTTGATTGAAACAAAACAAATTATTCTTATTAAATATTTTCTAACATACTTGGTTTCTCAGTTCATCATTCTTTTATAATTATTTAAATGTTCATACCCGCTATCTGTGTTGGCAACCCGAACATACATATGATTCGATTTAAAAGTAGTCAAAGTTAATTGATATTCGTGTCAGTAAAAGGGTCTCTAGTCCTCACCAACCGTGGAGCTAGTTCTTGGCGCATAGCACTGTGCCGTCGATTTCTGCTATCTGAGCTGTTGAGTTGGGTTTGAATTCAGTTTTTGTTGAGTTGAGTTTGAATCCGATTTGATGTGCGGTGGTGGTGGATTTCGACCGGTATAATATAATATTCTTTATAAATATCATGTTAAATCGATTTTGACTTCAATTTCTCAGAATTATTTATTTAATATAAAATAATTGTTTGTATCTTTAGTAAATAATTACATTTTATGAATTATTATCAATTATTCTATTATTTGGGAATTAATTATTACTAATGGATTTCTATTATTAATTTATTAAACTATTTAATATATCATAATATCTTAATCTTCTGTTCTAACTCAAGCCAGTTCTGCACATATATTTGAAGATAATATTTAGGAATTTGGTTGATAAGATGCATCCTTTAGCTTAATTAAGGATGAAGGATATTTGAATATTCAAGTAAAGACTTAAACTCAGGTCTAAATATTATCGAGTAAAAATGTCAAAAGTATTTAATGCAAGATAAGCACATATTATATATAAATTTGCCATTTAATTGTGGTAATCTAAGCTATTATAGCTATTTCATCCTCCACTTTACTTTTATTCTGATTGTCAAAATATTATTTGTATTTTGGATGATAATGATCATCATGGTACACAGATGGCTATTCAAATGTGGGGAATTGAATGATTGTCCATTGGTATAACCTACTCATCATTAAATCATTAGAGGATCATTGACATGTACTCAGTTATTATGAAATAATGCACCAATATAAGACTATTTATTTATTTATGTTTTACAAATGATATTATTTCAACATTTAGTACTTTGTGCCTCTCTATCTTTTGTAAATACAAATTATTCTCCAGATAACAATATGTCTAATCTATTTGAATCTATCTATTCAAGACCTGTAACATCTTCTTTATATTAGAGATTAAAGTAATTAAACTAAAATCCTTACATTTTCCTGACTTATGATATTTTTTACTAATATAATCATAATAGTTAAAAGTAAATTTATTAATGACTATCCTGGGTCATAAATTACATTACACATATTAATCACTTCTCTCTAATTCTTTTCTCTATAACCTTCAATAATTCAATTAGAATCTCATTTGTGCTTCACTAATTTTCATTTCATCTAATGTTTTTACAATTTTGATCATTCTTGCACAACCTATTTCATATTTATCTATATGATTTCCTTTTTTAATTAGTATAAATCATTGATATACAATTCTATTTACTAATACTTCACTTAATTCTATCTCCAAATTCTTTAATTCCTATGGCTCTGCTTTTCCCAAAAAAAATTTTTTTTTTTTAAAAAAAAAAAAAAAAATTTTTTTTTTTATATTTTTAATTTTTTTTTTTTTAAATTAATAAAAAATTTTTAAAAAATAAAAAAAAAAAAAAATAACATAAAAATTATTAAACATTTTATATATATTTCTAATGTCTATATACTGTAATTCATCATTCTTTATTAACTTTATCAGTTTCACATCTCAATTCACTATATTGATTAGAATAGAATATGTGTTGCAAGTATACAGTATTTTTCAACACTCTCATATATATATAACACAGATGCTTTTTTATATATAGTATGCATATATAAATTAAAATTATAGTATAAACAAAATTTTAAAAAAATCATAATAAAATAGTTAATAATAAACTGAAGGGACACATTTATATATACAGTATATCATTGAGTGTGCATTCATTCATACATTCATTGAGGCAATAAGAATACAAAAAAAAAACTAACTACAGTATTTTTATATTTAAAACAATGTAAATATCAAAATATCTGATTTGCATTGCTATTAAATTTGCTCTGGGTGATACTCTTTTTTTTTTTTGCAATAACTTTTTTCTCTTATAGAAACAATAGTAGTCTTGTTATCAAGAAATTACAATCTCTCTAATTAAATTTTAGTGTTTTTAAATGAGTATCAACTTTTAATGTTCTAAAATTTTGTAAAACTTTTAGCATTATGCTTAGAAAATATTTTATTATGCAAAACACTGCACATCAAATTTGAAATGAATAATAAAGAAAGAATAAAATGTATAGGCTTTTAACATAAACCAAATCATTTTTATTAATATATAATCATTTTTTGATGCTTCAGATAGAAAAAACAGTTACTAATATATTATAAAATTTATTTACAAATTTTACATTTTTTTAAAACACGATGGCTTATGGTGCTCATAGAAAAAAATAGCTGCTCAAATATCATAAAATTTGCAAATTTTAATAATTTTTTTGTTTGTTTATTTACATTTTTCTTTGGAAAGTGTATAATTGAAACTCTATAGTTAGATACGGTGTAATTCATGGTTTCACTATACTTCTATTTTTTATAGAATTCATTGTACCTCTATATTCTACAAAAATCACATTTTCCTACCATCTCTATTTTATTAATCAATAGATTTTTTTCTCATATTTCTTTTATAACTCACTTCATCTACTTCAGTATTTTTTATATTTTCCTTGAAGAATTACCATCTTTTATTTGAATTTATTTGATCTATTATATTATTATTGATATCTATTTTCTTATCTAACAACACTAAAAATTTATTTCCAATCTCCTTTTAATTTAATAGTTATCTTTTTTTTCTTATCTCTGTTCTTTTATTATTTTGAAGTTCATTTCAATTCTACCATTAATAAATTGTCTCTCAAATCTATATTAGCTCCAAGATAAGCACACACAATCTTACCACTATTTAAACACCTATTTTGAATACTCCAGTTAAAATCTATTCTTACTTCCTGGAGCTATTTATGTGCAAATCTTCCTCTAATGATTTTCAAGCATATGTATTCATAATTATCACATTATTTATAAAAATTTCATAATCTTTAATCTCTCCCACAATTTTATCATCTCTTCTCTATTTTATTACAATATGTCAATACTCACTATTATCATTTAACTACTTTTATATTCTTTTTCAATGAGGCTTTAGGAATTAAAAATACAATTAAAAGGGTAAATGAAATAAATAAATATTAAAGGGAAAAATATTAAGAAAAGAAAAAAGAAATGGAATGATTATGGTTAGAGGAAAAGAAGAGAAAAATTAATGGATAATTTTAAAGAATGGAGCAGTTGCATTTAAAAGCAAATAAATGAACAGAAATATCTTTGAAAAAGTAGCCAGAATAAAGTAAGATGCATATCTGTTCAAAGATGATTAATGAAGATGATAATGTGTATTTGTAATATATTTCATAAATAAATGTATATATAATAAATTTACTTGTGCAACTCTATAAACTGAATTAAGTTTTAATGAAATTATCTAATAATATATTCAAATAGATTTATTAAAATCATTTTTGATTTAATAATTTAAAAATTCTATTACAGCAAAGTAAAAAATTCAATTTTCCTTTTTTATCATCAATTATGTATAAATATCATTCTAAAACATTCTTTTGTTTTTGTTAATAAAGAAGAGAAAATTTAATTAAAACAGTGACATTTATTCATTTATTATTTAAATAATAATTTTAAACATTTAAATGATGTTCCTTCTTATTCATATTTGAAAACATTTTTAAATTAAAAGAAAAATATATCTATTGCTATTATTTTTTGCATGAATACAAAAATAAGGAAATAAATCTTTTAATAGAATATGATATATTTTAAAAAAAATTAATGAAAGTAATCAAAACACAAAATACATAAAAAATTAATTAAAACAATCATCATACATAAAATTTCTTGCAATTTCATTGGTTAATCTTTATTAGCTGTTAATATAATTACCAACACAATAACTTTTATAATCATATACTGAATAATAATATAAATAAAATGTTTTAAAGTTATACAAATACTTTACTATTTTGTTGAATGGTATCTCAATTAGAATTCAATTTTTCTTTTTCTAACTTTTCTGAATGTGCCATCTCTAATTCATACATTTTTATATATGTTCCACTTAAACATATATGGTTATTAAAAATAAATTACATCATCATAACATAATGTTCAAATAATCTAATAGAATACTATTGAAACAGGCAAAACTCTCCATATAAGTGCCACTTAGTGCAAGCCAGAACAATCAATGGATGCTAGAAGGCTTTGGGTTGCAGTGAGTGGCACTACTGTTTGGAGAGTTTTGCCTGTTTTAATAGCAGTTATGAGCAAGCGTAAGAAATGGTGATGATGTGATGTTTAGTGGAGAATATTATTGACAAGAAAACACTACAATTAGGCAATAAATAAAATCCAATTACTATTTAGGTGTAAGATCTTCAAATAGATTGCAATTGAAAATATTTATTAAAATAGATTGAAATTGAATCCATTGAGAAATTTAAATAAACTCCATTACAATGGCAAAACTTTTCTATTAATTTGTCCATAAACATGAAAGTAGTAGCAAGATAATTAAGTAATAAGTATGCATTTAAGTGTAACCATGTGTTAAAGGTTGAGAAGCAATATACACTACTGGCATGGATGATGATCAAGCTTGGTTTGCAGCAGAAAATATTCATGGGTTAACTAACCAACTGGGTTCAAAAGTATCACAATTTAGATTTTCTTCCAATCCCAGAATATAAGCAATGAATGAAATCAGTAAACTCTAAGTTAAAATGAATCCAGTTATTAGTCATAAAAGTCTGACCACATAAAAACTTCTTAATTAACATCCTAGTTTTAGCAGTGAAAAAAAATGTTGCACTGATATTATTGCTAGTATGTTAATCGCAGGGATTCTACCAAGTTACTAATCCCAGAAGTGAACAAGTAGTTTATTAAAATTTGTACTAAACATGCATTAAATACAGGAGAGCACACATTTATATAGATAATTTAAATGTAATGATTTATATCTGAAAGATCTCAACTGCTATAGTGATACAAATCAATCTAGGCAAGATTACTGATTGCACTGGCTAAAATGTTTTCCATATTTGTGCAGGAATGTGTAATAAATCAACACAAGATCAATTATGGATCTAGCCAACTATACTAATTATTACCCAATTTATATATTTTAGTGAGCCAATTGATATCAGTTATACAAAGAATATTAGCAACAATCCAAATCTTGCCAGATGCTTTGTACTTGATAGCAGTATGACTTAAATTATTAAAGATAACTGTTCCTGTTAATTAACTGCAAATGCAATCCCATGCTAAATGCTAACATAGTTTCAAATAGTCAAAATACATCTTATCTTTAGCAAACAAAGACAATCAGTGTTTCATAATAAAGTATAAGATATCAGAATAATCTGAAAAATCTCAATGAAAATAGATTACACTGTTGTAACTCACTAACCTTCCAAATCACACTTTAATACATAAACTAATATCTTCTGGAAAAACAAGAACAAATCTGATAATTGTTATAAAATATTTTATTTATTAGACACATTTGACTATTTTTAGATAGCAATCTTGAATCTTTCAAAATAAATAAACAAACATGTATAATAGTTATTATATAAAAACATTAATTGTATATGTTTTCCTGAAGGCTTGTGACGATGATGTTCTAGTTGTATTTTTATATTGGACTATTTCCATCATCTGAGTTTTGAATGTCTTTAGGAGAATTTAAATTTTATTTAAATATTCCAAATACATTCAACTGTTAGTAATAGCACATCAAACAGTTTAGAGGGAAGAAAAATACCTCTCAAAACATTGTGCATATACTAATCTGTTTGATGTGCTATTAATAACAGTTGAATTTGGAATATTTAAATAAAAATCAAATTTTTCTAAAGACATTCAATACTCATATTAGATGATGGAAATAGTCCAATATAAAAATACAATTAATTGTATATATTTATAATTAGTTTATTTTTCTTTAAGATTGAATATGATTATTTAAAAATAACTGAACATAACCTTTTACAAAAAGAAAATGTCATAACAAGTACAAGGAATACATGTTCATTTTAATATATAGAGACAGATGTTATTTCATATAAATTAATATTATACAAAGACCAATTATAGAGGGATGCAAACAAATAAACTTCTTTTACAACAAATTTGGAAATAAAATATAAATATTATGTTGTTGCTGTCAGTTTTAATATAAGTTCTTTAATTCTTCATGACTTCATTTCAGATTTGAAGTTTAATGTTCAGGAAGTTGGAAGTGACTAGTTTATTTTTTGAAGATATGATTTTATTTGTCAGATGATCATAAATTTCCATAGCAGCAAAATGATAAATATTATATACTTGTGTTAACCAGTGTAGTTTTTATGATTTGTTTTGAAAAAAACAACAATATATAATAAAATTACTTAAAAGCATGTAATCTTTGATTTGATATTTTATAAAAAAAAATTCATCTAGTTATTTTTTGATTTACAGATACAGTATAAATATTATTGAGGCTTCAAAGGCCAAGAATATTTTTTATAAGCAGACCATTGAACTTAATGGATGATAAAACTGTCTAGAGTATATAATTTAAAATATCTTTTTATAAAATTATGTAATTTTTAACCTAATTTTTTTTTATTTATTTTTTACAATAATTTTTTAAAAATTAAATGTATAGGTATATTCAACATAAAATCACTCATCAACATAATATTAATGAATCAATATTCATGTCTGCATCAGTGACAAAGTGTGACTTTTTTAGGAATGAAAGCACACTACATAATCTTTATTTTAATAATGTTTTTATTTTATTTGCCACAACAATTTTTATGTAATAGCTAATATATACATATTACATTACATCCAGATTAACTCTCTTATCTGTAAATCAGACTGTGACTAGTCAAGTATAGAGAATTCTTTATCAAGATATTTTTATCTTCCAAATGCTTTTAATATTCTTAAGTTTTAACTTTAAATTACATTTTAGCATTGTTTGAACTTAATTAAAATCAACAAATAATGCTAGTGTTGGTAAAAAAATTGAAAGTTAACAAAAATTCCATACAAAAAATAATGAATTTGAATAGTTCATTCTTCTTTTTTTATGTTTAACAAAATAGTTTATATATTGTTCTTACTACATTATTGTATGTGCAACTTGTTGGATTGATTTTGTGAAGTTGAAGATACACTGTATACATATTTTAATGAATTTTTAAAATTAAATTTTAGTTAAAGCTTTTTAATTTTTTAGTGAATTCTTCTATGGAAGCACTCAATCTATTCAACACATGAAGCTTTCATCCCCGATCTGCATACAATAACATTTCAAGTGCGCAAAATATTATGAAAAATTATATCTTGTTTTTTTACAATCAATAAAATATGCATGAAGAGGGAAGAATGCTCTTTTAACATCCATTAGTTGATTCTTTTTACTAAGATTATATCTTGATATAATTATATTATAGTACATATGTATATATCACATATGTGTGTGTGCAAATATACATAAAATCCAAATATATAAAAATACATAATTTAAAAAAAAAAAAATCCCAATTACATTTAACCATTCATTTTAATTAAATTTGTTAATTACAAATTTTTTTTAAAAAATTGGATAAGTGAAACAATAATAACTATTTAAAACAAAAATTAAAAGAAATACTAAATGAATATAAAAGAAAAAACATAAACAAATAAATAAATAAAGATAAGTAGGGGGGGGGGGAATAAAAATGCAAAAACATAATAAATAAAAAAAATAACTATCAAGAGATTTAAAAAACCTGTAGAAAAATAAAATAATTATAAATAAAATTAAATAAAAAATATAAGATGATAAAAAAATAAGATTAAATTATTTAATCATAAGTTAAATTTCAATGTTGGGCTAAATAATAAATTCTTTTATTTAAAAGATAAGACTCACCTCATCTATTGTATTAGCAAATTGTTTTAAAGTAGATGATAAAATGCTATCATCAGTTTCAAGAGGAAAATTCTATGAAAACAAATTAATCAATCATTATAACAACTAATCAATGCAATATATTTAAATTCCCCAAATAATTTGATATTACCTGTTTTTCATATGCTCTCAAGTGATGAGACAAAGATTGTATAGCTGTTGTCAATTCATTCTAAGTTGAAAAAAATAAATATATTAAATAATCAAAAGTATAAAGTAAAAACAAACCTCACAATATGTAAATAAATAGATAAAAAGTAAAGACTAATATCTATTATTGATCACTGTAATGCTGGAGGAAATCAATTTATTTATTAACCACTCAGCTTTCTGTTGTTGTTTTTACACATTTTTTTCCTTATTTAATTCTATAGTGAGAATAGGTTGATAATTAGAGATGAGCTCGATTGATTAGCTATGTGTTGGCAACCTAAAGCTTATTTACAAATATTTTACTCACTTAATAAAACACTTAATTCTGTCCTGGAATTTAATCTAGATCACAGACATTGTAGATAAATAAACATACTAACCATTTGTGCATAATGTTCTTAAAATGTTTATGTAGAAAGATCAACTTATTAAATTAGGACAGTTTTCAAATAAAAACTTTTCATTATATTGAAGTTACAATAAGTAATTAAGAGTTCCACGTGCAGTCATTATTACATCTGATTGGCTGTCACATAAGCATTTTTAAAAGCGCATCTGCCAAAGGTTTTTAGCCTATCACATTACTGTCAACTGTTTGTGCTTAATAAATTTAATATATTTAAATAAGTATATATAAAAAAACAATAAATTAATTGTTTAATTTCAATCAATCAATTTTATTTTAAATTCATTTAAAATTTTTTTTTCTTAAATTATTAGATAGCAAAAACTTTCCAATAGTTTATAAGATACAATAATGATGTTTCAAGTTTTTCTATATAGATGAGAGCAAATTGAGTCTTTAAAATAAATCAAAATTTTATAAATGTAGAGTTAAAAATAATTACTTTAAATCTTATCTTATTCACTCATAAAATAACTATTCAATGCAAAGATTGCCTTTTATGAATGTAAAGAAATTAAAAGAAGAAAGACTCTTTTGATCAATTATTTTCAGCTTCCATGCTATCAATCTTCTGATTAATTATTTTGGGTTTCTATACTATCAACCGTATGGAAATTTCTTTTAATGACAAGGGATGACTGGCAATTGCTTTGAATTATGAGAGTTATTATATTGTAACAGTATGGAGAATTGAGGTGAACCTGGGATGATGGCACTCATCATTATCAACCCCAAATTAATATAAAATTTAAAATTAAATATAAAAGGAATGAGTGTGAGAGATCAACAAGAAAAAAACTATGTAGTTATAAATTCACCCAGCATTACATAAAAGTAATAATAATCATTAATTATCATGAATGACCAACAATAAAAATAAATCAACAATCAATCTTGTGACTGGATTTGAAATGGGTCTACTATAGACCAAGCTAACTATTTATCCCTTGCCAAACTTAGGGCAGCAATCCAACATAATAATGTGCATGCACACATTTAAAAGTGCTAATCCATCAGAATATATAACAATAAAAACAATAATGCTGGGATACTAAAACATGCTGATCATCATCAATCCATCTGATCACTTAGTACCATTAATGTATTGGCCAACTATAAACTTAATTTCTAAATAAATAATTAAAATGAAATGCAGTGCATAAAGGATATCCTCTTTGTTTCATTCAGTATTAGAAAAGTAATGAAATCATCATCAACTGGATGTCCATAAATACTAAATATAAATCCTTTTTATATAACAGAGCATTATACACACATCCAGCTCAGTAAGCAAAAGCTTTACAACTGTTACTGTGATTAAGAGATATAATATAAATATATAATATTTTAAAACTATTTTAGGATTGAATAAACTCACTGGAATAACTTTAGCAATGAATTATAAATTTATTAATTAGGAACAGTAAACTGAAATTAAGATCTGCTGAGTATGCTATAAATATAAATTAGCAATTCTGATTTTGATTAATACAAAAAGAAATGTTATCACATTGTGATTTACAAATATATCAATAGATGGTATAAAACACCTATATATCAGCACACAGATATGCCTGTATATAAAAAAATACATATCAGAATTGTGATAAGCTAATAATAAAAATCCAATAACTCATTTTAATAATTCATTAACTATGATTAATTTTAACATATATGTATCTACAAGATACTCATCTACATAAGCATAGATATGCTGCATAAACTAAAATTACAAATCAGATTGGTGATAAACTAATAATAAAATTCCAAATTCATATATATGCACACAAACTACTATGTTGTTATATGCCATGAAATATATAACAATCTCAATATGTATATACATTTGTTGTTTTTAAAAAATTGTAGGTCATACTGTGTATAAGTTTTTTGTTTAAATTGCCAACTTAACATAATTTTTCTATAATTATTGATATATGAATGATACATTTGTTATACAGTATAATGGTATTGATACCTCAAATTCTTTTCACATTTTTCTAGTTTATCATGGAATTGAAAATAATAAAACGCTTTCTTTTCTAGATATTTTAATTTTTAAAAAACCTGTTGACATTTTGTCAATATCTGCTTATAGAAAATTCACCCATACAAATAGATATCTCAATTTTAATTTCAATCATCATCCAGCTTATATATTTTCTGCAGCAATATATAATCTTTTGATGAGACCATATAGTTTGTCTGATAAAGATCACCTAAAAATAACACTAACTAAAAATATTCTACTTTCTAATGATTACTGTAGAAACATTATACATAAGGCTTTACAAAAAAAAATGGCAAAATTGATAATTCTTCAAAGAGTCACTGATAAAATTAACAGATGACTGCCTAATTTCAACATTTTTCTAATTTCCATTAGCAAAAATTTGGCGATTTTTTCCATAAGCCTAAAGACTGAGTATTTTTAAGAACATCAAGATATCTATAAAATTCCATGTTCAAGGTGCCCCAGAAACTATGTGGATCAATCAAATAGATGTATTGAGATCAAAGTTAAGGAGCATAAAAATGCCTTCAATCAAAACTTGATTATATCAGCCTTTATAACACATTTTTTAGAAACTGGTCATACTCCTGACTTTGATAAAAATGGAAATACTAGGTACTGTAGAAAAATATGAGTTAAGAACTAAGAAAGAGATTGGTAAAATTTTAAAAAGGTTAAATAATTTAAATAAATGTTGATAAAATACAGTATATTTCAGCATTATAGAAATGAATAATTTTACTTTTTTCTTCTAAAATCAATTTAAATTAAATCAACTGATTGTAAAATGAAATGAAGTAAAAAATGTTTTGATAATCTACTTTCTATTCCGAATGGACAACCATCTAATGTATACATGAATCAACATTCTTTAATTCATGCCAATCACAATCTTCTTATTACTTGAGATAAAACGGTTCTTTATTATAACCTTAGCCTTTACAAAGATGAATGTGATTTCATTGAAATGTTAGCAATTAAAACAAAAATCTAATAGATGGTATGATCCCAAAAATACTTTAATTTCATCATATAACTGTGAAAAATCTTCATTATAATATTTGATGTTTTTGTACATAGTTTTCACATGAGAAGTTCTATTTGTTTAATACATGAAATCATGATTGTGAGATGAAGAAAATTGTACAAATTCTTATTTTTTCAAATATTTGTTATTGATATTTAATTCTACTTTAAATATATTAACTAATATAGCATTAGGCAGGTTATATAGTGTAACTGTTAGTCTAACCAGTACTACAAGTAAAATTTTAACTATAACTAAAGTTTAATGGAAAATAATCATGATATGAAATTTATTTTTTGTTTGAATAATATCACCTTCCCCTCTCATCCAATCACATATCACCAGATTGGAAGAGAGTTTAATCTCATCTTGTTTCATTGTAAAATATAAGGCTCAAATCTGATATGAAGTTGAATTGCAAGATCAAATGTATAATTTAGAACTTTAATTCTGTCTTTTATGATATATAATCCAATTCCACATTGATTTATACCTACCTTTCTTTATATCCTTGTATAAAAAGTAATACCCTCAAAAAATTTAGATTTATATGAGCTTCCTCCTACTTTTAGATATTAACAAAATAAAACCTGAGAATATTAATATAAAACTCACAAATAGGAATAAGATTAAACTAATAATTTAATGATTCATTTTGCATACAATTTTAAACCAAGTTAAACTTTCACCTTAATTAATAAAATACACAAATATATGAATACTCTCTCTATGCTAGAACAACTACCATGAAAATGTTATAACTAACATTACTGAAAATATAACATTTTTTGGATCAAACATTGACTTTGAATTTAGCATAATTTAATGTAATTTCCTATTCTAAATCAATAGAAATTTATATATTATGAAATATTTTTTTAATTTAATTTTAAGTATTGACAGAATAAAACAAAGCAATTATTTTCAAATTCTTAGTGTTACTTATTAAATATAAATACAGAGAACATAGATTCAAACTGAAATACTGATTATGTTGAATGATATAAAAGTTACTCTTTATAAGATCCCTATTTACTTCATGCGGGCTAAATGATCTGACATTTTATGTATATTATTAATTTAAATTCTGTCTTGATATAGGTCTGGTATACATATATTTGTAAAAATAAATTTTTATCAACCATTATATATGTATATGATTAAAGAAATTTGTATTCAATGCTATACATTCATTTCAGTAAAATATTGCAAAGTTTTCTAAAACATTCTTATAACATTTGTTAAATGGCTAGATTATAGAAATAACAAAATATTACTTCCTATTTAATTCTTATATTAATACATTTTATTTAAAATTTTGAGAATATTAAATAAAATAATTTTCAACATAGCATTTATTTTACTAGTTAGTCTAAGATTAACTTTAAAGCACTTTTATTTAGGTTTTTTTCCTTTTTCCTCTATTTATATCACATGCTCACACCCATATATTTATAAGTAAATAAAGTAAGTGTTTAAAATGACTTACAATCTTATTTTATTTTAAATTTTCTATTTATTTAAAAACTAATTTGACATTTTCATTTAAACTTTTCTCTAATAAAATTTCCACTATCTATAAACCTAAAATATCTTTCTATCTTCTCTTTTATACCTCTTCTTAAACACTATCATTTGTGATTTACAAACTTTTTTTTAAAGCATATGATGAAATTGATGTGGCATTCTTTTATTTTCCAAAATAATGATTACTTTAATTCATTTTTTTTGTTTCCAATATCCTTTTCTTAATTCTAATACCAATCAGTAAAACAAAATCATAAAGATTGTAATTTACTAATCTGTTTCATATAATTGAGATATCATTTATAATTAAATTTAACTATAAGATGATCCAAAATTTATATTAAGGAGAAAAAAAATTATTTTTACAAATTGCATGTATGATGCAAGATGGATATTCATGAGAAGTGCAGAATTTTTTTATACATCTTGCTGATGTCAATTATATACATACATAGTGAACTATCTAAATTTTTCTAGTGTAATATAACAGTGATTTCTCATCCCCCTCCCTCCTCTTTTTTTTTTTCCTTGCCTAATATTTATAAATATACCAAATTTATATGAAACAATATATATTATATTTAAGTTCTAATCATATGTAAAATCTTTTAATACTTTAAGCTCTTTAATTGTTATATTTGTATCAAAACTGCTTGTGCAAGATTTACAGTTCATTTTACTATACTGTTTATATTTTGAGTTTGTTTACTACACAGATATTGCTAGAATAAATATAAAAACAAATCAATAACATATCCAAGGATGAAACAATAAAACATTAATGTATGAGTTATTAATATTAGAAACTTAATAATAAATTTCTATTATTTTAATTCCAACGTACCTCAGCCTGGAACACTCTCAAACATAAATGATGAAGAGAATTTGTATAATGCTTAAACAGCCTTGTATCTTGTTCAAAAACTCCTAATAAAAATCTAGTCTAAAAAATAAAGAGGAGAAATAAGCAAATAGTTTATACTTTGTGGCTAATTATGAATCAAAATATATAAAATGCGCTAACACACACAAGAACACAAAGCTAAAAACAAATAAAGCAAATATATATTATTTTAATATCTATTCATTAAATGGCTAAGCACTTTCAAGGTTCAAGCCCTCATAATCATAGCCATATTACAAAATATAATAAATTGACTTGGAGTGATGCAAATGAAATAATTATGCATTCCATTTCTTGGATATTTTGTAGCAAGAGTCTTTTCTATTGATGGCATCGCCATCTCTAGATATAAAGAAAGTTTCTTTTATCTTTCTTTTTAGATCATGCCGCTCTCTGCATACCACCACTGGATTTCCTGGTTGACAATCATGCCCAGCTGAAGCACGGTGCTGCGCAAAAACTGAACTATGAGCAGTGTCCAACAAAGCTTTATTATAAGAATAAGTGTGTTGCGATAGCCTAGTGGAGAGAGAGGCCCTAGTCTCACCATAATATGATGATCTACAAAATTTTTCAGGGCAGGCAATATTATAGACCACTTGAGGAGTCAGCGAGGGTGGGAGGCAGTCTTTGGTATTATTAATTAATTTGTTAGAGTTAGGAGGTGTGTGAAAACATAACTGGTATTTATTATTGAAAATATTATAAAAACATTTATGCATACTAGGCAGGTAAGGGAGTAGGAGTCTTTGCTTGTCAATGTTAGGGACTTTATCATTTATTTTAGCAAAAAACTGTTTTATCCTCCTGTCAATTACATTCACATCAAAACAAACTTTTATTAGGTCGTCCCTATATGATGTGAGGTTAGCTTTTTTAGCTGCCTCAAATTTACATAGGTGTATATTTCTAAACAAAAACGAGGTTAAGCCAGGGAGTTTGTGGTTAGTTGGTGAATTGGAAAGAGGGTGGGAGTGTCCTCTAACAACAAGGGGTTTGATTAGCATTTTATAATTAATATGTGTGTGTTCTCGCTGCATATGTAGGTCCAGGTATTTAACTTGTTTATGAGCATTTTCATTCTTCAAGTTAAACATAAGCCCTGTAGTGTTTTGAAGTTCATTTTTTATTTGTAGAATAATTGGAGAGGGAGCAGCTATGAAGATATCATCAACATATCTAGTGTATATGGATAGCAAGTTAGATTCTTGGTATCTCGGAATTATTTGCTTTTCAAAATAATTTAAAACTACACTTGAGATGATGCCACTCATAGGGAGTCCCATTGGCCAACCGTCTTTCATATGAAACCACTGGTTGTGAAAGAATGCCATAATATTTTTATCAAGCCAAGATAAAAAGTCTATAATAAAGTCAATTAGTGGCTGAGCTAAATTGTGGTTTATAAGCTCTTCTCTTACAATCTGAATAGATTTAGCCCTACAAGTGGAGCCGTATAATTCCGAAACATCAATAGTAGCTAATGAAGTGTCTGGGTTCAAAACTAAGTCTTTTATTTTTGCAACAAATTGAAATGACGAATTTATAGTATATGAACCGAATCTCAAAGCTTGAATGAGCTGTCTGTTAACCCATTTCGCCGAATTGGAATAATGTACTCCTCCAAAATCTAAAATAAGTCGCAATGGAATATCAGCCTTGTGTATTTTGGCATTGACAAACATCCTTGGAGAATGGATGCAGACGGGTAAAGCCTATAATATTCTGCCTTAGAGAAAGCTTTATTACAGTGTGGTCTGAAAATGGAAGAAATAAACTTATCCTTATTTAATTTATTATTGAAATCGTGAAGCCTTTGAAATTGTAGTTTATTAATTTGCTGATCCAGTTTAGATGTGTAGTCCTGAGTTTTCATAAGCACGAATCTATTGCCCTTATCTTCCAGCATGCATGTGATATTTTTGTCTTTAAAAAATTGTTTGGTTTTGAATAAAAAAATAAAAAGTTAAAAGAGAGAGAGGGGCGGAGGAGACTCTTTTAAATATTCAGTTTGATTAATAAAAAGTCTTGCATATATTAATTCAGGAAATAAAAATGACAATAACTTTATATCTTTCTGACATTTATTTTTTAATTATTTTCCATGTTTTCATAAATTTAAACTTTTGTTATTCTTTATCTCAATTATTTTTTAAAAATGTAATAATTTTTGAATAAATGTTTCTTGAAAATTTCTCAGATTGAACTTCATTTTTATATTATTAATAACAATAACTATATGTATAATTACTGATAGATATAATGCCTTTTGCTATGTTATGCTATAGTTCCAAGTAACAGAATCCACTAACTTTATAATATAACTAAATATAAGATGATAGAAATATCTATAGTAAAAGGATAGCAAACAAAAGCAATTCTATATCAATGATTAAGTATGTGTCATAATATAAATAATCTATTACCTTTATTGTTATATGGGTCATTAGTAAAGAACATACATTGAAAACTTTCGAAATAATTTCAGACATAAAGTATACATCCAAAAAATTAGATAAAGAAGATAATTATCACATAGTATACACAAAAATTTTTCTTTTTACAAAACTTTTAAAAGAGCAATTTCTAATCCATAAATAAAATTTATATTTTAGTTACAATATTAACTTAAGAAAAAAAAAACAGTAATAAATAAAACACTACTCAAATTATCATTCTAAAAAAGTGTAAGGTAATAATAATAATAATAAAAAATACAAAAAAATAAAACATGAACACATTAAATTCAAAATGAGTTTAAACAATTTATAAACGCAAAGTAAAAGAAATTACAATTTTAAAAATATCTTATGAATTCATTTTGAATATGCTCAGTGTTATTTTTATACTTTGGCAAGAAGGTTTCTGCTTTAAAGAACTTTGCTCATCAAAGCACACACACACACAAAAAAAAATTATTGAAATAAAAGTAAATAATTTAAGCATGATTAGCAGAAGCATATGAATGTTATTGTATTTATAATGCATTAAAAAATCTGAATACATCTAAATTAAAGCAATCCATTATCTTAGATTAGATGGAATAATTCTAGAAGCTAATAGCTCAAAATCATAAACTCAAGAGAGAATTCTTTGGTAGAAAGTAAAATTAATTTTGAAGATGCCTTCACCACAATAATTGGCCTGAACTGATACTTGCTATTTAAAATATTAGCAATGATTAATAAAAAAAAAACCCAAACTGACCTATATTTGACTATTACCCTTTTAAAAATATTTAAAGTAATTTTAGAGACAATGATTTTCTTGAGATGAAAACCAAACAACTTATAAAATATGCAAAAAACTGATATTACAATAATACATACATAAAAAAAAAACACAATTGATGAGAAGTAAAACAATATTTATAATTAATTTCTATAGAGATTAATTTCTACCATTATAGATCAAAGTATAGTTTCAATGGAAAAAAGTTTTGAACATAATGAGACACACATTCTTATTTTGCTTTATATTTATTATTTAGAAATGCTTAAAAGTATTTTAGAAATGCTTAAAACTATTGTATAGATCTAGATATTAAATTTAAGATTAATGATTTATTTGATAAATTAAAATATTTTATAATATTTTCTGTGGTGGTAATAAATTTATTATATGCAATTTTATAATAGATATTTAAATATAATGCAATGAATGATTCATTTCTAAATTTCATTAACAATTAATTAAAACAAATTGATCATGATAGAAATATTCTGAAAACATATAATAATCAATCTAATTTAATATTTATACCAAATTTAAATGAAGAAGAATTATATGATATAATAAAGCAACATAAAGATAATATAAGCCCAAGTATAGATACAATCAGAATGGTAGACAGAAAATAATATTGAGATTCTATCAGATGTTATAATTTAAGTGATTAATAACATAATAGAAAGTAGTGAGTTTCCTACATTACTGAAAATATCTATAGTAAGATCAGTTTATAAATATGATGCTAAAAATAATTTTAACAACTATAGAGCTATGTATATCTATTCTTCCTTCAATTGTTAAAATAATAAAAAAAATATATTTATAAAATAATTACAAAAATTTTAATTAAAAATAATTTTTTTAATGAAAACCAATATGGATTCATAGAAGAAACACAACTATATTATTTGAGAATTTTACAGATAAAATTAATAGTACATTAAATGATAAAAAAATATATAATTATAATTTTTTTTAAAATTTTTTAAGGCTTTTTAACATTATTGAGAATAAGCAATTGATTCAGTTTACAAAATTGTGAAGTTAAAGGAAAATTTATTCTTTTTTAAAAAAAAATCATTTAAATGATAAATAAGTTGTAGCAAAAATATCAAATGTAGTGAGTAATGAGCAAAAAAAAAATTTATATGGGGTTCCTCAAGTTTCAATACTTAGGGTTTTATTGTTTCTGCTTTTCATAAATGATCTAAGAAATATTAATTATTAAAGGATCAAGATATCAATATGCAGATGATAAATATTATTATGAATGTAAAGAGCAATATTGATATTGCAATTAAAGAATGTCAAGAAAATCTGAACAAAATTGTCTTTTGGTGCTTTGAGAGAGGAATTTATATAAAAGGAGAAAAAACAAAATATATGTTAATATGTTCTCCTCACATGAAATATAAAAATATTGATGTACATCTGGCATTTGCAGAAGTGTTTATATGAAATAATATAATATGTAATAAGTATATAAAAGTAGAACATGTAAAATATATTAGATATTTTGGAATGATGATAGATGAAAAAATGTATTGGAAACATCATATAAACATACCAATTAATAAATTTAGATATTTTATAATAATGTTCTACAAAATCAAAGATATTTTTCCTTTAAATATTTTTATTGTTATATATAAATCTTTATGTGAATCTTTATTGAGATATGGAATAATGCTTTATAATTTTGCAAGCTTTTCAAATATTAATAGATTAGCATTACTTCAAAAATGAACAAATGATCTAATAGAAGAAAAATATATCAATAAAGAAAAAAATGTATACAAAAATAGTATTTTATTAGTCAATCAATTTCTGGATTATATATAATTATAGAGAAAAAAATTTTTGATAGTACTTTCAAAAAACCTTATATAAAAACTTGAAATGTGTCTAAGGAAAATAGATATATACATAGTTTCAAAATATTGTAATATACATGAACTAGAGTAAGAAATCATTATGTTCCTAAATTATTTAATAATTCACCTATTGAATTAAAGAAGCTTGCAACATTATAGGAAAATAAAAAAAAAATTAATTAAAAAATATATTAAAGAGTGAGCAAAGGGAGGAAATTAGTATATAGAAAAAAATATATGAGTATCTAATGTTATATAATTAATATTTTTATTATATAATTAATATATTATTGAAATATAATTTATTGTTGTTATTATTTATATTATGTTTAAAATTTAATATAAATATCTAAAATTTTATCATTATATTCAAATTATGGAAAGATAATATTTTATTAAAAAAGATAAATAATGATGAATTAGAAGAAGTAAAGAACTGTTAATACTTTGATCAGATTATTAATATAAATGAAAACATAATAAAATTAATCATATAATTAAATTTGGATAGAGTGTTTTTGGCAGAAACAACTTAATATTAAAAGGAAATATGCCTATGTGTATAAAAAGGAAGGTTTTTAATAATTGCATTTTACCATTTCTTACTAATGGATCTGAGATTTGGGCATTCAATAAAAGATTAATACAGAGATTTCAGACCACTCAGCAAAATATGAAGAGACATATGACAGAAGAAACAAGAAAGGATCGAAAATGAAATATATGGGTGATAACACAAACATATATTACTGATATAAATTAAAAGACTGAAGTAAAGATGGCTGGATATATTGCTAGAAGAAATGATAATAGATGGATAGTTGAAATTTTAAACTGGGTCCCAAGAGATTGTAAAAGATCTAGAAAGAGACCATATGTGAGATGAAACAAAGAAGTTGCTAATGTAATGTAGAGAAAAGAGGCTAAAAATAAGAGAGATTAGATTAAATTTGGAGACCTGCCATCATGCAGTAGATCAATAGTTGAAAATGACAATGATGATATATATATATCTTATTACTATATTATTGTAATTCAATAAAACAAAACAAATTTTTTGACAAATTTTAGAATAAATGACTATTATTTTAATAGATACAATAATTAAAGAAAATATCCATAAATGATATGGAACAGAATAGAACATTGTTACCCCTTAGAAAATTAAGCTGGCAACTTATAGAATTATATATTCTTTTGGCAAGGTCTCACACATGGCCAGTAATGATTATTTGGTATGGGTTTTGCAGCCATTATAAATTCTTAACAACATAAGCATGCCTATAGCAATTTCAGGAGTCATTCATATTCAATTTTGTCCAAAAATAAGTTCTGTGATATGGTATACCACGTTTTAAACTTGCCATAACCAAGATATTGATAAAATGAGAATTTTTTCAAATTCTCCTCTTAGAATAATACTTACATAACTAACATGTTAAATACCAAAAAAATTCATCAGATATCTTAGCAATGTTCTAAGTGAAGTTAGTGGTCCCAAATCTCAAAAGTCCACAACAGTATTAAATATTGATTCTATTCAAAATTTAATTATTAACAATACTAAAATAAATCTTCAATACATATATGATTTTAAAAAAAGTTCAAATGTTAAAATACAAAGATCTCAAAACATTCATGTAATAAATACAACTTAAAAAAAGAATATCACTATCATAAAAAAAAAAACTAAAATACTACACATGAAGGAATATATATAAATATATTTAATGAATCAATTCATTAGCATGTATTTTTTTACCATTCAAATTTTATCAATTGTTTTTGATTGTTTAACATTGTATATCAAAGATTTCCTTATTATAAAAAGCACTGTGTGAATTTGTGAATTTTATCAAATATTGATTCAGAACATTTTTCATATTCTTGGTAATAGATTAAAAAGATGATAGGTTTAGTGAAGTATTTACTTGACAAAATAAATGCCACATTTGTTAAATTAATGAATCAGTAGCATTTCAAATCATTGCAGACATTATAATAGGATCTTTCTTGTTACCAGACAATTTTTCATCATTTACTCATATATTTCCTTAATACTTATAGAAAACCAACAGAATAAAATTATATTAGTAATTTCTGGATAAGACAATTAAAATCATATATTATTAAAGGTATTCTGTTTGTACACTTTGTTACAGTTTTTCTTGATTCAATATTAATTTCTGTACAAGAATGTATATGTTTGATCCAGGCAGTATAATTCTGGGAAGAGTTTCTAATGATTTCATTTATAAAAGAAATCAATAGATTAATATTAATAATGAAAAAAATAATAATATAAATTTCAAGTGCTTAACAGAAACAATTAGTGAAATCAATACTAAAGCTAATTTGTTACTTTGTGAATCCTATGGATGCCAGAGGACTTCATCTAAATTTGGATGACCCTATGTTATTCATGACAATTATCAAATAAAAATGTTTGCATGTCTTAAAATTAAAAGCTTTCAAATTAGTATCATCAATGCTTTTATGTGTTTAAAGGTATCCTATTTTTCTTCTGTTTTTTTTTTTTATTTATTTAATTTAATAAGTACAGTAAAATGAGTGACTTTTTATGACCATAATTTTCACAATACTAGATGCAAAGATCATGCAATTAATCATTGCTGCTTAGCTTGATAATGACTTAACATTTAAAAAAAATCAATACTAGGAGCAATTTTGAAAAATTAAACATGCTACATAAAATATATAATAATTTTATTAAATATATAAATGTGAATCAGAAGTATTATCTTTCATTTATAAAACAGACAAATAAAAGATCTAATATTATATAATACATGAGAGCTTATGCTTATCAAATTGTATAACTAAAAATAAATTTAAAAAATTAATAAAAAACATGAAGTATCATGAGAAAATAGAAATATCAACTATCAAAACTATGTATTTAGAACAGTTTACTTTGCAGAGAATAAGCAAGATATACAATTCAATCGATAATAAATTAAAAATAGACATTTTATCTATAGATAAAGATAAATTTCTAAACATAATAAAATCTATACTATAGAAAATACTAATTGTATGTCTATCATATTATTATACTGACTTTAGCTTTTATATATATATTGTAACATAATAAATGAGTTCAAATAGAAATAACTAAGTAAAGGTTCAAAATATAACACTATCAAGAATTATTATAAGCAAATTATTATAGCAATGTATTATAACTCAGGTATATGGCAAAATATCAAAAATTAAATGATGATCAAAAGATATTATTATATCTGAGTAAAGGAGTCCAATATCAAAATTAAAGGTTGATCAAATTATTAATAACCAGTATTATATGAAATCACGTGAAGTGAGTACACTAGTAATTCAATAAAATATAACTCAGGTATACAGGCAGTAGGTTTTATCCACTTTCATTCCTTGGTTTGATGTTAAGTGCATGTTTAAACAAATACTAAGTGAATATGGTCTAGCAGGGCGCCACTAGATTATCTGAATCTAGACACGGTTATATCTAATAACCTTTCACATGTACCGGGTTTGAATCCCTTTTGGTACTTTATTTCTAATAAAAATGAGAGATTTTGCTTTTTGAGCCATATCACTATAAGCACTAATAGTTAGGTAAAAGTAAAACATCTTTAAACCACAGTGGAGTTCATTGAACATAAATCATTTCTCAGATCTTAACATAACAAATGTGTTTCAATATTTTTATAAGTTCACTAGCTCAGATTATATATAACTAATTTAGGATGGCAATTCACTCATCCTTGCATGAAATAGATGATGGGATGTGGTTATAATAATACTAAGAAATCACTAAATATTATAAAATCAATATTTATTTATGGCCTTTAAACAGTTAAACAGCTCATTAATTAAAACGTTGATGACGATGATGATGATGATAATAATAACGATAATGACAAGGGTTTCAATTACAGCTCTAGGACTAAGCCTAAACATAAAACTAATTTTTATAAAGAAATTCTTAATTATTGCTTAATTTTAGCATATTTACTTATATCTTAAATAACTAATATTCAACCATTGATGATGATGAATAATCACACTTAACCAAGACTACACTTAATGAAATATATACGCCTCGTTTAATAAAACAAACTAATATTTATTACTACATTTCTAACATATACATAAAAATTTCTAGATAATATGAAAACTGACATGAATAATAATAATAATAATTGGTTATATAACAATCCTCAGATTAATTTTAAGTTCTTCCCCCTTTCCCTTCAAATGTATTTTGTATTAAGTTGGACGTCACATTGACCATGATTTTCACTCCATGAGAAAAGTATTTAAAAAAAAATATTATCTGCTCATTGGCACACATACTTTAAAATCCAACATGTAAATAGAATGTAAAAAAAAATGTTAGTAAAATTGAAAGAGCAAGTTTTAGAAAAGAGTTTTAAATTATTTTCTCCCCCTCCCTTCCAAGCGCTGAAATCTATACTGAACTTGAAACAAAATAATCTAATATTCTAATACTACTCATTATTTCACATTCACTCCCAATTATACACATATAAAAATATTATTATGTATGTGCGTGTTTTATCCCATAATAACAAAATATTATTAAAAACCAAAATAATAATAATATATCAGTTAAAACTAAAATCATAACACCATAAAAAAAAATTGTTTTACACATTAATATTGTAAAATTAATAAACAAATAATTTTCATACATTCAAGGTCATTTATGAAGCTCAAAGTTATTTTAGTAAGACATTCTTGTTTTTAATTGATCTGAATAGTCTTTAAAAGTTCTTTAAATAAAAATATACCACTTTATTGCTAAAATGTTTATTAAGACTGATATCATAAAGAAAATAGATATAAAAAGTCATATTACCGATCTTTTGTTTGTGGCGAATTTCCAAGGGTTCAAACTTGTCTATATTTCTGCAGCTACTATTTCTGTTTTATGTGGGAACAATCTCTTTCTTGAGGTGTATAACTATTTAATGATGATGACTCTATTGAGGTTATTTGCTTTAGTGGACAATTTGGAAATCATTATATTAAATTTTCTTCTCTTCCTGTCAAGCATGTGGATGAAATACAGCAGTTGTTTTCCCATTTGTAAATTTTCTTGAGTTTAAAATCAGTTGTTGTAACAATTAATTGGACTTGATGATTAATATTTATCAGTAGATTAATTCATCTTCTTTGAATGCAGGTGAATGCTTTCTTCCTTCTATTAAAAACATCTTATTTATCTGGTCAGTTGAAAGGTGTAGAATATTATTTTAGACACAACATCTTTTCTTTCCTATGTGATGTGCAGCTTCCTCCAGATGGTCCGGAACCGATGGGACATACATATAATTTTTCTAGCAAGACATTTTTTATATTTTCAGCATTCAATTTGATAGTTTAACAATCTGAATCAATCACAATAATCTTAATAATAATTCAAGACAGCTTTTTATATCCAATTTTTAACTAACTTAACCAATCAGAGATAGCATCACTTGCTATTTTTGGACAAATTTGTTTTAATTAGATCTGTAATTTATTTTCAACTACATTATTTTTCAACTGAAAAGTTTAATCCTTTTTCCAGACACTTTTGTTTAAAAAAAAAAAATAGACTCAATCCTTATTTCCTTTCTTTTCTTTTTTTTTTCTTTTTTAACATCCAGGTAACACTTCAAATCTTTGAGCTTCCTTCTTTAGATCTTGAGATAAGACAATTTCAAAATTAGAGATCTGACCCATTATAAGCTTCCAAAGTGAAAAACAATTATTTACAAAAAAAAATTGCTACAAAGATCGATATCTGATTAAACAGATTTCCTCTTTTAACAAAAAAAAATTTGTACAAAAAAAAATAATTTGACAGATTTAATACTTCCTTTTCTTTCAATATTTAGGAAATGTAAATTTTTGTATGTAATGTACACACATCCTTCATTCTTTCAAATCATTCATAAACTAACCTTAAATAATATAATTGCTAGCTTAGTAATTATAACCCAATTATTTAATTAAATCTGTAACTTTTAAATCCCACTTATAATTAAAGAAAAGCAAAATAAAAGTATAGAATAAAATATTAGAATTGATCAAGCATAGGTTAGTTTTAAAGAAAGTTAAAATGTTTAATATTTGAAATATAAAACAATTAAATAATTTACACATACATTGCCTATATGTATGCATTATAACTTTGCTTTTTAACAGAAAATTTAAATATTAAATAGTTTAAATGTGTGTATTACCTTTCTATCAACACACAAACAAGTAAAGCATGTAATTGTTGACCCATTCTTTCTCTGTTTAAAGCTTTTAGAACTGGACCTTGTAGGGTTTGAACTTGGATGCCCTACAGCTTCATTTATGGTTATATAAAATTGTGATGATGATTTTTGGTTTACCTTTTCTACATGCACATTACTATAAATTTATCTAGTGACTAAATTGTAATGGCACAATATATATATATATATATATTGTAATGGGATGAGGTGGTAGTGAACCTGGGGTAATGGAATATCATCATCAACCCCAAGTAAATACAAAATGAAATATCAATAATTTACAAAAGTATATATAATAACTGAAATACAGGCTTATTATATATCTGTATCAATATACGTAATATATAGGGTATGAGCACAGACTTTCACATGACCCACCACTCACCACTCTATCTCATATCACTGATACACTTGAACACATATATGTTGAAAAGATAAATAATCATCAATATATGTATTTCATGATAAACCAGCAATCATCAGTTGGTCCAGATTATCCTCACACATATATGCAACAAGTGCTCAGATACATATTAAGATAGCCAATTTTCATATTTTAATGAATAGACTTCAATCCACTTCCTACTCCAACTCTTCAACCGTCCATCCAATTGAAAATCTGATGATGGAATGCTCAAAGGCCACCCTGAGGCTGAGATTTTTTGTCACACTCATGTTGACCTAAAGTCAATCTGACCCCTTATGTACAGGACATAAGCCATTTAATACATATATTAGGGATGGCCAGATAATTCTACTATGTAATAACTGAAATACAGGCTTATTATATACCTGTATCAATTTTTAAGACAAGCATGAGATCAAGAAAATCTCTGAGAGATCGGAAGAGCAACTAAAACATAATTCACCATCAAACAGCATTACAAAGTAAAAGTAATTACAAGTAATCACTCAAAATTGATCATTCATCATTATGAATGCTCAACAATTAAAATAAATCAGTACAATAAATCAACAGTCAACCTTGCGACTGGATTGGAAATGGGTCTTCTGTAGACCAGGCTAACTATTGAGCCTTTGCCAGCTTGGACAATTATTTAACCATTAATTTGGATGTACCACTAATCCAAGTGTGAATCTATCAGAATACATAACCAGAAAAATCTAAACAATAATGCTGGGATATTAAAACATTCTGATCATCATCAATGCTCTGGCCAGTTAAGTACCATTAATGTACTAACCAACTATAAACTTAAATTTTTAATGAGACTAAACTAAAATTAAAGATAGTGAATGGGCTTTAAAGAGTGTTGTCTTTTGTGCCAACCAGGATAATGATTGATCATCTCTGGATGCCCCAAAGCACTAAATACATCCCCATTTATATATTCATCCCGTGCACAAATCTAGCTCAGAGAACACAAACTCTATTAATGTATGTGACCAAAAAATGATGATTTAATACACTTTTTAACAGTTGAATACAAGTTTATTAATAATAAAAATAAAAAATTGAAATTAAAATCTATAAATTACACACATATAACCTTTCTGGTTTTGATTGCTATACAAAATTTCAAATATTACACTGATTTACATATATGTGCGCACAGACATGTGATTTCTAATATACAATTAATATATTTCAATTGATATTCAAGAATGACAAAAAATGATTAAATTTTACACATATGTCCTTTTTTAATTTATTACAATAATAATATTATATTTTCCTAATTAATTCCATTTGAAAAACATACATAAATTTAACACATTTATGTATGTATAAACAAAACATAGATATAATTTAAAATTAGTTATCAGTTTATAAGTTCTCTTTTTTTTTCTTTTCAAACTAAATAAAGTCAATTTTTGAAAATTAGAAAACTTTTATCAGGTTACTCCTTAACTAATTGTAAATATCTTTAAATTTAAAAATATAGATTTAAATGTCCATCAAATGAATTATTTAAAAACAACTCACTTTTGTATATAAGTTTATCTATGTTTCTCTTGGGCAAGCTGGTTTTTTGGTCAATCCAGGCAATGTCATCATCAGATAAAAGTATATAATTCAGGTATGGTTGGCTTTCTCCCGTCTGCAGTTGGTTCCACTTAAACTTGGATTTGGTAAGTTTCAGGTCAGCAAGCTGTTTTCCAGAACACTTTTAAGGCTATTAATTACAAAGAATCTTGACCCTTTCCTCCATGGAAATTCAAACTCCATTATTGAACTAAAGAGCAGCCACTTCCATGCATTCTTACATCCTCATGGCAGTTCTGTATAATTCTACTAGCCATCTCTGCAGCTAGCTTTATTGTTGCCATTCTCTGCTACAGTTACCAACCCTTCACAAAATATTTTAGCCAACTTTACAGCTAGAACTTCTGCTGACCCTTCTCAAAAATAGCCAAACTTATTAAAATCTGACTCTTCTCGTCAGCTCTTAGGAAAGCTACAAGCCAAAACTAACTGCTATTTTTTATCAGTCTTTTTATAATCTTGGTTGGATCAGGTGATAAAAACATAGTGTCTGTTTTCAATCTGTCTAATCCTTTTGAAAACAAGCTTGAAATTTTTATCAAAGTGTGATTGGAAAAGGTTAATTTCAATTTACTTTAATCCTTTGAAATCTACATACTTGTTTTTACTTAGATAATGGAAATTTACAAATTAATTAAAAGATTTCAAAAATATACATTTTTACAATTATCAGAAAACATGCTTATTTTTAAATTTCAAAATCAGAGTTACAAATAATAATATTTATTAGACATTTTAAAAATATTTATTTCATAATGAAATTTTATTTTAAACCCAGAATTATTCAACTTTTTATTTATTATTTTTATTCCAGTAAATGTAGAAAATATCTACAAAAATGTATGTCTGTGTTTATTTCTATTTTTCCTTTACTTTATATATATTGTAACGTTTTTTGTATTACTAGGCCACTATACGCCTCAAATTTATATTTGAGCGTGAGTTGATCAAGCTGTATCAAAAGAAAAAAGAAAGTTGTATTTCTATTCTCAACACAGCTATTTTTCCTGATCAACTTCGGCCTAGAACTATTACCGAGTACAATCGTGAGCAGAACCAGTTTTTAATTTCTACTTGAGGGCACCAGAGTCGTTAGACCCACTGAGACTGCGTCAAACATATTGTAGCCCGTAAAGTAATAATTATACGATCTGAGTTAACATTCTCGTTAAGAAGAAGATATCCCCATTTTTTCTTAATTACGGAAATTAAATCTATCAAAAAAAAATAATTTGTATACCGATCTAAGTTAAATAACTAAAGGTAAAACTTAAATAGAATAGCATTAATTTTATACACGTACAATGAAAGTGAAGTTAATAATAAAGATTTATTCTAACTCGTCAAGCATTCAATATTTATGATTAAGACAAAATTATAATGTTGGAAAAGATTGTGCATATGAATTCAATAATTTGATTCAAATATTGGAGTAATAATTATTTAGTCTTATTTTCCGTAGTAACAGTTTGGTTCATTTCTCAGTTCGCAAATCTTCTGATCCAATAAAAATTTATGGGATAACATTTCCATTCAATTCACTATTCATAAAGCTTTATGTAAAAAAATTTATGGCCATTTACTTACCGGTAAGTTGACATTAAGTAGGTCATCGATCTTCCCGACGTACAATTCAGTTAGTGAGTAGTCCGCAGTAGTTGTTTTTCTTTTAGTTTTATTTCCGAATCTCCGATCTAATTTAGGTAGCCAGATGACGGTCTAGGTGACTTTTTCCGAAAGTGTCGGCAAACGATATCGTTCTACTCACTCATGGCGAGCGATTTCAGTTCGTATCTAAGTGGACACATTTTATTAAAAAAATACGAGGCACTTCAAATTGCTCAGCACTATTGGAACAATAAGAGAAAAAAGACCCCTTTTCAAATCTGTCGGCTCCTTTTATACTCCTAGATTCTTTTTAAAAGCTCCGCGCACGTTCTTTTTTTTTTTCTTTGTTCTACTTTATAAACTTCTACATTATTCTCCTTTTCTTATTACAAAGTCTGTTTTTCCGTTAAGAATTTCTGCCATTTTTAATTACTATCAGAAAGTTGTTTCTGATAGCAATCTTTCATCTTTTGAAATTTCCGTTCACTATTTGAATCAATGATTCAATATGCACTTTCCAACATTGAATTTATTTTAGTTAACTTATTTCTAAAAAAAAAAAAGAAAAATTAAACTTTCACTGTACGTTTTTTTTTTTTTTTAAAACATTATGTTACAAAAAAAAAATAAAGATCGTGTTCGTTCTCCTTTCTTTTTTTTATAATACCTAATATTAAAAAGTAACTTGTACTTTATATATAAATAAATGGTACAATATATATATATATGTGCACACACACTATATTATTGTGCATTATGTAACCCAAACTGATTATAATATATATCATTGTTAATCATTATCAATCCACAGTAGGATGGTCTCTCCAAATTCAATCCATCTTCTTCGATTTCTAGTCTTGCTTCTCCACATCACCCCTGCACATGTTCTTATTTCATCCATCCATCCCACATGTGGTCACTTTCTGGGTCTTTTACAAACTCTTGGAATCCGGTTTAAGATTTCAACTGTCCATATATTATCATCTCTTCTAGCAATATGTCCAGCCCAACTCCAGACTTTTAATTCTGTCAATGATGTCAGTAACACTTGTTTGTTCTCTTACCCATATATTGCATTTTCAATCTTTTCTTATTACTCTTAACACACATCTCTCCATACTGCTTTGAGTTATCTGAAGTCTCTGTATTGCTATTCTATTAAATTCCAAGTCTCAGATCCCTAAGTAAGAACTGGTAAAAACATTTATTAAATACCTTCCTTTTCAAACACATAGGCATATTTCCTTTTAATATTACATTATTTCTACCAAAAGCACTCCAACCAATTTTAATTCTATGAATAATTTCATCTATTATGTTTCCGTCTGTAGAAATAAGCTGACCAAGGTATTTATAGATGTTAACTTCTTCTAACTCATTATAATCAATCTTTACTTTCATCTTTTGAGAAAATCCATTGAACATTACTTTAGTCTTTTTAACATTTACCTTTATTCCTACTTTCTTATTTTCATCTAATAACTCCTACAACATTTCCTAAAGCTCTAAATCATTATTTGCAAAAGCAGCTATATCATCTGCAAAATTTAAATGACTTAAATAATCTTCATTTACTTTTACTTCTTTAGCTTCCCATTTTAATCCACAAAATACTTCTTGCAGCATTGCTGTAAAATGTTTTGGAGATATGGAGTCACCCTGTCTTACATCCTTTTCAATCTTAATCTTTCTAGTATCATTATGTAATCTAATAGCTACTGTTACATTTTTATCAATATTCTTCAGAATATGATATCCTGGGTTTATACTTTGATGATCCAACACTTAAATCACTCAAAAAATGCTTATAGAATCAAATGCCTTATAACATTCTATAAATCCAAAGCATAATGACAACTCATATTCATTGGTCCTTTCTATAACTTCTCTCAATAATTGGATATAATCTACGGTACTAAAACCACTTTTAAATCCAGCTTGTTCTCTGTAGATGAATTGTAATTATCTTGATAAAAATTTTGTATAAAACTGATAAAAGGCTAATATCTTTTTATCACCTTTTAGAAAAAAAATATTAATAATGCATTCTTACAATCATCTGGTACATCTTTATCATTTTAGACATTTGGAATATCACTTTGCCAAAAAAATTTATATTTCTTACCCTGCTTTTTTTAATATATTGATTATAAATCTATCATTACCCAGAGCTTTTCCTTTTTTCATAAATTTAATTGCATGTCTCACTTCTTGTTCTTTATTACAATATAATTCTTGACAGAACTCTTCTGCCCATTTCATGATGTCATCTCTCTTTTTGGTAATAGTTCCTTTTTTTATTATTGCCGATATAAGTTTCCTACCAATACCAAAATGTTGTTTTACACTCTTGAGGCTTTTATTCTCTTCTACAGCTTTCCTTGCTAGTTCACATTTATACTTTTTTATATCATTATCAACTCTTTTTCGCACCATTTTACAAAATTTGAGATATTCAATCCTTTTTAATGCAAAATTTTTATATCTCTTCATATTCCTTCTTTTCTTCATAAATTCTCTAGTCTCAGTAGAAATTTTATTGGTCAATTGCTGCTTTTTTCTACCAGCTATCTTTGTTGTAGTTTTTAAAAGTGTATCAGTTATTTTCCTATTAATCTCATTCAAATCTGAATCATGTTCAAAATCTAATACTTGAAATCAATTTGCAAGTTCTAATTTAAATTCATTACAATGTTTCTGAAGATTAGGAATATCAACTGCAAATAATGATTTTTTTAATAATTTTTGTTTCTCTAGTTTTGCATTAACATGTATCTTACATCTTACTAATCAATGATCACTTGCTGTATTAAATTTATTAAGAACATTACAATCTTGAAATATGTATTCTCTATTAGTCAAAATACAATCCAACTCTACTATACCTTCATTTGGATGCTTCCATGTCCACTTCCTTTTAACATTTTTTCTCAAAAAAAGAATTCATAATATAAAGTTTTTCTTTTTCTGCAAATTCCACAAGGTATGTCCTCTCTCATTTCTATTACCATAACCAAATTTACTTACAGCATTTTCATCTTTCATTTGTTTACCAATTCTAGCTTAAAGTCTCCCGTAATAATTTTAGAATATTGTTTACTCTGATCAAAAGCCTTTTTGTACAGCCATATAAAAATCTTCTACTACTTCGTCACTATGAGAACTTGTTGAGGCATAAACCTGAATTATCTGCATTTGGTATTTACTATTAAGTTGAATAACTAATATTGTCATTCTGTCCGATAAACCATCAATCTCCACAATGCTGTTGTTCTATTTTTCATTTATAATAAATCCTACTCCACTTGTACTTTCCAATATTTGTGCCCTTATAGTAGAGTACATGTCCACTTTTTAAATCAACTGTCTCTTCATCTTTTCTTCTAACTTCACAAAGTCCAATAATGTCCCATTTAATATAAGACAGTAGTTCTTCCAATTCTTGCAATCTTTGTACACTTGAAAGTGATCTGCAGTTATAAATACCTAAATAAAAAGTGATTATTAAATGGCAGCCTGGATCTGCAATCAGAGAATTCTTAGCACTCTCTGCTTTTGACCACCAACTGCTGCCTTGGCTGGTGACTTTACAGTCTCCCGGGAATAAGGGCCATGATTTATTTTTGTCTGTCATGATTGTATACATCTATTAGAAAAATATTTTCCATTCACACACACATTCATTCTGCCTTATCAGGCAATTGAGAAGAAAGACCATGGTGTTTCTTGATCTTAAACTCAGAGATAAAAAGCCAATAAAGCCCACCATGCTGGCTAATGTGTGTTGGTAAGCAGCCTATCCATGTTCATATACTAAATGAATAATCACATAGTAATAATAGCTATGACAAGAATGTATGGAGTGAACATTAGGAATTTGCCCTGCTTGGTTTCTTTAAGGCCTCCAAGAGAAATCAAAGGGTTTCCTTTCATTTAACAGCAAACTCCTTTCTGCAGTCATATATATATATTATATTTAGATAATTTGCCTGTAAATTGTTTGTATATTTCAAAATGTCAAATATACATTTGATTGATCTATTATTTTCTAATAAGTACATTACAACAATCTTAGATAATAATAATTACACTGAAGTTATCTAAACTATTTTCAACTTTTTTTTTTCTTGATATACTTTTTTTAAAGTAACTATTAATGCAAATTATAATTTAGATGCTACCATCTGAATAATTAAAAGTCAGTTTTAAAATTGTGCATTATCTTAAAAGTAACTCTCATTTTAAATTCAGATGTAATTTCATTATTTATTTATTTTAATTTTTGAATAATTTTTCAATTATCAGTATTATTAATAATTGTCAAAAGGTTGGTCTCATCTGCCAAATCAAACTCCCTTCTCAAAGTCTTTCTATATTTATAATAATAACATAATTTACTTTATTACTTTTACAATACTTTATATAATTATTACCCATTATTGACATTTTCGAGCCCCAAAATCTCCAGAATTATAACAAACATAATACAAATACATGAATACAAATATACAAGAACATATAATTTTACATTTTATTTATATATGTACATATATACTATCTTACAATCAATATTCATACACCTAAGTATATCTTTATATACCTCTCTATAATATATAATTTTTACTTCTTTATATATAATACATGTTAATCTTTTTATATTTTATATTTATCAATCAATACCTCGTATAATCATATATATATATTATTTCATTTATTATTTATTTTATTCTTATTAAAAAAATTTTATTATTAATTTTTTTTAAATATTTAACTCTAAAGTTATATATTCATATTTTCATATTTTACATTATTATTCATTATATTAACATTCAATATTTATAATTCTCTTTAACCTATATTATTATTTCTTTTTATCTTTTTATTACTAATTATTTTAACCTTTTTTTTTTTTATCATATTTTATATCTATCTTCTGCTTATATTTTCAAAGCTTAACTGTTACTATTCAAACCTTTAAATTTCCCATTAATACCCAGTAGCTTCCTCTTTTTATTTTTTACTAGCCACACCCAGCCACGTGTTGCTGTGGCTCAGTCTGATTAAATGGAAAAGAAAGAAAAGAGAAAGTGCACATTTCTAATATGTTTAATTTCACAATGCTTGTGGGTATACAATATTTTTTGTTGTTCCATTGTCCGTGCAGATATAGATGGTTTGCAGACTCTAGAACATGCAACATATAATTGTCCATGTGAGAAGAGATCCCTGTCTAGATCTAAACTATACAATTCTAAAGATTGGTCCTGAGTTTTGTTGATGGTGAATGCAAATGCCAATCAAATTGGAAATTGCAATCTCTCACACGAAATAATTAAATCAAAATGAAAATAAATCAAAATCTATGAAAATTCAATTTAACATTGCAATCGGAAACATTGAAATGGAATTGTAAAATATTTAGTACATGTGTTGCTTTTACATCCAGCAGATAGCGCTGTGTAAAATATTTAGTATAGCGTGTGTTGCTTTTACATCCAACAGATAGCGCTGCTTTCCAAAAAAAGCATGTTTTTACCTGTCACAGGTATATAATAGTAGGTATATAAAAACGTGCCTATTCGAATGCAACTGTGTGTCAAAATTTCAAAGCAATCGGTGAAGAATTTTCGGAGATTTAAGATTTTGAACAAATGAACACATTTACATTTTTATTTATATATAGATAGATATAATTAAATACTCTTATTTTTAATCCCGTATTAATATTATCTTTATTTTATATCTAGTGGCTCCCTCTTTATTTTTATATAATTAAATCTATTATTATTTTTTTCCCTACTATTTTTTTTTTAGTTATATCAAATTTTTTTATATAATTAAATGTATTCTTATTTTTAATTCCTACTAATTTTTTTAATTTTATTTATATCAACATTTTTTTCAGGTCCAAATCTTTATTTAATACTGGCTTAATATTAAAAATATGAATAGCTTCTTTTATTCTTTTATTATTTATAAACTGTATCATTTTTATATAATCCTTTCCTAACTCATGCCCTGTTTCTAATATGTGTAATTATATAAAGCATTGTAAAAATAATAAAGAAAGTAAATATTAATATTATATGGATTTGGCAATATAATAAGAAAGATAAAGGTATAATATTTTTATATTTGTAATGAAACAGTCGATCTTAGTTCAAGGTCGAGTTTCATGCTTTTACCACTGTCCACGTGTCATCATTTTTTTTGTAAAACGTATATTATAGTAGCGTATATACGTAATTAAAAATATTAGGTAATTTTGTATTTTTTTAAAAAAAATTGTATTTTTATATTTTAATACGTTATAATTTTCTTTTTCATAAAATAAAAAATGTAAATTTAAGATAACTGTCTGAAATAATTAAAGGGGTGGGGAGTTTGTCTTATGATTTTAAACCAGGAAATTGTAAATTAAAATTAAAAAAGTAAAAGCTAAAACAAAGCTAACGCATTTTAATTAGCTATTAATAGTTTTATTCAAATCAATTTCCAAGCAGGAAATTGATTTGAATGGATTTTAGACAGTTATCTTAAAACTGAATCTTTACTAACAATAGAGTAAGGATTCTCCTAAAATAGAGATCCATTAAAGGCAGGAAATCTATTTTAAAATAAGTTTTCTCTAAGGGGCCAAAAACTGATATAAATAAAGCTAAAAAGCTATTATGTTAGAGTTGGGTCAGTCGTTGCTAGGTGACTTCATGTCCATTTGAAATTTGGGAGAACCAAATTGCCATCCGCCATCTTCAGCCGAGCCTTGCCGCAATGTAGCCCCAAAGAATGCCGCCTGCCGCAGCAGATTCGCCGGTGCTTCCAAAGAATCCTGAGGTAACCAGCCAAAAGAATGTATAACCGCCTTATCCACCTTTAACTATGTAAATTAATTTGCAAGCTAATAATTTCGTTCTATTTAATGTTTTCTTAAAGCTTTGTTAACCGTTTATATCAATTCTTTGCTGCCTAAATATTATTTCATCCAACTCACGCTTATTATTATTTTTATTAGTTAGTGCGGTTATGATTTAAGTTTATGAATATTTTTATATTTTCTTCCTTTATTTATAAATGCCACTAAAAACATAATCTTACGAACTTCTGTTAACAAGGGAAGGGGTGGGGAATTAAAATGAGTTCTTATTAATTACTTTAAATACAATACTTCGTAAGTTTGGGTTATATTTTAAATAAATATTTTTATCTAAATGTTTTGTCGTAAATTTATAAGAAACGTATAAATATTTTGCAATCCGGGGTGGCTATTGGTGTCCATTAGTGTTATACATTTCTTATTGATCATTATCGCCACAAAGACTGGCGACTTAACTTTATTTTGTAATTTGCATCCATATGTTTTTTTTTAATTACTATATTAAAATATTGATTCAGAAAGTGGGGAGCAATGCAAGCTTTATTAATACTAGTTAATTTATAATCAATGACTTTATATTACGTAGGTCATTATATACTCACATGTTATTATGTATTTGTTAAACCATTTAAGGCTTTTCTTTAATAGTTAAATTTATTAATTTTATATTATTATGATAGCATTGCTAGCATATATCCAATTATTTATAAGCCGCATACAGCTTCGATCTGATTCAGCTGTACCTCACTCCAGGGAATCACGATCATTTCGCTAATCATTCTCTCCTCCAAGTATATATATTATATACTGCTTTGAATCATCTGTACCTCATTCCAGGGATTCAAAGCTTCGTCGTTCGTATCCCCATCATAAAAGAAGTCTACGTTTACTTCTAGATTATTCAGGTTAGAGTAGATGAAGCAATGTATAGTTTGCCGCGGTCCGGCCTATAGTATCTTCCTACCAACCCTCTTCTTCCTGTACCGTCTCAGCAGAAGGCTGGCGTGTACCGTCGTTATATAAAATTGGAGAATGACCTTATCCTGGCCAAATGTGCCATTTCCTCTCGATGATATTATGCTAGCACTGCCATTTTTTACAGTTAGTTTCAGCCTGTTTAGCAAAGTAAAATCGTAATAATATGCGATAATAAAACGTTCTGTTTTTCTCTTTCTATTTGTTGGTGTTTAAACCCAACTTATCGCGAAGCTGCCCCCCTCTTTACTGAAATAAACTTTTCCCGCAAATATTGAGTTTTCGCTATATCCCATCATTATATGTTGAAAATATAAAAGAAATAATGTTTTATACTGCCGATCAAAAATGTATCCGCATTGGAATTATTATAAATGAAATATCGAAATAAAAACAATCAACTTAGGTATTAAAAGAATCTAAATAAAACAATAAACTTATGTATTAAAATCTTTTAATTAGCATAACTCGATTATAACTTTATAAATGTATTTTATGTGTAAAACGGCTACCAAACCACTTTGACAAATCCGTCTCTTGTAACCGCCACACTAACTTAATATTTGTCAATATAATCTTAATACTATTCTTTAATATATATAATCAAAACAGTTTTATAAGCGTAGAGTCATGTATATATATACATCTAACTATCTCCAATTATGTTCAAGTAAATATTTATGTTTTAAACTTAATCCAGTTGTTCGAATCTCATTATTTATATTTATGTATACTCCTAACTTAATATCTTGGGTTCACTCAATCTCTCATCATCATCACCAGTTGAGTCTCATGTAAAACGTTGTAGCAGCGGGCCGGGATGTAATGAATTTATGTGGTATCACCGTAGGTGTTGTTCATAATGTTATAGATTTGGGGAATGGGCAAATAGGTTAGAATTCATGATTGCTCCTGACCTGTGTATCTCGCGCATGATTGGATTCAGGGTACTTTTGCCTAGATTCTAAATTTTGTTGGATGGACATACATTTTCGACCGGTACAGTAACAATTCTAGAATTAACACAGCCATTTAATAAAATATACTAATTTTAATAATATTTTATAGCTTGCATATATTAATTCATCTGTTATAATACAAACTTCTTAAACATAATTCAAACACAATGTGATAACATTATACTAAGAAACAGAGAATGAGATAAATTAATTTTCTTGACATCTATAAGAATGCACTAACAAAATACAACTTCTAATGATTCAAAATGCTTGTTTGTCATAAAATTATAAACTTATTCAGCAATAAATTAAAAGCATTTCATACAAAACTAATTATTATTTTATTTTCAAATTGTTGTTGTCACTAATATTTTCTCTAAATTCTTTTTTTCCTTTTTATTGCTCTAAATAATATATTTTAAAACTATTATCTCACATCTGATGCAATATTTAACATTTTTAAATTTATTATTTCATTTTAAAACTACATTTAATTTCCTCATTAAACTACTAATAATAATGATAACTTTCAATATTTCATAAATAAGTAAGATTATCATAATTTACATTCTCTTCTTTTTGCTGAATTGTTTCGAGTTTTTATTATCGAATAGTACTTATTTGGAAATTCACAATTACACCATTCTTTTCTCTATTACTATACACCTTGGGCAAAAAGGCATTTAAGTTTAATACTATTTTCTAATCTCAAGCAAAATGACAATTTTCTTACAAATTTAGCACTGAATATTATTTTTATACATTTTTTCTGAAGTTTGACAAGTGATATTTGTTTTTATTTTCTAGAACTTTTTGGTCAAAAACTTCTGTATTTGTTTGCCTATTTCTGCTATCGATATTAAATAAACTAGTCTCACCTTTGTAGGTATTATAGTCAAATCATCTTTCCTCATTTCTTCTTTGAGTTCTAGGGATTTAAACAATTTTTATTATAATTATTATTTTACCATCAAAATAATGATTTTTGTTTGGGATAAAACATGCTTTTACATCTTAATAATAAAGATGGAAAATCACTATTCATCTAAAATTTTAGTTACACTATAAGAAAGTAAATGTAAAATTTCCATTCCTATGATTAGGCTCTTCAAGTTCATTACAATTGTTTATCTAAAGCTAATAGAATTAAAAAATATATAAGACTGAATTAGACCAAAGAAGAGTAAACATCTGAACAGAAATAAAAAGAAAGCAATTAGATATCATAGAATTAAGATCAATGAGTTGTGATGAAAAGGAGTGTATGACTTTTGTAATCTGAAAAGATAAATAAATATAATGGTACAGGCATTGTTTTAGATCCAAAAACAAAAGGGTTTTATAATTAACATTCCAGTAAACACTAAGATTGTTGTTGATTTGATTGAAAGAATATTCCAACATCTAATGGTATATAGATATTTATGCGAACGTGTATTATAATAATGTTGAAATATTTATATAAATCTTTGAAAATAAATATAATAATATTTGTATAATGATAATAAAAATGATTGGAATGATAAAATTATAAGAAATTAAGATTAGAGTAGTAAGAAATAAAGTTAAATTTTTATAGACTTTTTCACAATAATAATAAATATATAATTTAAAAAAACTCTGAAAACGATATAGTTCCCATTGATAAGAGTAAGATTTTAATTAGATATATTTTTTTATTCAAAATAGATTTAAAACCCATATTAAGAAAACATGTTAATCTTATAGGAGATATAGATTTGGATCACAATTTAGTAGTATTAGAATTCAGATTATCTTTTTTAAAAAAAGGGGGGGGGGTACAATTGTTAAATCAAACAAGACTATGTATTAGTTTTTAAAAAATAAATATTGATAAAGTTAAATCAAATTTTAGGTAAGAGTTACTAAAGAAAAATCTAAAAGATACTGCACTAATGAAAAACATTGATTAATAATGATAAATAAAATGATTGAAATTGAACAATATAACTTTTGCAATAAAGGTTAGATAGTAAAATGAATTACAAAGCAAGAGAAGAATGATTAGTGCTGTATATTGACTCATCAATCACAGCACATGAATATTAATTCACTAACTAGTTTATAGCAAGAAATTACAATTAGTATTAGAGGTTAATTTAAGAACATAATTTATTCCTTTAGCATATATATTAAGCGTAACATATGGTTTAGTGAGGATAGTAATTCATCATCCAATGGCATGTCTGAATGTACATGCGTGCAGCCTATAGATACAATTAACATGAGGAGATGAATCTAATAAAGCAGAACACTGTTCTAGCACATGGGCGCTTAACCCAAGTATACACACACAACTATATAAAGTTCTCAACTGTTGTGGGTTATATGCATGATGATATATATTGTAATCTTTTGATTGGTTATCCATGGGAAGAATATATAAAATGTAAATTAGTTCCAAAATTTTAAATTTATACTTTAAGATAAGTAATGCCTTAAACTTAGGTATAACAGTAATAAATGACTAAATACATAGATTAAAAAGAGAATTTGTGGAAATTTAATAATCATTGCTAATTATAAATAATTTATATTATATTCTACCATATAAATTTTTAATACAATATTTGTCCAATCTAAATAAACAGAAATTACTTATCAATTTCAATTTAATTTGTTTTCATACAATGTTCCTTTAAGAGCTAAAAATCATAAAATTTGTAGTCAATGAAAGAAGGAACAATTATTTACTACAAGATTAATAATTTTATCTTAAAATTATTGTAATAATAAGATCTTTTTAAGTATAAATATTTATTATAAATTTTATATTCAAATTCAATTAATAATGTCATTTATTAAAAATGTAGTTATAATCTAAAACTTTGTTTTTCAAGTAATGGTTTAAATTAATTTTGTTTATAAAATATTTATAGATTTTAATATTTTAAAAGAGAAACAGAAAAATCTTTAAGATAAAAAGTTGTTTTGGGAAATTGACCAATGAAACTTTGTTTTTCAAGTAATGGTTTAAATTAATTTTGTTTATAAAATATTTATTGATTTTAATATTTTAAAAGAGAAACAGAAAAATCTTTAAGATAAAAAGTTGTTTTGGGAAATTGACCAATGAAAAGCCAAGTAAATAGTTTGCTGACGTCAATTATGCTGGGATTTAAAAAAAAAAAAAGACAGCAGACGGTCTGGGAGAGAGATTCAAGAACTTAAAAAGCAGATAGCTGTTTTAATATTTTTCCCAGTAAAATATTATAAAAGTTAAAATATTCCAAGTTTAACAAGTCAAAAAAAAAAAACATATTTAAAAGCAGTCTAAATATATAAAAAATTTTAAAAGTAATTTTTAATACCATGGAGTGAGTAATCTTCATTACAACCTGATTGCCAATTCTGATCGTCTAATTCTAATCACGATAATACCAAGAAGTTTGAAAAATCCAGTTGTTTATTTTAATTTAGTCTATGATAAACATGAAAAAAAATAGAAAACTACTGCAGTGCTTCATGGAGAAATTTAACTGCATCCACGTAAGAAAGCATTCATTTATCATTGTTAAATTAAGTGTTTTATTAATCATAAATTGAAAAAGAGAAACCAGTCAAAATTTCTTAGAAAGAAAATTTTAAAAGCTTATAAAATTGCTTGGTCGAATGTTAAGAAAAAAAAATCATAATAACAATAAATTGATCGAGAGCCATAAGTTTAAGAGAACTAATATTCATTTGAATAGAATAATTGATATTTAAAAAACAGTTTACAAAATTTTGAAGAAAAATGTTTAATCTATACTTAATAAAAAAAAAAACAACAAATAAAAGTTGAATCAATATTTCTTATGTTTGAATATAAAGTGAACTTTTATTATTGTATGATAAGAAAGGAACAGTAAAATTGGAATGATAATCTAAAAAAAAAGCCTTTTCAACTTTTTAATACTAAATGACAATCACGGAGATAACACACTATAATGCATAAAGTTAAATAAGTTTATTGAGATATATTTAATATTACAAGAGTGATAAATCACCGGAAAGAGGATGAAATATGTGAAGAAACCTACTGATGGATTAGTTAAAATGTATTTAAAAGTTTTGCGCATGTAGCTTTAAAACTTGAAGAGAAGGATGCATCCAATTTAAAATTGTGTTCAGTCAATGTGAGCTTGTTTATTTAATGTTATATAAACATACATGTATTCTAAGACAGAAGATGGGACAAGCACCCAAACTCATGAAGAAACAAAAATATCTACAAGGTGACCACTGTAAAAATAGAAATTGAAGTTTGAAATGGGTTTTAAAAAACAAATAATAATGTTTTAATTTTAAATTTACCACTAATATTTTTCTTGTCCAAGTAATGGCAACTCCTGCATATTCCACACACTTGTTTGCGTATTTAATTTCACCCCAAATTCTTGTAGTTTGGTTGACGTAGCATCTCTTCAGAGGATGCCAAAATGAGTATGTCATCGAAATGTGGTATAATGTCATCTAAGCCTTGTAATAAAACATCTATTTTTGCTTGGAAGATATTTGGTGCTATTGATATCCCAAACAGAAGCCTGTTGTATTTAAACAGTCCCAACTGTGTTGTTATTGTTAATATTTCTGCTGACCTGTCTGTCACTAGTATTTGAAGAAACATGGAGTTTAAATCTAGTTTAGCAAAATGTGATGCATTTTGCACACTAGCCAGCACCTCTCTTACATTTGGTAAGGGATGCACCCCTTTATTTAAATACTTATTAACTGTCACTCTACAATCACCATAAATACATATTTGGCTATTGGGTTTTGTGATTACAACTATAGGAGTGGCCCAATCTGACATTTCCACAAGTGTCAGGATGCCCTTGGAAACCAACTTGAATTTTCTCTTCAACTTTTTACCTCTGCACGAAAGGAATTGTTCATGGTTTACAGATAACTGGATGTTCATTTTCGAGTAACTCTACATCTGCTGAGATAGTTGCTATTAAACCTAATCCTTCACTAAATAGATCGGGGTATTTATTTTGTATTTCTTGTTTTATGATAAATTACTACACTAACTTGTATTCCTATCACTGAAAACCATTGTCTTCCTATTACTGGGCTAATTTTCCCTTTAACTATATATAGAAGTAATTTTATTATTTTTTCTTGATATCTGATTGGGGCTTTTACTCAATCCAATAATTCCAAGGTGTTTCCACTCACATCCTGAGGTCTAATGTTAGTTTCCTCTGTTTCTGACATTATGGAAATACTGGCTATCTATATTCATTCTAATATTTTTATCGCAGATTTACAATTCCATTATCAATTGCTGCGCTCCCTCGCTTTCCATATTTTTGACTATGTGTATGTTAATGGATTTACTACCCTATTTTCATGTTCTTAATTTGGTTTTTTGGGTTCAGGATCTCCATTTCCTGCATGTGCATACTAGATGGCCCTTAGTTCCACATTTGAAACACGTTTCTCATTTCCATTTACAGTCTTTAGCTATGTGACCTATTTCCCTGCAGCAGTAGCATTTAATTTTGTCATTTTATTGAGGTTCACATTTGAACGAACTTATCTGTTTTATCGATTTTAAAAATTTGCTCTTTAATTTTATCTTTTAATCTAAAAGCCTGTGCCTGTTCTAAAATTAGCTCACAAGCTATTCATTTCTTTATAGCGCTTTCATAGGTTAAGTCTGTTTCTGTTAACAACTGTTGTCTGAGTCTGTCATCAGACATTCCCCATAGTAGCTGATCTAATATTTCTTCTATGAAGTCCCTGTAAGCACAATATTTTGCTAACTCCTTAAGTGCTAAATTGTATTGTTTGATTGTTTCACTGTTTACTTGTTTCCATTTCTTAGCTGTAGGCATGCTATGTGGCGGGATGGGCAAGGGCTAAAAAAATTTGTTTAGTTATTTGGTTAATTTCTCCAATTGTACATTCTCATCTATGGGATTTTGATATAATTTATTGGTAATTTCAATAACTTTTTCCCATAAAAAGATAAGAGGGTGGCTACTTTGTGATTATTGTCTTCAATCCCATTTAGAATGAAGAAATTTTCAACTTGCGATAAATATATTGACCATTCGGCTGTGTTATCCACGTCGAACTCTCCAATAGAGTTTTGTCTGAAAATTGTCATTTTATAATTAATAACTAATTTTCACTACGGTTTTAGGTTAGACTAATTTGATTATGCCAGGTTGCTGTATTGTACTGGTCAAAACACGTTTATCCATCAAACGAGCTGGAATTCACAAAATGTACTTCAAACCCAGTCCAGCCTGAGATTTAGGTCAGAGACCAGTCTGAATTCGAACCCACTCTCTAAGCCCCAGATCAAACACCTAATGAATAACATAATAGTGATGGCACATGAGAATTAATTTTAATCCGGCCCACTAGCAAAGCGGAGAAAACAATGAGACATCTATTAACTATGACTAAACTAAAATATATATAAGCATGGCTGTACTTTTGGAAGTGGAGAAAAGAGGAATTCGAACAACTCAGACAAGTTAAACAATAAAAATACAGTTTAATATAATGACAAATTATTATACATTATGACTTAATGGTATACATTAGTGTGTGCGTGAATGAGCAAGCGGTAGATGATTACATAGTGTCATTCACGCTATTATTTCTCATATGCTCTTTTATTAGCTAAATAATATATACTATACATAAACACACATCTTTGGTGGGTCCAATATTAAGATGCCAATCGATTATTAGAAAGAATTACATAATATTGCTATTAACGCTTTGGATTACGGTTCTGAAACATGGTGACTAACATTATTTTCGGGGAGCATTCTGAGATTCATTACAGATATAATACAAACTATTTTCACGCCATTACGGTCGTGAAAATAAATAAAATACATTTGAAAACATATTTGATTATATGACAAAATACTTAATGAAACTTCTTTTAATTAGCGCTGGTAAGAAGAACGCTTTATTTTCCCCAAGGCATATAGATACTCTTAAATACAGAAATAAGTTACGATGGTGGGATTGTATAAGACTGAAATAAATTTAATTAATAAAACTAAAAGTAGTTGGCATTTATATATATTTTTGAGCAGAGCGCAATTTTAATATTAGAGCATTAAAACTGGGTCATGAAGCAAAAGAAATAATAATACGAAGAAGTTTGTGGTGCTGACATAATAACCAAGAAATAACAGGAAAAGTCGTGCTTCTGGACAAAAGACGAAGTGGATAGGCATGCCGTGGACATCGCCGACGTGCAGGCCTTTTTATAAACAAAGAAAGTGGATAGGCATAGCGTGTGCCAGACTTAGGAAATCACCACCAGAGGCCTTTTTATACGAAATAAATGGTTCTGGGAAGGTCAACTATCCTCAGAACAAGGCTTGAGAAATAAATCTATGGGTTCGAACTTGTCGCAACCCCCAGATTAGAAGACTAGAAGCACGTAATATATATAAACATGAAGATAAGGCCAAATGTCAGTAACGCAGTAATGATAAATGTCACTAACGACATTGAATAAGTTTACTGCTTTAAAATGAATGACCCTTATTTGAATGCCATAATTTAGACAAATAATACACTATGCAGTTATAATATATATAGACACAAGATTTTACTTAATAACTAAAACAGTAAAATATTACAATTTACCCCTCTTCCCTTTCTGATATTTAAAATAATTCAATCCCACCCTCATGGTTTTTATAGCAACTGGAATATTTAAATACAATATTTGAAATTTTAAGAGTATGGAAAATAAAAGAAGACTGGCAGTTATAGAAAATAATTAATGAGTCACTCTTTCAGAATTTAAAAAAAAAACATTTTAAAAGATTTCAAAGCATTAATTAGCTTGAATATTGGATTTACCCCAGGTAGAATTACTTTATTCTATTCGGAGTTGAACAAATAATTTTATAATACCAACATAAAATGTTGATTCGTAAAAAAACAAACTGGCGAACATACGTCATATAATATATTTTGAGGGAACGTTAAAAACCTTAATTAATGAAGATTTAATTGAAAGACAAAAGGGATTTTAGAAATTAAGTTCGCCAGGTTGCTGGAAATTGGCATATTAATAATAAACAAGCAGATATATAAATCAAAGAATAAATACATATAAATTAATGACCGCACCAAAGTTAAGGAAAGTTAAGAGCATATGAGAGAGAATTAAATTTATAGAACTCACTTAAAAGCAAATTACATACAAAAACAAAGTTAAATAACACATTAGAAGAAATCTTGATAGATGAGTTAGGCTAAATTTAGTTTGAGGTGATGGCTTGAAAAGTTACCTTGCAATTTTAAGAGTCCATATTTTAAAGTCTGCTCATGCATGGCAATTGAAATGCAAGTTCTTCGGTGGCAGCAAGCTTCTATTAGCATACTAAAGTTCTTAGGTCGGATTTTTACTTCACTCTTGGGCAGCAGAATGGTACGGCCGCGGAAGATGATGACCCAACAGGGCCGAGAAGGGTGGTGGACTTACTACTACATCATTTCAAGCGGTGTGCAATATGTTAACAATACAGTTCTCTCAATAGTAGCTAATCTATCTGTCATGGTGATTTAAAATTCGGCCATTTTATACTCTGCTCAGGTATTTCTGGAATGCTTTTAATTACTTAGTTCATTGTTTTTGAAAGATGCAACTGTTAGATAATGTCCAAAAATAAATTCAAATCTATTTCCAGATTAGAAATAGATTTGACAAAAATGTTTATAACAAAAGAAAATCTTTAATCTTAATCCCATTTTAAGTAAAAACTTTAATTAAAAATACCTTCCCCAGATTAAAACAATAGTGTTTCCAACCCTTTAATTATTTTTAGACAATTAACGGTTGCATCTTCCATCTTGGATTTTATAAAATATACATTTTAATAGGAAAAAAGTACTTTAAAAAGAAAAAGTTTAAAAATGATGTATAATAAAATATTTACAAAAAAATCAATATTTTGTTAGTATTTTGCTCCTATATATATATATATTTGAGCTGCACCTATGTACTTTAATAAAAAAGAACTAATAATTAATAAAAAAGAATTAATAATAATTTTAAAAAATGTTATTGAAACATTAAAATTTTATAACTTAGGCACGTATCTCAAATATATACATAAAATATATATACATGACAAAAGGAGCGGGATGGGATATAGGGTTTGAATATAGGTTAGTAGATGGAACTATGACGCTCAATCTTAAGCTAAGATTGACTGCTTCAGTATATTGACTCATCAATTACAGAATATAAATATTAATTCACTAACTAGCTTATGGCAAGAAATGACAACTAGTAATACAGGAACATAATTTATTCATTTAGCATATATATTAAGCAAAACATATGGTTTAGTGAGAATAGTAATTCATTATCCGATGGCATGTCTAAATGTACATGCATGCAGCCTATAGATAACATGAAGAGACGAATCAAATAAGGTGAAACACTGTTTTAGCACACGGGCACTTAACCCAAGTATATATACACAACTATAAAGTTCTCAACTGTTCCAGATTATGCTTATAATGATATATATAAATATTATTGAGCAGGTCCATGCCAAGCTATGTTAGTAAGACAAAATATATGTACACACTATAAGGTATAATAATTGACTATAATTTTGAACATATAAAGCTTCTCTATCCTAGATCCCTCATTAATCAATATAAGATATAAATGATTACCTTCACAATCTAAGGGTCTTCAAACCCTTAGTGGCCCTTGAGGCGTACCAACTAAAAGTAAGATCAGGGTGATCTGTAAAATAAACTAATCGACTTGTTTAACTTTCAGGAGCCGAGACCCTGGGTGATTCACAATTCCCACACTGCTTCCTCGTAATACTAGCTCTTGCAGATTCACCAGAATGCACTAACTCTTCTTTTCAACTATCCCCCCTTTTATCTGTTTGGTTTCTTTTGTCTTCTGGAGTAATTCTAATTTTTGTAAGATCAAGGTGGTTTTTAATTAATCAGCGCAATTATAACTTAGTAATTAAAGTGTTATTTTACTAATTAAATTCTTTTCGTTATCTGATTATTTAGTTTGTTTCGTTTAATTGCATTTTAAGCCAGATTCCTGTTAATCAGATAACAACTAATTTTAACTTACTTTATACGTTTAATTTTAATAAATACATATTTTACAATTAGAAAAAGTATGTAGAGAGAGAGAAAAATTACAGAGACAGTATGTCTAATTTAATATATAACAAAATGAAATAGTTTGATAAGAGAGGCAGGTGTGGAAAAAGATCAATAATTGAAGATAGACCTTATAAATTATTAATAAATAAAAAAAGTATACATTAGAAATATATTAAAAAATGCATATGTAATATATATGAGAGAAATAAATTTTTAAGTATTTCAAAAGAAAGATAGAATGAAGAAGGCTATTTATTAATGAAGAAAAAAATTGTAAAAGTTTTAACTGAAAAATAAGGAATCTACGAAATTCTATAAAATTATAAAGATTTTGAAAAAATTTGTTGATATTTATAACATAATCAATGACTTCTAGGTTTATTGCAATAGAATGATACAGTAAATTATAAAAGAAAGTTGTCTAATTGTTTTTTATCTAGAATGGCTAAACTCTCCATACAGTAGCGCCACCAGTGCAAACCAGAGTAATCAATAGATACAGGGTTTATACATAAAATCCATTGATTACTCTGACTTGCACAGATGGCGCTACTGTATGAAGAGTTTAGCCTCTGTTTAAATAGCTTGTGTAAGCATAAGAAATACTGATCATATGATATCTAGAATAGATTCATTGGCAATTCACTGACATATATACTATGAACTTTATATCTAAAATTCATCAAGATTTAATACATATGACATTATAAAAAAAATTTCTTGAGTTCATGGTTTAATACTTAACAGTGATGATTCTATTTTTAACTACATTGCATCAATAGTATTTCAAGATATTAAAGTGTTGCTGAAGATCTTGAATAAGAGGATTTGCAAAAGACTATTGATAGTCCTATACAAGAACTGTTTGATTTAGAGAAAAAAGAAAAATATAAGAATTTGAATAGTGAAAACTACTGAAGATATATGTATAGAGGAGAGAGAAAGGAAGGTTAGACATTTCATTAATTTAATAAGATATTTGAAAGAGTAAATTGGGTTACTTTGTATGATAATTGGAAAAATGAAAAATATAAAATAATATGGATGGAAGCAGATGTTTGTATAATCATTTAATATATTGGCTGGATGGATTATTAAATAATTACTGTTTTAATAAATATGAAATTATATTGAAAAAAGAAATTCATTGCATCAGATTTAGTGATGATATGGTAGTTCTTTTCTACAATAACAAGGAGCTCAACAAAATATTTAATAGAATTGATAGAACATAAAAGTTTTGAATAAAAATAGATATAATACTATAATTAAAGAAATAAATGGCTTATGATCAAGTATAAATTAAAATTTGCATTTTATCCAAAATAAACATTATTGGCACAATTTAAAAATACTCGCATAATTTATCAATTGCAACTTGATGAAATTATTGGTATATGAATTTGATTTTTCTAATGTTACAGTGTATGCAAAAGAGTTAATTTGTAATTCAATAATTATTTCTGCTTTGCATAATATGTTTGTATATGTCTAGTTACATAAAATCTCTTCAGCTAGTAACAGTTTCTATTGCTTATGAAGTTTAGTTATTTATAAGAGTTTAGTTATTTATAAGAGTTTCAGACCCATCCAGTGGTAATTTTATTGTCTCAAATGATATTAGGTTTTGCTAGTTTTCTAGGAAATCATTATAAAATTCAAGTGATATATTCTTTTCTTCAGCAGATAAAAATTCTTTTAGATTAATTTGCATAAAACAGTTTTTGGTAATTTCAAATTACTGATATATTCTTTTCTTCAGCAGATAAACAATCTTTTGGATTAATTTGCATAAAACAGTTTTTGGTAATTTCAAATTACTGAATTATCAAAAATGTCAAACTGAATGGCACTTTTTTTTTTTTAGTATCATGAGCTAACGACATGATTACAATATTTCCCAACGTATCTTTATAGACTAGTTTTAATACTTTCCACAATAATATTTCATTTGAAGGATCATTTGACTAATTTTAATACTTTCTAAAATAGTATATCCAAGATATTAATACAGAAAATATATAATATGAATTAGACATAACATACCAGTGTTAGCATATGATGGTTTAGAACGCTTGTTCTAGATTTAATAAATGATAGTCAGCATAAAATGACATAATCTGTTCATAATAATCTCCAATTTAGGTGAGTTTTCTTTATTGAAATCACCATAGTGCTTAAAAAAAAACACTACATCATAAGTAAGTTAATTGTAAAATTAATTATGTCATTATAAAAATCAAATGATATTTTTCTTTCTTCAACAGTTCAAATCATTAATATTCGTTCGAGTTAAATTATCTACCAACTATTGCTAATTTTTAAATCACAGAATCATCAAAAATATCAAATTCTATGATAGGTTTCTTTGGTATCATGACCTAAGCACATGATTACAGTATTCCCCAACTTAACTAAGTTTAACACATTTTTCAGTACTACATTTACATAGATACCCTAGTCTCTAAACTAAAATCACACTACAGATTTATTCTTAAGATGGTCAATCAAGAATATCATAAAAAAGGGCCTCCTATGAAATATACCATTAAGTCCTTCTTCTTTTATATAACATAATATAAAACTCAAATTAGGCAGACTTATAAAAAGATTGTTTGTGCTAGGAACTTGATTTTTTTTTTCTTATGCCAACCTATGATCATTATAGCCAGAAATTCTGGATGGAGGAAATAGTTCCAAAATTAATAGTTCCAATAAACCTGCTTAAAAATGTAATCAAATATATTCATTCATTTGAAACAAAAACAAGTCTTGTGATCCTCATTTTAAAAATTAGCAACTTTATTTTGAATTTGACTTTACTATTACAAGTCATACAAAAACTAATATTTTTATTTTATTGATTTATACTTAGCAATAGACTGTTACTCTTCTCTCCATAAGCATTAATTAAAAGAAAAGCCTTTGGTATGTAATATTTCATTTTTAGATGCTCTCAATTAATAATACTTTTTTCATCTTCTATTAAGATATCAAAAATGATTTCAGCATTTTTCGGAGATTTCCCCTTATTTATCACTTTATTGCATGTCTCATTACATTTAAAATGCTTTGTAAAACAGAAGATACTCTAACTACTATTAGAGGTTTTTTCACTTTCTTATTCTTTTATTATTATATATTCTTTGCAGAACTCTTCCGCCTATTTTGTGATTGCATCTCTCATTTTAATAGTAGTTCAATCTTTTCTCATTATTATTGAAATAATTTTCCTCCCAATATCAAGATGTTAGTTTCTATAGCTCTCCTTGCCATATAATGATTGCATCTCTCATTTTAATAGTAGTTCAATCTTTTCTCATTATTATTGAAATAATTTTCCTCCCAATATCAAGATGTTAGTTTCTATAGCTCTCCTTGCCATATAATCATTAATTCTTTTTTAACCACTTTACAAAATCCCACATATTCAATTCTTCAACACTGTTTTATCTCAATTGAAAATTTACTGATGAACTGATGTTTTTTTATACCAGATATGCGTATAGCAGATCTTAATAATTATCTTTTTATTGATTTCATTCAAGACTGAACAATCTTTGAAATCTTAAAATAATTTGTAATTTCCAATTTAAATTTATTGTAATGTTTCTAAAGATTCAAAATACCAATTGTTAATATTATCTTTCTTAATAATTTCTCTCTAGTTAATGTATGTTTCATTTCATTAATTGGTAATCATTTCTTGTATTGACTCCATTAAGAACATTGCTTGTTTCCATATCTATTTAGCATTTTTATCAAAGAATAAATTTGTATACATAATTTTTTCTTTTTCTAGATCCTCTCTCATTTATCATCCTAATCCAATTTACTCACAATATTCTCATATTTTAATTGTTTTCCAATTCTGGCTTTAAAATCGTCCATGATAATTTTAAAAATATGCATTTTATACATTTGTATAAAAAATATTTTTTTATCACAATGAAAATTTGTACTTATGTATGTGCGTACATTCCCCTCTAATGCATGTTAATTTAAAAATTAAATCTGGAATACACATTCTTAATAATTAATAAAAATAAACATGTTCTTATATATAATACACTTATATTTTTTTGAAATAGCTTTTAATACCACATTTAAACCTAAAATAAAAATCTGCTTGAAATAAATTATTGAATCAAAGAAAAATTAACAAATTTAAAAGAAATAAATATACTAGGCATTCCATATAAATGCACATATTACATCTGTTACATTTTACATATGAGTATAAACTGTTAACTCTTCATTACAATAGCATACTAAGAATTAAATAAAAAGTGCTAAAAGCAATCTTTTTTTCCATATGTCAAAGCATCGGCCGGGAAGCTAATCCGCGACAACTGTCTGCAAACAAATGCTTGCTTGCAAGGCAGCTGCACTGATCTACAAGGATCTTCCTCCCCTTCTCTCCATCTTATCAATGATACATTAAGAATTAAAACAAAAGCAGTAAAAGCAATCTTCTTTCAGCATTTGAGAATTCCTGGAAATATTTTAATTAGTTTCAGAAAGCATCTATGATGAGATTAAGCAAAAGAAACTTTAAATTAAAACAATGTCAATAAGATATTTTTAATATTGTAATTTAAAAAAATAATGCACTTAAGCATATTAATTAAGTAATTATTATGTTAAAATTATATGCATACTTTTATTAATATCTTGATAAAAATTGATGACAAAATGCAAAGAATACAATATCTAAATAATAATAACTGACTACTATTAATTTCAAACATATATCAACAAATAGTTGCAATATAAATTAAAAAGTTACAATTTTGTTTATAAATTATTTTTGTTTATTATTATTTTTTTAATAGTTTGAAGAAAAGTAGAAAAGCATATATTAATATGGCGAATATCACAGACCTATTAGTTCTATACAAAATCTTTACCAAGATAATTACAACCCATACATAGTGAATTTTGAATTCTAATCAAAGCAAAAAGAACAAGCTGAATTTAAAAGAGTTTTGAATATAGAGGACCATACCAAAATATTGAAATAGTTACAGAAATGATCAATTAATATGAATTGTTATTATGCTTTGGATTTATAGATAATGAAAAGACATCTGATTCTATAAGCATATTCACTGTGAATAAAATTTTGCATAGTCAAGATATAGACCTGGGGTATTTATCAAATTATGAAGAATATTTATCAAAATTTAACAGTAGTAACTAGAAAGATTAACATTAATAAAGTTATACAACATGATGATTCCATACCTCCAAAACATTTTACAGCAATTTTACAATAAATATTTTGTAGATTAAAATGGGAAGCTAAGGGAATAAATATAAATGGAGATTATTTAAATCATTTAATTTTGCAGATGCTGTGATTGTTTTTGCTAATAATATATCAGAACATCATGAAATATTTCAGAGTTATTAAATAAAATTACGAGTAAAAATAAAAATAATTGCTAAAAGGACTAATGTTAAATTAATTTTCTCATGAAAAAAAAAAGATTGATGATTCTAAATTACAGAAACTTAACAAAAACAAATATCTGGTTGGATCAATAATACAGATAGAAATATAATGAATGAAATTAATCATAGAATTAAATTTGGGTGGATTGTTTTTGACAGAAATAACTTTACATTAAAAAAAACAAAACATGAACTATGTGTTTGAAAAGGAAGATTTATAATAGATATGATTTATCAATTCTTATTTATGGATTTGAGACAGATATTTAATAGGAGAGCAATACAGAGATTTCAGACCACTCAATAAAGTATGAAGAAATTACATAGGAATAAAGAGATTGAAAATACATGAATAACTATTTGTCGCTGACTTTAATGAAAAACTGGAAGAATGAAATACAGCAAAGTGGACATGTTACTAGATGAGATGATAATTAATGGGCAGTTGAATATTTAATCTGGAATTCCAAGCAATTGCAAAAAAAAACCTATAAAAAGATCACATGTGACATAGATAAATGAAAGGAATAAGTTTACTAGTATGATGTAGAAAAGAGACTATAAATAAAAAAAAATTGAATTAAACTTGGAAAGATTTTCATCTTGAAATGGACTGATAAGTTAAAAATGATAATTATTATAATGATATAGAAAATATGTTGGCTTAACTGTATACATAGATATATAAAATTAGTCACACTAATTGAATATTGGCAACATTTTTCATCTTAATAGACAATTGCACACTTTAAAAGTAATTTATGCCTGTTTTTTTTTTTTTTTGGATAATTTATTTTAGGAAGGTAACATAATTAATGAGAGTTGATATACTTAGCTAAGAAGCAATTGATAATTATGTTGAAATCCAATACAAAGATTTACCTCTGAAAGAGATCGATCAATTGATTTTGTAATTCCATTTTAGGATGTTTACACACATGCATCTAATATTAAGACTATGATAAAGAAAATACGATTAAATATTATGATGGAAGTAAAAATAAGTCGATCAATAGAAAGTCATAGAAGAATTATGTACAGCAAAATAAGATGGAGTCCTTCAAAATTCTAATTTCAGTGATATTCAAATTAGTTTCTAATTAAAGGGATAGCTTATTTATTCATTTTAACTTCCTTCAATATAATTACAATGTAGTGATTAGATGGATAATCTGCCATATCCATGTCAGAAAACTCAATTAGCCTTCAATATTGATTGTTTTCTAGCAATTTTTAGCAGGAGAATAAAAATAAATCACGACAATATGAAACAATAATATAAAACAATTTTCACTATGGGTAAGAGGTATCTTATAATTGATGCTGAGCTTTGATTTGATTTATTTTCAATTTATTATCCATTCATCATTCTCACCTTTTTTTATCACTAAAAAACAATATAAACTATAGTAGATATATTGCAGAGAGTAGCAACTGTGCATCAATTTTCAAAAAGAATCTTCAAATTATAAAGTCTGCAAAAATATTATCAAACCAAATGAAAAATTTATGTGAAATTAATCTAAAATTTAAATAAATTCTTGCAAATTTATTTAACAAAACTTGTGCCCTCAAAACAATAATGATTTTTTTAATTTACTATTTTCATAATATATATTGTAAACAGTCGGGTTTAAACCCTAGTTACAATGTAGAAAGGCGCACACATATGTGATATAGTTTAAAATTAGTTTCATATAATTTGATTTTATTTCGTTTTAGTATTTATTTTGTAGTGGGAGAAAATGTTTAAAAATTTTATTAAAGTAAGAAAAGAGGGAGTGGGGGGAGAATTTGCGTTTTATTTGTGTAAAAGTGGTATATGTATGTATTTGCGGTGTGGATAGACAATTCTAGAAACGAACGTATGAATACATTTTTGGATCCAAGATAAGAGATTATTGTAAGAAAAAAAAAAAAAAGAAATATATTAAACATCGAAGGTCTTATCTGGGGAATTTGAATGAAAAAAAAAAAAATATAAAAAGAAGGTTGGAGAAAAGGGTTTCCGGAATGTTAATTGCCAAAATGTCCGAAGGTGCGAAAAAGTTCTTTTGCTTATTAGCTTAACTGGCCATCTATCCCACGTGGTGGGGAAGAAAGGGGACGGACTGTGTTTGCGAAAACAAAAGAAAAGAAAAAGTGACAGGGAGAGTGGAGACGTAGTTTTTTTTTAAACTAGTGTCATTATTATTTTGGTTTTCAAAGAAGAAAGAGAAAAATTAAAAATATATTCAATTTTTTTTATATATATTTTTAAGAAGAGTAATTAAGGCTACGGCCGAACATGAGTACGGTGGGGTAAAAGCTTAAGCGTGCTGGGTTTTCTGGACCTTACCCCGAAGAGTCCATGCGGCAGTGACCGGAGAACATCTACCGGAGATCTATCAACTTTTCGCAAGGGAATCGATCCGACTCGGAATGAACTGAAGCGTGATGAACTGTCTCATACGTTTTGCTGCGGATTTCATGTGTTTTTCTTCTTATTTTGATATCCCCGGGGATCACATCGGACAAAAAGTGCAGGTAATATGAACTTAAGATATTTTATTTTCCAAAATTTACCACGTTTTTCTGAAACCCTCAAGGCGAACGAATGAAGGCAAGAAACTTATATATATTTTTTTGTGATAAGGCCATTCAAATACAGCTGATTAGATTTTTATCTGTGTATACGTTCGTTTTCTTGTTCTGTTGTAAATCCACACAAATACATATGTAGGTTTTATTGGGTTATGTAAACGTTAAAAGGGTATGGGAAATATGTTTTCTTAAAATTAAAAAAAAAATATTATAATAAAAGGTGTTTTATTTTAAGGCTTATATTACATGTGTATGTTTTATTATTTGACTCATAGAATATAGTTCATGAATTTAAACAATTGATCCGAGTTTCGCTGTTGGTTGCATAGAGTTTTCCCCCGTACATTTTCCTACGGTTTGTTGGCCACCCGCCCTGAGTACTGAGCTAGTGGAGAGGCCCTATTACTATCGTATTTTCTCTTCCAACATAATACTTATGTAAAAAGTAAGTTTGGCGCTTGGAGTCAATGATTGACGTCCATAAATATGCTGTGAGAGAAATACGAAATTTTTCTTATCACTATTTTTTTTGCTTAAAAGGAAAAAGGGGAAATATAGATATTTTTTTTTATGATAAGAACTAATAAGTATACGGTAAACGAGTACACCCGTTACAATGGCGTCCCAACTAAGGCTTTATGAAGAATGGAATGTATGGGGGCCCGAGTAGAAAGATTAAAAATTCGATAAGGGAAAGGAGGGGGAGTAAAATAGAAATATTAGAGAGACGTGAAGTTTGTTTCGATTAAAATAGTTTGATTAAAAGACAGAAAATAGTTTTCCGAGTGGTTGATAAAGAAATTAGACACGTAGCATGGCGCTTTGGGGGGGGGGGGGGAAGGAAAACCTACCACGTTGTGATTTTGGAAGCAGCCAAAACAAATTACTACGATTTTTTTTTTAAGATATCAAAATATATTTAGTAAAATATAGTGTGAATGAAAACAAGACTCCAAAAGAAAATGGACCAAGAAAAGAAGGAAGAATCGAAGATTTTGGAGGTCATTCTGGAAAGATTGGAACAAAGATTTCAAAAATTCGAAGATCGATTTGAGGAAAGGCTGCGAAAATTAGAGCAGCAAATGGAAAGAATAAAAGGAGTTAATCAAGGAGAAGAGAACGAAGGAGAGTCAAAGAAGGAAGGAAGTATAGATAAAGACGAGAAGTCTAAGGGAAAGAAAGTAGATGAGAAACAGGTTGAGGGCGAAAAGACAAAAATAGCAGAAGAAAGGGAAGCCGTGACGAAGTACGTACCAAGCGCAGGCCCATGTAAACCAATTTTTAAAGGTTCGGCCATTTGCCGGCCAAATGGGAGAAGCTCCGTGGAACACTTACAAAGTCTGGGAAGATATTTTAGCGTTAACCCGATGGCTGAGGAAAGCAAAATCGCTATTGCTTGCAGCAACCTAACTGGAAACGCGCTATCATGGTGGAATTCGTTGTTTCAACAACCTACTGACATTTGAAGAATATCAACGAGAGATGAGAGATAGTTTTTGGTCAGAGGATCGTCAAGAGTTGGCTAGATATCGGATTATGCAGGAGAAATATAGGGAAGGAGAGCAAGAAAGTTTTTCGCAATTTTTCCATCGACAAGTGGCACAGCTCTTTCCCTACACGACGCATGCAATTTAAAGGAAAACCACATCATTCGGATCGTGAGGCATAACATGCCGATGAAGGTGGAACAAATGATGTTAGGCATAAGGAAAGCGTCCATGGAGGAGGTAGCTGAGCTACTTAATGCGATTGATATGAGCACCTATGATTATAATTTACCGATAGAGCGAGGAAAAGAAACTCACGATACTCGAGTTGTGAAATTTGGGACAGAAGAAGGAGGGTCGGATTGGGACTTGCAGGATCCCGAACGAGGGGATGGTAATACTAGACCGAAATGGCAGTATGAACATGAAGAGCCACGACCGCCACGCAAGCCGAATTATGGACAGGGAAAGATTTCGAGTTCATCCGGGAAAAAGGATAGCCGATAGAGTTAAGATATATACACGTAATTGGACATAGGCTGAAAGTTTTTTTTTGTGTGTTTGTTTAAATTATTTTATTAGGGTATGGGTTTAATATTTAACAATGGTATTATTAAGTATAGGGGCCGTTATATAAGGCCACATTTGAAGTTATATATGTGTGTCGAATTTTTTTTTCTCCTTCATTGCTTTGTAGGCTAGAGAGTTAGATAAAGGTGGCTAGGGAGATTTGAGATGGGAGCGGTCTATCGAGTCTGACGGTGGATGGCGGGGTTGGTTGCTTGGATTGGGCATGTGGTGTGTCGCGTCCTGTATATAAATGTTGTTCCCGACATGGTTGACCGACTTATTTAAACTTAAGCCAATAAGTCTCCAAAGAGAGCACGGCACTCACATACCGTCCCACCCACAAAGCTCCAAAGGCGAGCACGGTCTTGGATGACCCCTACTTAAGTCGGATTTTGTTCTAGTTACCCTCGCTTATAAGACTCTGAAGTAGCAGAGTGCGGTTAGAAGGTCCTGACACGTAGAAAGAAAAAAAAAAAAAGAAAAAGATTATTTTTTTTTGGGTTTTTTTTGTGTTTCCGGTCACATAACCAGATAAGTCTGTGTGGAATTGATTGTGTGCGGTGCGTTGCATATCACATGCGTGTGAGTTGGTGGTTGAACTTATAGCATATCGTTGGGATTGATGGTCGTTTATTTCTTTTGTTCTAGAGCCGCAGGGCAGAAAGTTATAAAGGGAAAATATTTAAAAATGCATCGTTTTATTTGATAAGTTAGGAATGAGCCGTTCAAATACGTAGACCGTATTTAAAGGCTTCCGGGAGGAGGGTATTGTAAACAGTCGGGTTTAAACCCTAGTTACAATGTAGAAAGGCGCACACATATGTGATATAGTTTAAAATTAGTTTCATATAATTTGATTTTATTTCGTTTTAGTATTTATTTTGTAGTGGGAGAAAATGTTTAAAAATTTTATTAAAGTAAGAAAAGAGGGAGTGGGGGGAGAATTTGCGTTTTATTTGTGTAAAAGTGGTATATGTATGTATTTGCGGTGTGGATAGACAATTTTAGAAACGAACGTATGAATACATTTTTGGATCCAAGATAAGAGATTATTGTAAGAAAAAAAAAAAAAAAGAAATATATTAAACATCGAAGGTCTTATCTGGGGAATTTGAATGAAAAAAAAAAAAGAATATAAAAAGAAGGTTGGAGAAAAGGGTTTCCGGAATGTTAATTGCCAAAATGTCCGAAGGTGCGAAAAGTTCTTTTGCTTATTAGCTTAACTGGCCATCTATCCCACGTGGTGGGGAAGAAAGGGGACGGACTGTGTTTGCGAAAACAAAAGAAAAGAAAAAGTGACAGGGAGAGTGGAGACGTAGTTTTTTTTTAAACTAGTGTCATTATTATTTTGGTTTTCAAAGAAGAAAGAGAAAAATTAAAAATATATTCAATTTTTTTATATATATTTTTAAGAAGAGTAATTAAGGCTACGGCCGAACATGAGTACGGTGGGGTAAAAGCTTAAGCGTGCTGGGTTTTCTGGACCTTACCCCGAAGAGTCCATGCGGCAGTGACCGGAGAACATCTACCGGAGATCTATCAACTTTTCGCAAGGGAATTGATCCGACTCGGAATGAACTGAAGCGTGATGAACTGTCTCATACGTTTTGCTGCGGATTTCATGTGTTTTTCTTCTTATTTTGATATCCCCGGGGATCACATCGGACAAAAAGTGCAGGTAATATGAACTTAAGATATTTTATTTTCCAAAATTTACCACGTTTTTCTGAAACCCTCAAGGCGAACGAATGAAGGCAAGAAACTTATATATATTTTTTTGTGATAAGGCCATTCAAATACAGCTGATTAGATTTTTATCTGTGTATACGTTCGTTTTCTTGTTCTGTTGTAAATCCACACAAATACATATGTAGGTTTTATTGGGTTATGTAAACGTTAAAAGGGTATGGGAAATATGTTTTCTTAAAATTAAAAAAAAATATTATAATAAAAGGTGTTTTATTTTAAGGCTTATATTACATGTGTATGTTTTATTATTTGACTCATAGAATATAGTTCATGAATTTAAACAATTGATCCGAGTTTCGCTGTTGGTTGCATAGAGTTTTCCCCCGTACATTTTCCTACGGTTTGTTGGCCACCCGCCCTGAGTACTGAGCTAGTGGAGAGGCCCTATTACTATCGTATTTTCTCTTCCAACATAATACTTATGTAAAAAGTAAGTTTGGCGCTTGGAGTCAATGATTGACGTCCATAAATATGCTGTGAGAGAAATACGAAATTTTTCTTATCACTATTTTTTTTGCTTAAAAGGAAAAAGGGGAAATATAGATATTTTTTTTTATGATAAGAACTAATAAGTATACGGTAAACGAGTACACCCGTTACAATATATTGATTAATTATTAATATTAAAAATGTCTTAAGATTCCAAATTATTTTTCTAAATAAATAAAAAAAATCGAAATTATTTGAGAATATTATTTTATTGAAAATATAGATCAAAAAAAATAAAATATAAAAGTTAATTTGCATGCTTTACTTTTTACAAAGGATTTTTTTAAAAATCTCATGAGAGCTAATGAAGATGGTTAAATGAATCCAAGCTATCCTAACTATAATCTTTTTCATTACTGTTAAAGTTTTTCTCATCTTTAATAAAATCTGTATTAGGTTTCAGTTTCTCTTTTCTAATAATCTTTATAAGAAAGGTTTACACTTTTTTTCCTCATAATTATTATTTTATTTCTATTATACCTTAAATTCTTTCTTTTGTTCCTATTTAGTAATGTTTCATTCCTATTATTTACGATGGGTGATAGCAATATAGAATAATATTCATGACAGATGAACACACTTCTTTCAACAACTGAATATTATTTCAAGTTGCTTGGGAGAAAGTTATCCAAAATTATTCCTTTATACTTTGTTAAAAATCATGAATAATATGACAAAATAGATTGTTACTATAGTGCTGAAAAATAAATAAAGATCTGGAGGTAATGAATTTCTGAGCAGAAACCAAGAAAATTCTCCAATATTATGAACTTGTATAACTCAATTGTATCAAAAACATTTGGACATTTAAATTGCCAATCTCTATGCAAGAAAGGAAAATACAAACTGCAAGATGATAATCCTCTTAAACTTGGAATATGCAAACTATGAATTATAAAAAGCTTAATGCAGTCAAGATGGAAATAAATCATTTACACATTGATATCTTAGAAGTTAATGAAATAAGATGGACTGACATAAGAAATTTTAGATCAGAAGAATAGAATATCTATTATTTAAACCAATGAAAACAAAAGCAAATCTTGTAATCTGACCGCAGTCATGTAAACAGTTAAACATTATTTTAAACTGCCTGGAAGTTTTCACAAATTATTCCTGTATACTATGTTAAAAATTATGAAAAACAAGCCAAAACACACTGACATTATAGTACTGAGAGAATCTCTCAGCCCTGAAGGTATTCAACATATTTCTGAGAAGGCATTTCCCGGCACAACTAGCTGAAAAACTTGGCTGGATTAAAGTCATTTAGATATTTAAATTATCGATGCCTCCATACAAAAAGAAAAATCCAAAGCTGTAAAGAAATTATCACTGGAATCTGAATGTTCTGACTATAACTTCCAAACAGATATGGTTAAGACAAAAATGAATGATTCGTGCATTGTATATATTAGGGTTCAGTGGAAAAAAATAGACGAGGCAGAGAAATTTTAGCTCAAGTGAACAAATTGTTTATTATTCAAGCCCAAGACAAAAAAAAATTCTACGGCTTTCATCCCACATTCCCAGATTATTTTCTAGCTTGTGGATTTCATCAGTGAGAAGCTTTGGATCTGAGAGCACTGCACCTAGGTCTTTGGATCTAAAAGGCTCCTCACTGATGAAAGCCACAAGCTAGAAACTAGTCTGGGGATGTTGATGAGTAGGCACCAGATAGGGATTTTATGCACAAACATTCCTGCATCTATTGATTACTCTGGCTTGCACTGACTGGTGTATGGAGAGCCTCTGTGTAAACAGCTTGTGTAAGCATAAAGAATGGTGATGTTTAGTGGTTTAATACTAATCCTGCTCAACAGGATTATGGTGACTGTGGTTATTAAAGAATTGAAGACACCAAAAAACATGGATGCTAAACTGAGTTCAGATCTATATGATTATACAAGCTAATGAACTTGAAAAACATTATTGTATTTTTATTTTGCACTCGAAAGCTTTATAGTTAGCTAATAAGGTGGCTCCTGGAAAATTGCATCAGATCCTAAGATCTAGATGCAATGCTCTCAGATCTAAAGCTGTTCACTGATGAAACTAATCTGCCGATGTTGGATGAGTAGGCACAAGATAGGGATTTTATGCACAAACCTTCTTGCATCCATTGACTACTCTGGCTTGCACTGAGTGGCGCTACTGTATGGAGAGTTTTGCCTCTGTGTAAACAGTTTGAAGCAGCATGAAGAATGGTGATCATGTGATGTTTAGTGGTTTCTTCTTTTAATTGCATATACATTTTTAAGTAGCCAAATTGAGTCCATTCTTTTAACTTTAATAGCAAAAACTTGGCCAAGAAGAGTTTGTAAAACAGATTATAAAATACTTATGTATAAATTATGAATAAAGCTGAAAAAAGAATTATAAGCTGTTCAGAAATACAATTTAGAGAACATATCTATTCTAGAAAAAAAAAACATCAGAAATCAATTTGAGGTTTTTGACATAAATGATGGTAAATCTGATAAAATGTGGATAAATTTTTTTTAAAAAATTACAAATAATCTGGGAAAAAAAGTAATATAAAAAACAAACAAGAAAATCGAAATGAAGATCACAAATTACAAAAGTAAATCCAAAGAAAAGAAGCCAAAATTAAAAAGCATAAAAACATTTAATTTTATGCAATGTTTCAACTAATTTATTGTTTAATCTTATATATATATGAAAAGCATTTATTATAGCTACCCAATACCAACATGAAAGATATGTCACAAGTAAACCAGCCAACATTGAACCGATATAAGTCTTAACACAATTGGCAAAAAGAAAATAAAAAGATTATCTTCGCCCAATGATTTTTATGAATCGACCAATAAAATCTACTTTACCAACTAAAATTTCATACAAAAAAAAAATGTGGCAAACAGTCTATAATGAAAGTCCAACAACTAAACATTAAACTTATAACTAATGATAACTAAAATATTCCTTTTACTTATGAAAGAAGCAGATCTAATATTTATATATAAATAACACATTATATAATTATCAACTATCAAAACACAAATGAGATTTATAATAATAACACAAAAAATTATTATCACTCCAGAGATCATATGATATTCAAGCACCAGAAGTGACAAAATTGAACTGTAATCCATAAATCTTTAGCCTGCAAGTCTGTCATTATTATTGCACTAAACTATACAGGGAAAAAAATTGTGATGTTACACAATGAGTATTTATTAATATTCATATTACAAAAACAGATCACAAAATGAATATAACATATATTTTATATTTCAAAATTCTATTTACATCAACACTTTACTCAACAATGAGATTTCAGAGATAGAACCAGTCACTATTTTACACTATAGCTACATAAAATTTTTAAATACTTTAAACGATCAAATTTCAATTTTAAAATTTGTCCATAATGTTGCCTTTTATATAGAAAATTTAAAAATAATTTATAAAACAAAATTGATAGACAACTCAGTATAAATAAAAATTATTTAATATATCAAGCTGGCTTTCATTCCTTATTGGATTCTTATCAAGATGTTTCTTTATCAATTTTGTATTATAAATTGATTATTTTTAAATTTTATAAAATATTTAAGAATATCACATTCAGTTAAAACCCAGATATAATTAACCCATATGATAATAAGACCTTTAATCTAGCAATACTTTTTTTATTTCATGCAACTACAATGATCCATCATGAATGATGCTAATAAAGCAAACCAGAACAACTCAGCAAAAATGATTTGAAAATACATTACTGAGAATCTATTAATATTGCAAAATGCATATAATCATTTAATGCGAGAAAAGCAACGTTCACAATCATAGATAAATAGCAGCAATATCAATATATATATAAACATCATAGAATGATCAACTCTCCACCTTAAAAACTTTTCACCATACAAATACCATTGAAAATGGAAAAAAAATCCAGTCTCCTACCTTCCTTCCTTTTGAAAAATTCATAAAGAAGCATCTCAGTTTAATTACCAGAAACAATATAGTAATCTAGTCTCCAGTATTCACAGAAAAAGATTCTTAGGTCAGAAAATTTTCTGATCTGATTAATAATAATAAATACAATTATCTACAAATATACAAAATCTTATTAAGTAATGACTAATAGATTTCAATTATTAAGTTTAAATTAACAAAAAAAAAAACTAGTCCCATTTCACTAATAAAATAATATTTAAATAATGTGTCGTTGACTATTTAAGTCTGAAAAAATTTTAACCTTCTTAAACATTACTAAAATAACAAAATATAATAAAAAGTAAACAAATTTTCAAACAAATGATAGATATTAAAATTACAAAGCATTCAAATTAAGATCTATTAATACACATTTCATAACTATTATTTTATATTTTTATTTGCAATTATTAATCAGTTAACTCTATATTATTTTTTTTTTTAAAGATGCTGAAATTATATATCAGATTCATACAATTTAACAGTAATGAAACTTCTGAATAAATTATTATGGATTCATAAATTTGTCCATGTTGCCTGACTTACATGAATAGTCCATTTCATTTCCAATTACAGCTTTCCTTTAAGCAAAAGTGATTACAAAAACACTTTCCCAAAATCTTTAGTTCTCATCCCTAGATATTGCCAAAGATGGAATATATATTAGCCCAGTGTTTGCTGAAGATTTGTGACATGGCATTTTAGTTGTATTTATATGTTGGATTATTTCCATTATCTAATATTAAATATTGAATGTCTTTAAAAAAAATTAACTTTATTTAAAATTTCAATTACATTCGAGTATTAGTAATAACACACAGGTTAGTATAGTTTCAAAGGGTATTATTCTTCTCCCTTTTTCAGGTGTCATTGGCCTGACCAGTGATAATACTAGCATGGGAATCAAACCTGGACCTTTAGATTCTTGAATATTGAATTTTAAAGTAAAGCTATAAGTAACTGGCTACAATCAGTATAAATTTCATATTAGTTATTCCTCCTGATTTCTCCACTTTTCTCTAAGAGCAAAGTTAATTAGTGATTTTCAGACATTATGTACAGCAACACTAGATTGACTTATGGGGTTATTTGCCATTGTCATCAGCTTCTTTGAATTTTCTTCTTTGTGCCTTTTCCTCTCCAATATTTTGGTATTTTCTTCAATCAAAGATATGGTCCTTGGTATTTACATGATCTGCTACTTTAAGACATGTTTTCTCTTTTCTAATCATCAGTTTGTGCTCTTGCAATCACTAATGGAGTAACCGGTCTTACCAATATAGATCCATATTCACAATATTTTAAAGATGCAGGTTTTGCTTTTTAGCATTTCAAGTTTAAGCTTTGTAGATGTTAGAAACCCTCATAATATGATATTGCCCTGGAAACCTGTTCTGATATTATATTGACTGCAGATTTTCTTAATTTATCTGCTATTCCTGGTATGTATGGATACATTACAGTACTAATAATTGTTTTTTTTTTTCCTTTTTGTTGTCTATTTAAGGTTTTCTTAATGTCAGCTAATGATTAACCATTCTTCATGAGAGAGTGTTCTATATAGATCTTTTCTTTTTACAAATCACTGTTTTCTGAAGAAATTATTTTGGTCTATTCCAAAGTGATAATATAACATGTTTTGTATTTCTGGTGCGATTGGGTGTATTTACTAAGTATTTTCCTGTATGGGTTTTTGTAAACTGTACTTTTGATTTTGTCTTAAGAGAATATTATCACAAGAACACCTAAGAATGCCAATTTTTATGCTTGTTCTAATTCTACTGTGAATTTAATTAAAGGGGATATGTTGATGTGTTTCCAGACAGTTTGCAGTAGTGCTTAATCATGTTGCCATACAATTAATGTATCATCAACATAGCGAAAACAAACTTTAGGTGGCTATGGAATAATCTTTATGGCTGTTGTTTCAAGTTCTTTCATATAAATATTGCTAATCAAAGATGACAATGGTGAGTCCATAGCCATCCCTTGATTTTGTTGGAAGAATTCTGTGTTATACTGAAAGTAAGTTATTCTTATGCAGGATATTAGTCCCATTATACTATCAATAGGAAGAGTTATTCTGGTTTGTAAACTATTATCACCATTTAATCTTTTCCTTATAATAGACAATGCTTCTTCACAGGATACATTTGTAAATAAACTTTCCAAATCAAAGCTTATTAGTATGTCAGTTTTTTCAATTTTCAAGTTGTTGATTAATTCTACAAAGTGCTTAGAATCAGTGACAAAAGCTTGGATCTTATATACCAAAGGCCTAAGAAATTATCCCCCCAAAAAAAATCTTGAAGGTGAATATCTAGAACTAGCAATAGATCTTAATGGAATTTGATTTTTACGGATTTTAGGTAGATAATAAAGCTGAGGAAGTTTGTTAAAATAAAATGTTAATTTACTTTTTTCTGAGTCATGAATGTAACTTTGCTTCTGTTACCAGCATCAAATTTTTTGCCACTTTTTTTGTATTGCTTATTCAAAGGAGTTCTATTTTGTTGTCATAATCAGATGTATCCATTGCAACTGTCACATTGCCTTTGTCAGCAGGGAGAATGATTATAGATTTACCTACTTTGAGAGATTTAATTACTTTCCTCTCATCATAAGAAATATTTGACTTCCATTTTTTTTGTCTCTTAAGTGTTCTTTTTATTTTCCAGAGTAATTCAGCTGTCTTCTAAAGGCAATTTTTGAAGGACTTTCTCAGTGGTTGCCATTATATCTAATAAGGGGATATTAGATGTTGTGATAGCAAAGTTTAATCCTTTTTCGAGAACAAAAATTTCAGCATTTGTTGAGAACTAAGATTTTTAACAGATAAACCTGGTACAATCCCTTGGTACATTATACCCTTTAGTATGCTCATATAGGTTTGTAAGTTTTTTCTTTTGGCATTCTTTCACTTTTTAATGTAATTTAGATATGATTTTCCAGCTGCTTGAGAAACTTTTGTAAAGTCTTCATCACTAATAGAATGCAAAGTGTGATCCTTGGAAAACCTTTGCACATTTATTATTTCTCTTAACAGAGTTTCATTTGCTCTCTGAGAAATTTTCTCAGCTCACTAGGAATGAATTGAAGGTTTTATTTGCAAACCCTTAGATATTATTCCTTTATATTTACATTTATATAAGAACTTTAATTGATTTTCTACCTTGGCCAAGTTTTAAACATAATTTTTCATAATGTCTAAAGTTTGATATAGTATTGGGTCCATACTGAAAACTTACTGTTTGTTTGAAGGTTTGTGTTGATGGCATTTTAGTTACATTTATATGTTGGACTATTTCCATCATGTAATATTAAATATTGAATGTCTTTAGTAAATTTAACTTTATTTAAATTTTTAATTACATTTGACTGTTAGTAATAGCACACAGGTTAGCATATATTTGTTTTAAATGGTATTATTCTCCTCTTTTCTTTAGTGTTGGTAGCCTGACCAGTAAGTACTAGCATGGGAAGTGAACTTAAGCTTTTGGATTTTTGAACATTGAATTTTAAGGTAAAGCTCTAACCAAACTGGCTACAATCATGTAGAAATTTCATATACTTGTCTATGAGGTTTCCTGATTTCACCACTTTTCTCTAAGAGCAAAAATAATTAGTGATTTCCAGACATTATATATATTCACACTAGGATAATTTATGGGGTTATTTGCTATTATTATGTATAGCAGCTTATTTGAATTTTCTCCTTTATGCCTTTTTTTGTTTCTATCCAATAATTTTATACTTTCTCAATCAAACATGTTCATTGGAACATGCATGACTTCTCTTTTCTAATCATCAGTTTGTGCTCTCACAATGTTTTTCAATGGAGCAATTGGTCTCATCAATATAGGTCCTTCCAAATTCACATGGTATTTCATAGATGCAGTTTTTGCTTTTCAGCAATTCAAGTTTAGGCTTTGTAGATACTAGAATTCCTCATATTATGGTTTGGCTCTGGAAAGCTGTTCTAATGTTATATACCAATAAGTGTTTTTTCCTTTTTTTGTCTATTTAAGGTTTTTTTAATAACAGCTAATGAATAACCATTCTTCATGAGAATTTATTCTATATAGATCTTTTCTTTTTCTAAATCACTGGTTTCTGAAGAAACTGTCTTTTGCTCTGTTCCATAGGGATAGTATAACTTCACGATTTGTGTGTCTGGTATGACTGGATGTATATGCTAAATATTTTCCTGTATATGCAGATTTCCGTATAGTTTTGATTTTATCATGAGGCAGTCTTATCACAAAAATATTTAAGAATGCCAATTTTTGCCCTTGTTCTAATTCTATTGTGAATTTAATTAAAGGGGATATGTTGATGTGTTTCTAGAAAATTTATAGTTGTGCTTCACCATGTGGCCATCCAACAAATGTTAGATCAATACAGCAAAGCCAAATTTTAGGTGAATATGAAGTAGTATTTATGGCTGTAATTGAAATAATATTTCTTTTGGATCAACTTTATTATTCTGCATCTTTGAAAGTTTTATTTTCTTCTATAGTTTTCCTATAGAAGTTATATTTTTTTATATCATCAATATTTTTTTCCCATATCATTTTACATAATTTTAGCTATACAGTTCTTCTAAATAAATCATTTTAATATATTTTCATATTAACTTTAAATTACTTCGTATGATAGGTTTTTATTTCTGATATTTATATAGGTTGCTTATAGATCAGCTATTTTTTTTTTAATTTTTATTAATCTTGTTAAATTTTGACAAATTTTAAAATCTCTTATTATTTTAAAATGTTTGATCTCTCCAAAAGCATTCTATACATCTATAAAAAAAATCCTCTTCTTCAACAGAATGAAAATTTAAAAGAACATAAATCTGGATTAACTATATTTGATATTTTCCATTGAATAAATAATTAATCTCCCTATTCAGCCTGATATAACATTGATTTTCACAATATTTTTTCCCCATCATTTATTTATAATAAATTCCATTTTACTTGAGTTTCCAATATTAGTGTCTTTACAGTAAAGTACATGTCCACATTAAACACCAATTAACTCCTAATTTTTCTTTCTAAATTCACAAATTTCACCAATGTTTCATTTAATATTTTTAATTCTTATAATTTTCTTTTAATTTAAAATTGACCTTCAGTTATAGTGGCCAAATGGATTTATCACATGGTTAATGAACATAGATTAATTGTTCACAGCATGAACAATACATTATGTTAACTAATGAGTAGTTCTGATTTTTTAAAAAAAAACTTCTTTATAAGATGTCTGATAATAATTAAACATTATTGGGTTTTCTTGAGGCAAGATATAAATAAATGAATTTTTTAAATACAATATATACGTATTTATATTTAAATTAGATGTAAAATAAATCATGGCCCTCATATCCTGAAGAATATAAAATCATCAGCCAAAACATTAATAAGCACTTGAAGGCAGAGGACATTAAAACCACCAGGTTACAGATCTAGGATTTCATGTAATATTAATCTTTTATTATATAATATATACATATTAAGTATATTATCATATCAGCAAAATAATAAAATTGAAAATTATGTTATATAATATATATCACTAACAAATTATTATTATATATACATTATTGTGTGTGATTTATTAGGCATAAATATAGTATTTAGTTCTTTTAATTAACATTAATGATGAGATCCAGAAATTTTGCAACATTGCAATAATTTAATGTGTATATTAAAAAAAGAATGAAGTTTTACATTACTGAAGACTACAGCTTGTTTAAAATGGAGATGTATATTATTTATTATGGAAAGTTAATGTCAGCTTAATGGATATGACATTAATGAGAAATTGAAATATATAAAGAGAATATTAATAATTTTACTAGTTATTCATTAGACTAGAAATTATCACTTAATGAATAATTTTTCTATAGTGTAATGTTCACATGCCTGTAGTCTAATTTTCATGTTTTGGGTCATATGTTTATAAAAAACCAGTAGCTATCTTATATGAGAATGATGTAATGAAAAATTATACTACAGAAATATTATTCATTAAGTGGATAATTTCTAGTTTAATGAATGACTAATAAAATTTATTAATATACTTCTATCAAGTGGTTAATGTCAAAGTTGTGAGGGCAGTAAGTTTGATGCATCAATTAAACTGTAGTAAAAGGCTATCTATGTATAGTGAACAATGATAGATATGTGTAACAGATTGTGATCTGAGTCAACTGATGATTGTTGGTTTAGCAAGAAATATGCACCTTGAGGATCATATATCCTTGTCAAGTCTTTGGTCATGTTTATGATTACATCACAAGGTGTTAAAAGGGGATAAAACCGGTCCCTATCTTGTGTGCGAATGGTGCGGTGAAAATTACATTGCAGAAATATTATTTATATGAAGAGAATAATTTATCATTTTTTATAGGAAGAGATAAACAGTTCAACTAATAAAAAGTCTAAAATATAAGTAAAAACTATGTTTACAATGACTTCATTAACTTTGAGATAGATGCAAACTATAAATATAATACAAAATGTAAATATAATTTAAATTTTGTACTCTCTTCTAAGTGATTAATAAGTAAACTATATCAGGAATTCAATGAAATCTCCCAGAATCAATGTTTTTTAAAAAAAAATAATAATTGAGGAAGGGTTCATTATAGGATAGAATTCGTTTAATATCAAATAAATCTATCTTTACCATTTGTTTGCAACGACATATTAGCATTTTGAAACTTATTTATTTAAATTGTTGCAAAATATAAAGCGCATACGGGAAGTGATTTCAGTATCCACATTAGTAAAAAAAAAAAATTTATAAATATATTTGCACTAAGTGTTAGCTTTATAATAATTTTTTTTGATAATCTTTTTTTACAAAAACAACCTCTGATCTTTCGAAAAGCAAATAAACTCATGATCGGATGCCATCGCTTTTACAGTATTTTTTTGCCTGAAAACAAGACCAGATGTTAAACAAAGCGGTGTAATGGCCAAGCTATAACACTTGTTGGCTAACAAAAATTTGCAAGTGTTCATCACCATTAAACAATTTATATGCAGCATAGTTGTTTATCAAAACCAAATATTTTTTTGTTTTAAATTAGTAAGTGCAACACAAAGTATAATGGAATATTTTTTCGTTAGTTAATGAAGTTTATTCAAAATTATATAGAAGTAACAAGACAAATACGTTAGATATAATTTCGCGAATAATTAGATATAATTTCGCAAATAAAAACTAACGTTTATATTTTTACTCTCTATCTTAACAATCAGAGTAGAAGAATAGCATATACATAAAAAGAAAAAAAAGGCGGAGGGGGATAACAGTATATGTAATTAAATAATAAACTAGTCAAAAAAAAAAAAAAACTTTTGCTTTCTCAAACTTACCTGAGGGCTATCATTTAAAGCATCTTCTAAGTGAAGTTTTTCAATGCCCGGCATTTTATTTCATATGTATTAAAAAATTGCAATGGTCATACTTATTTTAATAAATAATTATTTTATATCCGGATACACAAACTGCACAACGTAGTAGTTGTATGTACCGGAGTACGCACATAAATATTAGCTTATAGATAAAACTAAAAACTAATTCCTTTATTGGATTATTAAAAATACTTTCTAAAATTATAGACTGGTAGATTAAATATTTTAAAAAATGTAAAGAAACATAAGATCTCAAAATAATTTTTACTTTCAATAAATTATTTAATATTTATAATTTAATTTATTAATACATTGTACAGGCTTAAACCTGCATTTAATTTAATTTATTGTATTCGAGTTTAGTGCGGAATCAATTTTGACGTCAGTTTCAAAATGCCGGTAGAAAACTTAGAAGAAGAAGGTTTGGAAAAAAATCCAAACCTTCAATTGGCACAATGGAAGTTCTTTCTATCTCTTAGTGAACATAAATACAATAAGCAAATAAAAGAAGATCTTTTAGAAGCTATTAAAGAAAAAGGTATTTGTATTGCTGCTGTTTGCAAAATAATTGCTACTATATATTCAATCTTGTCTAGTCATTATTTAAAATTAATTATATTTCTATTGAATCATGCGACATTATATTTATAATTATTATTTAAAAAGTTGTTTATTTTTGATAGATTTTAACTTAAGGAGCACGTTGTTGTCGTTTTTTATTCCATTTATATTGTTTAATTTTGTATGTAAATTTAAGTTTAAAAAATAGTATTGCAAATAAACTTAATAATTATTTATAGATTTGGTATTGGTAATTTCAAACTTTTGTTGGTGGTTAGATATATTTATGTATACTTATTGCAAAGCTTACGTTTTTTTTAATATTTTGCAAAGATCTATTAAATTTTTCTGCAGCCGTTCGTGAGTTCTTATTTCAAATTAGTTTACTTTCCGTGAATTCAATATCTATTTGATGATTACCTTTCTCCTTCCGCGATTCTCTCATCTTACAACAAAGTATTCAACCCAAATCTGCTATTTTCCTTTTTTTTAAAATGAAACTTGCAATCTTTACTTAATATATCAGGATTCTATGTGCACCGCCATTAATTAAAACACATTTTATATATTGATTAATTACAGTATAATTTTTTGCATAGAGAAATAAAAATGAAAGATTATCTTAATCCATAATTAATTTGCAAAAATGAATGAACCGTATTTGTCTTGCTTGACTTCAAATATTTTTAGCTGTTTTTCTCTTTATTACCATCAGTTTTTTTTTTTATTCTACTTAATATTTTTCACTACTTTAGAAAATATCTCATAATTTCTTTAAGAACATACACAATTCACTTCTTCCTTTTCATAATTTCTCAATAAATAATCCCTTTCTTCCATATTGGTGATATTTTAAAATGCAAACATGCCTACAATGTCCTGTTCAATGCTTAATCTTTATTTTTGCCACTTATGCTTATCCCACGTATATTTTAGTCGGTGCAACTACTGCCTTACCAGCAAATATCACTTCCACTTACTCGAAACATTATTTTAATACCACTAAAACATTACATGATTACTATTTCTTAAGTTTATCCAATCTATTAACACTGTAGCAACTCTCTTCATACAATAGTGTCACCAATGCAAGCGATAGTAATCATTGGATATTAAAAAGTTTGTGCCTCAAAATCTCTTTATTTATAGTGCCTACTCATCCCATATCCAAAAAAATTAAGTGCAGTGCTGTCAGATCCAAGACTCCTCACTGATGAAAGTCACAAGCTAGAAAATAGTCTAGGAATATTGGATAAGTAGACATTAGGTAGGGATTTTGATGCATAAAAAATATCCATTGATTACTATGACTTGCACTGGATGATACCATTGTATATAGAGAGTAGCTATTCCTTAATAATGGTCAAACATAAATTTGTCCATAATGTTGTTTTCAATCATTAATAATAGTTCAACACAATTGAAATAAAACAACTATATAAAAATAATAAATATTAGAGTAGCTATTGTTTTAACATATTCTTTCAAGAGCAATTTTTTTTGATTCTACTCCAAAGCCATCTATTATAAGCTTGACTAATTAGTGAAAGTTAAATAATAGTGTTTTTATACTAAACATCTCCAGATCAGTTTTTGGGTTGGGTATTCATCAGAAAAAACTTTGAATTCAAACTGGAATTAATGCATCTAGTAGTCATCTTTTTACAATAGATGGCTCTAAAACATGGTGAAGAGAACTGTTTTTGAAATAATATGAGTTACCAAATAGAATTATATTATGTTTTGTTGGTTTTAACTATCCTAATCAAAGTTTGGAAGAATTCTATAGTTAATGTAAAACTGAAGTTATTATAATATATAAATGCTCCTGTTCAAAACATTAGATTTTTTTTAACTCATGCTAACTTGATAATATAAGAGTTAAAGGTGGTTGCTAAATTCAAAAGTGCATTTGTTTCAGTTTTGATTAGAGTTCTCACTAATAAAAGCATAAACCAGAAACTGGGGGTTTGGATGTAATAATACTACCATTTAATGTCCATGTGTTATTCATCATTATATTAGATGGTTCTGAATTCTGAGAGCATATTAATAAATCTGATATAATAAATTCCCATTACAAGTTCCATTCTTAGTAGCTACTAATTAAAATATCTAATAATTAAGGCAGATGAATAACTTTCTTTCCATAAGATAATTTTACTTATAAATAATTTACCTGATAATTGGATGGTTCTTCTTCTAAACTATTTACTTTTTTAATGAATCCATAAAATTAATTTAACTCATTTTTAAATGCTTTTTTAAAATCAATAAAACAAATATTAATTTCTTTGCATGCAATAGTTTTCACTATTGCGTTTACATCTATATTCTCTTTCTTTACTTTATCTGCACACGAGATTAAGTTAATTACGGTAAAGTTCCCTTATTTCACAAAACATCTTTTCTCTAGTGAATTCACAACTGTTCAAAAGAAATCTACTAGTCTTATGAGTTATAAATTATAAACATTTAATAATTCTCCTCAAACTCTTCATAATTTTTGATAATTTAAGTAGAATCTCAACAATTTGCCAATTTTCATGTCATTTAAAGTTTTTTTTTTTTAGTTATAAATTATAAACATTTGCTAATTCCTCCAATTCTTTTCATAATTTTTGATCATTTAAATAGAATCGCATCAATTGCCAATTTTCATCTCTTTTATTAAAGATTTTACTTCCCTTTTTATTAGAGAAGCTGTTTTATTTTTATGTATACCTAGCTTTTTTTTTTTAAGAAAAGTAAAGACTTAAATATTTGTATCATAAAAATCATTTATACATCTGAAAGGATATCCTTTCAATTCATAAATAGTTTATTTGCTAATAATTCACCAATTCCAATCATTCTTTCATTGTGTCTGCTTTTTTTCATTGAGGTTGTTCTATTCTGTGATGTATTAAGTCAAATCTGCATATATTTTTTTTGTAATTTATCTTTCTATATCTCTTAGCTTTACCTATTTTTTTGTTCAAACCATAGTTAAGCCTTCTATATGTAGTTTGTCTTTATATAAGATTTATATTTGTTCATTTTCTCTAGTATTTTAATTATCATCTGATTATCAGCCCAATTTTTCTCTCCCTATACGTAGTTTGGCTTTCTATAAGATTTATATTTGTTCATTTTTTCTCTAGTATTTTAATTATCATCTTATTATTAGCCCAATTTTTCTCCCATTTTCTCTTACAATCTATTGTTTTTACTGCAGTATCTATTAAAGTTTCTTGAATAACTCATCTTTTATTTGAGCTTATTTATCAATTAATCAATTATTATTTATACATATTTTAAAAAGAAAATTATTTTCTGATTTATTTATTTTTACTTTAAGAATTGCCTGTTGATTCAGTTTTTTATTGTAATTCAACATTACTAACTCCAAGTTAAGCACGTGTATTTTTAATACTGTTTTTAAACCATATCTTGTGTAATTACTTTTTTTGCTATTTTTAAATTGGGTTCATTATTACAATATTAGTTTCTCACAAAATCTTAATAATCTTTTATCTCACATTTTTTATTTCTAGTCCATAATCTCTTAGAATTTTTTCATTACTTCTTTATTCTCCCACATTGTAATCCCTCATTATACAACAGTTTATATTTCTTTTCAATAACTTTTTCCAATCATCATGATTACTGATTGGCATATAGATCAATATCAACAATTTTTTTGTATGTGTTTTCAATTTATCATTTGTTGAAATAATGTGAATAAATCTTTTGTTGTCATACTTACACCAATATGATAACTTCTATAACATCTTTTTCATTCTTTACCCTAAGACATCCATCTGGAGAGTTTTGTAAATGGTGCCAACTTTATGGTCAATTTTGAATGAACGCAGGAAAAAATACTTCTAACATATTGTTGCTGACTTGTTCAGTCTTAATATTTTATATATTTATTTTCACAATATTATTTTTTTAATTCTAATGACTAGATCTTTCACCATCTTAAATGATTTTTCATTTGTCTTTTTACACAAAAATCGGTGGTATTTTATTTTTTTAATACATAAATTTTAATTTATTGCTACATATTTAATGTTTTTTTAAATCAATTATCAACTGTTGTTGTCTTAAAAATTTATATTCTTGTTTGTAGTTGATTTTTAGATTGTGATTTACTACAGTATCTCAAACCAAAGCAAATGTGGTAACTGTTAGTTAGGATTATTTTTAAAATTTAATTTGAAACAAAAATTCTCATTAGAAGTTTATCTGGTATTTTATTATATTAATAGTATTATTTGTAAACTGAAACTGGATTAGATATTTGTTATTTATTTTCTGTTTTTTTTTTTTATGTTCAATTTATTACCTTAGAAAAATAATATAAAATAATTAAGCATACATTTTTCTTTTGAAGTTGTTTAGGTTTTTTTAAAGATGACTTTCATTTCCATAAATTTAATTAAAATTCTTATAATTTTATCAGTGTTTTGAATTTTTAAACATTAGTCATCACTTATGATAATGTTTATATATATATATTGAACCGATTTCGAATATGTATTCGAAACACCGGCCTCTTAGGCAGAGAAGAATATACTCGGAGAGTATGTATGCCCAAACGATAGCTATAAAATATATAACTAGCGTTACATTTCCAGGACATAACTTCTTCTCGGCTGTTGAGTTCAACACCAAGTTCAAAGCACTTTTTTTTGTTTGTATATAAACACGGGCGCCAGCTATCTATTCAAGGATGAATAAATAACGCACTTTGAGCAATGGCCACTAACTCAATGCCTAAATCCACGACTAGCCCAGCTGTTTGTAATCACTAATAGATTATACATAATTAGTGGTTAAAAGACTTGATAAAGAATTGTAAAAAGAATTGACCGACAAATAAAGTTTAATTTTAAAGACAATTTATTAACTAACATTTATTTACTAAATTTAAACATTTTATAATTCTAATAAAAACACACGCATATTTTTAAATTAACATTTCTAAACTAGTTTAAATATTCTTGTATATTTTCATAACCGAACACTGGTATTTATCTAATTTAACCAATAATATTGATATAAGGATCACGCACATATTAACTCATGCACACACATAATAATAATAAAGTATTACATAGCATTTGAAATTTAAACACACATATCAATAGTTCATTTATGTATGATATCGAGTTCATATAATTAGACTCTTGGAGGATTCGCACGAATTAATGAAATGCAATGGCTATTACAGTATAAACAAAAATAAGCAAATGTTTTACCTAGGATTTTGAACGTAGATTTAACACTTTGTTTTCTTCTTGTTTGTTGTTTCTTCCAGTATGAATGGTTCCAGTATGAATGCTTCCAGCCGGCTGGGACGTTTCCTTGATGAGTTTCCTTATTATTCACGATTATTACTATTGGAGACAATTAGATATTGACGGAGATTTTCTAAGTTGTTACGTTGACATTATTTCACAGGCAGATCTTGCTGTTTTCATCGGACTTTTTAGGCTGTGGAGAGGCGTGAATTCCCAAAATCTTCTCAACACTGCATTTTGTTTGTTAACTGACTCAATTAATTTCTGAACTGCACTACTCAATTACTTTTGTGAACTGATTCCTGTCCGATAAAAAAAGGTCTATTTATACCTGCGCCTTGTTGTCTTTCTAATATCTCCGGCAAAGATCTGTTGTCAAATTCCAGTAATAATCATTTGATAAACGTGTTTTGGAAGATTGTTTAATTAGTAATAGCCATGCAGAAATGTTGTTTTATATTCTAATTAATTAATAGCCATTGTCATGTTTTTTAATGATAATCTTCTTTAACTTCCATTTATTTATAATAACATTTATTCTATTGTTGACAATCGCACATATATACGCACATATATTAGTTTTAACATTATTTTTTCTTTAATTAAACTTGAATAAAAAGAGATTTGTATGTTTTTTGTTTTTTTTTCCCCATGTGTCATAGCATCGGCCGGGACGCGAACCCACAACCGTCTGCAACCAACTACTTGCTTGCATGGCGGCTGCGATACCTCTCGGCTAACAACGCAAGACATGTTTTAACTTTTTAAATTATATTTTTACGAATACTAATAAAAACTATTTATTTCCTTTTGTAAACCTTTAGTTTCATTTCTCAAACCAAGACTCCCCCTCCCCCCTTTTGATTAATTAATTGTAGCTTTTTTTATTTCAAAAACTAACGCTAGAAAACTACTTGATTCTTATTCTTTTCTAAAACAAACTGCACGTTTAATTTTATGTTTTTCTTTTATGAACGATTATTTTAATAATATAATTTTAGATAAAATTATATGTGCCTATATCAATATAGGTACATTACACCGCCCTTCCTTTTGAGAGTAAAATGCGTCATTTTTGACCATTTTATCTCTGACAACATTAAATATTAATTTATTATTCCTTCTAAGTTTGCTTTTTGGTATCTTTTCCTTTTCCATGCTAAGGGCAATCTCCAATTATGCTTTTCTTCTTTCTATGCTGGTAACATTGCTTACAATGTTCATCCTGGATAATGACCACGAGGACAAACTAAATTTGTGGCACAGGGATCTTTTATAAACGAAGCTTCGGCTGCCGATTCTCTTGATAGGACTTTGACTAAGAAAAGGTGGCTGCAAATGGCAGGAATTTCAACTGTCCATTTCCGACTTACGCCCTGGAAAACGATTGCCGATTCTCTTGATCGGACTTTGACAAAGCAGCTGCAATGGCAGGAATTTTCAACTGTCCATTTCCGACTTACGCTTTGGAAAACGAGGTATGAGATATGGGGATTCTCCCCTGAAAAGTGACTTACGACTTACTCTGGTTGTTGCCAGTGCACTTTTTTAAAAGAGGAATGATCCCGGCCAATCCGTTGCGGGTACTAGAATTTATCCAGTCGAGAGCTTTAAACTTAATCCTTATCTAACTTATTTCAATACTACCCTCATCCCTTTAGATTCGAACCCTTATACGCTCCTAATACAACTTAGATTGACTTTCATTTATATTATTTTTAAATTCATTACGAACATTACTTATATCCCACAACATTACTTTAACATATTTATTTACACTAATCTTATAACATTATCTTTAAACCAGTACGAACATTTTAAATATTAGTTTTACGATATTATTTTAAACCCATACAACATTACCATATCTTTATTTAATTACACTATTACTTTAAACAATTACTTTAACTTCTTTATTTACGTGCGTATATTCTAAAAAAAAAAAACTTATTTTATTTAATCTTACAATACTATTCTAAACTCTTACGAATATTATTTATATTACAATATTATTTTTTAAACATTTGTTTACCTTATATATTAATGTACATGTACTCAGAGAGAAAAAAAAAACTGTTTTACTTTATTACAATTCATCATTATACAAATATCTATTTGACTAACTTAATTTTATTCTAGAAATTCCGTTATCTTTTCATTTATTTAAATCTACAACTTTACTTTTATATCATTAATTTGACCCATTTATTTAACTTGATTTTATTGATTTTTTATTTATTTGAACTGTTTATTTACGAGCATTTCCTTAATTAATATGTGCGTGGAGAAAAAAAATCTTTTATTTTGCGAAGCCTACGTTATTATTATTACTTGCAACATTTCATTTATTATTATTCATTCATTTTTAAATTTATTGTCTTAAGTTTTAAATAGAAGTTTCAGATTTAATTTATTAGATTTATTTACTTTAGAATAATCATATTCGTGCTCATTGTCCATTTCCGGTCCTTTTTGTTTATTTCCTTTACTATTCCGCCCGTTTACTAACTCTTAAACTATGTCCGGTGGCTCCTTTTTTCTTTCTACTAATTTTATAATATAAATCATACTCCATATTCTCACTTCTATTTCTTGATTAAAATCTATTTTCTCTTTTTATCTTACCATTCTATTTTCTGCCTTGTAAATTAGAAAACTTTTAAGCTTTACAGACCTCCGTATTTTTCCTAACTGTGAATATTTTTTCTTACACTTTCTCTTTGTTTTAAATCTATGTCTACAGCGAATGCGAACGTTTACTTTAAACCTTTTATTTTTAATTCTTTGTAAAAACTCTTTTACGCTATTGTCTACCTTTTAATCTACATAAGTTTCTACTTTATATGTCCCAACGCTATCTGATTCTAATTCAATTTCTACCTCTTTCGTGACCTCAACTTTTTTACGTTCTTTAACTAAATCTACTTCTACAATCTCTTGATTTTTCTCTATCTTTCCTGTAATTTCATATCTTATCTCCCTTACTTCTGCTCTGAGTTCTTTAATTTCTGTTTTAACCTGACTAATTTCTTCCTTCAATTCTGCTTTGAGTTCTTCTTTGAGCTCTTGTTGGCTTTGTTCAAATTTCTGACACAATTCTTCTTTAAACTATTGCATCATATTCATCATCATTTTCATCATCATCCATGTCTCAGATACTTCTTCTTTCTCTTTTTCCACTAACTGGGGATTTTTAAAATAATTTGGGCTTTCTTTCGGATCCATTTTCAAAAATTTCAATTCCCAATTACTATGCGCTTATGTTAAACTAAATTTAAATACGACTTATTTATTTATTTTTTCTTACTAAGATGGAAACTCACGCTAACTCCACCCTTTTAGTCCTTTTCTCTACCCGATCTAATGCTTTAACTCTGCCCATAATATCAACTGACTCTGATTTGATAGCATAAATGTCAAAATCTCTTTTCATTTCGAAAAAAAAAATTTCGGTCAATTCTTTTTTTTTTTTTTAAATTAAAACACTTTTACATACGTAATTTAACTTTTTAGATTTTTATTTTCAACAAGAACAAAGTATTTAATTAACTGTCATTTATGACAAGTTCGGCCCCATGTTGGGTAAAGCCATTTGAACTGATTTCGAATATGTGTATTCGAAACACCGGTCTCTTAGGCAGAGAAGAACATACTCGGAGAGTATGTATGCCCAAACGATAGCTATAAAATATATAACTAGCGTTACATTTCCAGGACATAACTTCTTCTTGGCTGTTGAGTTCAACACCAAGTTCAAAGCACTTTTTTTTGTTTGTGTATAAACACGGGCGCCAGCTATCTATTCAAGGATGAATAAATAACGCACTTTGAGCAATGGCCACTAACTCAACGCCTAAATCCACGACTAGCTCAGCTGTTTGTAATCACTAATAGATTATACATAATTAGTGGTTAAAAGACTTGATAAAGAATTGTAAAAAGAATTGGCCGACAAATAAAGTTTAATTTTAAAGACAATTTATTAACTAACATTTATTTACTAAATTTAAACATTTTATAATTCTAATAAAAACACACACATATTTTTAAATTAACATTTTTAAACTAGTTTAAATATTCTTGTATATTTTCATAACCGAACACTGGTATTTATCTAATTCAACCAATAATATTGATATAAGGATCACGCACATATTAACTCATGCACACACATAATAATAATAAAGTATTACATAGCATTTGAAATTTAAACACACATATCAATAGTTCATTTATGTATGATATCAAGTTCATATAATTAGACTCTTGGAGGATTCGCACGAATTAATGAAATGCAATGGCTATTACAGTATAAACGAAAATAAGCAAATGTTTTACCTAGGATTTTGAACGTAGATTTAACACTTTGTTTTCTTCTTGTTTGTTATTTCTTCCAGTATGAATGCTTCCAGCCCAGCCGGCTGGGATGTTTCCTTGATGAGTTTCCTTATTATTCACGATTATTACTATTGGAGACAATTAGATATTGACGGAGATTTTCTAAGTTGTTACGTTGACATTATTTCACGGGCAGATCTTGCTGTTTTCATCGGACTTTTTAGGCTGTGGAGAGGCGTGAATTCCCAAAATCTTCTCAACACTGCATTTTGTTTGTTAACTGACTCAATTAATTTCTGAACTGCACTACTCAATTACTTTTGTGAACTGATTCCTCCTGTCCGATAAAAAAAGGTCTATTTATACCTGCGCCTTGTTGTCTTTCTAATATCTCCGGCAAAGATCTGTTGTCAAATTCCAGTAATAATCATTTGATAAACGTGTTTTGGAAGATTGTTTAATTAGTAATAGCCATGCAGAAATGTTGTTTTATATTCTAATTAATTAATAGCCATTGCCGTGTTTTTTAATGATAATCTTCTTTAACTTCCATTTATTTATAATAACATTTATTCTATTGTTGACAATCGCACATATATACGCACATATATTAGTTTTAACATTATTTTTTCTTTAATTAAACTTGAATAAAAAGAGATTTGTATGTTTTAACTTTTTAAATTATATTTTTACGAATACTAATAAAAACTATTTATTTCCTTTTGTAAACCTTTAGTTTCATTTCTCAAACCATGACTCCCCCTCCCCCATTTTGATTAATTAATTGTAGCTTTTTTTATTTCAAAAACTAACGCTAGAAAACTACTTGATTCTTATCCTTTTCTAAAACAAACTGCAATAAACTCTTCAACGTTTAATTTTATGTTTTTCTTTTATGAACGATTATTTTAATATAATTTTAGATAAAATTATATGTGCCTATATCAATATAGGTACAATATATATCATACTATTCTTATTATCCTAATATAATGATGCATGTTTAGAATTACCAACATTTCACAATCAGTTGATTCTAAAAGTTGCAGCTACTACATTGGTGCCAATAAGAGTGAACATAATATTAAATATTCATCCCAAGTTAAATGGTAGAAGCAAAATATGAGGTTTATTTATTTATTCAGCAATAATTAAATTGTTATGGATTAAGTGATTTAAATGTTTATTTAGTAAAATTTATGGTATTTGTAATTACTTTTGTAACAAGGATATATTATAAAATTAAATGGTAGTTTTATTGTGTTAATTTACAAATATATTTTTCTTGTTGTTATATTAGTATATGTTTGCAAATAAATAATTTTCTTTAAAACAGATAAACTCTGCATTATATGTAAATAATTAAATTGGAAGCACTGAATATTAATTTTGTGTTAGAAATAAAAAGAAAAATGAATATTCAAAAGTTTCAATCTTGCCAAAAATCAAAATCTTGTATTCACTTATTTATTATTTTTTTGCCTTTGTGCTTATTATATTGAATATATCTTGAGATCTAATTTTATGAATTATATTTATGCTTGTTTTTTTTTTTGTTTTTTTTAAATTAATCATTTTTCAAAAATGAAAGTTAATATATATTAACATTTTTATATGCATATAGATATGACACCATTTTATGAACAAGTTTGCCAAGATTTAAACTGGACACTGGACAAAGGATTACAAAATGTTATGAAAACTGCTAATGTAGAACAAATAAAAAAACTGGATGATGCTATTGAAGATGCAGAAAAGAATATGGGTGAAATGGAAGTCAGAGAAGCACATTTGAAAAAAGCTGAATATTTATGCAGAATTGGTGATAAGGTACTTAAATTTTAACAAAAGAAAATATTGTATGACATATCTTTTAATTGTTGTGTATATATTATTATTATATTATATTTAATCACTTTTTTTTAATTAAATCAAAAATTGTTTTGTTTTGTTTTTTTTTTGTAAAAAAAAAAAAAAAGACTTATATAACTGTGAAATATAATTAGAGATTACAGTACACCTGGGTCTCGTTTTATGTGGTAGATAGGTTCCACAGAAAACCCACTTTAAAAAAAATCACACAAAAATAGACTTAACTTACCTTGAAAAATGGGGGATAGGATCTGTAATTTTCAGAATTCGCATAAAAGCAAAGCAACAAGAAAAAACTACTTTACTACAAAACTATGAGAATGAAATTGAAAACACAAAAATATTTTCAATCTAAGCTCAATAGCTTATATAGTCATATGGTTCTGAACTCAATTCAGCACCCATACATTTTGGTGACTTTGGCTCTTTAACAACCATAGCCACCATTATCCTATTAGGCTAGGATTGGTGTTAAACCACTAAACATCACATGATCACCATCTCATGCTAGCACATAACTGTTAGTAAACAGGCAAAAACTCCATATAGTAGTGCCACCTTGTGCTAACCAGAGTAATCAATGGATGCCAGAAGGCTTGTGCATAAAATCCCTATTTAGTGCCTAGCATGAGATGGTGATCATGTGATTGAGTAGTATCATAAGCTTTAACAGTTAATCAGTAATTTTCAATATTGCTATAAATCTTCTCAATTTACTAAAACAAATATTTTAGTTAAATCGATAAAAACAGTAGATAAACAATATTATTGTAATGATAATATTAACCCTTTGAAAACCAGGCGGCCATTGTTAATTTTTAGAAAAATTTACCCTAACTCTAATAACTTAGATATTTTGTGTTTGAATGTAATAAATATAAAAAAAACATGTTGTAAAAGCAAGGTCATATATGAAAGAATGTAATGAAGCTGTTAAAATAATCATTTCATAAAAAAAAATACTATTTATAATAGTTTTAAGAATGTTTATTTTTACACTGATTCACAAATCCTAAATTTTGAAATTCAAATGGTAAAATGACACTTTCATAAACAGCTTCATCACATCTGTCACAAAATTTCAAAAAAAAAGATGTATTGGAAGTCTTACCTGAGGTAATTTTTCACTGAGAAAATTACTAAAACAGCGGCCTTGCTGTGGTCCATTTTTCTTCTAGAGCCAGATGTGTCCATTTGTTCAAAAGTACCTATAACAAAATGAATGGTTTTTAGTGGAGAAAAAAGTAACAGAGCAGTGTATTCAAAAATAAATAAACAAACTCATAAAAAATAAAATGAATAAAAATAAATCAATAAAGATAATTTTTTATTTAACAATGATTACATGTGTGGAAGAAAGGCTGAGTTCAAATACATGGCACTATAACACAGAGTGGATGGATTGATGAAGCCAGAAACTGTGTATAAAATATCCTATATTACATGAAATTCCAGTTGTGTAGCATAAACTTGTATATAAATATATTTATTATTTTGCATCAAAGATATGAAGAAAGGCTGAGTTCAAATACATGGCACTATAACACAGAGTGGATGGATTGATGAAGTCAGAAAGTGTGTATAAAATATCCTATATTACATGAAATTCCAATTGTGTATCATGAACTTGTATATAAATATATTTATTATTTTGCATAAAAAATATGAAGAAAGGCTGAGTTCAAATACATAGCACTGTAACAATAAGTGGATGGATTGAGGAAGCCAGAAAATCTATACAATATCCTATATTACTTGCCTAAAATTGACACAAATCAATTGCGGGTCATAACTTTAGCACTGATGCAATAATTCATCCATAAATTCAAACTTGGTCACGCGTGATACACTATTCATATTTATAATCATGCCAAAAAATGCATAGCTCACGCATTGACAGATTACCCCAGTCCCCAACTTTTTTCCATTCTACAGCATATTTATTTGAAAATATTATAATTTATTATTCTATAGCATTTTTTTTTTTTCAGTACATCGAAAATATTATAATTTATTATTCTATAGCATATTTATTTGTTTCAGTAAATAGAAAATATTATAATTTATAAAAAATATATATATAAAAAAAAGTAATTACTTACTCTTGAATGTTATCAAAAAACGTTTATTTGTTTCAGTACATCAAAAATATTATAATTTATTATTCTATAACATATTTATTTGTTTTAGTAAATATAAAATATTATAATTTATAAAAAAATATATATATAAAAAAGTAATTACATACCCTTTAACGTTATCCAAAAACGTAATTTGAGAAGAGGGCCCAGAATCACGGACAACTTCAACGGAAAATCACAATAAATTATTCAGTAATTGATCCAACAATTGTGGAATAACTTTTTTACGATAAATAAAATGATAAAAATCAAAAAAAAAAAAATTTTTTTAGGTACACTTTGCTAAAAATATTCATAAAAAATCTAAAAATTGTCGTACAGAAAAAATTCTTAGATTTTCAGATTCATATTAAAATGGTGCAAAAAATAACGTATTGCGCGTATGTGTGACGTTTACCGTTTACGCGTAAACTCAGCTCAAAGTAGAAATTTTTAGAAAAGTCGTACTGGGGGTCAAAGGGTTAATATTTCATATTAATTACTATTTTTCTATTCATTTTATTGATAAATTATAACAGTAGAATTTAGGTATAACCTTAAAAGGTGTAATTATCTTTGAAGACAACTTATTGTCACCCTATTTCAAAACTTCTCCAGTGATCTCTAAATGTGTGCATCTTCTGTTTTTGAGATTGTAAAATGTTATAATCTTAATGTGGATATTTTATCATCTTCAAATTTTAATAAACTGAAAATATCAATAACTGAATTCTTGCATTGTTATTAAAAAGTTGATTATAATATTTTATAAGTTCAAATATTATTATCATGCAAAATAAATGCTTTCCACTGGTTTAATTGAATTATGATGTCATTTTTAAATTCAAATGTTATTTTTATGTTATCAAAAAAGATAATAAAATGTCCTCAATTAGTAAATGACTTATCCTATTGCAATTTTGATCAATCAAGCATTCTTAAGTTCTTCATCAAAGTTATGTTTTTAAATCCCCTTTTCAGCCAAAAAGAGAATGCCAAGTGTTTTCTTTTAATCAAATTACCAAAAATATCATTAGAGGGCTATTTAGGATTTTTTTTTTTAGTAAATTCAAGAATACACCTGGGTCTCTTTTTATGCGGACTTATTTAACACGGTTTTGAAGTTACGCGATTCATGTTTCACCGAAAGTCGAACTCCGATAATGCTCTATTACTTTAAATAATAAATTTTGCGCACTTACTTTATATTGAAAGTAATAGCATATTATTGGAATTTGACTTTTATCTTAGTAATTTCAATATTTTCATTGCTTTATAATAGTAAGATTTTATGCAGTAATGAAATTAAAATCATGATTTCCACATTTTATGTATACACATATTAAATTTTACAAGATTATAATGTAAATTTGTTCAAACATTGTGCGTGTTAATTTTGCATTTTAAATCAGAACGTAATCAATTATTAATCATTTAGTGTCCACAAGTTTAGTTTTAAAAGGTCAGTAATAGCAGTGGGCACAATTAAATTTGACAATTAAAAATTAAAATCTGATTTTTAATTGTAATTAACAATTTAAAAATTACTTACGATGATTTGAAATTAATGTGATGTGAAATTTGATTTTTAAATTGAATTGAAAATTAAAGACAAAAATAAGAATTTAATTTTTAGTTGTTAGTTTCATAAACAATTAATAAAATCATCATCTCAAAGATTAATTACTAATTATGTTGTCACCAGAAAACCATTGACACAACATGAGTGTGAAGTTGGCGCTAGTTGTTTGCAAACGAACATGTTTTTCGGCAAATAGCTATAATAATTAAAACGTGTATAAAAGAATGTAAATTACTGTACTGTAAATTATGCATAAAAATATATTATTTTGAATAAAATTAAATATTATAGTTAAAAAAAGTTTGTCTTGTATCAATTTTTTTCAAATTTGAAATTTTTTATTAGTCATATTTTATTTCCTTATATTTTTTTTGCGCGAATTTTAAAGTAATTTTGCATTGGTGCTTTGCTTTTACGCGAATTTTGAAAAATCACAGACCGCATCTCCCCTTTTTCAATGTAAGTTACGTCTATTTTTGCGCGATTTCGTTTGCGCGTGTTTTCTGAGGAACCTATCTATCGCGTAAAACGAGACCCAGGTATACACTCTTTATGAGAATTCTATATCTCAGTAACAATACTAGTTTGAAAATCTAACTAACACTTTTAAGAAGTTATCAGCAGTTTAACTTTAGTATAAATAGCTGTGAGTTCTCCAATTTCCTAATAATATAATTGGGATGGGATTTATTTTTAATACCATTTTAATTTTTTATCACACTAATCTATGATTTGTTCAGTCTCTAACAAAGAGATTGTATAATATTGATTTTTTTTTTTTTTACATTTTGATTTCTGACTATAACATAATTTTAAGCATAGGTCTATGCATGTTCTTTTATAACAATTTTTCTTTTAAATGTTTTTATTCAACTTACTTTCTCTGTATATTTGTTTGTTTCATAGATATAGTGTAATTAAGATGTGAGAGAGAATGGTATAAATCTTTTTGGTTTCAATTTCCAGTTTTTAAAATAGAGCTTGATACATTTTAAATAATATGCAGATTTTTTTTTTCTTTCAATTGAAAACTTGCTTTAAGTTAGAATACAATAGTTAGTTTACAACTTATTTTAAAGTAAAATTGTATTTATTAAAGAAACTTACTTTGCAATATAGTTTTGGGGGGCATTTTTAAATAATAAATTTAAGGGCTGGTCTTAGAATTTTATTACGTTTTAACTAATGCATGTGAATTTTTTGGTTTCACTTTAAAGCTTGATTTTAGTTAGAATAAAATAAAGTTACTTTACAATTACTTTAAAGTAACATCATACATATTATAGAAATATTTAACCTTTTAGCCGCTAATTATATTATTGGTTGTATGAGGTAAAAATCAAATCTTTTAATTGGCCAACTCACAAACTGAAGACAAAGCCTATTGTTAAAACATATTCGCCTATAATATTAAATTCAACTCAGATACGTTTATAAAAAGTATATTACTAATTTTTCAGGTTATGAAGAGAACGAAAGTTCTTTCAAAAATAAATTGCTATTTATTTATTCTAAAATATTCAATTTCGGCAACATAAAAGCTATAATATAAACAAAAAGGTCGACTTTTACGTTATAGAAAAGTAAATATTTCTTTTTACTAAATCTTAAATATTTTTACTAAAATCTTCAATATTTTTCGAAAATAATTTTGTTTTTTTAGTATTCTCTCTAAAAATAATTTGTAATTTCTCCAAATATACTTTTATAATACTTTAAATCATATTCGAAATGAAAATCTCAGCGTTTTTCTTTATTTTCTTTGATCAGGCGGTTTCTTTGTTCTTTCCATCCAATCAGAATGTCTTTTTTGGCTGAGAGCATGCTAACAACCAATCACAAGTAATGTTCTTTCTTTGTTTAGGTTTAAATGCGTTTTTTTTTATTTTTTACTTGTAAAATAATTCGGAAGAGGGCACCATCTTACAGAACTTTTAAAAACTTATTCAATACCTGTCAAACGAATATTTTAGCATAAGAACTGGCAGAGTTAGAGTGACGTCAGATGTCGACGAGGAGCCTCGTAAGAGGCGGGAAAAGGGTTAATGATATATATAAACTACAAGTATCAACTCGATTTAAAATCATACGATAAAAGAAAGTTTGTTTATAATATAGGTTTGGCAGTATATAGATTTGGTAAACATTTTGTAGAAAACAGAAAAAATGTCAAATACTTTTCACCAGAAAGGATGTCTTCTTATTTTATATTAAAATGATTTATTATAAATATATATAATTAAGGCTATATAGATAAGGAGCACACATGAACTTATTGCAGAAATATCTAGTGATTTACATGTGTGCATAAATTATTAGTGCCAAGTTCATGTATATGAAAAGAAAAAATGCTGAACATTTTTCACCTGAAAGGATGTCTTTATGTTTTAAATTAAAGTGATTTATTATACACATATATAATTATGGAAACATACTAAATAGGATATATATATAAACTATTAGTGTCAAGTCCATTTGTAGGAAAAGAAAAAATATCAAATACTTTTTACCAGAAAGGGTATCTTCATATTTAAAATTAAAATGATTTTAAATGCTTTTATATTAACTTACCCTGTTTGTGTTTTTATTGGGATGTCTATATTTTTGAATTTTTAATAATGAAAAAAAAAATGTTCCTTTTTAGAACTTGAACACTCATACTTACTTTTCCCAGGAAAAATTCTTAGCGAGCCAACAGAAATATTACGTTGGTAGAGCAAAATATTAATATTTTCCTTACTTATTTAAAAGCAAATATTTTCTACTAACATCGGAATTATACTTCTGAAATAATTAATATTTTATAAATATTTTGTTGAAAAAATAATAAATTTGTAGAAAAAGGTTAGAGGATTAATTGAAAAGCCAATACATAGATATTCTATATAGTAGATGATCACATGATATTTGAATTTAGAATTTATTTGTTAGAGGGCATATTTTTTTATTTACATGTCTTATTATTAAATTATAATTTTTGACTGATATTTAAGTATAACTAAAAAGTAAAAAAATAATATGTAAAAAAAACTTTTTTTAAATAATGCTTTTATGGAAATAGCTGAGTAAAAAGTTTAAAATAACAAAAGTAATCCACTTCTTGGTTAATTTGCCATTCTTGGAAAATATCAAAGATTATAAAACAATTGGAAATTACAGAAATATTGTCATTTCATAAAAGCATTTAAGCCTCAAATAGTTTTATGAAATGACAATATTCCTGTAAATTCCAATTGTTTTATGACAAGTTTAGATTCTTAAAATCTCTGATATTTTCCAAGAATGCCAAATTAATCAAGAGATGAATTACTTGGTTGATTAATTTGTTATTTTGTACTTTTTAGTCTGCCATTAAATAAAAGCATTATTAAAAAAAATATTGTTTTTACATATTATATTATACTCATATATAATTAATTAATAATATAATTATGGATACATACTAAATAAGATATCTACATAAGAATATATACATGAAGTTATTGCAAAAATATCTAATGATATATAAATAAACTATTAGTACCAAACCCATTTAAAATACAATATGGATATTTTTATTATCTGTGCCAGTACTAAAAACTTAAAAATAGAGATAAAAAATATTTTATATTAAATGCTTTTATTTGTTGTGCACTAAAAACAAAACAAACAAAAAAAATGTTTATTCAACCACAATTAGAAATGTTTAGATTGAACTTGAAATAAATGTGTGTGGGGGGGAGGGGGGCAGAAATTAATTAACTCTAAATATTTTTATCCCTATTTATTGGATAAACAATTTGTTATCATTATTCTTTCTGTTGCATAACGCTTCATTAATAAATAATATATATCTAGGGAATCAGTACCATAAAAGATAATCAAATGATTTGTCGCTTGGAAAGTCTAAGATGTTTGAACACCAGAAGTAAACAGAGCTGAGTTGTTATCTATGGACATTTAAGTCTCTAATATGCTATTTTACTACTGCACTGAATCATATAGGACAATTAGTGCATATTATTTTTAGTAACTTTGGACCATAGTTTGTTGTTGATATCTTTATGTTAATCAAAGTCTTCTAAAATAATAATTCTGTCATTTATTGTTTGTTGATATGAATAATATTTTCCAAATCTAAATCTTGAAGCATAATTACTGATAAAATAATCTCATGTGCATATGTCCAGCAGCTCCAAAAATAAAAGATACCAAGGTAGATTTCATAACAAAATCATTATGCTCTCTCTATTATCGTAATGAATTTCCATCAAAAAACTTAGTTTTTTGTTCAGTTAATCTTTTTTCTTTTTCAAAACAAGTTTATTAACAGCTTTTATATTTGTTTTAAACTTTGACAACTGTTTGTCTTAAATTATAGTTTATTGAAATAGCCTTTTTAATAAAAAATAAAAAAAATTAACTTTATTATTCCTACTATTTTTTACATTGCTATCTAGGCATATCATAACTAGATTTTGTGAGACAAACTATTTTTAGACTATCTTTTGTAAGTCGTTGCACATTTATGGAAAGCATACAGATTTCTAAATAAGCCACACAAGCATACAGAAGTTTGTTAAATAAAATATCTAGTTTCATATGTCTCATTATCAAAAGTACACTGCCTACAATATTTAAACTAAGGACTTTTATCTGCTAAACCGCTTAATATTTTTTTTAATACCATATTCACTATATATTTAACATATTTACATAAAATAAAAGACTATATAGTCAGAATTGTGTATGTGCATTTAAAAAGTGGAAATATAGTTGCTTAAGTACACAATCCCATTATCAGAAATAGTACTGGGAGAAGACTGGTAACATTAGAAAGTCATGGAAAGTTGCGTCTCTTCCAGTCTAAGTAAAGCCATTTAAGGTTAAAAAAAAAAGAAAACAAAATAGTGCAAAGGATATTTGTATTAGAAACAGCAATATATTCAAGGAAGCAGGCATTTTGTTTATATTGGAAATAAAATCTGGGCTTTGATGAACCAATATCATATTCTACAAGGTAACAAAGAGATATGCTCTTGATCAATCATTATTTATTGATTTCTTATAGTTAACCTTCATATCTGAAAGTTAATCTGTTATCTCAATTGTGAATAGTGTTGATAGCAGAATTTAGCATCCAAGAAATTTATGTATATATCATTTTTAATCTTTATTGATTCACTGCAGAATAATTCTTCTTAATTTTAATTCAATTTTCTGATCCATAGTCTCTCTTCTCCACATTACTTATACCAACAAATATTATTTCATTCATCAATCCTCCATATAGTGTTTTTAGGTCTTTTACAATTTCTTGGGATTCAGTTTAAGATTTCAACTCCCTATCTATTATCATCTCATCTAGTAAATCAGTCCCTTAATTTTTTCATTGATATCTGTTTGATTTCTTGCCAAAGTATTTTTCTTTTTATCCTGTTTTGTTATTCATGACATACTTCACTCCATACTCCATTGAATGGTCTGAAATTTTTGTATTACTCTTTTATTAAATATTCATGTGTAAGAACTGATAAAACTTAACAAACATTTCAAATACATAGGTATATTTCCTTGTAATATTAATTTTCAAACCACTAAACATCACATGATCATGATCACTATCTCATACTAGCACAATAATTGTTATTAAACAATTCAAAATACAGCAAAACTCTCCAAATAGTAGTGCCATCTTGTGCTAACAAGAGCAATCAATGGATGCCAGAAGGCTTGTGCATAAAATCCCTAGTCTGGGAATATTGGATGAATAGGCACTAGATAGGGATTTTATGCACAAGCCTTCTGGCATCCATTGATTGCTCTTGTTAGCACAAGATAGCACTACTATTTGGAGAGTTTTGCTGTATTTTGAATTGTTTAATATTAATTTTCATTAAGTTAACCAAAGTATTTGTAATTATCTTCTTTAAATTCATGATTATCAATCTTTATATTTTTTTCTTCTGAGAAAATTACTTCAATCTTGTTAATGTTTTTCTTTAGACTTATTTTCTTACTTTCATCTTGTAACATTTCAAATCATCTGCATAATCTAGATGCCTTAAATATTTTTTTCATGTTTATTCCCATTTAATTTTGTAATATTTCTAGGTATGGAAACCATCCTATTGCACTTTTTTACCAATGTTAATCTTTTCAGTGTTGTCATGTAATCTAATAATTGCTATTGCATTTTGATAAATATTCTTTAGGGTATGACAATATTCCATATTATCTTGATGGTCCAAAATTTTAACCACTGAGAAAATGTTTCTAGAGTTTAATGCCTTTTCATAATGTATAATGCAAAGAATAATTGCAATTCATATTTATTGGTCCTTTCTTTGATTTTTTTCTGTACTTGGATATGATTTACTGTGCTAAAATCGCTTTTAAATCCAATTTATTCTTTTGCAATTTATTTATTCTACTTTGAACACTTTTTAGCAAAAAACCTTTTATTGTTCTTTTGATTGGTTTGGGTCAAAAGGTCACTGTAAAGAAGTTATAATTATCTTGATAAAAGTCTTATATAAAACTGATGAAAGATTGATAAGTTAGTAATTTCTATTATTTTTTTAGTATCTTCTTTATGATATCACTTAAATATTAGTACTGCATTCTTTCAATCATCTAAATATATTATTTAAACATTTGGAATATAGTTTTACTAATAATTTTTCCACCTATTCCTTTTAAGATATTTAATTTCATCATTTTCTGGATTTTTTTTTCTTTATAGATTTAATTATACATTCCATCTTATCATTTAAAGTGCTTAATCAACTCAGAAGATGTAAAATTAAGAGCATGCTAATGAACTCTAAACAAGCTTTTTTTTTTATTTTATTTTATTTTATAATAAATGCTACTACAAGAGAAGGCATTCAAATCATTTTTATCTTGGATTGTTCCTATCCCCAGACCAGTTTCGACTTATGGGTCTCTTCAGTGAGGAGTTGGGACATTAGATTCAAAAAACTAACTCAAGCTAAGCATTTATTTAAAAGTTAATTGTCAAGATGATCTGAAACTTTTAGGCATCTACATGTCTTTAAAGTCAGCTCTCCAACTGAAAAAATCATATGGGCCTGAACTTAATTCAGATACTCCATATATTAGTAGGCTTAGCCATTTAATTTAGCCAAACCCCAACAGCAAAATAATAATTGTAATAATAAAAAGTCAGATGTCACATGACTTATATATCGCTTGCACTTACAAATATGTAAAATTAAGAGCATGCTAATGAACTCTAAATAAGCTTTTTATTTTATTTTATGATAAATGCTACTACAAGAGAAGGCATTCAAATCATTTTTATCTTGGATTGTCTCCATCCCCAGACCAGTTTCGACCTATGGATCTCTTCAGTGGAGGAGTTGGGACATATTATAGTAGTTAAATTGTTGTTGTTTTTTTGTTCTTTATTACTATATAATTCTTTGTAGAACTATATCACACATTTTATGTCATCCCTCTTTTTAGTAATATTTCTATCTTCTTTTTATTGTCGAAATAATTTTCTTGCAATATCAAGATGTTATTTTATACTTTTGAAACTTATTCTCTTAACTTTCCTTGACAATTTATAATTATAGTTTTTTATATGATTATTAATTCTTTTTACCATTTTACAAAATCCCAGATATTCAGTTCTTAATAAGTCATTCTTAAATGTTTTTATATTTCTTTTTTTGTTTTGTTGTTTTTTCATAATACATTGTCTTTGCCTAAGTTGAAAGATTGCTGATAAATTGGAATATTTTTGATAACCATCTTTTCTAGTAGTTTTCATTTTGTCTTTCATTAATCTCACTAATTGATAATCACTTGAAATATATATTTTTAATAATCAAATTATAATCCATTTTTTGCTTGTATTTTTATTTGGATGTTCCTATGAATATTTGTATTTAGCATTTTTCTGAAAGATTTTATAATATACAATTTTATTTTATTTTTTTTTTTGCAAATTTTATAAATAAATATCCATAACCAAATTTATATACAGCACTTTTGTTTTATTCTAGCTAATATTAAGGCTTTCAATGACAATAGTAAAATGTTATTTGGTGTAATCAAATGCACTCATATCATTGTTTAAAGTTCATAATTAAAGTTACTGTAATAATAGAATCTTCAATAAAATATTTATATATCTAGAATTTAAATTGTAAATTAAATATATAATGAGAATCAAGGTGTATAAAATATTTATTTTTAAAAAAAATGGTGAAATTTAGTCCTAGTTATATCTTAGCTAATTTATTTATATAATTACCTAATGAAAACTAATTGATCTAGAATAAAGCAAAAGTAGGTTTTTCAGATACATTTTCGATAATTTTTTTCTTAAGAATTGTTTGTCATGTCAGTGCATTGTAAAACACTTGATTACTGTCTCTTAATATCTCACAGTTATTTTTCTAATATGAAAGTATAACAGATATTTCCACATATTAAAATAGTTCAGCAATAACATCTGTTAAAAATTATTAATTTATACTATCTAATTGATTGGTAGTAAAGTCTATTATTAATAAGGAATATGTGAAAGGTTATGTGCTTTCTTTCCTTAAAATATAAATATCTACTGTGGCACTTTAGTCTCTATATAAAACCAAGAGATTGCATTTAGAAGAGATACCCTTAGTATCCTTTTGAATGCAAAAAGCTTTTATAGTTTATTATTTTCATTGATTATTGTCTGTTAATATCTGACAGTGATTTTTCCAATATGAAAATATATTTCCACATATTAACATAATTCAACAATAACATCTGTTAATAATTAATTTATATTTAATTGTTAGTGGAACAGATTGTTATTAATAAAGAATGTATGAAAAGTTGTAAACTTTCTTTCCTTAAAACATAGAAATATACTGTAGCACTTTAATCTCTCTATAAAATTAAGAGATTGCATTTAGAAGAGGTATCTCTAACCCTTTTGAATATAAAAAGTGTTTACAGCTTACTATTTTCATTGATTACTTTCTCATAACCATTGACTGATTTTTCTAATTTGAAAATCTAACAGATATTTCCACTTATTAAAATATTTCAACAATAACATCTGTTAAAAATTATTAATTTATAATATATATGTTTGTACATTTTATTTTTTTAATTCATTGTGCATATACAATACATACACACAAATGTTTTAAAACATAATAATATGAATTGCTATTGTCTAAATTTCAATATTGGTGCTGCAGTTTGAAATGTCATAGAAATTGGAAGAATTATGGGTGTGTGTGTGTATATACTACAAAGTGAATTAACTTCTAAGGTTGTTATAGCATCCTTTTTTATAGCGATAACATTATCCGATGATAATATGAATAATATTCTCTGAAATACATGTTTTTCATTATTTTTAATGAAATGTGCTATCTCTACCTGAAGGTTTTTTAGATACATTTTACATAACATTTTTTTCTTTAAATATTAATTGTTTTGGCAATGATTATTTTTTACTATTTGAAATAAAAGTAAGAGCTGTCTTTATTTTGCATGATTCATAGAATTAATATAATCTGTCAAATTTTTGTTATAATTATTGTTATAATTATTGTTTAAATAGTATATTCATGCAGTGGAATATTATTCAGTCTTGATTATCTTTTTATAAGTCTTTCACAATATACTTGAGAGCTAAAATGGTAATGTTTAACACATTCCTTGCTATCTAACAAAAAAAAAACTATTGATTAAGCTTTCAGTGGAAAAAAATCTAAAATCCTACTTTTTTATTGTAGATCGATTAGTTTTTATTAGGTAATTAAATAAATATTTTATATACTGATTCTCATATTTATTGAAGATTCTACTATTAGCTGTAACTTTAATTATGAATTTAATCAATGATATAAGAAAATTTTTTGATTTCATAAACTTTTTTAAGTTTGGTAGAAATCTATATTTATATTGTTAATATTAATGCTAGGATAATTGTAGAGGTTGTTATTACTTTTATGTAAATAACCATTATAAAAGTGATGAAAAATATTTCTAATGCTACCATGTTGGAGGCATCAGCTTTGTTAGAACAGTAACTACTCTTATCAGATAATTTTTAAACTGTTTGATAATAAGCCATTTACTCATAAAGTGGATCAGTGCCATTGAAAATTATTGTTGAATTCACAGTGTCTTTTCAGTATTAATGTTTCAGTCTATAGAGAGATCTTCTGAGTGAAACTTAAATATAGCATTTATTCTAATTTTACTTAGAACAAGAGTTTTACAATTGAAATATTAGTGTTTTTTTTTATCTTTATCCAATGTGTAATTTTATTTACCTTTATTTGAAAAGATTTTTTTATTACTGATATTTGTTTTTGAATGTTTATTGTTTAGGAAGGAAGTTTATCGGCATTTAGGAAAACTTATGATAAAACAGTTTCTCTTGGTCATCGACTTGACATCATATTTCATCAAATAAGAATAGGATTATTTTATATGGATAGTGATCTTATAACTCGAAATATTGAAAAAGCAAAAAGGTATTAATTGATATATATATATTGCTTTTATTTTTAAAATATTATCTTTCATTCTTCTAATAGTAGCAATAATATTAACAGTTTAATTTATATATATATTATTTTATTGAAATTAAACTTTCAATTTTATTATGGTTCATTTTGAGAATACAGAGTTAATTTGATTCATCATTCTAATTTTTAGAACTAATTTCATATCTCTGTGAGCTATATATATATTATAAACTGTCAATATTTTTCACAAATATTTGCATTAATGCTTAGTCTGTTTTGTTTTTAATTTGAACAAAGTAATTATTTTAAATAAGTAAGTAAAATTCTAATATTTATCTTAAATCCTTTTTTTTATTGAATCTTAATGTTGAAAACCTGTTTATTAATAATATTAAGAATAGTAATCTCTTCTATCACTTTTCCCTAAAATAATTTAATACTTGTTTGATTTTATTTACAGTATTCTTCTTGCTTTTAAAGTTGTGTATTATTCAATATTTACTAAAACAATTTCAACATTGCAAAAAAATAAGCATAAAAGAAATTACTAAATATTTATTTGATATAATTAACAATATGAAATGTCAATTATACATACTTAATAAATGTTATAATGAATAGTTAGCTATAAACAAATTTATTTGTACTTTAGTCTAACTATCATATATTTTAATCGTGTGATTCCGAATGCAATTCATAATTTTATAATTATAATTCTTTTTGAAAGTTCTTAAAACTTTTTATGAAAAATGAATTGTAACATGTTATATTTTGAATGCTGTTATATTAACTTGCCCTGTCTGTGTATGATTCTGTCTATATGTACACATTTTTAAATTTTTAACAATTTAAAAAAAAAACTGGTTCCCATTTAGACTCACATCCTTACACTTCCCAAGAAAACTCTTTAGCTACTGACACAACGGAAATATTACATTTGTAAAATGAAATTTTGTTAATATAATACTTAATTAATTAAATTAATTAAAATAAAAATATATTTATCTGATGGAAATATTACATTTGTATTTTGTTAATATTGATTTAACTCATACTTAATTAATTAAAAAGCCAATATTTAAATATTTTTATATAGTAGGTGATCACATGATATTTAAATTTACAATTTTTAGTGAGTGTATTTTTTATTTTCACATCTTGTTAAATTATAATTTTTATTAATTTTTTTTTTTTTTTTATAGTTTTAACCGTTTTTTTAAAATAGTATGTAAATATAACTAAAAAGTAGAAAAGTAACAGTAATCTACTTCTCAGTTAATTTGCCATTCTTGGAAATATATTAGAGATATTAATAATCTAGACTTGTTAGAAAACAATTGGAAATTGCAGGAATATTATCATTTAAATAAAACCATTTGAGGCTTTTATGAAACTCCAATATTCCTGTAATTTCCTGTTGTTTTATAACAAGCCTAGATTCTTAAGATCTCTGATATTTTCCAAGAATGGCAATTAACTGAGAAGTGAATTCTTTATTTTTCTTCTTTTTGACAGCTATTTATAAAAAGCATATTTAAAAAAAGAATTTAATATATTATTTATTATTTAATTAAAATTCATTTTCATCTAACAAACTAAATTGACCAAAAAATTATATTATTGTATGTATTTGATGTCTAACATTAAAATTATGATTAATGCTTTCCTTTTTTTAATATGTCACCTTTTTATGTTTATTAACAAATTTGTCATTATTTAACTTAATTGATGAGCATTTTAGAATTTGGAAATAATCCTCTTTTTTATTTTTTATTTATATTGTCTGTTGAAGATTTTTTTATTAATCAAAATATATACCCTTTTTTTTTTTTCTTTAGTGATTCATTATTTGTTTTTCCAGTTTAATCTTTTTTATGTGCTGTGACTTAGACTATTATCTGATCTTAGTTTTTTCTTATCGTGATATAATGTCTGACCTTTAAATTGAGAGAAAATTGTGTCTATAAGCATTTCAGAAACTTTAGTGCTCACCAATCTTATTCAAAAATATCTGACTTCTAGTTTTTAAGATAAAAATTAATTAATCTATTGACCTACTATTTATGCATAGTATTTCTGTATATTAGTTTCAAAGCAGAAATGACCAAATCTCTAATTTTGGTAGTCTATTATAATTCTCTACAATAGATTTTATTATATATTACACTTTATTACTTTGGAAATCTAAAAGATTATGAAGGATAGTTGATCTACTGGATATTTTTTTCTTTCCAACTTTAAAGATTTATTTGAAAAATTGAATGTAATAACATGATATATTAGAAATAGATTTGCTTTTCATTTTTGTAGTATTTATCAATTCGGTTTAGATTACAGGATGTATAAAATCATAAATTATATATCAACAAGACTGTTTTGCTTTTGCTACATAATTTATTAATTTTATTAGCTTTTCTGGTGTTTTTTTTTTTAATAATATTTGATAAATGAATGCACAAAGAATATAGCTATATATCAATAAATGCTGTAAAGATGTAGAAAGTTTAACTGAGCTAGATGAGGGGCTCTGTTTTTAATAGGATGCATTGGTTTCAAGTTCATCAAATCCTATTTGGACAGTAATAAAAATGTGTTGGGTTATACTAGTCATTTAGGTTTTGAAAAAAAAAATTATTGCTTTGAAATTATGAATTTTTGTCATTTAGATCATTATAAATTACTTTTTATTTTTGCTGGTAGTAAAGAGTTTAACAGTGTGTGTTGTTGGGTTTTTTTTTATTTTTATGTTAATACATTTTAAAAAAATTATTGTTGAATGTTGTCAAATCAACATGTCCTGGTGATTATATGAACAGCATTTTTTCAAAATAACATATCTATTTGGCTCTTTGGATTCCTTAATAATATCACTTTTACTGTTGTAATTATGGGATCCATGTATTTTAATGTTGATTGTGGGTTTTTTTTGCCATCAACATTTCCAAGCATTATGCAAATTTCTAAAGAATTATTGTTTGCATCATAAAATGATCAGAATATGGGTTTCCCACGAAAGTCCAAATTTACTCTGATCAATTATCCACTTTTGTGTTTCCTTGCTGACTATAATATTCTCAAGAGTTTTTATCAACATCATAATTCAAAAAATATCTACTACATTTTTTTTTATTCCTTATTCAGTATTTATAAAGAATCATGGGGAATATTAACAATTTTGATTTTCCATTTTTAAAAATATGTCTCTTCTAAGGATCTTCTCCAGGCTTTTCATTATTATGCAGATCATTGTCAGTGTTTAATGAATCTCTTGACTGCTGCCTCTATTAATGTTTATTTTTTTTTTTTTTATAATTCTATTTTTTCTTACTGTTTTTTAACTTTTTTAAAAAGTGTATTAAAAATATAGGGTTACCAGCTTATTTAAGATTGATAATATTTTTTCTATCTATTCTAATCACATTTGTCTTTGCATAAGCTGTTGTCCATTTTTTATATTCATTATACAGTTTGATTAATTCAAATTTTAATGTTAGCTATTTATAAACTAGCATTTTTATTTTTCATTTGCATGTGTAGTGAATTTTGAAAAATATTTCAATTTATTTAAGTTCAGTGGATTCAAGTATATTCTCTAATTTTGTCAACATCAATTTAAGATTTTTTTGATTTTGAGTTTTAAGTTTATTTTTCTTTATAGATTTAAGTATAATTTTTGAGTTTCTGAAACTTGTTATATAAAATGAATTGCATTTAGTAAAGCTTCAGTCTTATCAAATACGATTTTTTTATTATTAGCAACTTGTAATTTATAAAGATATTTATTTTCATGCTGGAGTTTTTTAATTTCTCTGATAATGTCCATCTCTTTTATAGTATTTTATCATTGAATTTATTGTCCTTAAAATAGCTTTTTTCTTTTAAATATGTTGATTAAACACTAGGGAGTTTTTGATTTGTTTAATAAATATATACAATTTTAAAATGCAAGGATATACTTTCCATCACTTGTTACTATTACAATGAGAAACTGCTTAATCTATCTGTTTTCATTTAGATTAAAAGCATTTTTCTTGTTATTTTGTTAAACTATTTTTATTTGAAAGACAAATTCCATTATTAGAATTTCAATTGATATTTTATTTACATAAGTTTTATATATAATCCTATTCATTTTTTTGGAGCTAAATCTTTCTCAGATGTTGAATATGATATAATAGGGAAAATATCAATTTAAATGGTCAAGATTTTAATATTTTAAAATTGACATCCAGATCTTACCTAATAATTTAGCAATCAGTATTTTACAAAATCTAAAAGTTAACGATGAAAATGGGCTCTGTATTCTTAATAATGTGACATCTTCCCCAACAGAAGTGAAGGCTGCATTTTATAATCAGGCAAGCTTTTTCAGTTGTCTTAACTCAGATATATCAGATTTTTATTCTTTAACTAATAATACATATCAACCAATATTGAATGATACCTGTTAGGCTGCAGACCATTCTTAGTGAAAGAAAAATTCTAATCCTGCTTTAACTTGAAAAATTTCAAAGTTTATCTAGCCCATATTCAAATTTCAGATTGTAGGCATGAAGATGGATGAGTTATTGCTTCATTTTTTTAATGCAAATATTAGCTTTAGCTCAGTGGAGTTAAAATGAATTTATTAAGGCCTTAGTGTATTTGATATTATTTCATTATCTAATATTATGAAAAGCAGAAATAAACAACCCACATAACAATATGGATTAAATTTAAGAGGTTTTTAAAAATTTTTAATAATTGCAACAAATGTTATTTTAAAATATTTTTATTGTTACTTTTAATTTTCGTTTTTCTTTTTTTTTTTTTAGTAAAGTTTTAATTTAATTACTTTTTCTCAACCTGTTAAAGCAATTTCTTTGATTATATATTGTTTATGAAATTTTTCCATAAAATCACATATTAATTACTTTTCTAAAACATTTTCTGTGAATCCTTTATTGTTTAAGCCAATCGATTATTCCTTGACATTGGAAGAACTTTCGTTATCAATTGATCAACTTTTAAATTGTTAAAGACACTAACTTGTTATAAAATTTTCTATCCAAATACTACTAGTAAGTTTTTATTCTCTCCACTTATTTTCATTGCTTTAGTTTTAGTTGTATTTATTTTAATTCCAAATTTAATATAAATTATATCACTTCACTTTTAACATTTTACTCTTATCATTTCATACATATATGGCACCATATCAACAGCAAATCTGATATACTGAAAAGATCTCATCATTTAGGAATTTGTTTAAATATTAAAAAGAATTGAAGAAAATATTATTTATATCTTATACTTCTGCATCATAAGCATAATTTTCAAGACTAGTGAAATAAATATTAACCTTTGTTTTTCTTTTTACATAACGTTCAATAATTATTCTCACTAATCCAATTATTTATATCTCATGATTTTTATCTTTTATAAATTCAAATTATATTTCACATAAAAACATATTTAGGAGGCTCCTTCAATATATGATTATGTATGTATAGTTTTCAAATAAATTTTTTGATGTCAATTTGTTATTTCACTCTGAAATAATAATCACTCAAACTGCCAATTGATAGCTGTTTTTTTTATCTGGCAAAACACAATGCTTACTACAAGATTTTAATTAATATCTTAACGGTATATATATTTTTTAAAATTTGTTTAAAAGTAATTCAAAATTAAAATCAATGAAGGATTATCAGAATGTAGTTAGTACAGATTTTAGTATGGTAAACTTTAATAACTATTTTAACTTGCAATCATACTATTTGAAATCACTAATAGGAAAGAAGAAAATGGAAACACAAGATTTAGGGAAATTATAATATTAAAATAACATTAATGAATGATTAATATACATTATACTTCATATGTCATAATTTACATATATGTATGTGTGTGGGTATATTTGATATTATATAAACATTATTACATCAATTGTTTAAAACAATAATTGACCGAGATCCATAAGAGAAAAGTGATATAGCAACAAGAAAGATAATTATAAAAGATTTTTTTTTTCGTGAAAATAATAGATCTGTAAGTCGTATTAAAAAGAAAACTCTTCTATTAACTTTATTGGATACTTATATTTTTGAGAGAATCTACACACATACATGCCGATAAACGACCTAGAAGAAACTATATTTTAATTAACATGTTCTATTTACTGAAATGTCCATATTCATAAAAACAGTTAGAAAAAGAACAATAAAAATGGATTGTTAGATTCAAACACGTTAACATCGGTTTCCTAAAGACTTATGTATTTAAATTAAAATCATGTAATGAATAAAACCATGACTTCCAGCACATTATATATTCATTTTTGCTTTTAGTAAAATATTCAAATTGCCATTCCAATTTAGAACATACGAATATAAAACAAAAATAATCGCATGAATATTAGGAGTAAAGGCACTGGCCATTATAAATAAAATGAAGTATCAATTTCATAGAAGGAACCAAATTAATTTTAAACAACTATTTTAAGAATTTTTCACTAAAAGAAAGAGAACAAGTATAGAATATCAAGCATACCAAGTTTTAGATGTGAGATTAAAATGCCATCTACCAGATGTATTTTACTACACCCCTCCCCCACTGGAATTAAACTTATTAAGCATGTTGGAGTTCTAACATCTATATTACGATATTTGTGGATACCATAATAAATAGATGAATACTTATAGCTAATATTAAAAGGAATTATGATACTACAAGCTTATTAGATAACACAAGAATTATTGATTATTAAAATTTACCTTTAGATAGATTTAGATAGGTATTGAAAATGGATTATATAATTATCAACTACCTGCCATATATATAAAGGAGTTAAAATATTAAAAGTAGTATAGAATAGATCATTTTGTATATTTACAAATTCTTATACCAATTTGATCACTTTACCCAGTATAATGAATATTTGAATGCTAAATGTTTCAATGATATACAAGTGTTAAAGAATGATTTTATATATAGGGTTATATAAAGTAAACAATCACATTTACACATTCAATTAAAATAAATAAAATTAACAGTGTGTGAAGCACTTGAAAGAAAAGCTATAACGTGTGTAAAAATATTAAATGCTTAGCGCTTTCGAGGTGGGTTGCCTCATATTCAATTAAAGGAAGCTGTCTTAAATCACAGGATAAATAATTATTGAATGATACTTGCCAAGAGAACTTATTTAGGTTTAATTTCAACATAGGCCATAATAAGTCATAATTATCTACTAAATTATTATCAGCAAAATTAAGCTGAATGTATATATTCATTTAATTCAAGCTAAGTTCCTTGTTTAACATCGCCCATAGTATGAATACACACATACTAGTTATTTATTATAAGCTAAGGTTATTTCATGACCTACATTTCAGTTACCGATGTAAATAAAATATTTATTTATTGAATTAAAATCCTAGTTTTAATTATTTCATGTCATATTACTCAGATAGGTTTGTACAATTGGAAATCAATTCATATTATCAGAATTATTTATCGATGATAGTTTAGTCATAAGAGTTAGCAACATTTACTAATCAAATAGATTCCGTTTATAATAGTGTGAGAGAGGGAATTAGGTTTTCATATCAAGCTAATTCTGTTGTCTTAAATTACAAATTCCATAAACATTAATAAAGTCTCTAGCTCGTGGACTATATAAATTATAGATTTCTCACATAGGTCTCTCATTTTGAAATATGTTCGATGATGCTTTTAAATCAACTCTATACCTACTTCCTCATATCCATACCATTACATTATTTAGCACTGTTTTACTGTATTAGATTTTTTCTTTATAGAAACGTGAAGATTTGTCAACCATTCTCTTCAATCATAAATTTCATTACACCCTTCAACTGATTCTCAACACACAGACACATGGCTTCTAGTAATTGAAATAGAATTTCATCACCTCCATTAAATTTTTGATGATCTTCTGCTTTTATCGTCTTTAATATTATACAACTAAATTAAATCTTTTTCTACTATGCTTTCTTTTCAATTAATGTTGATAAAATTTGTTACTATTGTTATATAGGTCTCTTTTTGTCATCTTTTCAATAAATCCTCTAATTTTATTATTTATAATTTCTTCAATTACTTCACTCTTAATTATATTTCTATCCAAATTGCTTTATTATATGTTAAATCAAACCTGATCTTTTTTTTCCTAATTCCTTTATTTTTGTATATTTTCTTATGAATCATATTTATCTGACTTCATTGATTTTATGTTCAGTATACTCATACGCTTTCTATATATTTGTTTACATCAATATATTTATTATTTCTCTACCATTAATCATCTCTATACTAAATACAGTTTTTTTTTTTGTCTTTTTTATCTTTTTACAATCTTCTGGCAATACATCTTTCTATCATTTGATTTGAATTAATTTTTATCTGCATATATATATTAATATTGTTTTTTTTATCCAATTTATCAGTAATCTATTTAATTCTCAGCTCAGTTTTTCTTTTAAATTTTAATTCTGCCACTATTTAGTTGTGGTTTAATTGTTTGTCAGTACCAGGTTATGCTCTTTCACTTTCAGTATTATTTTTAAATCTTGTCTACTTAAGATTTTTCATGAATAAATTCTTCTTGTAATGATTTTTAAGTCATGTATTCATATTTACCATGCTATTTTCTTTCCAACAACAATTTAATCTTTCATTTTTCCCAGTTTTCAATTCATTGTATTTCATCATTATAATCATAATCACTAATAGAAATATATATATAAAAATAAAAGCCAGATTTCATGGTATCACTCTATTTAAAGGCCGATACTTTTATTATATAACAGTACTACTTACAAAATTCTCTTTTGTTCTTGGATCTGAAAACTTATTTATTTCAATAGGTCTTCTACTTTCAGAATAACAAACTCTTATACTCTCATAGTTATTTTATCTATAACCTACCCTTGTTTCTCACAATTATACAATATCTGTTATTTTCTAAATTCACTACCTTTTTTGATTTATATTCATAATATTTGAAATACTTTTTTTTTCAATTTCAGTCACTTTTGATAACTGAATTGATATACAGTATTCACTGTTAAGGAATAACTTTTTTTTTGGTGTATTTTTCATTTCCCTTTTCCAATGACTAATTATACCGTCAGAACCACTTTTACAACAATAACATAATATCTTGTTTATCTTTGAAATCTGTTGATCACTTTATGATATAATGTAGTTTTAAAATAATTATTTCATTATCTTATACATTCTTACATTAACAACTCATTAAAGATTTCAAATGTTTAATTAAATTTTAAAACAGTAACAATAATACATCATGCTATTGCAGTAGAAATTTAATATATATATTACAAAAAAGAGTCAGATGTCACATGACTTAATTTAATAAGCTTGTGTTTACAAATGTTATATATAGAGCTCGCAAAACAAACTCTTAAGCTTTGTAGAATACCCCCAATCTCGGACCGGTTTTTGCTATTGACGTCCTCAGTAAGGTGCTAGGATATTCAGTCATTAGATTAAAAATACTAGGAAAAACCCAGCACTTTATCTAATGTATAACTATTAAATAGAAACTCTGAAATTTTCAGACATCCATGTCTTCCAATCCAGCTATCTAACTTGAACAGTCATATGGGACTGAACTAAGTTCAGATACACCATATATTAATAGCTTTAGCAATATAAAATCACCAAAGCCATCATAGCAAAAAATAAAATTACAAAAAAAATCAAGTCTGATGTCACATGTCTTAATAAGCTTGGGTTTATGTTATATATAGAGCTCGCAAAACCGATTCTTGACAAGTTTTGGAAAATACCCCCAACCTCAAGACCTGTTTCTGCTACTGGCGTCCTCAGTGAGGTGCTAGGATAGTCAATCATTAGATTAAAAATACCAGGACAAGCCTAGCACTTTATCTAATGTATAACTATTAAGTAGAAACTCTGAAATTTTCAGACATCCATATGTCTTCCATTCTAGCTATCTAACTTGAATAGCCATATGTGACTGAACTAAGTTCAGATACGCCATATATCAATAGTTTTAGCAATATAAAATTGCCAAAGCCATCATAGCGATTTTATATTGCTAAAACTATTAATATCTGGGGTATCTGAACTTAGTTCAGTCCCATATGACTTCAAGTTAGATAGTTAGAATGGAAGACATATGGATGTCTGAAAATTTCAGAGTTTTTACTTAATAGTTATACATTAGATAAAGTGCTAGGCTTGTCCTGGTATTTTTAATCTAATGATTGACTATCCTAGCACCTCACTGAGGACGCCAGTAGCAGAAACAGGTCTTGAGGTTGGGGGTATTTTACAAAACTTGTCAAGAGTTGGTTTTGCGAGCTCTATATATAACATAAACCCAAGCTTATTAAGACGTGACATCTGACTTGATTTTTTTTTGTAATTTTATTTTTTATTGTGATGGCTTTGTCAATTTTATATTGGTAAAGCTATTAATATATGGGCTATCTGAACTTAGTTCAGTCCCATATGGCTATTCAAGTTAGATAGCTGGATTGGAAGATATATGGATGTCTGAAAATTTTAGAGTTTCTAGTTAATAGTTATACATTAGATAAAGTGCTGGGCTTGTCCTGGTATTTTTAATCTAATGATTGAATATCCTAGCACCTCATTGAGGATGCCTGTAGTAGAAACAGTTTGAGGTTGAGGGTATTCTACAAAGCTTGTTAAGAGTTTGTTTTGCGAGCTCTGTATATAATATATATACTAAAAAAAGAAAACAGAAAAATTATATATTTGCTAATAGATTTATTAAATTCTTTTGCCTATAAATTTCTTGTAATTCTGCTTATAATTTTTTTCTAATTAATATCCATTGACTAAATTTAAAATCTGTCTAGTGAGGAAAAAAAATAGAAACAAAGTGTAGTAGATGTTTGTAATATAATTGAGCTAAAGTGAAAGATCTTGAAGTAATGAAAATAAAAAACTTGAAAATATATTTATATACTAATGCCGCACATTAGCATTTATTAAATTTTTTATATAACAGCCTTTGAAACTAAATATAGGGATAATATATAAATTATTAGTGCTAAATAGCAAATAATCTTGAATTACAATTACTTATTAAAAAAGTTAAACCTACAATTTTAGAAGTTGAAAATTAATGACTATTTTCAAATATTCATTAAAGCTCAAAAAAAGAGGAAAAAGTGTGGATTGTTAAAGATGTCATAAGTCAGTTGTTTTAGATTAACACTCAAATGTGAGCAAGTAGAAATTTTGCCTGTTTTAACAACAATTATAAGCAAGCATAAGAAATGGTGATCATGTGATGTTTATTGGCATATAATTGTTATTGAGAACTACAATTGATGATAATATTTTTAATTACAACCAAAAGGATTTACTGCTTAATTAGCAGCCACTTTATGAGGTTATTTGTAATAAAATAGACTGTGAACAATCAAGAAGTCATTAAATTTTTTATCAAAAAAGAACCTATCAGTAAATCTTGTGATCATAATCTAATTCTGTCTAAGCTAATAAAATAAAAAACTGCTGTACTTAATATAAAAAGTTTTATCTACCTTGGAAATATAATTTTTGTTGATGAAGAATGCTAAAAGAGAGTAAATCTCAGAAAAACAAGAGCAATATTTACTGTTCACAAATATGATTTGAAAAGGCAAAGAAATCAATTCCAAAATGAATTAGAACTGTTTGTGAAGTAAAGTGAATTTTAAAAGACTGTTGACATTTGAAAAGGACATACTACAGAAAATTATTGAACATAGAATAGATGCAAAAAGTATTTATTGAAAAATTATACAAAAAATAGAATCTGTAATGTTATTGAAAAATATTGCCATTCATCGAAATTAAACTGTTTGATCACCTCTGTCAAATGACAAATGATATAAAAACTGAATTTTTTTAATTATTACAATATGCACAATCAAAAGAGAAAGACCCATTGAAGTATATGTGAGTGATTTTAAACACTGGTGGAGTAGGCAAAACTAGAGATAAAGGAAAGCATGTCATACATCTACAATCATTGAACTCCATATTTTTTGATAATGTAGTCTAATTTGATATGAAATTTAATGCATTATATATTTTCTGTTTATGAATTTACTATTAAGTTTAAAAATTTTAAAAAAATTTTTTTTACTCAAAAAAAAAAACAACTAATGATTCTTGGACAATTTCATCAAGACCAGCAGTTAGATAGATCTTAGTAATAAAGTTTAAATATTAAATATTTATTGCCGATGTAAAATTATAATTAAAAAAGTACAGTATAAATTATTAGTAGTCATTAAAAATAATTAAAATATATAGCAATGTTAAGTCTTATATTGTAACTTTTGTATCAAGAGTTAAAATTTATCCAAATGAAGAAAAATAATAAAATGTTTTTTATTTGTTAAAATGCTGATTAGAATAATTTAAAAATCAAAAGAAAAAGTACTAATATTTTGGATACAAAAAAAACATTTAACTTTATGGAGGCTGTATTCAAAAAATTATAGTTTAGATAGCATGTATCTGGAGCTACATTCATTACTAGTATGTATTAAAATGCAAAAAAAAAATTTTAAAACGCTGCAAATTTGCACTTATTTATTTTTATAAAATAAATAAATTTTTATTTGTTTTCAATTATAGTCTAGAAATTGTTAAATAAAGAAATATAAAGAATAAAAAGTTTTCTCTTCAAATAACGAAAATATGATATTGCTAAAAAAATATAACCACAAAAAATTTCTTTAACATTAATTAATCAGAATCTTCAATAGTTAGCTTTGTAATTCATTTGTAATTATTATTGAAAACAATATTGTTATGCTTAAGACATAAATTATTTTTTACAACACTTGCAAACATATTTTGAGAAGCAATTTGTTTTGGTTGCATAGCAACATCACACATCCTTATAAAATATGTTATTATCAAACTAGCAGCTTAAATGTTCTAGCATAACATTAATCATGTACAAACATGAAGGTTAAGCATGGCTTTGAACCTATGCACTTGATATATATATATAACAATATTTAAGAAAAGAATTTGTAGCTCTCAAATCACCTGCAACACTCACTGGGTTAAAGAGCCCTAATTTCTTTACTATGTATCAAAGTTGTTTTTATTTGATAATCAATTGTCCAAAGATAGTATAACATCATTCTTTTATCTTTTCCAAAATTTTGTCATTATTTATTTTTCACTTATTTTATTAAATATTTAGTCTAACATTAATTTATTAACCTGTTGTAGCAATTTCAATAACTTTACGTATATGAGGTTTATATGCTTGTTACAAAGTAATTTATAATTCTTAACTACGTGGCATAGTATTGTCTTTTAATTCAATTTAAATTGTTTTTGATAATATGTCAATTATAATTAGTTTGTATAGAATTATTTGAGCTATTTGTTATATGTGATTAAATAAAATTGATCATTCCATTGTTATTATTTTTATTAGCTCTCATCATCTTTCTTTTCAGCAATATCATTATTAGTAATGTAATAGTACTTTTTTTTCTTTTTATTAGTCTTATTGATGAAGGTGGAGATTGGGACCGACGTAATAGACTCAAAGTTTATCAAGGTATTTATTGTCTCTCTATACGGGATTTCAAACAAGCTGCTAACTTTTTTTTGGATACTATTTCTACATTCACATCATATGAACTAATGGATTATAAAACATTTGTAACATACACCATATTTTGCAGCATGATTGCTCTTGAAAGAGTGGATCTCAGGCAAAAGGTAATTACATTTGATTTTTTTTTTCTGTATATATTATGTTCTTTGCTTCTATATATATATATAATATTTTATTCAGGTAGTAAAAGGTAGTGAAATTTTAGAAGTACTTCACAGTTTACCAGATATCAGAGAATATTTGTTTTCACTGTACAATTGCCAGTACGCTCACTTCTTCATTTTGTTAGGTAAGTATAAATTACTCTTTACTTGAATCATTATATCATGTTTGTTAAACTTGGTTAAATATTTAACTCAAAGTGGTATTTTTATTTTATTTCATTACTTTTATGGACATATATGAATAAATATGTAACAGTAAAGAGAAAAATTTGGAATATAGATTATGTTGCTAATGGAAAATATAATTTGTAAAATGTGTTTTCTCTGAAGGTCATGATGCAATTATAATGTTTAAAATATTTTGTTGTTGTAATTTTTATTTGTCACTGCTAGTCCACCCATGCTTTATGAACTGCAGGAAAAAATATTTAGGGATATGCAACCAATCACATATAAATTAAGAAGAAGCTTAAGTTGATAAACAGAACAAAACTCTCCATACAGTATTGCCACCTGTGCTAAACAGAGTAATCAATGGATGCCAGAAGGCTTGTGCATAAAATCCCTAACCAATGCCTACTCATCCAATATCCCCAGACTAGTTTCTGGCTTGTGGCCTTCGTCAGTGAGGAGCTTTGGATCTAAGAGCACTGCATCTAGAACTTAGGATCTAATGCAATCCTCTAGCAACCACCTTTTATCTCTACTTAACTACAAAACTATGAGAATGAAATTGAAAACACAAAAAATATTTTCAATCTAAGCTCAATAGCTTATATAGTCATATGGGTCTGAACTCAGTTCAGCACCCATACATTTTGGGGTCTTTGGCTCTTTTACAACCATAGCCACCACTATCCTATTAGTTTTGTAGTTAAGTAGAGATAAAAGGTGGTTTCTAGAGGGTTGCATTAGATCCTAAGTTCTAGATGCAGTGCTCTCAGATCCAAAGCTTCTCACTGACGAAGGCCACAAGCCAGAAATTAGTCTGGGGATATTGGATGAGTAGGCATTGGATAGGGATTTTATGCACAAGCCTTCTGGCATCCATTGATTACTCTGTTTAGCACAGGTGGCAATACTGTATGGAGAGTTTTGCTCTGTTTATCAACAATTAATGTGCTAGTATAGGAAATGTGATCATGTGATAAGAAGCTTAAGTGTGAAATTGTTTTGTGATATTGAATGCAAAACTGAAACATAGATGAATCTCATTAATAATTGTGAAATATTTATTGCAAGTTTTATCTGATTATTAATCCAAACAATTCTTATAATAATTTATTGTCTATACTAAAATAATTTCCACTGTTTTCTAAAATGTGTTATTATACTGTAAGTTGAAATAGAAAAATGATGTAGTACAACTTTTAAGTTTACATAAAAAATCTAGGAAAGCACTGTTGATCTCAAAAGTTTATTCATTATTCAGTCAATAAATTGAAATCCTGTTGATTTTTTTTGAATAAAATTGGATAATATAATACAATAGATTTAATCAGAGATTAATTATGATGTTTATTATTATTATCTATGGGTACTCAAAATGAACTTTTTCATTTATAGTTTTGAATCTGTACTCTTCATTAAATTCTAAAAATTGGAATTTTGGATTCAGTATGGATATGCAATATTTGTAATTGTCACCAAACATCTTTTTAATTCTCATTAATTAATGGTTTTAATGTTTATTATTATTATGAATACATTGAGTTACTGCATAAGTTACTAGCAATGTTAGTAGTTTCCACTGTGAATATATATTGTTTTACCTATGTAGAAAAAATATATTTTTTGTTTACTTTTTTTTACATATTTTATCTTTTAAATTGAATATTTGAATTGCTTGCTTTCAATCAGAAAATAAAATATACATTGAAAATATGTATTGCTTATTGATTAAAGCTAATTGATATTATTTATTTTAATAATTAATTAATATAATTAAAAAAAATGGAAGAAGTAGTGAAATAAAATATATACACCTGGGTCTCTTTTTACGCGGACTTATTTAACACGATTTTGAAGTTATGTGATTCGTGTTTCACCGGAAGTCGGCCTCCGATAATGCGCTATTACTTTAAATAATAAATTTCGCGCACTTACGTTATATTGAAAGTGATAGCACATTATTGGAATTCTACTTTCATCTTAGTAATTTCAATATTTTCAGTGCTTTATAATAGTAAGATTTTATGCAATAATGAAATTAAAATCATGATTTCCACATTTTATGTATACACACATTAAATTTTACCAGATTATAATGTAAATTTGTTCAAACATTGTGCGTGTTAATTTTGCATTTTAAATCACATTCTGTTTTTGCTTTTTAAAAAAGAACGTAATCAATTATTAATCATTTAGTGTCCACAAGTTTATTTTTAAAAGGTCAGTAATAGCAGTGGGCACAATTAAAATCTGATTTTTAATTGTAATTAACAATTTAAAAATTACTTACGGGCGACTTGAAATTAATGTGATGTAAAACGAAATTTGATTTTTAAACGGAATTGAAAATTAAAGACAAAAATAAGAATTTAATTTTTAGTTGTTAGTTTTAATTAAATTTTTCCCAGCAGTGATGAATAAATGTCTCTTTATTATCATAAGTCTAAGTTCATAAACAATTAATAAAATCAAAATCGTCATCGTCAACAGAAAACCATTAACCCAACATGAGAGTGAACTTGGCGCTAGTTGTATTTCCTCTTGTGAGAATAATTGCTAAGATATTCTTGACTTCGTTTAAGGAGAATCCAAATACATCATATCACATCACATGAGAATCTGATTTTTTACTAGTTTGCAAACGAACGTGTTTTGGGGCAAATAGCGATAATAATTAAAACCATGTATAAAAAAATGTAAATTATGCATAAAAATATATTATTTTGAATAAAATTAAATATTATAGTTAAAAAAAATTTGTCTTGTATCAATTTTTTCAAATTTGAAATTTTTTATTAGTCATATTTTATTTCCTTATTTTTTTTTTTTTTTGCGCGAATTTTAAAGTAATTTTATGTTGGTGCTTTGCTTTTACGTAATTTTGAAAAATCACAGACTGCATCCCCCCTTTTTCAATGTAAGTTACGTCTATTTTTGCGCGATTTCGTTTGCGCGTCTTTTCTGAGGAACCTATCTATCGCGAAACGAGACCCAGGTGTATTAGTGTTTAATTTGTTTTTAATCAAATTTCATTTTTCATTATTTGAAATTATAGTATTATCAATCACAGAATCTATGAATTCAAAATCTACAAATTCAATATTTAATTTGGAAAAAAATATTAATACAAAAATTAAAAATTTGGAAAAAAATTTACATACTACACTTGCCTTGGTAGTAGTGGCTTTTTTTTTTGTTTTGCATATTCCTTCAATCAGATTGTTATAGTCTCTATGAAAATATTGCACTTATTTCTTTACTATGAATATAAAAAATAAATTTCATTTAAAAGTTTGAAAAAATTAGTTTTATACTCTGAAGCTGGCTGAAACAATAAAAAAAAGAAAATTGTGCTAAAATTGCTAGTAGTTTGGAAACTGCTAGTTACATCCATAGAAAGTAATAAGTGTTTAATGAAAACTGAAAAGACATTAAATTTGGGGGTGAATGTGAAGAAAAATAATATCCTAGCAGATAGTATTGTATTGCATCAAGAAACATTGATTCTTTATTAATTCTCCAACAAAGAATTGATTGATGACTGAAATTAAGCCATTTACCACAAGTAATGATTGGTAGTATGCATTTAGAAATCACTGTCAACAATCAAAACAGTCCAAGAGATTGTGCATGATGACAACAAAGTTGCTGACAGAATTAAAGAAAAAGAATGTTTCAAAACAATTTTTATGGATTGTTAGGGGGAAAATGCTGAATTTTAAACAGTGTGGTAATGATGTGGGTCATATCAAACTAGGAGGCCTTTACCATTTCAATAATCCTTTTGTTATCAAGAATAAAAATCTTATCTATGTTCTAGATATATGGTAAAAATGCTTTGGTCTTATATATATTTTATTTGTGAAATAATTCTGCAATTTAATTCCTGGAGTTAAAAAAAAAAATCTAATGTAGAAAAGTTTGGCATTCAAAATCTTTCTAATATTAGGCAATGCATTCTGAATCTATCGGTTATGAAGATGAAAATGTTATAATTCTTTACCCAATTACCACTTCACTATTGAAATTTGTTAACCAATTTATCACTCATTGAGCCAAGACTACACTGTCTAGCATTCTATCACATTTGAGTAGATATTTGTGCCAATTCTAACGCTTGAATTAATAAAATGTTGGAAATCTTTCATTCTTGTAGATATAATGTAAAAGCAACAACAGAGGAATTAAAATCAGAACCTGTAAATGAGTGTTGAAAGACTATTATATGGAATGAGGCATGAAATGATTGAGCATTGCAAGAATTCGAAACAGATGAATTTGTTGATAAGATTAGAAAAGAAGTTGTTAAGAAGTTAAACCTTATTGAGTCATCAGAAGAATCAGCAGTGGTCATTAATAAAATTTAGTAAAATGTTTCAGATTGCACAGAATTTAATCTTTGGATAGAATGCAGCATTAAAGTCATGCACATTACATTCACAATATTACAAGAACATTTTGATAAATTAAAATGGAATAAAAAACAATTTTCTATCAGTGATTTTGTAAAGTGTATTATAGGCACAAAATAAATTAAAGAATCCATGAACTTCACCTGTTCTGGTTTCCAGAGATAGATTTATGTTACTTGCAGCATCCAATGTTTCTAGATCTGAAGCAGATGAACTTTTTGGCACAATATCAGAAAGTCAAAAGTTTAATTGTACATCACAAAACTTAATCCATTGATCTCATTTCGTCTCATCACATATATTGTAACGATATATAAATATGCCGTTACATTAATTTAAAATAAAAACTTTAAGTTCGCAAATAAAAATAAATTTATTAAAAACTAAAAGCTAAAAAAATTAAAGAGTTGTTCAATATATATATTTGCACAGATGCAAAATTTTACAAGTATTTTTTTTTTTTGATTAAAAAAAGTGTTTGAACGTATTTTTTTATATTAAAAAAAAAAAGTACAAGACGTAAAAATAAAGTATTTTTGTAAAAAGATTTATATATTTTTTGTAAATGGAAATGATTGTTTTATAAATTAATTGAAAAGCAAACTAGCCCTTGGGGCTCTTATATAATTAAAAAGTCAGAGGAAAGATATAGATAAGAGAATAAAAAGAATTAGTTTGACCAATGGAAGCACCAAGCCTCAGCTCGGACCCTAATGAACATGATGGATTAGTGACGTTTTGTTTGTTGAATCCAGAGGATGATTATAAAAGGAAAAATATTGAAATTAAGGACAGTGCCAGACAGTTCCAGCTTGATTGTTTTTGAGAGGTGTGATAGGAAGCACATATCACCCTCTCACTTATTTCAAATAAAATGACTGAAAAACAGGATTGAACCAGCTAAGGCAGCCTCCGGATTGAGAACTACGGTATGAACAACAGACCGGTCTTCCAATGGGGACATCACGGGAATTGGCACCAAGAACCGTGACTCTTCTACTGTAAGCTATTGAACTGAACAATTTTAAAATTTAAAAGTAATTAAGAACTTCCGTCAAGATTTGACAAGTTTAATAAACAAGCTAAATCTAATTTTTGTAAAATGAACTATAACCTGACTTTTCCAAATCAATTATTGTTTTTTTTTACATTTAAGTTTGCTAAAAAACATTTCCATTTTTTTTTTTTTTATTAATATTTATTGTAGAAATTATTAAATGCATTAAATTTAAGTTGGGCATAGATGCTTGCATAGATTCATTCACATTTAATTACGTTTTTGTTTTCATATATGATTAGAATATATAGACATTCAGTAAATAATGATATCTTACATTGAATATCTAAAATGTGTTTATTCGGATGTTTTTTTAGTTATTGGTGTCAATGCGGCATCTTATGATGAATGCCATTGGGTTTCTAGTGAATTTCCTCTGCAATTACATCAATGACTTTATATTTTGATCGTTTATGTTGAAATGTTTTTGAGCATGTAATCTATGTAATCGATCTATACTCAACATTAAACAACAAACTTTTATAAAATCCATCTGTGCGAATTTATATAAATGTTAAATTTAAGTCGGGCATGAATGGCTATATAGATTTGTAAAGTTATATTAATTAATTAGGGAAGGGTAATCTTAGGTTATTTGTTTCATAGTTATATTAGGTCAATGGTATTGGATATATTGGTGTAATTAGTAGATATAGTATGAGGTTCGCTACGTGCAGGATCTCCAGTATACGCCGCACACCCCCGTTTTGCCTATGGAAGGGAATAGTAAGACGGAAAAACGCAGTCCCTTCCTATGGAGTTTTTTTTTTTATTGTTCTTCTTGCCATACAGATATAACATTCCTGTATTGGACAAGAGTCAAGGTCTTCTCTAACCATGCTGTTCAAATGTATATTCCTGACAGTATGGTATATATTTGTGCTGTCATATTTTCATGCTACATTGAATACATCAATGTATCAGATGGGTTGATGCCAGTTTGACTGTGAACTTTTGGCCTAAGGTTCAATAAGGGATAGAATATTTTCTTTTCAAATACAATCTATGTAGTCTATTCATACTCGACAATCTTAATAAAAAATATTAAATTCATTTATACGGACAATCTTAAAATTTTAAAATAATAATTTAAATTAAAAGTTAATATTAAAAAAAGTAATAAATGTTATTCCTCAAATTTAAAATGATTATATATGTACATTAATAAATGTTGTTTGTGTGTTAATTACTGGCAGTGGCTTTTATTTTTTTATATTTAAGATATAAATTAAAGATATATATTATTATCTCTGCATCTCCACTGAGCTAGTGACTTGGGCTAACGGTCTAAATATAACAAAGTGGGATCTTAACAGCGTGTATCTGCCTACTCTATAAATTTTCTAGGTTCAAATGGCCTGGTGGGGCCCTCGTAGTGCAGATGCAGTAAGAATCCTCTATTATCAGACCATTATAATATATTGTATATATCTGCTGCATTTCATCAGGATCAATTTTCACCACAAAATGTATAAAAAAAGGTTTATATATATTGAAGCAGAAAAATAGAATAATTAAGTGAATTCATTCACATTTATTAAGTACAGTATACTTCTTTATGAAACAAACAAGTTCATAAATGTTATTAAGATAATTCCCAATGTAAATAGCTCCTTTCTTTTTTTATATCTTTGCCAATCACTGGCTTTTAAATTATCTTGGTAATATATTCAGATTTGTTTGTTCCATGAATGGGTCTTATTCTTAGCATTCGATGAGCTGTAAAATTATTTGCATGTTTATTAAAATCATTAAAATTCATAAAAGTCTCATTTATTATTTGGATCTCTTTTTTCATACCGGCATTACAATAATTTTTTTTAATCAAATTACTTTTGTCTATGTGTGTACTGTTTTAAATTGTATTAAGGAATGTAAATACATATTTAAAACATTTTTATTGTTACAAAAATGTTGAAAATATATATTATTTATGTTTTACTTTCTGTAGACATCATATACTGAATTATTTTTCAAATAAATAGTTAAAACTATATTGATTTTTTATAGCCAAAGTGGAATTGATGTTAAAAACGGATCGTCTTTTTGCACCTCATTATCGTTACTACACTCGTGAAATGCGCATTTTAGCTTATACCCAACTACTAGAATCTTATCGAAGTCTTACCTTGCAATACATGGCTGATGCGTTTGGAGTCACTGTTGAATTTATAGATCAGTAAGTTAATTTTTTTTATATAAAAAAAATTATGTATATTTAATAGAAAATCTTAATAAGCAATGATATAACAAATTATATATACACCTGAATAAATGAATATGCACACACTTTTCTTTTTTATTTGCAGTGATTTTTTTCTTTAACAAAATTACTTGAGATCATATTATAAATATAGGGGAGTTGAACTCAGACTTTCAAGCACTCTTCAACTATCCACACTATCTCATACTACTGATACACAAGACCACACATATGTAGAAAAGATAAATAATCAACAATATACGTATTTCATGCTGAACCAGCACTCATCAGTTAATCCAGATTATCATCTCCCACACACATATAATCAATACTCAGTTTATATTAAGATAGCAAATCTTCAAACTTCAATGGACAGGCTTCAATCCACTCCAACTTCCAACTCTTCAGCCATCCATTCTATTTAAAATCTGATGATGGAAAGCCCAAATCCCATGCTGATGCCAATATAATTATGCTCATGTTGACCTCAATTCACTCTTGCTCTTTTATGTATTAAATGGATAAGGTCCTATACATGAAGGGTCAGAATGACTTGAGGTCAACATGGGCATAACAATAATAATGACATCAGCATGGTATTTGGGCTTTCCATCATCAGATTTTCAATAGAATGGATGGCTGAAGAGTTGGAAGTTGGAGTGGATTGAAGCCTGTCCATTGAAGTATGAATATTTGGTATCTTAATATAAATTGACCACTGATTATATATGTGTGTGGGAGATGATAATCTGGACCAACTGATGAATGCTGGTTCAGTTTGAAGTACATATATTGGCGATTATTTTTCTTTTCTACATGTGTGTGGTCATGTGTATCAGTGATATGAGATAGTGTGCTTGAAAGTCTGAGTTCAAATCATCTATATTTACAATTAAGCTTCAGGTATATAAAGAATGCCTATATTTCAAACATTGATCATATTATAAGTAAAATTAATAACATCAAGATCAAAGTAATTTTTGTTTTGATAGAAAAGTTTGCTGAGTTTTTATTGTTAAATAATTTATAAAATTTCACCAATTTTGATAATTAAGTTTTACTTGATTCCTCTACTTTTTTTTATTTAAATGACAGGCTGATAAAAATAAGATAAAATGAAATGGAATTCACCATATATATATATATATATTGGATGAGTAGACACTAGATGGGGATTTTATGGACAAGCCTTCTGGCATCCATTGATTACTCTGGTTGGCGTAGGGTGGCACTACTGTATGGAGAGTTTTGCCTGTTTAAGTTACTTATTATATACTGGCAATTCTGATTTAAAAATATGGTGTGTTATTTCAGTTTTAAAGTTGTAAAAAAAATTAATAATAATAAACATAATATTAATAAATGAAATCAATAACAAACAAACAAACACAGCCTTCTATTTTAAAATAGCCCATTAATTTCAATATATATATACAAAAACCACATTCAAACTTCTTTATAAATCTTGATTTATTATATGAACTATTATAAAGTACAAAAAAATACTCCATTTCGACTATATTCTTTTATAAACTTTATCAAGGAACAACTAAAAAATATATAAAAAACAATAAAATATAAATACAAATAACTCTTATTTAAAACTCTTCAAAAAAACAATCTTAAATTTCCATTACATTCATTTTTTAAATAGTTTTCTTAAAATAATCCCCTATAATTATTTAATTAAATCAGCCTATTATCCTCTTTTCTTTTTTTTTTTCAGTTAACAACCTATTCATTATAGGTTTCATTTCATTAATGTAAATACCTTTTATAATTCTTTCATAATATGATTTAATGCATTCCAAAAAAAATTTTTTTTAAAATCTTTATGTTTAAATTTACTCATGTGACCATAAACGGTAGAATTTTATAATTTAATTTATTCTTTGCAGTTCCAACATATGACATTTCTTTATTATCTTTAAAACAATCTAAACATTTTATAACATAAACCTTTAAAAACTAAATTATTATAATTCTTATTATTATTAATTAACAAATTTAAAGTTTTTTTTCTTTTTATAAACAGTATAAATAATAACATTTTTTATTAATCATATTACATAATTTCCAAATTTTAACAAACAAACCTTTTGAAACATTGAAACCAACATAGCTTTAAATAAATTTAATAATATATATAACTTCTTTAACTAGCGTTATAAGTACATAATTATTGATACTATTATTATTATTATTATTTAATCTTATTCTATTATTCATTTTTTCAATATTTTTATTACAAAACAAATCATTAATAACATCCCTAGAATAATCATTTATTAAATCTTCATTTGAACATAATTTAATTGCCCTATGAATCCTATTAATATTTATTTTACTATGATTATTAATATCTGAAAAACAAATTATTTAATAGACATAAAACTTTTTTTCTACAAAGAGAAGTTTCTATTACAAGTCTATTATTATTACTTATTTTTTAATTCTAACATCCATATATTCAATAATACTAACATTTTTTTTTCCGTAGTAAATTTAATTTTATCCTCTTACTATTAATATATTTCAAAAAATTATCTGCTTTTTTTTTATTCCACTAAACCAAAAAATAATCGTCTATATACCTTACATAAAAAATGGCTTATTATTATTATAAACAAAATATTATTTTTTAAAAATATATTGTATAATATATTAAAAATATCGTATACAAATATATTCACATATTATATATTCTGGTTTTTTGATTTGCTATATGATATCTTGTAAATCTGTCTTTTATTAATTTTTGCTGCCACAAACTTTTTTATATTCTATTCTCATGCACATTCTACCAATAAATTACTATAAGTGTCATATCTCTTTACAGTGGCTGAATAAATAAGATTTAATTTTTCCATGAAAGTTATGATCGTGTTAACCATAAAACTTTTTTTTTTGGAAATTACAATTCTTTCATTTCACATGTTCATCCTAATGTATGAAAATGGAATCAGTAGCATTCCATTCATCAAGCTGAAGAACATATTAATTGGCCTTATTGATCCATATTTTCAGAATCATGTGGAGTATAAATTTTTCTAGTGTTATTATGTTATGTTTATAAGAGATCTGTGTCTCAATTCTATACAAGAAATTTGGCAACATAACAGGATTTAATAGTGAAATAATCTATTTTTTATTTGTTAAAAACAGTAGCAGCACATTGGTGTTTGCTTTATACTTTCAGCATCTAAATCTAGCTTCGTACCCAAAAAGCTATCAAGACTTTTAAACTGATTTTCAATTGCAAAATGACAACCATGTGATCTGAAAGTTGCAGAAGGGTTTTTTTCCCCCATCACTGGCTAATAAACTATCTCAAGTGTTTTTGTACATTAATTTCTAAATGTAACATCATCTGTCATGTTTAAAATATTAAGAACATTTTGTAGGTTTTTTAAATTAGCTAGAATCAGCATGCTATAAATTTATAAACTAAGAAGATTAAATTCTTGATATTGTTTAATTAATTCAAGTTAAAAACTTCACAATCAAATCTATATATCAGCTTATGTTTTATAAAAGGCCTCTATAAACTTTTCTAAGATCTACTATAGAAACAAACTTGGAATTGCTTAACAGCAGTTCTCATTCAGATTTTTCACCAAATGTTCTAATGCTTCTCATATTACCGTATAGAAGCTATATTATGTAAATAAACTTTAACTATTAACTGTTATCATATATATATAAATCATTTCTTTCTTTGGAAGTTTGTTTAGCATTTGCCTGATGTCAAAATCTTTCTTTGTAGTGCTTTTTGTTTATTTAAAATCATATTTTTAAAAATTATCATTTATTTATATTACAAATTATTTATAGTATTCTTTCTTGCGATTTAAAATATTATTTTGTAAATGATTTTCAGCAATTGATTTAATACAGTTATGTTTTACAATTCGAATTATTTTCATTTCATTAGAAAAGATTTAATTTAATCATTATCATTATATGACTATATCCTCTTTGCAGTTTTAATTTATTCATTATTAATTGTGCCTTCTTCTCAATAGTTGAACTTTTTCTGTAAATTTATATATATATATATTTAATTTTTTTTAATGCTTGTACTAAATTTTTTTTATTATCTGCACTAGTTAATTGTAATAAAATTATTGTAAATTTATATTAACTCAGGATATGTAATATTTTTCTACTATAGTAAATTTATTTATGAAAGCATATATAAGTTTTGAAAGTAAAACTTTACATTTAAGTTCATTAATTTAAATGTTGTGTTTTAATTTCAAATGTCACAAACCATCTAAATGGTTTCAATTGTATTTTTTAAAGATCTAAAATATTTTTTTAACTTGAAACATCCTATTTGTAATTGAAAAAATATTTTTATTTATGAATAACATTTTAGAAATATATATATATATATGTACACATCTCATGCTGTGTAGCACATATTCATTTATATGTTAATGTCATTGGATCAAATCCCAGATGAGTTTTAATTTAACCACAATTTATTATAGGGTGAGACAATAAATCAGAAGCTACAATTGAATTTTACTTAAGATAAAGATTCAAAATTGAAAATTATCTATATCCAAAAATTAATGACATAAAATTTTAAATTTTTAGTACAACCTACCAATTTATTGTTTAAGAATGACTTTTTAACTTCACTTATTTAAATATATATATATCATTTGTTGGTTTTCATTGCATCATTCATAAATTAAAAATTTTTTAACACTACTTTATGTCACTAGCACTTGGTTCTTAGGAAAAAGTGGAGAAATCAGGAAGAATCTCATAGATAAGTATATGAAATTTCTACTGACTGTTGTCTTTGATAGGGTAGCTCAGTTGGTTAGAGTGTTATCTTAAAATTCAATATTCAAGAATCTTAAGATCCAGATTCAGTTCCCATGCTAGTACTGTCACTGGTTAGATTAGCAACATCTGAAAAGGAGAATAATACCTCTCAAAATGTTGTGCATATACTAATTGTGTGCTATTACCAACAGTTGAATGTATTTGGAATATTTAAATAAAGTTAAATTTTTCTAAAGACATTCAATAGTTATATTAGATGATGGAAACAGTCCAATATATAAATACAACTAAAATACCATCATCACAAATCTTCAGGAAAACATCTCTGGTGTTTAGTTTGCATAATAATTTTCAAAGCCTGATGTCAGCAGCCATGTTTATCTGCATCATTAGATTATATAAAATATATGGAAACTCTTTATCCTTGATGCATAATACAACTCTTCAGATTTCATAGAAATCTAATATTCATGTATAATCTATCAAATATGAAATTGAGTAAAGTTGTAATTAGTATTACATCTGTTAGTAGCAGTTCATCATTATCTTCACATTCTCATTAATATATTTCTCAGTTTGGACAATAGTTTAAAAAAAAAATATTTGAATGATTAGACTAAAAATCTGGCAATTTGCATAAGACAATTATGAAATCATCTAAACCTTTTTAATAATCCCTATATTTTTATAAATATTTTTAGAACTTATAATAAAATTGTCTGCAAATCTTATGTAAAAAATGTTGGTAATTTTGTAAGTTTTAAATATTTATGGTTATTAATGAATATATTAGCATACTTTAATTAAAATTATCACCATTTCATTGAATGCATTTTGTTTTACTGATGTCATTAATATAAAAAAATATTTCATTTTAAAATTTTAGAGAATTATCAAGATTTATAGCAGCTGGAAGATTACACTGTAAAATAGATAAAGTTGGGTGTATTGTAGAAACTAATAGACCTGACAGTAAAAATTGGCAGTATCAGGTATGTATTTGATTTGGAGATATTATTTTATTGATATTGTAATATTAAATGATCTTTATTTGTTTTTTCTTTTTGTTTTTTTTTCAGGCCACTATTAAGCAAGGAGATATTCTCCTTAATAGGATTCAGAAATTAAGCAGAGTCATCAATATATAAAAGAAACGTTTTCATCACTCATTTCTGTATATTTTTATTAATAAAATTAATTTCTGTGAATAAACTTTTTTTTCCAACTTCATTACTATTAGTTTTTAATTAAAGCATGAAATAAATAATTAAATATTTAAAATAGCTCTCAACACATGAATAATGGACATATTTACATGGAAATTGCAAAAATTCCATTAATCTGTTAAAATCTTTTATAACAACTCTTACTTTTTTATTTACAAATAAGTGGAATATGTTAGAACAAAAATAATTGGTTATAGAATCTTGTCACTTATAGCAACTTTTTATTAGATCTAGTATACAGTGAAATATACATATTTCGGGACAATTCGTTCTAGGTTCAAAGTATGGAGCACAATTACCATCCAAAGTAATTATTTAAATAGTGAAAATACAATGTAAAATCAAATACATAATTGTCATAGTATTACAAAATAAATTTGCTCAATTTTTATACTCTGTACATGTTAATGTTAAAAGCATAAACAATTTTCCTCTATTAAAAACTATAGTCAAATTTTCCACAATATAAAGTCTTAAGCACATAAAAAGAGTAAACAATCTTCCATAGTGTCTAATAATTAGCATTTACAATCCATTTTGCTATTTTATGACATTGTATATATATATGTAGCAAAATAATTATTAAAAATTAAACTATTATATTTTCACTGCTAAAAATGCAAATAAACGTACATGAATTAAATTGATAATTATGCCCCACAAAATGTCATTGATATCTGATTCTCTATTGAAAGTGGAACTGTTCTAAAATGTCTTCTGCATGCATGTGCTACATAAGCTAATAGCATTTGAAGTAATATTTGTCTTCATTGTGTCATTTACTTGTTGTAGAAGCATTCATTGTAGCATATTTCATTGTATTTGTTTTCTCTTTTTTTAGTATTTTATTTTGTCCAATTCTAGTTGACCTTCAGTAAGAACTATATTGTAAATAAGACATTATACAAATGTTCTATTAATACTGTTGCAAAAAAATAAAAACCAATAGGACATTTTTATTTATTTTTTTCTGATGACCAATTAATTTGGTCAAAGTGTCATAATATAATTATTAAAATGTTCCTAATTAATAGAAAAAGAGTATTTTATTTTTACAATTTTATCATTTATTTGACTGAAGTCATTACTATTGATGCTTAAATCTCTATGCGTATTTGCTACTAACAAACTTTATCAAATGTAAATTGATATAAATATATAGCTACTTTTTTAAATAAATACAGCATTTTAAATTATCTAATCAGTAGATGTGATAAACTTCCTAAGTGCTATTAATACCAGTGTATTGTTAGATTTTGAACAAATGTTAAATGATAATTTACATCTGCTTTCTTAGAACTTGAAGAGAATAGCAAATCTGAAATGTAATATAATTTAAAGTGAATCTTAAATCAAAACCAAATGTAATTTTTGAGAAAGCATTTAGAAATTAATATTTTATGTTTCCTTGGCAATCTAAAAAAGGTGCATTGATATTAATAGTTTTAGGAAAGTTTATTACTTATTGTGTTCCATATATTAGATAATAAAATTATTTGGAAACAATTACCATTTTCAACCATTATTGATCCATTGCCAGATGATCTCTCCAAGTTTAATTTATTTTGCATGCAATCTCTTTCTAGCTCTATTACAATCTTTTGAGATTTAGTTTAAGATTTCAATTGCCCATCTATTACCATCTCTTCTAGCTATATGTCTAGTCCAGTTCTATTTCGGTCTTAATTCTTCCAATGATACCTGTTCTTTCATCTATATATTTCATTTTTGATTCTTCTGTTACTCCAGACATATCCTCCAAAGTCTGAAGCAAATATATTATTTTGTTAAATGTCCAAGTTTTATATTTAAGAACTAATAGAACATTAAAATCCTTTTCAAGCAAATATTTTAATATTAAATTATTTTTGCTTAAAGCACTGCACCTGAGTTTAATTCTATTATTAATTTCATTCATTATGTTTCTGTCTATATTAATAACTAGCTACAATATTTGTAGTTGTTAACTTCTAATTCATGATTAACAAACTGTACTTTCTTTTGTTGAAAACCATTTTACATTGATCATTTTTTGCTTTTGTCTAAGAATTCTGGCAACATTTCAAGAAGCATTGTTTGCAAAAATAACCATATCTGCAAAATTCTGATTTAAATAATCTGTATTTTTATTTCCTTAACTTCCTATTTTATCTCACAAAATACTTTTCTTAAAATTAAAATAGGCAAAACTCTCTCCATACAGTAGTGCCATTCAAAGTAAGACAGAGTAATCAATGAATGCCAGAAGGCTTGTGTATAAAATCCCTATCTAGTGCCTACTCATCCAATATCCCCAAACTAGATAGGGATTTTATGCACAAGCCTTCTGGCATTCATTGATTTCTGTCTTGTTTTGAGTGGCACTACTGTATGGAGAGAGTTTTGCCTATTTTAACAACAGTTATGAGCAAGCAAGGGAAATAGTGATAATGTGATATTTTCTTAAAATTGCTGTAAAAGATGTTTGAGATATGGAATTACTATGTTGTATACTCTTATTTCTCTTAATCCTAGTGACAGCAAGTAATCTAATCACTTTCGGGGGGGGGGGGGGATAAACATTTTTTTGGAGTATGGCAATACCGTAGTTGGGTATCTTGATGGTCCAAAGTTTTAATCATTGGAAATTTTTATAGAATGTAAACGTCTCTTTATAATCTACAAATCCAAAGTGTAATAAGAACTCTTATTCATTGGTCCTTTCTATGATTTAATATTTGGATATGATCCTCTGTGTTAAAACCACTTTTAAAAAGTTTTTTTTTTAGTTTATTTGAATACAAAGTTTGCTGTTTAAAGATCTTGTGTGGAATTAATAACTCTTTAATATCTTTTTTATCAACTTATTTATATCAATATTGCTTCAGTATTTTTCAATTATCTGGTGTCTATTTATCATGTAAATATTTGATATATAGTTTTGCCAATAATTTTTCTACTGCTTTATGTATTTTTTTAAGATATTAATATTTTTTTATTTCTTGGGGATTTTTCCTCCATAGGTTTAATTGGATATCTTATTCCATTTGAAATGCTCTGCATTTCTGGAGATGTAGCAATTTTAGCAGATATTTTGCTTTTGTGTTCTTTATTATATAACAGAACTTTTAATTTCACCATCTTTTGAGACTTAATTTGCCAATTGACAGTTTCATTTTCTTATATATTTTCAACTTTTTCATATTTTAAAGAATTTTTAAATGCTTTATTTTTCATTATTTTCTCCACACTTTTGGAAAATTCACTGGTAGATTGCTATATTTTTGTATTAACTGTATGTGTAATAATGATCCTAATCAAGTCTGATCTGACTTTAAAATCTTAATATTTTAAAATGATTTGCATATACTACTGAAATAAATTTATTGTAATATTTCTGAAGATTATGAATATTGTCTGTCAATACTGATTTTCTTGATAGCTTTGTCTCGCTAATTTTGCATTAATACATACTTTATATCTCAATAATCACTTCTTATATTTAATCTATTAAATACATTTTAATCTTGAAATGTAATTGATTACAAATTTATATATATATATTGTGGATATAAATAACTAATTTCTAGCTCAGACAAGTTAAATTTTTTTTTTATACATAAAATTCTAGTAATATATATCAATTTATTTCATGTCTAATATATTAATCTTAATAAATTATTTAATAATAAGAAATAAGACATTAATAATCATGAGACTTGCTATTTAATCATCTTGTAAGATACCCTTTTTAACGTTAAGCATATACTAAAAAGTATACCCTCAATGGCATAGGAATATCACAAAACACTACACTAAAATATTAATGATATTTCCATGTCTCAAGCAAATTATATTTAATATTAAAATTTCCTAAATTAAATATAATTATAACACAATTTTAAAATGATATACCTCCTTTACTAACATTTCATAACTCATTTAACATCATAGGTAATTATTATTGTTTCTTAAATTAATTTACATAACCAAATGTAAAGAGAGAGTTTACTTACATTTAACTTAATTATAATCAATTCTTTCCTTTCAAAATCATTAATTACTTTTCTTATAAATTTGATTAAAAATATTAACTAAAACTGATTATTATTAACTATCGCAAACAAATTTCAAATAATTTCTTATCATCATGCATTATAATCTAATATTTATATGGCATATTAGTTATCAGTCTTTATTATAATTATTGAGTAAGATGAATAAAAAATTGAATTAATTAATATTTTGGATATAATATCTTTAACAATCAGTATTTTTTCTTATTTAGATTATGTGCAATAATACCAAATATCTTTAATTATTACAATATATGTGGTTAGGATGATGAATAATGATTTGGAAAACAGGAAAAGAAATTCAACATCATTAATATTTTACTACAACAGTAATACAAAATTTTAAGAAAAATTTACACATTATATTTACTTTAAAATTTTTTTTTTTTTAAGTGTCATAGCATCGGCCGAGACGCGAACCCGCAACCCGGGCAACTGCCTGCAAGTGCAAGGCAGTCGCGCTGACCTCTCAACCACCAATGCAAGATTACTTTAAAATATTTAACATATACAAAACTTAAAATTAACATTTAAAAAAAATACTTATAATTAAATAATTTGGACTTCACTTTAAATTTATTTACAACTAGAGTATAGTAACTTTCACATTTGGCATTTCCATATTAAAACATCAAGAAAAATATACAACTTATACATTATCACATTCTCAATATTTCAAAAATATATTCTTTTATCATTACCTTTAAAATGCTAACCTGAACACAAGAATTTATCAACATAGGTATGTCTACAATAGGGTCAAAAATAAAGGATCTTCAGTATTCTGGGACCACCAAGCAGCTACAGGCCATGTATTTGAACCTAGTTCTGCCCAAATAATTTGTACAGAAAAAAATGACAGCAAAAGAAAAGTTAAAGAAGTTTTCTGTATCAATGCCATTAATAGAAGAGAGGCATGTTTTGCTCTCTCTAAACAATAGATTAATTAAAAATTCAAAGGCATTTGCATAATCATAACAATCGTTAGTTACAAAGCTAGATGAAATCTCGAAAGCAAAGCTATTATAAATTTTGTAAAATTATAGCTTCACTATTTAATGCGAAAAAAAAAAAGTTGCATAATTATAATATCTAATTATAACTATAACTTGTTATACTTTTTCTGTTTATTATTAATTATAGAATAAACATTTAATTATTCAAATATTCATTAAGATAGGGCACATTATTATATTGCTTACAATAATATGTATAATTAGTAAGTTTTTTTTACAATATATCTCTTCTAACTCAGTCCTATATTTTGAGCTTCAATATTCGATAAAAACTCAAAATCTTTATTTTTACATTCTTTTAACTTCTTATTTGTTCCAGGTCTAATTCTTGCATAATATGGATTTATCATCATTTGAAAGTTTAGCTATTATCATTACTCAAATATACAATTTCCTAATACAATGTATATACCAGTGCAATTTTTGTGATTATAAGTATGGGATGGATACCTTATAAAGCTATAAGAAAACGAGGTCATGGATTATGTAACTTAAAGCCACATTTTCTTGTATGTACTTTAACTTCTAGCTTGGCTTCTCTTGAGCTCTTACAGATTTTCGAAAAATACTACTATCCATATATGACAAATATTCTAACTTTAACTGTATCATAAATAACATCCCTATGACTACAGGATTTCCCAATAAAACTACTTTCCTGCACCAATATTTCATATCAAACACTATAAAATCCTAAACATCACTTATAAATATTCATTTCTTAAAATAAAAACAAATAGTTTGATATAATTTATCATAAATATGATAAATCAATTACCTTTAACTTATTCAGAGGTCAATTATACATACACTTACAATCATATCAAGGTTATAATAAATATATTCACTTCCCTATCATATATCTTTAGGGTTATATAAGACTGCAGAAAGGAGTTTGCTATTAATTAAAAGGAGACACTTTGATTCCTCTTGGAGGTCGTAAGGGAAGCAAACGGTAAATTCCTAACGTCCACTATATGTTCTTGTTGCGGCTGTTATTACTATGTGATTATTTATATAGTATATGAACATGGATGAGCTGCTCACCAATGCATTAGCCAGCGTGGTGAGTTCATTGGTTTTTTACCTCTTGAGTTTAAGATCAAGAAACACCATGGTCTTCTCAGTTGCCTGATAAGGCAGAATGAATGTGTAAATGATAAATATTTTTCCAATATATACAATTATGACAGACAAAAATAAATCATGGCCCTTATTCCCAAGAGGATGTAAAGTCACCGACCAAGGCAACGGTTGATGGCAGAAGACGGAGGTGCTAAGAATCCCCTGTATGCAGATCCAGACTGCCATTTGATGCCACTTTATTTAGGTACTTACAACTGCAGATCACTTTCAAGTGAAGGAAGATCGCAAGAATTAGAACTGTCTTAGATTAAATGGGACATTATTGGACTTTGTGAAGTTAGAAGAAAAGGTGAAGAGACAATTGATTTAATTAAAAAGTGAACATGTACTCTACTATAAAGATACAAATATTGGAAATACAAGTGGAGTAGTATTCATTATAAATAAAAAGTGGAAGAACAACATTGTGGAGATTAATGGTGCATCAGACAGAATGGCAAGATTAGTTATACAACTTAATAGCAGATACCAAATGCAGATAATTCAGGTTTATGCCCCAACAAGTTCTCATAGTGATGCAGTAGAAGATTTTTATATGGATGTACAAAAGGCTTTTGATCAGAGTAAACAACATTTTAAAATTGTTATGGGAGACTTTAATGCTAAAATTGGTAAATAAATGAGTGCTGTAGGTAATTTTGACTATGGTAATAGAAATGAGAGAGGACATAGACTTGTGGAGTTTGCAGAAAAAAAAAACTTTATATTATGAATTTTTTTGAGAAAAATGTTAAAAGGAAATGGACATGGAAGCATCCAAATGAAGGTACAGCAGAATTGGATTATATTTTGACTAACAGAAAATACATATTTCAAGATTGTAATGTTAATAAATTTAACCCAGGAAGTGATCGATTAGTAAGATACATGTTAATGCAAAACTAGAGAGACAAAAATTATTAAAAAAAACAATATTTACAGTTGATATTCCTAATTCTTCAGAAACATTGTAATGAATTTAAATTACAACTTACAAATTGGTTTCAAGTATTAATAGATTTTAAACATGATTCAGATTTGAATGAAATTAATATGAAAATAACTGATACATTTTTAAAAACTGCAACAAAGCTGGTAGAAAAAAGCAATTGACCAATAAAATTTCTACTGAGACTAGAGAATTTATGAAGAAAAGAAGGAATATGAAGATATACAAAAATGATGCATTAAAACGGATTGAATAGCTTGAATTTTGTAAAATAGTGCAGAAAAGAGTTGAAAATGATATAAGAAAGTATAGTTGTAAACTAGCAAGGAAAGCTGTAGGAGAATAAAAGTCTTAAGAATGTAAAACAACATTTTGGTATTGGTAGGAAATTTATATCTGCAATAAGAAAAAAAAGATGGAATTATTACTAAAAAGAGAGATGACATCATGAAATGGGTAGAAGACTTATCAAGAATTATATGGTAATAAAGAACAAGTACCTCCTATATCTACTACATCTTCTGAATTACCCAGAATTTTAAATGAAGAAGTGAGACATACAATTAAATGTATGAAAAAAGAAAAGGCTCGAGGTAATGATGGAATTATAATTGATATATTAAAAGAAGCAGGCGAAGAAATATAATTTTTCTTAGCAAAGTTATATACCAATTGTCTAAATGATAAAGATGTACCAGATGATTGGAAGAATGCAGTATTAATATTTAAAAAAGGTGATAAAGAAGATATTAGAAATTACAGACCTATCAGCCTTTTATCAGTTTTATACAAAATTTTTAGCAAGATAATTACAACTCACAGAGAACATTGGATTTCCACCAACCAAGAGAACAAGCTGGATTTAAAAGTAGTTTTAGTACAGTATATCATATCCAGGTATTGAGAGAAGTTATAGAAAGGACAAATGAATATGAGTTGTCATTATGCTATAGATTTGTAGATTATGAAAAGGCATTTGATTCTATAAACATTTCTTCAGTGATTAAAACATTGGATCATCAAGGTATAGATCCAGGATATTGTCATATTTTAAAGAATATTTATAAAGATGCAACAGCAACCATTAGATTACATAATGATACTGGGAAAGTCAGCATTGAGAAGGGTGTAAGACAGGGTGACTCCATATCTCCAAAACTTTTTACAGCAGTGCTGCAAGAAGTATTTTGTGGATTAAAATGGAAAGCTAAAGAAGTGAAAGTAAATGGAGATTATTTAAGTCATTTAGATTTTGCAAACAATGTAGTTAGTTTTTGCAAATAATGCTTTAGAGCTGCAGGAGTTATCACATGAAAGTAGGACTAAAGATAAATGTTAAAAAGCCTAAAGTAATGTTTAATGGATTTTCTCAAAATATGAAAATAAAGATTGATTATAATGAGTTAGAAGAAGTTACAAATACCTTGGCCAGATTATTAATACAGATGGAAACATTATGGATGGAATTAATCATAGAATTAAACTTGGTTGGAGTGCTTTTGGTAGAAATAACTAGATATTAAAAGGGAATATGCCTTTGTGTTTGAAAAGGAAGGTTTTTAATAAATGTGTTTTACCAATTCTTATTTATGGATCTGAGATTTGGACACTTAATAGAAGAGCAATACAGAGACTTCAGACCACTCAAAGAAGTATGGAGAGCTGCATGTTGGGAGTAACAAGAAGAGATTGAAAATGCAATATATGGGTAAGAGAACAAATGGGTTATTGACCTCATTGAAGAAATTAAAAGACAAGTGGAGTTGGGCTGGACATATTTCTAGAAGAGATGATAATAGATGGACAATTGAAATCTTAAACTAGATTCCAAGAGATTGTAAAAGACCACATGTGAGATGGATAGATGAAATAAAGTGTGCAGGGGTGACATGGAAAAGGCTAATGAGCGGAGATGGTTTGAACTTGGAGAGACCTTCATCCTGCAGTGGATTGATAATGGTTGATGATGATGATGAAATATATAAAACATTTATTTTACCTGATTCCTTGTTTAAAAATTCAATATCTTATACTGAAAAATAAATTACCTTAATCATAATATTTTGATTATTATTGATGACGACACTGATAGATATAACGTGTAGAATCATAATCGAACAAAAAAAATGTTTATATCCAAAAATTCTAAATAATTTATAGTTCATATACTAAAGTAATAAAAAGTTTTATTAGAACTGAATAAAATGTTTTCCAGGGGAACACTGTTGCTATGACAACCAGTTTACCAACTGTCACTTGAAAGAGATTTTTTCCTTCGCATTTTTCTCCATTCCTAGTAGAAATTAAAACCAAAAATCCTTATAAAAGTTATTTCTCAATAACAAGGGGAAGTTCTTGTATAAAAAGTTCATACTTCCTTATATCATACAATTACCTCACATTTTAATAAATATATATTTCATTATTTAATAAATACATTAATTTTAAAAAAGTTTGTTTTTCCCTCCAATTTTAAATATATTTGCTAGTAGAATTATAAAGTTCTCAGATTTTACTTCTGAATAATCCATATCTAAAACGTTAATACAATTACTAATTATTACTTAGATGATATTACAGTTAGTAGATAAACTTTTCATAAAATTAGTCTGCACTACATCTTTTAGGCTATTATCCTAATAAAGTCACTAATCAATTCATATCAAGAAATCTTATCTCTATTAATAATTAGAGTTAGTAGAAAATGTTCTCTATCATTTTTTTCTCATGTATCATAGCTATCTTTTTTTTTTTTTTAAGTGTCATAGCATCGGCCGGGACGCGAACTCGCAACCCGGGCAACTGCCTGCAAGTGCAAGGCAGTTGCGCTGACCTCTCAACCACCAATGCAAGACATAAAATTAACAAAAAACAAATTTCTTATGTATTTGCATTTTTTGTAGGCAAAACAGTTTGATACTTTGCAAGGTTTTTTTATTGAAATATTATCTTGAATGTTTTATTTCCATTACTATAAGTTTATAGCCAGCTCCTGAAATATACCAATGAGAATAGTTTGGCTTTTATTTCATAGTAAAATTAGTAACTAAACTTCATAAGCTATATTCCATGCTTTTTACAAGTTATTACTATGACTTTTAAAGTTAAAGTAATAAGATTACAATAAATTTATACTTAAAATTTTAAAACAAAGGGAATATAGTTTATTTCTTGAAATTTTTTCTTGATTTCCCCTATCATCTGCTTATCCTATATTTATAGGAAAAATTTCACAATATCTTATTGGTTAATTATTTCCAGCCATTGGGACAAAATTTAAAATTAATTTGTCTACACTTTTTAAAAATGATTTTATAACTAATATTATTAAACTAATATTTATTTTACTAATACAAAATTTAAATTTATCATTTAATAATAATATTCTCTTTGTTTCAACTTAAATTTTTATACATAAAGTTTGTAATTTACAGTATTATAATCACTTAATTTTAGAAACTTTAATGAAATTGATACAATTAAATTGATTTAAAGAAGTATTAAATCCAATTGAGAACCAGAAAGTACATTTAATTTATTATTAAAGGAGTATGTGTGTGCACATCTATTAAAATACAGTTCACTTTTCATTTATTTCATCATTAAATGATTTTAAAACAATAAATAACAAGCAATTTTTTAATTTGACTATTAATAATTATAAAAATATTAACTTTTGATAATTATGGCTACCGTTTAAAATATCTTAGATTGTTTTAATTATTATTTAGTTTTAAAATAACACAATTTTATTTCTAATTTATAAATTAAATAGATTACATTGATATAAAGAAAATTACCTTAAATTTAACATTAAAGAAACAGTGTATTTTAACTTCTACAAATTAAATAATAGGTTTTACTAAACATTATATAAAATTTTATTAAAATTAGCCATTACTTACAACCATATAATGATGTAGCAAAATAGAAAGACTACAATATATATGTTAATTATAATCACATTTAATAATGTGGTTTTTTTATCTTGTATTCTTCGAAATGAAGCAAGTAGTAAAATCTTAATATAAATAAGATTCAAGCCTATTTTGATTTGTGAAGTTGTGTTCAGACCGATGATGAGTTTTTTCTAAAATTGAAATTGTCAGCCTTGTTTTGTCACAGTTCAGAATTAGGATATCATATAATATCTTCTAATTTAGTTTTATAATGAGCTAATAGAAGATAATTAAATCTCAATGTAGCTATGAAAGGTAATTTTTTAAAAAATATATGTAAAGATTTTATTGAAATAATTTATATTTCCAGTATTAAAATAAATTTGTAAATTTATTTACTTTTTAAAAAATATATAAAAATAATTTTTCAGAAACTTTCACCCAATGAAAAATATTTGATGTTTATATACATTTTTCTGCAGTTTTAACTGCAGAATTTCCAAGACAATAATTTAAGATAAAATATTAGGTATTGAACTATCTCTTGATTTATAAGTTTGCTATAAAGTCATTTAAAAAACAAACAAATACAATATATTTATTTCCTTCATATATTTTTATTTTGTATGAAAAGTGGAATATTAAATAGTGGGTTAAATAGTTCTTATTTGCAAAAATAAAAGCTTTATATAAAAGAAAGCTGTTAAATGAACAATAAACTGACAACATTCTTATTTAGAAAATCTAAAATTTTTTTTTTTTTTTTTTGTAAAATATATTTGGCTAATCCAATGTGTTTTTGAATAAATAAAAATTGGAAAAAGACAATAATTTGAAAATTTTAAATATGCCCTAGATATTCTTGACAAAACACAGTTATAGATTGCTGTGGGACTAATTGTTTTAAGAGACCATGCATTTCAGGATATATAAAGAAATATAATTATGAAATTTAATAAATATAAATGTTAATTTTTATTTTGTATATCTGGAATATTTAAAAAAATGTTATATGGACAATTGGTTCCGACAAAGATAATTTGAAAGTATGCAGTGAATTGTGGCCAAATCCACAAAATGCCTCTATTTGGCAAGAGCTGAATATAATTATTGGCATCATGTGATCTGGGTGATCACTTTTGAAGTTTTATATGCAAATTTGAAAATTTATAATAGATTTGACAGAGAAAAAGTCTGTTTTAGTAAATACTATAGATTCTGGAGGTTTTTGGTGATTAGTGCACATAAAATATTTCTACAAGAATTTCTAAAAAGAAAAATGATCATGCTGCATATTGGTTTTATTATTTTATAATGAATGTTATTGCTATTTACTTAACTTATTTCCATCAGCTAATTAAAATAAATGTTTTAGAAAAATTCAACATTTATTTATACTGTGCTTTTCTAAATACATTTAAGTATTAGCAGTAATAAACAGGTTAATATGAAATATCGTTTCATTTTTTTTGCAAATAATGCTGATCTGATTAGTGACAGCTAACATGGAAATTAAAACTTGTAATCTTTAGATTTATGGATTTTGAATTAAGAGTCTTACTCTAACCAACTAGACTATTCTGTCAAAGCAACAGCAGAAATTATAAAATCCTGATTTCTCCATTTTTTTTATTAAGGACAAAGTTAATGAATTATTTCCAAACATTATTGATTATGATAATAAAGTTGACTTGTAGAGTGATTTACCATTGTCATGTGTACAATTTTTTTTTAATTTTCTATTTCCTGTTTGTCTGCTTTTTATATTAGCCTGACTGTGAGCGATTCTTGAATTTTGTTATCATAATCAGTTATATTTATTACAACTAGTATATTTTTTTATTAGCACTTGTATGGTTAGTTATAGATATGTCTTTTCTTCAATAAACATTAGTTTGTTTTTTTAATCACTTTTCAATGGGTATCTAGTTTCAGTGATATATTTCCACATTCACATAGTATTATATAGTACCATTCTTATTTTTTAACATTTCAAATGTAGATTGTAGAGGTTAGGATTTCCAACAAAACTGATCTCTAATGTGTATGGATACACTTGTACTTTGCATTACTTTTTTTCTTTTGATATTACCTTTTAAAATTATTTTTAATTGGTCTTGTATTGGCCAGGCAATTGTTAACTTCATATGATATAAAACAAATATATACATCAAAGGATAATTTGAATACAATTATCAAATTTCTAAATCTTACCACTTTATTTAAATGCTGCTTTATAAACAAAGTTCAGATTGGAAATAAGATTTATTTTGCACGTGCTCTTTTTTTTTTTAAAAAAGATTTACTTGGAAAATTAGATCCAACATAGCTTTTTCACATAGCTGGACTCTCCATCATGGTGATAGTACTTGTTTGCAAATATACAGATTTATTAGAAGTTAAACAAATTTAATAATTTATAAAGAAGTTTATACTTGTATTGTATTAATGAACCTGTTGCAAATAATTAACCTAGAAAGAAACATACTTGTAATACATGTATTTAGATAATAAAATTGAATTTACATAAAGGTAGATGGTTTAACAAATTTAAATCACATGATAATAGTTTAGACTTAGCAACACCATGAATCTTATACATGCTGCAAAGCAATCTCCAAATAAAAGATAGATTCAAAGAGGTTGCTTTGATAACAGATTGAAGATTTTTCACAGAGGCAAACTCTCCATATAGTAGCGCCACTCACTGCAAGCCAGAGTAATCAATAGCTATTGTATAGAGAGTTTTGCCTCTGTGTAAAACAGCTTGTGTAAGCATAAAGAAAAGTGTTCATGTAATGTTTGAAGATAACTAGGGGTGATAAACTTTGTTATATATATGTACACAAAGAGGTAATATATAAGTAAAATAAAACAATTTGATATATATACAAACATTGAACTAAATATATCCTACACTGAAAGTAAGAAAATATTAATGTTTACTAAAGATAAACCAAAAAAATAATAAAAAGCTATAAACATCAATTTGCATTGTAAGGATAGCTTACAATTCGATTGGAACCAGACTTTATTCATAGTGCATTATTCGCCAAATTAAACTCGTCTAAAATATAAATTTAGTTAATGGATAGTTGAAGGTGTATTATCATTTAGATAGTAATCGCACCTATATATATATAGATACACAACAAACGTTCATTTTATCTAATGCGATATTAAAAAAAAAAATATCAATAAATTAAATTCCATTAGCTGAAAGAAAGATAAAATTTTAACACAAGAGATCCATCATGTGTATATGTATATACAAACAATGAACTAAATGTCAATATCTTATGTCAGTAGACAAGACAGATTTAGTAGACATCGTAATGACCTAATGTCAAGCCAGTCACTAGGTAACCAGGCATAGAAGGTGAAAACAGAATTCGATTGCATAATCGTATTTTACTTTCCATCAACACGACAAGCACAACAATAAACACATATTTATATCGATGAAAGAAGAAATGAAATGCAAGCTTACTAAACAATGGAAATCTAGGGCAATATAAAAACAAACTCAATTGATTTCCATCTTTTTACTTTATTCAAAAGGACACGAGCTGTACAATACCAATGTTAGAAAATAGAATGTTCAATTATCAGAGAATATGGACAACTTATTTGAACAGTTCAAATTATTAATCTAATCTTTGTGATGGAAACATTAAAATCTACAGCCAATAATTAAACAAAAAAAAAGTTTTAATAGTTTCTGGCAATTGAATAAAATTAGTCTAGCTAATTTAAACGGATATTTAGAATAAAAGGACTACACGATTATTGGAATGCGAATAAAAATCAAGAAATAGATTATCAGCATATATATTACAGAATGAAATAATTTGTTTCTTATAAAACTTATTAAACACCGAACAGCGAATAAAGAAAAGTGCAATATTTTATGAATTGCAAAATAATGTACTCTGGCTAATTTAACATTGTCATGAGACCAAAGTGCTATTCCCTAACCATAGGAGATGCGATGAGTTAATGTTCATTTATATATAATGCCTGCTTAAATATTAAATGCTCATCTTGAACCTCAGTATGAATACAGAATGAAATAACATCATGAAGAAGAAAATAACATCAATACAAGCAAGCTGCCAATGATTTTAGCAATGCATTACTTGCCAAGAAAGGATGACTGGAACAACTATGAAGTACATCTATGAGGGACAGTACTCACCAAATCTATGTACTCTTTCTGAATAATTCAGGAAAAGTTTTAAATTGCAATGTATGTTTTTTCATACATTTGTAGAGTTTTGTTTTCATTTCACTTCCACATCTGGGAACCAAAATATCTACCACTTGGAATAGTCCATCTTAGCTAGAATTGAAAAAGTACAGGAGGGAAAAATTATTAAGTTCAACTTTTTTTTATTGAATAAAATTTAGGTTAGCTTTCCATGCATAGTGACTTGATACTGAGATGGTCATTTTTAAAACAATATAGAATGAGGTAAGATTTTATTTGATATTGTTCCATATTAAGACTTGCTTACAGGACAGAGTTTGTTTGTTTATTTTTTTTATTGTTAACTAATGATGTTTATATTTGTTTACTCGTATGAAAGACTAATCTTCTAGTGTGAATGTTCTCTTCTATATATTGTAGGAAACTTACAAATAGTTAAGGGGGGAGGGGATTCCACAAAGTGAATGGAATCTCTGTCATTGGAAATGAACTATGAAGCTAATGCATATATCTGTAAATAATATTGTAAATAGTCAACTAGCTTTGCATTCATTATAGTGATGAACTAATAATTTTTCCTTTGCTATATTTTTTCTACTTTGTAAATATCTTTAATGCTGCAGCATGTATATCTATCATGGAAAGGGTTGGGTTAATGAATATATTTATTTGTCAATATCATAGAGATACTTATTTGATGCACACACATGTACATATGTATTATTTTCTTTTTTCATCATGTTAAAAGACTTTGGAATTTTCATTTTGTTAGTCAAGTAAATCCTCAATTGATTTTCATTAAATGATCTCTAGTTTGTCAGAGTTATTTAGCCATCCATCAATCAATTCATAACCGAATATATATGCACACACACATACACTTTCTTTTACACCATAACATAATAATATGGTTAGATGAGTCTTTCATTCAATTAGAATCTATACAGTGGTACAGTGGTTGCTGTCTAGAATAAATTCAACCCTGAAGAGAGCCAAGGGCAACATTCTCCCTAGGTTTGAATTCTGAAGCATAATGGGATCCGAAAGAGGGGTCAGATAGAAATGAACTAGCCTAAATTATATCTGAATTTAATAATTATACCTAGAGCTAGCCCACTGGAGGTCGATATGATTATTTTTTAGGTATTTCATCATGAAAATCACAGCATCCTACTTGAAGACCCTAGGTCTGACCATAGTTAGATGTATTTCTTTTCCTCCATTACAGTATATTTAAGGATGCTCCATAAAAATTTTAAAATACTATGGCAAAATCATAAAACTAATCAATATATTCTTCAGCTTTCTGGATATGATATTGAGTCCACTAAAATCATGTCATTGGATTGGGCATGTAAAATGAATGAAAAATGGAAAACTTCCTCAAAGGATGTTTGATAGTTAACTTGAGCATGGTTTTCATTGGGTAGAGTAATGATCTATAACATAAGAATTATCTTAAACACAGTCTAAATAAGTCCCCCCCCCCCCCCCCCCCCCCCCCACCCCCACCCAAAACCCCCAACCCCCAGACAATTTTGGGGGGGGGGAACACCCATTCATAAGCAATGTTAATAATTTCAATTGAAAAGATATGGCAGAGAATAGAATACATTTGAGAACTATAATTAGTCAGTTTTTAAGTAATTCAGAATGAAAAGTTTTCTACTAAAGAAATTAAAAGACAACATTGTAAAACATCAAGCAAGAAAAATGAATTAGCATATTTTATATGTGGATGTATTTGTGGTTCACAGATTTATTTGTATAGTAATCACAAAACTCATTTCTAGAGTAGTTTTTCTCTTTCTCTTTAGAGTTGGAATGACCATTCTCATTTACAAGTGACTATTTATTATGTATGACTTTATATATGACAGTCTATTAGTTTAGATAGAATAGCAAACTGTATCTCTTGGTTCATTTCACTTCCAATACTTAAATTCCCTACAATAAGCTATTTGATTTATTTTTTTTAAGAAAGATAACTACAGAATTATTATTAAAAAAATTACAATTATCTTTTATAATGAGATTTGATAATATAATCTGACACTAAAATGTTTAATATTGGTAATTTACTATTTCGACCAACTATGAATTTAGAAATATATAAATCATACATCTGATGTGATAAGAATCTCCATCATTGCTAATGAAATTTTATGAAAATATTAATGAACTCTCATTAAATCATTTGTATCTAGGAAATGGTACATGAACAAATTGGAAAAGTGATTTATGCTGCAGGTGATGGATGACAAGATTAATGTTATTTCTCACAGGAAAATGTCTACTACATTTTTGCATTTACCGTTCACAAGATCAACACCTAGCATTATCAAGATTGTTGTATTTAGTTTATTATCATGTGATATTGGGATACAAATCAACAGGGTCATTGATAGGGCTATGTTCAAAAAAGCATTTGATAAAATAGATTATATATATATGTATCTGATATTAAAAATGTGAATCATTTGAAAATTTCCTCTCTTAAACAATTTTTATGATTTATAAACAACAATGTTTAAAATATTTTTGAGAAACAGTATAATTTTATACAGTGTATAAAGATGGGGGAGGACAGCTAATTTGATTTTTAATTTAAATGATGTAAAATATTGATTTACTGTTCAGACATTCCATTGTCTGCCTTTAGTAAATAATTGTGTTAGTAAAAATTATTTCACTTTCCTTGTAAGTTATTTTAAAAGCATTCTATAAATGTCATATTGTAAATAGTTTCTAAATTGACATTTTATATTTTCATACTGCCAATAAGCCATGATATTTAAATATAACCAAAAAAAATATTTTTGGGTATTTTAATAATGACTAGCAGAAGTAGTGGATAAATTACAGAATTAGATGAAAAATTACCACCAAACAAATTGCTTTTACATTGTTAATTATTGATTTCCATACTTTAAGATCAATGGCAAATTGCTACACAAATCAAAGTAATTACTTTGATAAATTTCTGTGAATTTACTCCTGAAAGCAAAATATTAGCTAAGCAATATTGATAATGGTAGTTCATCATCACGGCTTGCCACTCAACATTATTTTAGCATCTCACTTTTAGCCTACATCATACATTTTAATGAGTTCCACATCTTTAACACACACGCATATCTATGCTAAGTCTCCTAAAAATAGAATCCCTTTACATTATTAAGATGCAGTTGAATAAGATTTGAAACATCTAATTTTAATGATTAGAATATTTTACATTAGTGTTAATATCAATATGTTTAAAAGTAATAATTATATTTTCTTTTGTAATTAATTTTGCTGGGGTTAAATTTTTTGAATAAATTGACATTTTAAAGTTGTTGTTTTTTTTTTTTGTAAGCATTTTTATAGATAGATTACAAGTCATATATATATATATATAAATTCACCATATGATACATTGTTTCACTTTTTTATCTTTCTAATACTTAAGAAAACAGCAGCAAAGGTGTGTGTGCTGATGTATCAATCACTTGAATATCTGTAATTTTTAAGTGTCCTTGAGAAAATTTCTGTACTCATTTATGAACAACTTGATGCTATAAATATTTCTTTATGAATATCCTTTTATCTATAAAAAAAACCAAAAAAAAAACAAAACAAAACAGTAGCATATTATTTGGCAGTGTACTTCTTGGATGTGATTGTCATTTTAATTTATAAAATCAATAATTAAACATGTCATTTATAAACAACACTGATCAGTTTGAATTGTTAAAAACTTACTCCATCCTAATTGTTTTATTTTCATTTATAACCAACCTATTTATTTAGCAGCTTTCCCTAGTATTATATACTTGTAGTATTACAAAAAAATCAAGTCAGATGCCATATGACCTAATAATACTTGTAGTATATATATTAAAAAAGTAATAGTGACTTTTCACTCCAGAATCAATTTAATGTACAAAATTCATACCATCATTAACCTATAACTTTTGGTGTCTAATTATTAATCTACTTGGTATCAATCAAATATTTTACACAATGATTGCTGTAAGTAAAATTTACTGAAAAACAACTAGTTAATCTGAAGACCTTGTTTGATTTTCATTTGCAAAGATATGATTGACAAAAAATAATGTAATATCAGCCTATGATAAAGATTGCATGCAGGACTTTTCAATAGCTATGTTATTTTGTATGACAAATACAAATTGATAAAAATACCAAATCTTAGGAAATGCTTAAGGAGATGAGACTTTTTTTTTACCATGAGCAGTGCAGCATTTACAATTAATTGTTAAATCAATCAAATATGGAGTGAGAAGGGAATTCACACATGTCAACATGACCTTTCTTCATAATCAAACAACAGTAGAAAGAGCAGTGCAACAATTAAAATTGATACTGGTAATTAAATAAAGCTCAGAAAAATAATTTATGAATTAAAAAACTATGTATTAAATTGTCTTAAATAGCAATTTAAGATAAAGGACTTTGACTTGATTAGAGACAACTTAATAGTAACATGACTTTAAAAACATTAACAAGTTAATGTCCAGAAATATTGTGGTAAAAAAAATCATGAGGTGCTATTGAGTCTAGAAGTCATACCAATCATTGTAACTAGATATCAATAGATGAAAGCAATAGGAGTGGTAAGGCTAATATTAAAAAAAGGAAATGCCAATTATACAAGCTGAGGAATCTGAAATTCAAAAATATGAAGACATAGACCTAAAAATTAGGGTTGAATAATAGAACAACTTAAATGCAGCACCAGATAATCTCATCATTAGTAAACAAACTCAAACAGGAAGGAAAAAACTTGGATATATAATGAATTAAATCACTATGTTAAAGTTAAAATCTAACTTTTAGAGTAGAGAAAGATATTGTTCATGTATATAAATAAAATATAAGAAAGTTTAGAATATATATATATAATGAGGAATGCTTAATTATAACAAAATAAAAATCATGTAGATAAAACTAATAGAATATCATGATTTTATCACATGACTTCAGCTTATTCAATGTTTTTTCAGCAGCATATTTTTTCCATAAACCATATCTATGCCACTTACTATAAGTTTAGTAATTAATAAATGCAGATGATAGTGCTTAATAAATCCTTAGCTTAGTAAGATGATAAAAAAAATAAAATTCAGAAATTATCTTGTTTACTTATAAAGTTAATGAAAAATTAAGTAACATTTCAAAAACCTGGAATTCTGATGTTTGGGAAATCTGATTAACGCACTATAAAAGTTCTGTTTCAGTTTTTATAGGTTTAATATTTACAAAAACTCTTAAAAACTATTTTTTAAATATTTCATTAAAATTAGTGTGCAATATATATATATGATGATACGAAGATTTTTACGGTTGCATATATAAAAGTCATATTTTGCAGATTCATCCATGTTAAAAAATTTAAATATTGATATACCAATGTTTCGACTTGATCACACACATCATCTATTGGTTGATAAAAGATAAACAAGCATAAGAATTCAATCCCTCTTGAATCTCATGGTGTTTATCAAATTTCATGTGAAAATTGTAAAGCTTCTTACATAGGTATGAGTAATCATGACATCAGTGTTAGGGGAGATGAGCATGCTAATGCAGTTAAACAACACTCCTCATCATCAGCACTCTCAATCCATACTATAGATTTAGGTCATAAAATTGATTTTTTTAGTACCAGGATCATATCTAGATGTCATAATTTCTACCAGTGCAAAATTAGAGAAACCATTGAGATACTTAAAAAGCCAGATTGTATCAATAAACGAGACAATACATGCAAACTTCCTCCTATTTGAAAAGATTTTTTTAAAAAACATTCTTAATTTAACATTTTTGCTATTGGTGGAACTTTTAACATTTTTTTCAAATCAGTGACTGTTGCGCTTCTACAATTGTCTTTCGACCTTTTATCACCCAGTAGATGACTTGTGTGATCAAGTCGAAATGTTGGTATATCAATATTTAAATTCTTTAACATGGATGAAACTGAAAAATGTCTTTTATATGTATATATTTATGCTCAATCTCATTCTTTATTTTACACTCGATCTTGTCACTATTTGAGATATAACAGGTTTTTTTTCAAAAGGTAACCGTGACAATGGTAGATGCTATTTTGTTGAAATGTTGGGAATTAATCAAAATTAATACACAGTTTAATGCCAAAACTATTTTATTTACATTATATAACTGTGAAAACATTATATATATATATATGTCAACATATGGCATTCTACCAAAAACACTATCAAGCGTATGTTTACCTAAACATCAGAGCAAGCATTCACTATCTCTAACTTTAATTCCACCTTCAGATCATGATTTCAAGCTATTTGCTATCATCAGTGAAAGACAGGAATAAGAAACTAGATCTAAACACAAACTCTGAGCGTTTATGAAACAGTTTCTATTCAGCTTGCAAGCGTGAATCTTTTAGACACGTAATGTCTTCAAACTCAGCATAGCAAGCCAGATAGCTATATGGGTCTGATATCAGTTCAGCATCACCAGATAGTAGAAGCCTACAGTTCAGCATCACCACATAGTGGAAGCTTGCAGAGGCTTCTACTATGTGGTGATGCTGAACTGATATCAGACCCATATAGCTATCTGGCTTGCTATGCTGAGTTTGAAGACATTACATGTCTAAAAGATTCATGCTTGCAAGCTGAATAGAAACTGTTTCATAAACGCTCAGAGTTTGTGTTTAGATCTAGTTTCTTATTCCTGTCTTTCACTGATGATAGCAAATAGCTTGAAATTATGATCTGAAGGTGGAATTAAAGTTAGAGATAGTGAATGCTTGCTCTGACGTTTATGTAAACATACGCTTGATGGTGTTTTTGGTAGAACGCCATCTGTTGACATAAATACAAGTGTTAGCAAGTTTTTAACTTGTTTTTTGTTTTTCATATATATATATATATTGCACTGACATTGAACAGCATTACATATTCGTAATTTTTTTTTAAAAAAAACTTAAAAGAAATAAAAGCCCTACAAAATTATTTGTCAAGAATGATTAAAGCTGGTTTCATTAAAAAGAAATTATTAAAGGTTTATTTAATAAAAATATAATTTAGAAAAGTTTAATTTAAAGTGTTTAAAGAGCTTTTTTTTTTTATATAATCACAGATTGCCAAAAGGCAAAACACTGCATCATTTATTATTATAAAGTCTTACAAGTTTAAGAAAAGCAATAAAAGAGGTGGGAGAAATTTAGCTAAATAAAAAGAAAAAAAACTAGAGTTCTCTAGAGTTCTGTGAGGAGTCCCAAAGCATGAAACCATGGTCAGAAGTGGGGGGGGGTTCCTGACAGAGATAGTGTTCTCTCTTTTCATAAACTTAAAAAAAAATGTGTGCATGTAAAGAAATGAGAGTTAAGATAAAATGTGTATAAGGAGAAAGCATATAATAGATAAAATGTGTATAAGGAGAAAGCATATAATATAACCTTAAATTTTCTCAAAGATTGCTTGGTCAATAAACAAAAGAATGGGAACAATAGCTATAAAGTGCAGTAAATGAAAACAATGGGAAATAATTCAGAATCATATCTTATTCATTTTTACTCTGATTTCTGATTTTGTTTATCATATTTGATTCATGAGTCAGTTAATATCATGCAGTGCTAAGTAGCTAATGGAGTATGAGGCCAGTCTCTGATCCCCCATCCTCCAGAACACCAGGAGACCTCCAGTTAGAAGCCAGGCTCATGTAATAATCTGAGCCACCAAAGATGTATCTCAATAAGTGAAGGAAGTCAGCCAATAACAAACTATTAAAAAGCCTAAAGTCCAACTGGTTGGTAACCAATTCAGCAGATGAAGGCAAGAAGCCAATTCAGCAGATGAAGGCAAGAAGCCGTATTCCTGAAGTAAAAGTGTAAAATCCTAGGTAATTATGAACTTGCTTATTTCCCCTGCTTAAACTGATCTTTACTTTATTGGACGTTAATAGCTGTGGCAATTTTTTGAGTACCTCATAATTATCACATAAAATGAACTCTAGTATGTGCATGTACATTAAATCTCTCATAATATATTTAGTTTAAATGTATAATGCTTTTCTTGAATAATTAATGCATATTCCCTAGTATGTGTGCATATATACATGTATATTTAAGTATATTATTCTTATTATCATGTAAATAAAAAACTATGCTAACAGTTTATGATATTCTTTTACTAATATGTTTTATATATATATATATATCACATTTTTTTATTAATTAAAAAGTATTTAAAATAGAATTGTTTGTTTGCTAATTATAGTTTGGTCATTTCTCTTACAAAGTATATTACCACAAAATAATTGGTAATTAAGAGCAAGCCTTGAATGGCTCATTACAATTTACTTTCATATAAATAACTAACAAAAGAATTAGCAAAGGGTTAAGATAAGTGCTAAAGGTGTTTACCTGATGACCAGGCATGCTAATTATAGATTATGATTAGCTGGTGCCTGAGGGTTTACCTCAAAATAAATAAAATGCTTTGGATGGCAGAAGGGTTGAAATTTAGAAGCCGAGAAGTTCTGTGACCACAGGTTATATTCCTTATAGCTGTGGTTTGGTTAAAGGTGCTGTTGGTAATTTTTTTTGCCTTCTGTATTTGACTTCTCTGCTTGTCAGACCAGTGTGCAGCAATATTAAAAGTGCAGCTGGAGTCGATCAAGATTTAATAATAATTAGTTTTAGTTTCTAGTATAAATTTATATAATCAGAGCAATCCTTCATCCACCCAGTTCAATTGGTTACCAACATGGGCAGAACCATCATAATTTACTAGCAATTAAGTAGAATTTTAAATTTGAAAACAAAGTTTGGAAAAATGTTAAATTGTGTAATTATAATTATGGAAGTGGTATGCTTTATAAAAAGAGAGTGGTACAAAAATAAACAAACTATAATAAATAAAAATGGAAAGAGTGTCTAAAGTGATAGACATTTAGGCAGATTGGGGTATTGGGGATAGGTAGAAACAGAAAGGATCAAGGGTTTGGAGGCAATCACATGCTTCATTTAATTAAAAAAATGTTTGAAGTAGGAAGAAAGATTATTTGTATAAGCAGAACAGTACAACAAGAGGATATAAAAAGGCATGATAATGATAGAAGGAATATTAAAAATTAGTAAAGAAAATAGAACGGTTAGAAAATGAACAGGAAATCATAAGAACATGTGTACATATAGATAGTCAATGCAGTAAATCAATTGCTAGAAATGGATGTTTTGAGGGTACACAGGGAAGGCTCCAAATAAAGACCTTAGTAGTCTGGAACATTATTTTGTACTGAATAAATTTACAGGAAGAGGGGTTTATGCTGAGTTATAAAGAGGGCGAAGCTCAATTCTGGTGGGACTCATTTTCTCAAAATCAGCAACATTTGGAGAATACAAACATTTATTACTGGTGAAATATTGGGAGGAGGAATATCAGGAAACTATTAAGCACCAGGTGAAGCAAGGCAAGTGGCAGCCTGGGGAACTATTCATCATACTTTTCTACCAACAAGTGGTGAAGTTAAGGTTGATTATGACATCCCCTTTATTTGAGCAACAAATTATATGAAGGGTTAAATGTAACCTTTCTAACGATGTAGAGCAAATGATAATTGGAAAACAAAAAATGATAAAAAAAGATATCTGAAATACTTATAGCGCTGGACAGCAGTAGACATATTAGGAAGAACAGAGACAGGGAATATAAATTTTTGTAAATAAATGAACAGAAGAGCTCTGCAAAAAATTGTGCTTTCAAAAGAATCAGGATAAGAAAGATACTGAGAGATTGAGAGGAAGGACAAAACACAGAGAAAAATACAATGGGAAATATAGCCATATGCAAGTATCAAACCTGGTGTGTATCTGGAAGGAGAGAAAATCAATAATGACACCTCAGGATTGTCCAAAAGTGAAAGTAGTAATAGAAGGGGTGATAACCAGTGCTTTACTTGAATTCAGAAGCCAGGTGTCAGTGATGTCCCAGGAAGTGTTTAATAGAACCTAAAGTGAAAATTTTGCCATTAAAGATGGTATATATCATGGTGGCTAATAGTAAAAGGGCAAGAATAGTGTCAAAACAAGTACAGGTAAACATGCACATAGAAAGAAAGAATATAGCCACATATTGCTCATCTTGGAAGGTCTGATCCATGAGGTTCAACAAAGATCAGACTTTATGCATAAGACTGGCTGTGTACTGGATTATGAAGGAAGTCAGGGAAAACTGAACAATGAAGCAATCATGTACACAGAAAACCAAGCAGATAGATATATTAGGAAACATTGTGTGCATAGCATGGGAATAAAAACAAAAATAGGGGAAACGGTGAAGGAATCAAAGTTTATAGACAGATATCAGAGGGAGAAACTGAAGAAAGTGCTAAATAAATATGAGAGCATTTTTTCTGAAGTGCCCACAGTTATTCAAGAGTATGAACACAGAATAAAATTAATGAGATATTGACCATATCAGGTCCATGTGTACCCTATTTTTCATCAACATTGGGGTGAAGTGGAAGAACAGATAGAGAAAATGCTTCAGTGGGAATCATCTCAAATGTAAGTGGGGAATCATTTCTAAATGTATACCCCCTTTCAACAACCCTATTGTAACAGTAAAAAAAGGATGGGTCCATTTGGCTGTGTTTGGACACTCATCAATTAAACAAGATAACTACAACTGATACAAATACTCCCTCTACCCACGAATGAGTTATTAGCAAAATTCTGTAATAGAAAAATATTTTTGATGTTTTATTTGACTGCCAGTTACTGACAAATCAAGCTGCACCTGAATGATACAGAAATATACCCCTTTTTGGTCTAATGGGCAGGCATACAACATCAATAGGATTTTCTTTGGTTTAAAAAAAGAGTAGGGCAGGGCTAATACAGTGTCTTGATCATGTGTTATCAAACAGTATCAAAAGTTTAATAATAATGTATGTGGATATTGTATTGGTGTCAAAAAGTATAGAGGAACACTTTACATATTTAGAATGGCTGTTGCATGAGTAAAAACAAAAGAGAATCAAACTTAACTTAAGTAAAGGTAACTTAATGACTACTGAAGTAAAATTTTTAGGTCATGTAATTAGAGAAAAGGGAATGTGACCAAATTGTGAAAAAAATCAGGCAATCAATGATTTTCCTAGGCCTCAAAACAAAAAACATGTAAAAGTCTTTTCATGGGTTATGCAATTTCTATAACTGCTTTTACAAAAAAAAAAATTCTTGATATGGAACCATTGCTGCAATACAGTGGACATAGACTGAACAACATGGATATAGCTTTCAAAATGTGAAGGCAGGATTTTTAGGAAAGGTTATGTTGTCATACCCTGACTTTTGTAAATGGTTTTTGTACAAACTAACAGAAATGAGTTTGGACTAAGGGCTATGTTGTCTCAAATACAAAAAAGGGGGTTAATACAGGGTCCTTTTCTTTATTACCCAATTATTGAAGGATCCTGAAATAAACTACACCATAACCAAGAAGGAGACCTTGACAATTGTGTGGGCATTTAATTTTTTTTAGCAATTTCTGATAGAATCTAAGGTAGTTGTAATTGCTAAGCACAAAAGGCTTTGTCATAACTTAATAAGGTGGAGCTTTCTATTTCAGGAGTTCAATTATAGTGTGAGATAGTACCAAGGTAAAGAAAATGTCATAGCAGACCCATTAAGCCAATACTCTGCAAGTACAGGAGCAACATCATTTAAGTTGTGCTGGCACATATATCACTGCTATGGATATTGACAAAAGTAATGAGGCAGAAAATGACCCTCAATGGTTAAAAGAGTGGGGAAACAAGGATGGCAATTGCAAGAAAATAATGAAGTATTTATACCACCAACCTGTGACAAAAAATGGGGAACAACCCCATGTGAAGAAAATTGGGACTGGTACAATGTAAAAATGAAAAGTATAAACAAAGGTGAATCATTATTCCAGTCACGATGAGGAGAAATATAATTAAGCATATACAACAAAATATGGATACTATGGGGCAAGTAAAGTTGAGAGGTGGTTGAGCTTTTAGTTCTACTGATTGGCAATGTATGCCAGCATCTTAGATGTTAAAAACTAGTCTAAAATATGCTCAAAAATGAAATCACTTAATGCATGGGGTGGGGCCACTGAAGCCCATTTACATGCAACAACCGAATGATTTATTAGCAATAGACATTACAGACCTCTGCCTTCATTTAATAAAATGAAATACCTCATTGTGGTTTACGATGGATTTTCCAAATTGCCAAGCCCATTTATGTGCAACAACTGAATGATTTATTAGCAATAGACTTTACAGACCTCTGGCCCCATTTAATAAATGAAATACCTCATTGTGGCTTATGATGGATTTTCCAAATTGATGGCAGCATACCCTGTGACTCAGGCAAACACTAAGCAAACCACACAGGTTGTGGAGCAATGACATTTGGAATAGTGGGAAATTCCAGGCAAAATCTTGCTTGATGATGGGACACTGTTTCTGATGAGTGAGAAAAATGGATGAAGAGATGTGGAAAAAAACACATACTTACATCAATGAGCAACCCACAGTTCAATCCATGTGAATAGATCATGAGGTAGGTGGGGTGTTTTTTTGTGTGTATATATACATGATAATCACCAAAGGTGGCTGAAGGAAATTATGTGGATACTTAATATCATAAACTGGTCAAAAAATGAGTCTGCTGGGTTTGAACCCATCCAGTTTCATTTTGGGAACAATGTACCATACTCATTCAAGACCAGTCTGCCATTGGAAGCAGGTCCAAGAGATAGAAGGAAGGATGCTGAAGGAGCACATAGTAGGTTCAAGAAAATGGGGGAATTAAGGCAGAAGAGAGAAGAAAGGGCCAAGGATGGATTTAGAGTGGGAGTCAAGGTCATGATAACAACCAATCCTGTAAGCTATCCTGAAAAATACATTTACAAGACGTTCGAAGTGATTTATGAGGGTCCATATTGTGACAGAATGGGTTCAAACCCAGTCACAACAATCAAAAAATTTAGTGGTCAGCATGCATAGACATGACTATTGAATTGTTTTAGTGATCTTAAATTTAAGTTAGTTTTTTTCTCTCTTTATTATTACATAGTAAGAATTGTTAACGGTAAATTTATCTCAGAAAGGGGGGGGGTCATACTCTGTTGTTTTTAAACATTTATGTATGTATGGGTTATGGATGTGTGTATGGATGGATTTGATGGTTATATTTTTCTTTATTTTTTTTGTTTTGTTTTGTGAAAAGTGCAGAAATTTCCAGAAACAAGTGAATTTGAAAGGTGTTAAAAAACTTTCACATGTCTCTACAAAAATCCAGTTGGGCATAAAACAAGAACAGGAAATAGAAAAACAGTGAACTTTCTAGAAAGAATAGAGGAGGGTATAAAAGAAAAGGACCAAGAATGCTTGTGGTCTTGTCCCTGCAGAGAGTGAACAATAAGTTGAGAAATATCATTAACGTAGTGAAATTAATATAAATTTTACACCAAATCATGGCAGAAATGGAAATGTGGAGGTGAACATAATGTGCCAGACTCAAATTCTGGCACCAGCTAATTGTATGCTTCTATGATTGTTTTAAAAAAAACCAGCCTCATTGAATTAAAAGCTACCACCATGATTGAAAGTTCAGGAAAGCGAGATTGTTAAAATAAAGAAAAAACCCAACATGTCATCATATATTTACCTGGACTCAAAATCAAATATAAAATGTGTTTTTATTCTATAAATTCCCCAGGAAAAGGCAGGTTATATTAACTTTGATCAAACTTTCTCAACAGATTCTTTAGATGGCATAAATAAAAGAAAAGAAATAATAATTTGTGTAAGCTCGTTTGGCTGTTTATAGCAGACGTCACACTTTACACTCAACTAAGAATTAAAAAATAACCATAAGAAACTTTATATATAAAGTTTAAGAAAAAGACAGAAGGGGAAGAAAATTCTTTTTCAATTTTTTCTCGACTGTTAAACGTTATTTTAAATGTAGATTCTATGTAAGACAGTGTGTGAATTTCTGGAAACAGCAGAGTATTAATTTCATGTAAACATATAATAAATTTGTTCTTTAATAATATATATATAATAAAATTATCAACTAACGATATCTAATAAACTTATAATAGATTTGTTAGCCATTAAAATATGTATATTACAGATTGCGTTTATATATATTATAAATTGCATTTAAATTGTTTTCTTTTTTTATATGTACTTGTAGCTATTTAAGAGGTTATATGTAGATTGATCCTTAATTGCCAAGAAGTATTGAAATATGAGGGTGATTAATTCCCAACTCACATCTGCTCCCGCCAATAATTCCACCTGACCTGAGCCTGAACTAGTCAAGGGTCAAATCTCTCTAATCTATAATTATTTATATCAAATTACGTATCATTAGTGTATTCCCTTCAAGCAATTCTTATTTTATATAAGATTGGTGCTTGGAATCTACTGGATGTCCATAAATACATGTTGGAGAAATTTATTTAGAGTTTATTGTCAGAGATTAGAATCAAAGGGGAGGTTTTGTTAGAATGTAAATATATATGTATGCGTATTTTACGTGTTCTCATAAATAATACATTTGCGCATATGTATACATAAGATTATAAATATATGTATATATGTAAAAAAAAAAGGGGGAGGTTTTGCTATAATATATAATAAAACAATAATACAGTAACATATTTGTTGTGGCATAGGGTGTGAAAGAGAAGAGAAGATGCAATGCCTGGTCATTAAAAGTGATAAAAAAGAAAAAAGAGCCACCAGACAGGAAATGAAAAGGTCCAATAGGAGGGTCAGAACTGGGGGTCACAAAACAAAATAAGTCTTTGGAATACTTGAAAGGATAAAACATAAATAGAAAATAATAACAATTACAGTGGAAAGTATCAGAAAATTGTTAGAGATAAAATAGGTCAAGAGACACATTTTACTCTCAAATGGAAGGTGGTGTAATGTACCACCATTGAACAGTGTTACATATTCATAATTTTTTATTATTAAAAAAAATAAATTAAAATAAACAAAATCTATAAGTAGCTTAAAGAGTTGTAAAACAAAACTTAATATTTGTCAAGAACGATTAATGCAGGTTTCGTTAAAATTATTAAAGGTTTCATTAATAAAAATATAATATAGAAGAGTTTAATTTAAAGTGTTTAAAGAGTTTTTTTTTATAATCGCAGATCACCAAAGGGAAAATGCTGCATCATTTATTATTATAGTTATGAGTTTAAAAAAAAAACAATCAAAGAGGGGGAAGAAATTTAACTAAATAAAAAGAAAAAAAAAGAAACTAGATTTCTCTCTTTTTATAAACTTAAAAAATAAAAAAAATATGTGTGTGTAAAGAAATGAGAGTTGAGTTAAAATGTGTATAAGGAAAGCATATAATATAAACTCAAATTTTCTTAAAGATTGCTCGGTCGATAAACAAAAGAATGGGAACAATAATGATAAAGTGCAGTAAATGAAAACAATGTGAAATATTTCAGAACCATATCTTATCCAGTGGCTAGATTAATCTAAGCAGGTATATAGATTAAGCAAACAATGGAAATATAATTAATAAAAAAATTACAAATTAAACTAAATCGGAGTGATAAAAGAGACGAGGGGGGAATCATATAGAAGGACTGAAAAATCTATTCATCATTTGGACTCTGATTTTGTTATCATATTTGATTTATGAGTCAATGAATATCATGCAATGCTAAGCAGCTAATGAAGTAAGAGGCCAGTCTCCAATTCCGGTACTTCAGAACACTAGAAGTCCTCCAGTTAGAAACCATGCTTACATAATAATCTGAGCTGCCAAGGATGTCTATCTCAAAAAGTGAAGGAAATCAGCCAACAACTAAAACTACAAAGAAGCCCAAAATTCAACTGGTTGATAACCAATTCAGCAGATGAAAGCAAGGAGCCATATTCCTGAAGTAAAAGTGCAAAATCTTAGGTAATTATGAACTTGTTTATTTCCCATTCATAAACTGATCTTGACTTTATTGAACATTAATAGCTAGAGCAATTTTTGAGTGCCTCTTATAATTATCATATAAAATCAACTGTAGTATATGCATGTACATTAAATCTATCATAATATATTTAGTTAGTACATATAAAGCTTTCCTTGAATAATTATTGTATATTCCCTAGTATGTGTGCATATGTACATGTATAATTAATTATATTATTCTTATTATCATATATTTATAAAAGTATGCTAACAGTTTGTAATATTCTTTTACTAATATTATATATACATTTTTATATATATCATTTTTTTTATTAATTAAAAGTATTTTAAATAGAATTGTTTGTTTACTGATTATAATTTGCGTTTCACTTACAAAGTATATTACCACTAGATAATCGGTAATTAAGATTAATTCTTAAGTGGCTTATTATAATTTACTTTCATAAAAATAACTTACAAAGTATATTACCGTTAGATAATTGGTAATTAAGAGCAATCCTTAAATGGTTTATTATAATTTACTTTCATATAAATAAATAACAAAAGAGCTAGCAAAGGATTAAGACAAGTGCTAAATGGGTTTACCTGATGTCCAGGCATGATAATTATAGATTATGATTAGCTGGTGCTTGAGGGTTTACCTAGAAATATAAAATGCTTTGGATGGCAGGAGGGTTGAAATTTAGCACCCAAGAAGTTCTATAGCCTGGAAATGTGGCCACAGGTTATATTTCTTATAGCTGTGGTTTGGTTATAGGTGCTGCTGGTAATTTTTTTTGTCTTCTCTATTTGACTTTTCTTTCTGCTTATGGGACCGGTGTGTTGCAATAATAAAAGTGCAGCTGGAGTAGATCGAGGTTTAATAATAATTAACTTTAGTTTTGTAATTCATATAGTTTCTAGTATTAATTTATATAATCAGAGTGATCCTTCTCCCACCCAGTTCGATATATATATAAAGTCATATGATAAGTCACCAAGATTATTTAATTAATAAACTGCCCTCTAACTGACTGTTTAATAACTTTTAACAATAGGAAAATAATATTTCCTACTCTATTTTGGATCTTTTTATATAGAATTATTCTGAACAATAATAGTTAGAGGATAATCTTAACACATCCCATTCATTAAAATATATGGACTGATTTAAGATTGCTCTCTGTCCATTATTGTTCTGGATAACTCTATATAAGAAGATTTAAAATACAATAGAAAAATGACATTCTCCTAGTGTTAAAAGTTATTGAAGATGACAGTTAGAGGACAATTCAATTATTAATTAAATAAATTTGGTGATTATTACATGACTTTATATTTAATTCAGTATAAAACTATTAATTATCATTTTTTATTATATATGCATCTTATATATTAGATCTGTGATCGAATAATTCTTAATAAGTGGCTAAATTCATTTTATTTCGTATTTAGCAGGAGAAAATAGTGTCAATTAGTTAATTAATGGATCTGGCAAGAAATATATAAATAAAAAAAGCAAAAAATTAAAAAAACATCGGTCTTTGTGTAAATGCATTTAAATTTTAGGTCAATACATCACCTTTTTTTAGTTTTTTATGGTATTATTAATGAGAGAAGCTCATTTTTGTCTACTGAAGATTATAATAGATAATATCAGAGCAGGAATAAAAATGTTTTTTTTTGTTTCACGTTTATATTTAATATGTAAAAATTCATTATTCATTTAACAATGAAAATTAAATATTTTTACTTTCTCAAATTTTTCTGCACTGTCTATATTAAGATTAATATCAAAATTGGAAAAGAATAAAAATTCTTATGCTGCCCTTCCACAAAATAATAATCAGAAAATAATAATAAATTCTTTACTATAGCTATATAATCAATAATAATTTTATACATAAAAAGCCTTTTTCAGTGCCTACTTTGATGCTCTTTTCAAATGTTACTAATCTATTTAATGTTAAATAGATTAGTAACATTTGAAAAGGGCCCCAAAACAGGTACTGAAAAGGCTTTTTATGTATAAAATTATTATTGATTATATAGCTATAGTAAAAGAATTTATTATTATTTTCTAATTATTAAAACTAATATAAATAAATAATAATATTTTTTTCTATGTATTTTACATGTTCCAAATGCAATACTTTATTATTTTATACTTTGAAAATAATTGACATTTTTAACTATCTAACAGTCTTTTTCAAAATTGTAATATTTATAATATATATAAATAACCTATTATAACAAATTAATTCATAAAATAAATTTTTTATACATAATAAATTACAAAAATTTAAATAATTTAATGCAGTTCATTTTTTGCTATTAATTTTATATTTATATCAAAATACTGTGACTAAATACTCAATTTAAGTTGCATTTAATTTTAAAAATAAAAATTTTAAGTGCTTCAATACAACCAATATATTTATATTTTTTAAATTTATATATGATAATGACAAATATTATTTTTAAAAATATTACTTTTAAAATACTATTATATCTATTCTTAAATTTTTAATATATTACCTAACACACAAAAAATTATACATCTATAGTATATCATTTAATTCAGTTTAAAATTACTTTTTTAAAATTGCCTTTCAGTATTTAAAAAGGAAAAAAATCTGTTGAATTAAAAATAATAATAATATAAGGGACAAAATATAACTTTAAATTAATTGTTGTCAAATAAACTTCAATATTTTATTTTTGATTTCTATATCATTTTAATCCATATATATTATCTTTTTTGTTTAATTTATATTAATCTATTTTTATCAATTACTAATTATTCACATATACATAATACGTATGAACTTAATTATTAAAGTAATATTTTTGTACATTAATTTTTATTCACATTGGGTCTAAGTTTTTTAAATATTAACAATGCCTTTTTAATTATTTCTTCTATATAAGGGAGTAATAGATCATCTATATATATATTCTTCAATAGTTTTTTTAATTTTAAATAGTGAAAGGTTAGAAAAAAATTAAAATAATTTAAATATTATAATAATATATAATGTTATAATTTATATATAATATAGTAAAAGGTTTAATAATAGATGGAATAACATTTTTCGAGAGTAATATTTTAAAAAAATAACAATATTTAATATAATAGTATATCAATTTAAAGATGTACTTTTCTGTTATATGGAGCCATTTGATTTTTTTTCTTCTTCTTCTTCTTTTTTTTAAATATATAGTCAAAATATCATCTATAATTTAGATTTCGGAGATCAGACAATTTCAATTGCATCCAAAAATGATTTGAATATGTTGTCATTTCTGACATCCACTCTTCAAATAATTTTGGTCAAACACAGTTCAAATGCTACCGTATTGTTTGTTTGTGATATTTATTTCACCATTGATTCTCACATTCACTCAATGCTTTGAGTGTGGACCTCAGTGTCAGAACTCTATGAAATTATAATAATGTTTGATTTTGAAATGTTGAATTCAACTTCTTCCAACTTGTATGTGCATCATCTATCAGAATAAATTATACAGCCTGATTGGATATTGTCTAAAATTGCTGCTATTAACATTTTCACATTCCAATCAACCACTCAACTTTTATTGTTATTTTTTTTTATAAATATTCATGTAAAATACTAATTTAAAATAGATGTGTATCTTAAATAGGTAGTCTGAATTAAAAATCTGATGGCTCCAGAAACTGATAGCAGGAATGCTGCAACATTTGAAGTTGTATTTGACTGGATTCATTTGGAGATTGGAAGTTGGAAATAACAAATCAATATAAAAAATAAAATGGCATGGATAACAGGAAGGCATCTTTAAAAGATATACATACAGACAGCACATAAAACATTTAAAATTGTTAGATCAGTTGTAATTTGATATAAATATAAAATATTAAGAAAATCTCATTGAAATAAATTATATAAATTTTGTCGTTTTATGTATAAAAATATTTTTATATGATTAATTTGTTATAATAGATTATTTGTGTACATTAGATACATTATAGTTTAAAAAAATCTGTTCAGCAATCAGAATTGTCAACTGATTTTGAAAATATTGTGTAAAGTGTGTAAAAGAATGCATTAGTAACAATAAAAATTAAAAATACTTGTAATATTTTAGTTAATATAATTTTTGGTATCAATAGAGTGTATACTAGTTGGTGGAGCCACTACTCATCAGTAGAGATATAATTTAAAGAGAAAGTCACAGAAATGGAGCAAAATGTAGTTGAGTGCAATATCTGGTACTAGTTGGATATATATATATTTGAGGTTCGAGTGAGAGTTATCGCACTCAACGGCTAAAAGTATATAATGAAACACACGAACACAGTAGTTGGCGTTAATAGGTTTATATATATACATACATGAGGATCAATACATAATACAATTATTACATAAATAAAACTGACTAATACACTATTATACAATTCTATTCTTAAAGGCCCACAGGCTTATAGTAAATAATATTAAGATCTATATGACCTGTAATTGTCCCTAGGTCTACCTTGGTACGTTCAGAGGTGGGTCTCTCCACGAGATGAGCTGAAAGTGAAGTAGTGTTTGAGCACTCAGGAAAATGCATCCATCCTTCAAACTTCACTTCGCAAGTCTGACTTTATTTGTTCCCACCATCCTACATGTAACTCAGTCTATTTCCATTGGGCATCCCATGACACGAGGTACAAAGTGGCCAGTTTGGTTATCTCTGCCCAACCTTAATCATTACTGTGAATGCTTTTAGCATACATGCACATACTTAAATATTTGTAATAGCTACATTATTATTGAGTGTATATGTGAATACACCACATACATATTCATGTATATGTGAATACACACATACATAGCACGCCTCCCCCAAGTTCAGAGATGTACTTTAAAAAAAAAATTTTTTTTCATTTCTTTTTCTCTGAACTTAACACATAATCGTATGCAGGCAGAGGGGAATTTTTCTTCTCCTCTTTGCATGTGGGGGTGATTTAATTTCACCATCTGTGACTATTTCTTTTTCTTGATTTTTTTGACTTTCTTCCTCAGCAGTAATGATTTCTGTTTCACTTTTAGTTTTGTAGTGAGTAGCATTTTCTTTGTCATTACTTTTAAACAAATGCGGAGTGCATTCTGTTATTGCACTCTTGTGCAATTGGTTAATGTGCTTATGTAATATTTTACCATCTGCCATTTGGACAGCAACCACTTGTTTACTTAAATGGTGTATAACGCATGCCTGAGTCCATGATTTATTTAAATTATTTTTCACCCAGACTCATTCATCAAGTGAAAATTTGTTGTTTATTGTAATTGGCATTTGATGACATTATTGCTGAGAGTTTTGTACGTAATTTCCGGCCTAAGTATTTTTCTGCAGGTGATCTGCCTGTTTTAGCTGTGAGTGAGAAATGCTGATATAGCAACGCCATGAAAACTGCCTCTTGGAGTCTTCCTTTTTCCAATTTATTCATGGATGACTTTAAGCTTTGTACCACTTTCTCAGCCAGTCCATTTGATTGGGGGTGGTAGGGGGGATAAGGATGTGTTTAATCCTTGCATAAATTCGGCAAATTTTTCAGACGTGAAACTGGTTGCATTATCGGATACGAGGGTTTCCGGTATCCCGTGGTATGAAAAAATTTCCATGAGCCTGTCCAGCATCTCATCCGAACTTGTATTTTTCACTGGTTTGTATTCGGACCATCCTGAGTAGGCATCAACCACTACCAGAAATAATTGTCCATGGATTGGACCACAGTGGTCAATGTGAATTCTCTGCCAAGGTTTCTCTGCTTCTTTCCATGCTTCATATTTCGCTGGGGGTGCTTTTGCACATGACTGACAGCTAGAACATTTTTTTATGAATGTTTCTATATCAGTGCTGATTTTCGGCCACCATACATAACTACGGGCTAACGCTTTTGCCCTGACAATGCCTGGATGACCTTCATGTAATAAATTTAGTATGTGCGATCTGCCTATTTTTGGTATTAGGACCTGATCGCCTTTAAGAATGCAACCTTTACATATTGATAATCTTTCGTGAGCTTTCCATAGCTCTATGTGCAAAAACGGAGGACGTTGTGCTGGCCAGCCTCTTCTATTTTTTTCCATCAGCCATTTCTGGCCAGCATCTTCACTAGTCCATGCTGCTACTTTTCGGCTATTAAGAGTCTGGCTTTGAAGCGCATCAATGTAGTTGATTTCTATTTTGCTTGCTGCGTTCTCTGAGTTGTCAGGCATTCGGGATAATGTGTCAGTGTGACCAATATTCTTTCCCTTTCTATATTCCAGATTGTAATCATACCCGGCAAGTATGTTAATCCATCTCAACATGCGTGGGCTGAGGTGTTCAGAAATCTGTTTGATGCCTAAAATTCCCAGAAGTGGTTTGTGGTCTGTCATAATTTTGAAATAACATCTGTATAAATACTGGTGGAATTTACAAATTCCAAATACTATAGCAAGCGCTTCCTTGTCCAGCTGACTACAATTTTTTTCAGCTTTGGACAAAGTGCATGACACATATGCTATGGGATGTTCCCCAGATTGAGCTGGGTGACATATTACTGCCCACCACTCCATATTCTGATGCATCAGTCATTAGTGTTATTTCAAGATCGCTATTATAGTGCACCAGTAATTTGTTTGATATGAATAAAGCTTTGGTATTTTGAAAAGCCCATTCTTGGGTTGCTTCCCACTTCCATTTCTGATTCTTTTTCAGTAGCTCGTATAATGGCTTGGCTGTGTGCTTTTCCCTCTAGGAAGTTCTCAAAATAATTTACCAAACCCAAAAAAGCCTGCAGTTGTTTTACGTTACTAGACTTTCTAGCTTCTGACACTGCTTTAACCTTTTCGGGGTAGGGTCTTGTCCCAGAGCTAGAGACTATGTGCCCTAAAAACTTTAATTCAGTGGCCTTCCATATGCATTTTTGAGTATTTAATTTCACTCCAAACTCTTCTAGCCTTTGACAGACAGTAGTTAGACGACTATGCAATTCATTTTCTGATCTTGCCATAATTAATATGTCATCAAAGTAAGGGACAATGCCCTCGCATCCAGTAAGCAGTGTTTCAATTTTTGCTTGGAATATACTGGGAGTGGACGCTATGCCAAATGGGAGATGTTTGCATTTGAATAGACCCACATGAGTAGTCAGTGTCAGAATTTCAGCAGCCTTATTTGTTACTGGAATTTGATGGAAGGCCACATCTAAATCTAATTTAGCAAAATATTTTGATTTTTGCAGTGATGCTAATATTTCTCTGGAGTTTGGAATGGGGTAGGCATGTTTATTTATAGATTTGTTGACAGTTATGCGATAATCACCACACAAGCATATCTGTCCATTAGGTTTGGTGATAACAACCAGGGGAGTCACCCACTCTGTTTCCTCTGTCATTTCTAGAACGCCGTTCTTCACTAATCATTTCTTTCTTTTGTTACTTTTTCTTTCTGTGTGAAAGGAACCTTTCGAGGTCTGCAAATTATTGTCATGACCTCTGGTGACATTTCCACTGACACCAGTTTAGTTTTAATCATTCCTGGTTTGCCATTAAAAAGTTTAGGGAAACGATCTCCTATGTCTTTTTCATTGTCAATTTTTTTGACCAATGAGATTTCAATTCCGAGCTCTGTAAACTAGTCATGACCAATGAGAGGGTTTATGGGGGCATGTACTATATATAGTGGCACGATTGAAATGTTGCCTTTATTACTCATAATTTGAGCTTGGACTACGCCCTTAATTTTTATTTCTTTTCTATTTACGTCCAATGCTCTAAGCTTAGTATTACTAAGTCTAGGGGGCTGTCTTATTTCCACCATGATTGATTTCCAATCGGTTACAGATATTAAAGAAATGCCGCTACTGCTGGCTATTTCCATTGACAGGGGTTTTCCATAAACTTTCACAGTAGTAATAAATTTCTGTGCTCGATTTATAACCATTTATTTATAACAATATTACATTTGGTTTTATTTATACTTTGTTTATTATTTTCTTTAACTTGGTCGACTGTTCTATTTTCACACATTCTCACCAAGTGACCTACTTTTTTACACAGTCTACATCGATCATGTTTAAAATAGCATTCTTTAGATATATGACCCAGTTTTCTGCAGCAATAGCACTTTGTTCGACTTTTATTTGTTTGTTTAACAATTTTGTTATCGGAATACCTTTTGTTGAGTTTTTCAACACCAAATATTCCTGTTTGATCGTTGTCAAAGCCTTTATTCACAGCAAATTCTTTTGCTTGATCCAATACTATTTTGTGAGCGATACTGCATTTGATAGCCTCACAATAATTTATGTCTTTATCAGCCAGTAACTGCTGCCTTAAACTATCGCTATATATTCGACATAGAAATTGTTCCAGTAGTGCTTCTTCTAGATATGAATCATAACAGCAGTTTTTTGCAAGTTCACATAGGGCTGAGTTGTAATCCTGCGTACTTTCACTTCTGCCTTGATGGCGATTTCGAAAATGAAGTCTGGCAATGTGCCTATATGGGTGAGAATTAAAATAGTTTGACAAACGATCTTTTAACTCATTGTAGGTTAATTTTTCAGGAGTTTGGGGTTCTGCTAATCTGTTAGCTGTTTGAATGACCCCTTTTCCTGCAAAACATAATAATGTCGCTGTTTTATATGCATCTTCCTCTACTCTGTTAATAAAACAGTAATTTTCAATCTGTTGAACATACAGGGGCCACTCATTTGCCTCTCTGACGTCAAACTTGGATTAGGTCGATTGCATTTTAAGCAATTTATATAACTAACTCGCTTAAATACCGTAGGCTTGTTCACTACTTCAATAATTCTGCTTGACTTATTTGGTTGTCAGCAGACTCCTAGGGTTCAAATTGAACTGTCAAGACTGCGCCAGTGCAATATCCGATACTAGTCACATATATATATATTTGAGGTTCGAGTGAGGGTTATCACACTCAACAGCTAAAAAAAAATTAATATAATGAAACACACAAACATGGCAGTTGGAGTTAATAGGTTTATATATATACATACACGAGGATCAATACATAATACAATTATTACATAAATAAAACTGACTAATACATTATTATACAATTCTATTCTTAAAGACCCGCAGGCTTACAGTAAATAATATTAAGATCTATGTGACCTGTAATTGTCCATAGATCTACCTTGGTACATTCGGAGGTAAGCCTCTCTGCGAGACAAGCTGAAAGTGAAGTAGTGTTTGAGCACTCAGGAAAACGCATCCATCCTTCAAACTTCACCTCGCAAGCCTGACCTTATTTGTTCCCACCATCCTGGATGTAACACAGTCTATTTTCATTGGTCATCTCATGACATGAGGTACAAAATGGCCAGTTTGATTATCTCTGGCCAACCTCAATCATTACTGTGAATGCTTTTAGCATACACGCATATACTTAAATATTTGTAATAGCTACATTATTATTATTGCATGTATATGTGAATACACGCACATACATAGAGTTATTATTATTGCATGTATATGTGAATGAACACACATATATAGCATTGAGGAACATAGGATAGAGTATATTTTTAGTGGGGTGACAAGAAATATGGATGAAAAAATAAGTAGTGCAATGGAGATGATTAGCTAAAAAATAAGTAAGATAGAGAAAGAAGTAAAGGAAGTAGAAAAAAAAATTAAAGTTTTTAGAGATAAAGTGTGAGCAGATAAAAGAATTATTGAACAGGAAAGATAAGGAAATCCAGAATATGGAAGAGAATGTTATGGATGAAGTAGGAAAAGTTAACTATAAGACAATATTTATAGAAGATTCACTAATTAGAGAATGTGGAGATATGATTGCAAGGGAAAATAGGAATGTAAGAATATGTCAGCCAGGAGCTAGAATTAGGGATATTACAAATAAGGTAGAGAAACAAGAGAGTAGAAATATGTATGTTATGGTAAATACAAGTAATTTGTCAGAGCTATCAAAGAGAGTAATTGATGAGGACAAAGAATTGATTAGTAATTTGCATAAGATTAAAGGAAGAGTAGGATTAGTTGGATTATTACCAAGATTTGACAATAGACATATGTTAGATAGGGCATGTTCTATAAATGAGAGATTAAAAAAATTGTGTGAGAGAAATGATATGTTTGTGGATGTGTGAGATTTCATTATTAGTAAGAGGGAATTATATAGTGTAATGTTTTTCACGTTTTGATAGATTCTTGTAGGCTTTCTTTTACACACTATAAAGTGAAAGGTAATCAAGCTATGGATAAGAAAATATTGCTCATATTTCTAAAAACATAGCTATATTTCCTGATTAACTGGTCTACTAATTATTGCGACCGGAATTGTCAAAGTTAGTTTTAATTTATAAGAGGGCGCCATAGTCAATTGACTCCTAACTTGCATTTTACATTGCATTATTACATTCATTATCATTCTATCTTCTTCAATGAAATCAGAACACCATCATAATAGATTTCTAACTATAAGATCTTTCCATTGACTCGTTGTAAATCAAAAGATTTCGTGAGTATTAATGTGTAATAAGAAACCTGGGCTTAATCAGTGAAGTATTGAATAGCTTCACGCTCTTAGATCTAACCGCTTCACCTATTTAAATAGAAAGTAGGTTGAAGTAAAGAGGATTCCCCTCTTTTCTTCCAAGGTGTAAGCTTGTGGTTAAGACCTGTAGAGGTCCCTAATATCGCATTTTTACACGCATATTCTTGAGATTAAAGCCTTAGTAAATATTACTAATTACTTAATATTTCTTTGGAACTACATATATAAAATGATTTATAAATTTAGATACAACCTCAGATTTTTTAAAAATATATTCTTAATGTATTCAGAAGATAAATATTCACCAGAACTCATGCCACATAATGTTCATTGTCATAAATTAGTTTTATAATTTATAAAATAATTGTTGACTTAGATCATAGACTCAATATCAATCTTATACATTTCAGTCATTTTTTAAATATATAATTCTATTTTAACATAATTTTTTATTTTTTCAACCATCTATTTTAACATAATTTTCATTTTTTCAACCATCCATATCACTTTTTTGATTTTGACTACCACCTTATTTATTTTAAAATGTTCACAAGGTTTTTATAGTACTATTTTATTATTATTATTTTTAAATTCAATATGTGTGTTTCTCTCTTAGATATTTTGGGTTTTTTTTCTTTGTATACATTTATTATATGCTTTGGAATCATATAGTTATACTTTGATTACATTGAACATTACTTCTCCTTTGATTTTGACTTTTTCCAAAGTTAAATATAATATTTTATACAAGATATAATGCTTAATGTTTTTTCATATTGTAAAAATAATTATATTTGTAAAAGGATGAGATTTTTTGTCATTGAATAAGAATTAAGAACTGTTTCAGCACATTCTGTTTAAGAATCACATGATATTAGCAGAGCTTTACATTAGATGTAGTGAACTACTATCTTGATTTTACATTTATGTTATGTTAAATATTTCTGCTATCAAATGGTTCCTTCTTTCAATGTTACCTTTTTTTAAGCAGCTAATACAAATGTGTAGTGACACACAGACATTCTTCATAATATTTAATAAATCATAAACTGGCCAGTTAAAAACCATGTGTCTGCAACAATTCTTTAATCATAAAAATATTTTTTTTTAGCTTTACAATTGCTATTATGTTTGATGTAGAGAGGCCTTCCATCTACTCCATCATCCTTTCTTAATCAGGTAATACCCCATTTTAATAATTTACTAATTCTAAAAATGAACAGATTTCTTTCTAGTTTGTTGGAGTTTTGGTCTCAAGGATTATAGTGATCTTGACTCTGTTAAGAGTTTGAACATTATATGTTTTATGACAGATTTTTTTTTTTTTTACTATTAAGAACATTTGACTTTTTTTTCCAACATGTAAAACCAACTATCACACAAATTAATAAATATTTTAGATATATACTGTTATTATTATAATACTTCACAAATGTTTCAAAGTGATTTATTCTGACACATAAGATCAATTCAATTTCTGTTGTCACCCATTTAAAACTAATTTAAATTAGCAAATTCTACATTAGATCATTATGTGATTACAAACTAAAAACATAACTGTTATATTCAGATCTCCACCACTATTTAAGTAGATTGATTTGAGTTTATATCTTAGGCTGATTTAATCAAGCTTTTAAATTATTTCAACATTGAAAAAAAATGTTTATTGATAAATGCAAAGTGCCGAACTAAGTAAGGCATAGTATATAAATAGTAAATCATATTCAGTTTTATGATTAGATAGGATTGTCCTTTTTTTCATTTGTTCTATTTTATTGTCTTTTGATTGATATTGCTGGGTTTTATTTATAATCATTTATAATTTTTGCATTTTGCTTTAATGATGAATATCCTAAATACAAACGACTGATAAATGTTTGAATATATTTTTATAGAAAGTTATTGTTTATATAATGGTAGTTTTTTTTGTACGAAAATTATATGGATTTTTTCCGCTTGATTTATCAGTGAAATGTCATTTGCGTCGTCATTGTCATTTGTCTAAAATGTTAAAATAATTATTTGATAATGTATGCATATTTTTAGAATAAAAAGAGTAGTCGCAAACTAATTCATGGAAGGTGGCAACTACCAATTAAGTGTCTACTACTCAGCCTCGATCCAATTAGTCTTAGCAGATACTTCGGATATTTTGCATAAGGCTTCTTATCCGGTTAGTGCGGGCGATACGTGTTTCGCAGGACCGTATGATGCCAGTTTCTAGGGATACTACTATTATTATAAGCTCTGATAACGTAAGCGTGCCCCCATTCCTAGCAACAACTACTCCTAGCTAACAAATGACGTCTACTATTAGATATACGCCATTCATTCAAGCCGAACAATAGATGTTTAAATAGTATTCATATTCATTCGTTTCATTACAACAACTTTAATTTTGAGTCGCAAAACTATAAAAAATTATTTATTTATAAATTTTAAATAATAACGGGATATTTTTTGTGTATTTTTATGTGAGAGCTCTCTATTGCATAATAATTGAAATTATTTAAGTTGTCTACGATAAGATAAATATGAATAATAAATGAAATTTATACGCAAACAAGCTTATATATCTACACGACTATTACAACGGCATTTATATATATTTGGAAGACATATTCAGTTTGCTTTGCGTATAACTGTGTTTGGATCCAGGTAGAATATATTGAAAATGAATGCCACTGTTTGTCCGGTAGATTGACGTGAATATGATGGATTGGTGTGTGATTTTTATTGTGATGATTTTGATTTTCAGTTGGAGGCATGTGGGATTTGATTTACATTATATATAAAATAAATCATTTGTTATATTTTTATTTTCCATTGTCAAACTCACTCCATTTTGGAACTTTTGGTGTGAGATGGTGTACCACATATGCATAATTGTTTTTGCAATATAAAGGTGTTGTCATTAATTTTGAGTCGCGTCATGAGAAGTCCTATGGAGGACTCACTAGCAAAGTAATTGAAATGGTTAGTAATGTGATGGAGAATAGAAATAAAAATAGAAATAATAGTGAAAGATGTGGATGGAGAGTAAATGATAAGAATAAGTTGGAAGAGTATAAAATGCAAGTTGAAGAAATCATGGAAGAGTGGGTTGGGGATGAGTATAAGGACTGGTGTAAAGAAATAGAAAAAGTGGCAAATAGGGTTTTAGGTGAGAATATTCAGAAGAATAAAAGTAATAGAAAAATGAGAATTAGTAAAAGTATAAAAGAGAGGAGAGAAGCATGTAGAGAATATAAGTGTGCTATTAAGAATAAGGAAAGCAAAAAAGATATTAATGCTAAATGGGAAAAGTACTTAGAAAAGAAGAAGTTAGCTAAAATAGATAATTATAGACAGAGAATGAAATTGAATAGTAAATTGTTGGAGGATATTAATAAAAGTGGAAAGAGATGGGAGTAAAAAATTTTGGAATTACATTAAAAGGATAAATGTAGGGGAGAAATAGTATTACTAGATGATGGGGAAATAGAGTGTAGCTCTAGAGAAGATTTAGAAATAATCTTAGATATGTAATGAATATAGAAAAGATGTTAGATGTGAATGATAGAGTGATAGAAAACATGAAAGCATTTAGTAATGGGAATATTAGGTTTTCACAAAATGAACTGAATGAGGTAGCAAAGAAATTGAAAAGTGGAAAGGCAAGAGGTTTAGATGGCTGGGCAGCAGAGATGGTAATGAATTTAGGATATAGGGCAAAAGTAAAGTTATCATCCTGTTTTAATAAAATGGCACAGAATAGAGTTTTCCCAAGTAGTTGGAGTAATACAAGAGTAAGATTATTATTTAAAGGAAAGGATAAGGATCATAGAAAGTTGAATAATTATAGACCAATAGCGGTAACATCAGTTTTATATAAAGTTTTCTCCTATATGGTGTCTAGAAGAGTTGTAAAATGGATGGAAGGGAATAATATAGTGGGGGAAATGCAAGGAGATTTTAGATTAGATAGGCGTATAGGAGATAGTTTATTTGTAGTTACACAACTTATGGATATGAGTAGGAATTTAGGTAAAATTATATTGAAGTAGAGAAGGCATATGATAGAGTAGATAGAAATAGATTATGGATGTTTAGCAAATTTGGGAATGGATGAAGCTTTAATAGATATTATTAAAAAATTATATGAAAATAATTATTATATATATCAACTAGGGAATATAGAATCAGTTAAAGTTAAAAATGGGGTGGGACTAAGGCAAGGATGCCCTATGTCACCTATTTTGTTTGTGTTGTATTAGAGTGAAATGGAAAGAGCAATAGAAATATTAGCAAGAGGGATAGAGATACCGTTAATAGGTAGTAAGGGAGTATATATTTTGTCAGGTCTTTTTTTTGCAGATGATATATTTTTGTGTGCAGAATGAAGAGAAGATATGGAAATTATGTTGAGGACATGTGCAAGGTTGGGTAAAGAGATGAGGATTAAATTTAGTGTAGAAAAATCAAATATAATGATGGTTAATACTGTGGAAAGAGAAGAAGTAGAATTTTTTTTGGGGGATATTAAGTTAAGTGTGGTGAATAGATATAGTTATTTGGGAATTATTTTAAGTAATCAGAAAAATTATTTGGATGAATGGGAGAAAAAATTGATAAATGAAGCAAAAGAAAGGGATTGATAAAGAAATTAACAGTGTTTTCATGTAATAAATATGATGTAGTTAGAATTATATGGAAAGGAGTTGCAGTAGCAGGGTTAACATATGATAATGATGCATTATATGTTAGTAAAGAGGTATTAAATTACTGAGAAAAAGTTCAAAGGGAAGTAGGAAGACATGCATTGGATGCAGATGTATGAACAGCAATGGAGGCAATTCAAGGGGAAATGGGATGGTCAAGTTTTCATATGAGAGATGCAAAAAGTAAAATGAAAATGTTTGGTAGATTGCAGTTTATGGATAATAAAAGAATAGCCAAAATACTATTTAATTGGGTTATGATTAAAGGGCAGGTAACAAGATGGGTGAGAAAGGTAATGCAGTATGCAAAAGATTTGGATAAAGAATTTATATCAGTATATTTGTACAAAAGATGGGATAATTGTGTTAAGAGGATTGTTGAGTGTTGTAATAGTAAGGAATGGGATAAGAGAATAGATTTATTAATAAAGAATAGGGAGTTAGAGAGATGGAGAAATAGTATGGAGAATAAAAAGAGTTTAAATATATATAGAAATAAACAGAATATTAGGTGTGAGTTAATATATAATAATAGTAAGGAAAGTAGTTTGTTATTTAAGGCTCAAACACGATCTTTAGCTACAAGAGAATATACATGTAAATGGAAAAAAATGGGGGATTCATTTTGTAAACTATGTAAGGAAGGAATAGAAAATATTAGACATTTGTTAATTGAATGTAAATGCTTGAAAACAGAAAGGGCACATATAATGAAGTTATGGAAGAATAAATATGAAAAAAGTCATTGTACAGAAAATGAATTATTGATTTTTATGCTGGGTTTGGGAAAAAATAAAGGGGATTTAGATATAAAGGTTATAGAGTTGACAAATATTATGTTGTGGAAATGGGATGGAGCACAATATGGGAAAATTTAGAGTGGGGAATGGAAAATAAAGTGGCTAACAGGTTTATCTGGGCATAATTGCTGAAATATTCTTAGACTTCATTTAAGGAGAAGCCACAATACATCACATCACATCAACTTCTTTGTATCCCATAATTTTGATGCAAGTAACTAAAAGGTGGTTATGATTTCCCGTAACTTAATTTTTTTAGAGAGTATTATTCCCGGGGCTTAATCATCAAATATTGGCAAAGGTAAATTATACTCTCGAATCCTAATAAACTAAACAATAAATTTAATAACTATCATTAATAATGCACATTGAAAAGTTAATATTAGAAATAAATATTTTATTCTAACAAATTAAAAACAAATTAATGCACACATGCTAATCTAGACATGAATCTATTAATTAAAATCAGTTAAACAATTACAGTTCACTTCCAAATTTCTTCTAGAAAGTTCTTTAAAATGAAAGTCTCTTGAATGAGAAAATTTAATGTCTCTATCAGGTTTAAATTATAAGCTTAATTTTAGTCACAATTAGGAATAATTAATCATAGCTTACTGGTAATTTTAGCAAATTTTTCGTAGACAATTGATTACCATGCATGGCTTTTTTTCATGTGAGAGAATGAGCTCGTGGCCACTGGTTTTAAATTGTTCTTGGTCTGTCCTAAAGGCTAGTCATGAAAGCTTTTCCGGGGTTGATGGTCTTCATGATGAATGACGTCAAAAGCCTCAATCCACTCCTGCATGAAGAACTATTTCAGCGTAGAGTGGTTCTGGATTTCGTGATCCAGGACCAGACAAAAGAAAAACAGACAAGACCCTGATCACATTGGTATTTTTCCTTTTATACTAGAGGTCCAGTTTTCAGACTTCTGCACATATTTTCTTATCCATAGCTTGATTAACTTTTACTTTAAAGTGTGTAAAAGAAAGCCTACCAGAATCTATCAAAATGTGAAAAACGTTACAATGGCTTCTCAATGCAAAGCTTTGATACAACAATCGCAACCTGAGATACATTGTAATGGTATAAAAAACATTACAATGATGGCCCAAAACCCATAGCCAGAGAATGAATAGTATTTTTTTTTAAAAAAAAAAACCTATCTAAACCAGATTATTCAACTGTAAAAATATATTTTTTAAAATATGTTTAGAAACCATGATTGTGGCTGATGTAGATATTAAGTCACAAGTGTTGAATGAATAGATGGATCTGGAGAGGGGAAAAAGCATAGCCCCAAGTCCTTGTATGCAGTATGTAACATAAGACCATCTGTAAATGCCTATCAGTCTATTTGTAGCAGGTTTCCTGAGAAATGGGAGGGCGGACCAAGTTGCCATGAGCCTATAAGACTCAAAACAATGAGCAACATTCATATGTGCTTATGACTTGGGTTTCTTATTGTTAGTATTATGCTTGAGTGGAAAGGATACAGGTGAATGTGGAAATGTTTTCATTCCCATCATGTTAGACCCTAAATGTGGGCTTTAAAGCCACACTTTACTTGTGAAAAAGTCTACAAAAATATATCAGCATGCTAATACAAAAAAAAAACCTGAATACAGACTTAAAACTTATGAATAAAATTAGTTTAAACCCCTATTTTATTCTCATCTCCTGGCTCTGGTGGTATTGTACCATTTATTTATATATGGTACAAGTATATTGGCATTTAGTAAGAGCTAAAAGAAAAAGTAAATTTAGCGATCTTATTAAAAGATGCAATTAATTTTTTTTTTTAGTTTGTGTAGTTTTTTTTTTCAAAACGTACAATGAAAGTTATATTTTTCATTCATATTTTTTTATATGTAATTAAAAATAAAACTTAAAATTGGAAAGAATAAAAGACATGCAGATTACCAAACAAATAAAAAGAAAAATCCTGAAGTAAAAGATTACAATCATTAAAACTTTTTTTTTTTTGGAAGCTAATTAAAGATGGCAGAATTATGGTGAAAAAAAAAAAGACTTTGTAACTTAAATTTAAAAAAGAGTGTACAAGATTATTATCTTGTATGCTGATAAAAGGACAAAAAAAATTAAATGCGCAGAGAAGTATAAAAATGGATCGCGACTATAAAAGATCAGAAAAACTGGGTCTTTGTCTTAACTAGCAGCTTCCATTAGGTCTGGGATGGAGAAAATGTCCTATTCTGGACTACTCATATACAGGACTACCTTTACTTATATGCTGAAGTGGATCATGTTGGGTGGAATTGATGCATTTGTAGATACCTTTCATCATATAGGTCACTCAGAAGAAAAACATTGAGTCTAGACATTAGGATGGGCTAAGAACCTACAAAAATATTGACAGAGGGAAACTAGTTAACTTCAACGAGCTCTTCAAAATGCATACTACAAAACTTACCGGTAAGATTATTCATATCCTGATTGTGACTAAATTAAGCTTATAATATAATCTTGATAGAGACATTAATTTTTTATTAAAAAGACTCATTTAAAGAACTTTCTAGAAGAAACTTGGAAGTGAACATTAATGGTGAAACTTTTTTAATTAATTGATTCATGTCTGGATTAGCATGCATGTAGTCTTTCCACCTTATTCCTAATTTATGTTTTTAATATTTTAATTTGTTAGAATAAAATATTTATTTCTAATATCAACTATTCATTGTGTATTATTAATGATAGTTATTAAATTTATTAATGTTAGTTTATTAGGATTTGAGTATAATTTACCTTGCCAATATTTGTTGATTAAGCACTGAGAATAATATCCTCTAAAAAAAATAAATAAAATTATGGGAAATCATCCCAATCTTTTAGTTACTTGCATCAAAATTAAGGGATACGAGGAAGTTAGGAGTCTATTGACTATAGCGCCCTCTTATAAATTAAAACTAACTAATATAGCTATGTTTTTGGAAATAGGAACGAGATATTTCTTTCTCCATAGCTTGATTAACTTTCACTTTATAGTATGTAAAAAAAGGGCCTACCAGAATCTAGAAAAGTGTGAAAAATGTTACAATAGTAAAGATGGATTGCATTTAGCAAAACAAGAAAGTGAAGTTTTAAGGAGTTTGAATTATAAAGAATATAGTTTGGGAAACTTATAAAGGGGAGTGGGGTTTTAAGTTGCAGGGTTATCAGAAAGAAGACGAATGGATGGGAAGGTAAAAAATCAACAAAGGATATCTGATTTAGATATAAATGTAGATGTGAAGAGAGAATAGGTCTGTAAAATTAATGGTAAGCCAGTTATTTATAAATGTATTAGAAAAGAAAGGGTCAAAAGAATTTATAGAAATGTAGTTAGAAAAAAAGAAATTGTTAAAATTGGATATTTGAATATGCAAGGTGGTAGGATACCAGATCAATGGCTGGAATTAAAGAAAGCAGTTAAAAATGCATAGCTTGAGATATTACTAGTAGTGGAAACACATCTAAGAGAAGAAGAACCTATATTGGAAGACTTGGTATAGCAGGGTATGAACAGAAAAGAAAAAGAATAAAAGGGTGATGGTATAAAAGTTATGTCAAAAAAGTATTTAAATACTGTTAAATGTTGAGAACATTTGTGGTTTGAGATAAGATTAGGAAGACAAGAATGGATAATGGCTATAGTGTATTTAGCCACTGGAGATAGTCAAACTATAATGGAGTGGAACAATCGCATATATGAATGCCTAGTTAAGGATATACAGAGTTTCCAAAAAAGAAGAAGAGAATAATGGTTATATGGGATATGAATAGGTATGTTAAAGAAATTGATGATATAGATAACAAGAATAGACAGATTTTGAAGAATTTTCATCAGAGAGTGAAATTTGAGCATTGAAAATTAAATCAAATATTTATGAAGGACAATACACATGATCTAGAAATAATATATTTCCCACAATAGATTATGTATTAATAGAGAAAGAGGGAATGAATAAAGAACAGAAAATTAAAGTGTTTGATAATGAAGAGAGTATGTAATAGTGATCATTATTTCTTTATAATAGAAATAGTTAGTAATGCGATGGAAAATAGTAATAAAAGTAGAAAGGGTCATGAAAGATGTGGATGAAGAATGAATGATAAGAATAAGTTAGAAGAATATAAAATAAAAGTTGAAGAAACCATGAAAGAATTGGTTGGGGATGAATATAAGGACTAGTGTGGTGAACTAGAATAAGTGGCAAATAAGGTTTCATGTGAGAATATTCAGAAAAATAAAAGGAGACTTAGTAAAAGTGTAAAAGAGAAGGGGAACGCATACAATAAATATAAGTGTGCTGTTAAGAACAAGAAAGTGAAAAAGATGTCAATGTTAAATGGAAAAAGCATTTAAAAAAAAGAAGTTGGCCAAAATAGATAATTATAGAGAGAGAACAAAATTAAATAGTAAATTGTTGGAGGGTATTATTAAAAGTGGAAAAGATGGGAGTAAAAAATATTGAAAATATATTAAAAGAAGAAATGTAGGGGAGAGAGAAATAGTATTACTAGATGATGAGGGGATAGAGCATAGTTCTAGAGAAGATTTAGAGACAATCTTAAATAAGTATATATAATTGATATAGAAAAGATGTTAGATGTGAAAGACAAGTGATAACAAACATAAAGCATATAGTAAGGGAAATATTAGGTTTTCAGAAAATGAACTGAATGAGGCAGGGAAGAAATTTAAAAGTGGAAAGGCAAGAGGTTTAGATGGATGGGTAGCAAAGATAGTAATGAATTTAGAACATAGGGCAAAATTAAACCTATTATCATGTTTTAATAAGATATCACAGAAGAAAGATTTTTGGAATGGTTGGAGTAATACAATAGTATGGCTACTATTTAAAGGAAAGGATCATAGAATTATAGACCAATATCAGTAATGTCAGTGTAATATAAAGTTTTTGCATATATGGTGGATAGAAGGATCACAAAATGGATGGACGAAAATAATATAGTGGGAGAAATGCAAGAAGGTTTTCAGTTGGATAGGTGTATAGCAAATAGTTTATTTGTATTTATACAAATTATAGATACGAGTAGAATTCAGATAAACAGTTATATATGGTTTTTATAGATATAGAGAAAAAATATAGAATAAATAGATTATGATTAAGTTTAATAAATTTAGGAATGGATGGAGTTTTAATGGATCTTATTAAAAGATTGTATGAAAATAATTATCATATGTATCAATTAGGGAATGTAGAATCAGTTAAAGTTAAAAATGGGATGGGACTAAGGCAAGGGTGTTCTATGTCACGTATTTTGTGGTTGTTGTATTTGAGAGAAATAGAGAGAGAGCAATAGAAAGACTATGAAGAAGGGTAGAGATACCATTAATAGGTGGTAAGTGAGTACAAAATATATATTATTGGGTCTTTTATTTGCCAATGATGTCTTGTTATACACAGAAAGAAGGAACGATGTGGAAGTTATGCTAAAGATATGTACAAGGGTGGGAAAAGAGATGGAGATTAAATTTAGTGAAGAAAAATCAAAAGTAATGATAATTAATACTGGGAAATGAGAAGGCAAAGAATTTTTATTGGGGGATATAAAGTTAAGTGGTGAATAGGTATAACTATTTGGGAATCATCTTAAGTAATCAGAGAAATTGCTTGGATGAATGGGAGAAAAAATTGATTAATAAAGCAAAGAAAAGAAGGGACTGATAAAGAAATTAAGTGTTTTCATATAATAAATATGATGTAGCGAGAATTGTATGGAAGGAGATGGCAATACTAGAGTTAATATATATGGTAATGATGTATTGTATAAGCAAAGGGGTGTTATATTACTTAGAAAAAGTACAAAGAGAAGTAGGAAGACATATATTAGATGCAGATATGTGGATGACAAAGGAGGAAATTCAAGGACAAATGGGATAGTCAAGTTTTTATATGAGAGATGTAAAAAGCAAAATAAAAATGTTCGATAGATTGCAGTTTATGGATAATAAGAGAATAGCCAAAATAGTATTTAATTGGTTTATGAGTAAAGGGTAAACAACAAGATGAGGGAGAAAAGTAGTACAGTAAGTAGAAGATTCGAATAAAGAATTTGCCATTATACATATACAAAAGATGGGATGATTGTGTTAGGCTCTTTGTTGAGTGTAATAAGGGCAAGGAATGGGATAGAAGAATGGATAGATTAATAAAGAATAAGGAGTTAGAGAGATGGAAAATTAGTATGGAAAGTAAAAAGAATTTAAATATATATAGAAGTAAATAGAATACTGGATGCAAGTTGATTTATGATAATAGCAAGGAAAGTAGTTTACAGTTTAAGGCTTGAACAAGATCGTTAGCAACAAGGGAATATACATATAAATGGAAAAATATGGGTGAGTTAATCTGCAAGTTATGTAAGGAAGGCAAACATATTAGGCATCTGTTAATTGAATGTAAATGCCTGCAAGCAGAAAGGGTACAAATAATGTTGTGGGAAAATAAATATAAATGAAGTGATTATGCAGAAAGTGGGTTGGGTTGGTTTTTATGCTGGGTTTGGGAAATGATAAGGAAGATAGAATTGACAAAGATTATGTTGTGGAAATGGGATGGAGCAGGATAGGGAACAATATAGAAAAAAGTTAGAGTGGGGAATGGAAGGGAAAGGTGAGGTGGCTAACAGATTTCTCTGGGCATTGTGGCTGAGAGTCCTGACTTCGATGAAGAAGCCACAATGTATCATATCACATATACTAGTTGGCAGTGCTATTACTCCCATACCAATCGATTAAAAAAAGGCTAATAGATAAGTTCCACATTTTTTGTAAAAAAAACCCCAATAACATGAAAACAATAAATGTTTGAAAATATATATTATTTTCATATTTTCAATCATATATTATTTACAAAACAAATCTAGAAGTATATTTAGCAATTAAATTAATGCTGAGCGATTGCAAAATATTTTCAATAGTGTAATTAATGCAAGCAGCCTATAATAAATTTTACAATATGCATATTATTCATTTTTTCCAAAGATGGATATCTTTTTGAATTTCCATTTGTTATGGATTTATTGGTGTCAATTATTTTCTTATAAATTATGCAACTTTTTGTATTGTTGTATTAAATTCTTACCTATATTCATTCCAAAAATTAATTTTGTATTAATCTGTGTAATATTAACAAAATGTATTAAAATGATATTCAATATCTGAAAATGTAATTATCTTTATGTATATAATAATATATGAAATGTGATAATCAGTGTCCTTATGAATACAGTATATGTATTGATACACAAATATATAGGACAATTAAACAAGTAAATAAGGCATTATGAATTATCCCAACATACAAAAAATATTAAAATAGATGTGTATATTTAAATAGTTTTATAATTATTGGAAAAATGATTATTAATAGCAAAAGAATTGCTACAATGTAAACTGCCACTAATTTATATAATAACCATATACAATAAAAAGAATGTAAAGATATCAAGTCCTGATCACACAATCTCCAACTCCTGAAGAACAATAGCAAGTCAGGTGGAGAAAATCCCAAGGACGTTGTGCTCAGCAATCCAAGAGGCTCATTTTCACAAATGTGAAAGCAGATCTAGGTATCTATGTAAAGATTACATTGACTTTAATTTTTGTATTATGGCTTTATTTTTACAAACAACTTATTTAAAATGTTCAGTGTAGGTCAGAATTTAGTTTAGCAGATCTGTTAGTGCTATAATTTAATGTCTATTAGTTCATACTCTTGCAATTGCATTCATCTTACTAATATATATATATATTGAACTGGGTGGAGTATTAGAACGAATAGGAAAACAATCTAACATGAATTTTTACTCTTTAATGGAAATAGCAATTGTGAAAACAAAATTGTAAGACTTACTTTTATATATAAAAATATATTATAAAATTATTTATTATACATTCGATCCACTCCATTGCAATTTAATTATAGCTCCACACCAGTCCCCTTAGGCAGAGAAGCATAATACCTAGAGGATATCTATGACTAAGCCAGAGCTATATATAAGTTACATAATGACAACTACATTTCAAGGTCACAGATCTTCTCGGCTGCAAAATTTAATACCTATCATTCAAAGCACTTGTTTCAGAGAAACTCCAGGTGCCAGTTAACTACAAGTTAACTACATGCTCTGAATAACAGTAAACTAATTCAGTGCCCAAGAAATCCCAACTAGCGCTCTGCTAAATTGCTTTTTAGTAGTATAATTAAAAAAAAAAGACCGACAAAATATTAATTTTCAAAGATAATTTATTTTAACTAAACTGCTTACTATAATTTGTAAACTAATTATAATTTTTTTAATTAAATATAACAATGCTTTATAATAATCTCAGGCATACACATATTATAATAAAACATACAGTAGTAATATAATTTAACATAAAACATTAAAATAATTACAAGAATTCAAACACGCACATAAATAGTTCATTTTATGCAGCTATAGAGTTCATTTATTTTACTGACTCTGGAGGCTTCAAAGATTGCAATGGCTACTTAAATTAATATCAGAATTGGAATAAGAAATGTTATTACCTATAGGATTTTGGACTTTGTAGCTTCTTGCTGCTTCATGTGTGTTTTACCAACTGGTTGGATTTTAGACTTCTGTTGCAGTTCTAATTATTGCTATTCCATGCTACTACTATTTCAGGCAGTTAGACATTCCTGGCAGTTTCCAATTATTAAATGGGCATTGCTTCTATCGGGCAATCTGTGATGTTCTATCGGACTGAGGTTGGAGTTCATCGCATGTCCCAAACTGCTTAGCACTGCATCGTATTCATTGAAAAAAAAGTCTAATAGGTGTTTGACTTAAGAAATGCGAATGACTGACTCTAGATATGTGTATGACTGACTGATGGAATTTTTAGCCCTATTTATATGACCTTATTGTCACTTCTTTAATTAGTTTTTAAATTTGTCCACTGTTTTGATTAAATTCTTAAGATATCTTTTAGTTAATCCTGCTGCTTATGGATTTTAATTAGTAGCCATGCTAAACCTGTTTTTATATAGCTTATGAGGGCATACAATCTTTGAGAAAAATTTAATTATATGCTTTTATTTGTTTTAATATTTAATGTTCATACTTTAATTTTTTAATACACACACATTTTATTATGTTCTTTATATTTAAATACAATCTTTATTCACACACACATATATTTATTTTTATTTTGAATAAATGAAAAGAGAGATTTTTTTTTAGTTTTTAAGATTTCTTTAAATTAAATGTAAAGAGAGTATTTTTAATTTCATATAAGATTTATTTTTAGACTTTTGGAAAACTGTTTTAAATAATAAAAATCTTTAAACTTTTATAGATTATTTCTTTCAAATGAGATGTTTTTACTTCAATCGTTTACTGACAGTGATTTATTCATTATCCATTTTAAAACTTTTTGCGTTATTTATGAAAATTATTTTTAATAATTGTAAATGAACTTATTATAACATGTACTTTGCTTAGTGGTACATTACCCAGCTCCCCCAAACAGAGTAAAATGTGTCAGTTTGACCATTTTATCTCTGATAACTTCTTTATTAAATTTGAACTATTTATATTAAATATTGTTTTTCTAAGTTTACTTTATTTATATCTGGAACTATACATGCTGAGGGCAATCTTTTTTGTATTATGCTTTTCTTCTATCTAGGCTGACAACATTGCTTACAATGATCTTGTACTGAATGATGACCTCCGGGACATCACTATTTTTTTGTGAGACAGTAATTTTGATTCAAAGTGGATGCAGTTTGCTGGCTTATACTTATGTGAAATGAAGCTTCATATGCTGGTTTTTCCTACAGGACTTTGGGAAAAGATCACTGTAAATGGCAGAATTAATCTACTGTCCAATTTGACTTATGCTTTGGAAACAATGCATGAGATATGGGAACTCTCTCTCAAAGACGGGATATGGGAACTCTCTCTCAAAGTGATCTGCGGCTTTCTCTGGTTGCTTCCAGTGAGCATATTTAAAGAGAATGGGGACTTTCCCCTGGGAATATTTTTCCCCGTTAGTCCATTACGGGTACTATTTACATCCAGCCTACAGGTTTACACTTTTACTCCTTGCCTAAACCTTATTCCATGCTTCTATCCTTCTTTTTTTCAATACTAATTTCTACTACATTCCTAACTTAAACTTAGATTTAAATTTTATTTATATTAACCTTGCAATATTATTCAAAACCATTAGAAACATTATTTTAACATATTTATTTAACTTTTTTTTATTAACTTGCGTGTATTCGGAAAAAAAAACTATTTTATTTTATTATGATACTTTATTATTTTCTACAGATATTTTATATTTATTTAACCTGATTTTATTCTACGTATTTCCATTATTTTATTCACTCACTTATTCCTATAAACATTACTTTAAACCATTAATTTGACACATTTATTTATGAACATTTTTTCTTCTTAATATGCCCATGCAAAAAAAAAAATCTTTTGTTCTTCGATACCTCCATTATTTTATGAAAACAATTCCTCATTTTTTAAAAATTTATTATTTTAGTTTTAAATAGCGAAATTCTATTCAGGTTTATCACCCACATCAAAAGTTTTATTCAACTCATAGTCTATTTCTGGTCCTTTGTTTTCTTCCATTTATTATTCCGTCCGATTAATGTTAATTATGCTCGGTCAAGTGGCTCCTTCTTTCTACCTTCTAACTCTATAAATTATTTTTCCCCTTTTGTCTCTCCCTCACTTATAATTTGCTGCATTGTCTCTTTCCCATTCTATTTTCTGCCTTGTAAATCTGAAAACCTTTATTCTGAGCAAAACCCCTCACTTCTTCAAACTGACCTACTTTATCTTTAATCATATCGACACCAGTGAACAGAAACAATTCATTTTCTATAGCTATTTTGAATGTGTTAACTAATATTGCTCTGTAGATGGCTTCTGTTTCAGCCTTAGAATTGTATACTCTGTTCTTTCTCCTTGTTTTAAGTCAAAACGAACATTTACTTTAACCTTTTCATTTTTAGTTTTTTTGCAAAAACTCTTTTGCGTTACCTTCTATCTGTTTTATTTCCATTTCCAAATTGCTATACTTAACACTACCTTGTTCTACTTCTGCTCTCACTTCCTTTATGCTTTCTTCTACTATCACCCTTTCCTGACTTTCTTTATTCAACTGTTTTTCTATGGCTATATGATTTCTCTCTACTTTCTCAATTATTTCATCCCTCATTTCTGCTTTAAGCTCTAGCTGACTTTGCTTGAATTCTTGATGCATTTTTTTCATCATATTCACCATCATTTTCATCATCATCTGTATCTTTGATATCTCTTCTTTCTTTCCTATTTGGCATTTTTGAAAAATATTGGGCTTTCTCCCGACTCCATTTATTTATCCATTGTTACACTGTACCTTTTTTTTAATCACAAATAAAATTAAACACAATATTTATTATCTCTTTGCATTCAACAAAACACAAAATATTATTACTGTTTATTTCAGTAGTAGTTTGGAGACCGTACTGCTGCTGTCAGATGGCACTGCGACACCATCAACAACTGTCCTGAAATTTGTAGTTTTCGATGTATTTGTTGGACATATATTGCTTGAGGCATTTTTATATGTCGATTTAAGTGAAGAAACTTTGATTTTAGGGGGAGGTGTAGCTCTTTCTCATATTTTCATTGTTTTTTTTTTATAATTTGAATTTTTTAGCATTTTCTTTTTTTTTTTTATAATTTGTAGTTTTCGATGTATTTGTTGGACATATATTGCCCGAGGCATTTTTATTTGTCGATTTACAGCCACTTTCGTAAATAAATTTATCACTTGCAAGTTTCAGGCTGGTTGTTGATGATGTTGCAGTGCCATCTAATGGCAGCAGTACAGTCTCCAAACTACTACCTTTATTTTTTTTCTTAAAACAAAACATATGACTGCCTCCAATCTCGTACTTTTTTCTCTACCCATCCCCTCCAACCAAAATATCTGTCTTTACTTTCTCTATTTTCATTTAAAAGAAAAAAACTTGTTTTGGTCAATTCTTTAATTTTAACTATACCACTTTCTTAAATACAATTACACAATTTAGCATTTCTTTGAATATTTATTTTTAATTTTATTTGACATATGATTAATTACTGTCATATATAATGGTTCTGCTCACATGTTGGGAAAATCCAAATGAACCAGGTGTTGTATTAGATTGAATATGAAACAAGATCTAACATGAATTTAGTGGAAATAAAAACTCGTGAAAACAAAATTGTAAGACTTACTTTTATAGATAAAAATATATTATAAATTTTTTTATTATACATTCGATCCACTTCACTGCAATTTAAGTATTGCTCCACACTGGTACTTAGGCAGAGAAGCAGAATAGCCAGAGGGTACCTGTGACTAAGACAGAGTTATATATAAGATACAGAACGATGACTACGTTTCAAGGTCACAGATCTTCTCAGCTGCAAAATTCAACACCTATCATTCAAAGCACTTTTTTGTTTCAGAGAAACTCCAGGCACCAGTCAACTACAAGTAGTTAACATGCTTTGAATAATGGTAAACTAATTTAGTACCCAAGAAATCCCAAATAGCTCAATCAAAAGAATGATACAATAAATTGCTGCTCTAACTTCTCTGCTAAATTGCTTTTTAGTAGTATAATTAAAAAAATTGATCGACAAAATATTAATTTTCAAAGATCATTTATTTTAACTAAACTGCTCACTATAATTTGTAAACTAATTATAAATTTTTTAATTAAATATAACAATGATTTATAATAATCTCAGGCACACACTTATTATAATAAGACATACAGTAGTAATATAATTTAACATAAAGCATTAAAATAATTACAAGCATTCAAACACACATATAAATAATTCATTTTAATTGGCTATAGAGTTCTTTTTTTTTTACTGATTCTGGAGGCTTCAAAGATTGCAATGGTTACTTAAATTAATATCAGAATTGGAAATAGAAATGTTATTTATTACCTATAGGATTTTGGACTTTGTAGCTTCTTGCTGTTTCATATGTGTTTTACCAACCAGTTGGATTTTAGGCTTCTGTTGAGGTTCTAATGATTGCTACTCCATGCTACTTCTATTTCAAGCAGTTAGACATTCCTGGCAGCTTCCAATTATTAAACAGGCATTGCTTCTATCTGGCAGTCTGCTGATAATCTATCAGACTGAGGCTGGAGTTCATGGCATGTCCCAAACTGCTTAGCACTGCATCATATCCATTGAAAACAGTCTAATAAGTGTTTGAGTTAATATGTGAATGACTGACTGAGGAAATTTTCAGCCCTATTTACATGATGACGTTGTTGTCATTTCTTTAATTAGTTTTTAAATTTGTTCACTGCTTTGATTAAATTCTTAAAATGCCTTTTAGTTAATCCTGCTGTTTATGGATTTTAATTAGTAGCCATGCTAATCCTATTTTTATATAGCTTATGATTGTATACAATATTTGAAGGAATTTTTAATTATACGCTTTCATTTGTTTTAATATTTAACTTTCATACTTTAATTTTTCAATACGCACACATTTTCTTATGTTCTTTATATTTAAATACAATCTTTATTCATGTACATGTATGTTTATTTTTATTTTGAATAAATGAAAAGAGAGATTTTCTTTTAGTTTTTAAGATTTCTTATTTCTTTAAATTAAATGAAAAGAGAGTATTTTTAAGTTCATGTAAAAGATTAATTTTTAGACTTTTAGTAAACTGTTAATAAAACTTTTTAAACTTTTGTAGATTATTTCTTTCAAATGAGATGTTTTTACTTCAATCATTATGCCAGTGATTTATTCATTATCGATTTTAAAACTTTTAGCGTTATTTATGGAAATTTTTATTTTTAATAATTGTAAATGAACTTATTACAACATGTACCTTGCTTAGTGGTACAATATATATGTTGTACCAGATGAAAGCTTTTTGATTCGCATATACTGATATACTGTCCACAAGAGCGTCACTAGTCCAAAAATCGGAACTAGACATTTATTTTAAGGGTGGACAGGATATACGAACCCGAATGCGCCTGACTAGCTCAATTAAGCAAAGTGAGATCTTATGTTTTGTTCAGAGAGTTGGAAAGGTAGCCACAGAAACAAAATCAATCAAGTAAAAAAAAGAATAAATAATTTTATTATGGGCATGATTAAATAAACATTCTAAATAATAAGCTTTAAAACACACTTAAAATGTACTACTCGTACATTCGTCAAAATTAAAATATTTCTTTTTTTAAACATGGCTTAGAAATCATTTCTGTGCATTGTATAACTATAGTAGAAAGAGTGCAAAATACAAACAGTAGCAGAAATCTTAGTAAGTATTCAGTGATCTCACATAAAAAAGGTGGGGGTTAGCTTCTTGCTTATAACCCCTAGTTAGGAAAAGAAGAAATCTCCATATTTGAGAGCTTATGTCGAAACAGGAGAAATGCAAAGATAGCTTCTAAAACATTAACTGTAAGAAACAAAACAGGGTGTTGAAAGATATTACTTTCAATCTATTGATCTCCCTCACAGTGAGACAGGCTAGAAGCTCATGATTTACATATAGAAAGGGTTAAAACGATCATATGTGCCTCTAATAAACGAATTGGAAGCTTGAAGGAATAAAACTAATGACTATTACATTTCATAATAATCTATTATAAATAATTATAGTTTCTCGACATAAGTAAAACTAACAATAAAATGGGCCACGAGCCAGAAGCTAATTAAAATAGTCTGTAATATCCAGAATGCTCTAAATAATAAAAAAGAATGTGATATTACAAATAACTTTATACTACCTTACTTACTAAGACTTAAATGGGATGTACAGTATAGGTTTGAAACTAGCATTCATTAAAAAAAATATATATATATATCAAACGCACAGAAAACGAATTATGCAAGATAAAACTTGAAACACATTTATATTTAAAAAAAAAAAAAAGAAAAATTTAATGCAATAAAATTTATTTAAATTGTAGAACTTAAGGTACCTTAATAATTTAGTTAAACGCTAGTGCACTAGACTTCTTGAATTGGGTCTGTTAATCTGTATTCCCTGATGGTAGGCTTGGGTGAGTCGGTTAGTGGTTTTTTTGTAGTGGGTTCTTATGGAATATAGGCAGTTAATGGAGACACAGGAAGCATGAATCTGTCCTGGAAAAAAGCTTAGCACATCATGGTTGAAGAAAATATCCCTACAGTAGGTTTAATGTTCATTCTAGGTAGAATAATTACCGGATCAGCTTTCAGAATATGCAGGAATTGATCTTTCCGAGTATTTTTGGCAGGAATAGTTTGTGCAAGTATCTCTCAGAGTTGATGGAAGTATATCAGAGTTAGTGAAAAGATAATACAATGACTTCCTTAAGCCTTTTATAGCTGAATCATATCTCTACCAATTACAAAACTTTTTTTTAATTAAAATTTATAAAATTCTCCATCTAGCTAACAATAGTTATCTAATTAATGAAAATAAATTGCCCTTTACAGATCTAGGAGTTAACAAATGAAAAAATTATTTTCTTTTTGTTTTCTTTCTTTTTAATTATTCTTATCAATCTAAATCCCAAATCTGAAAAGCAATTTATTTATACAATTTATTTTTACATAAATTAAAAAAAAAGTAATCTTAGTTTTCTTTTTTTTTTTCAAAATTAAAAAACCAAATATAGCTGTGGTATTAAAATATAATTCCCACGTACATATATATATATGTACAAACATAAAAAAAAACGGCAGAAATTTTAATCAAGTTTTACAAACGAAATCTTATAAAAATTTATTTTATTTTCTTCACCCCTATAAAACTTCAATTTTTGTAATGGGGTTTTAAGCATCCATTACAACTGCCTCTCCGTCATCACAAAAAAAAAAAAAACTTATCTGACTTTGCTCTGCCTACCAATAAGTTTTTCCCAAGTTTGTTTTCTCTTTTAAAAACAAATCCGTCTGACTACCTGGGTGAATACATTATTTCAAATCATTTGTTATCAACATATAAATTTTCAGGAATATACTGGCGATCTTATTAAACTAACTATTTACAACAAAGTAATACAATTACAATTTCCACTCTACTTTTTATTAAACGAACATAATTCAAAATATCAAAATGTAATATTGTTTACCACACACATATATAGTTGTAATTATATAATATTATTTACAAAATTCATTCAGGCTTATCGCCTATGTCAAAATAATTTTCTGTTCTCAACTCGTAGTTCAATTCCAAATCCCTTGGGTTTTTTTTTTTTTTTTAGCAATGATAATTTACGCTGGGTCAGGCGGTTTTTCTTTATCATTACTGACTCTCTAATGTATGTTCCTTTTCCCCTTTTGTCTATTCCTTGCTTATAATTTATTGCCTCATCTCTTTTATCTTGTAGCTCGTATATTTTATGACCCTTTAGCCGAGCAAAATATATTTTTTCAACATGCCCCGCTTTATTACAGACCACCTCGCTAATAACAAATGGAACAAATCCCTCTTCTATAGACTCTTCGAATAAAATAGCTCTATAAATAGCTTTTATCTCTGCCTTAAAATCATACTCCTTAAACCTTTTCTTAACTCTCCTTTTCAAATTCGTATTGAAAACCACTAGTTATTTTAACAAATTTATTTTTAGTTTCTTGTGGAAACACTTTTACGTTATTTTCTGTCCTTTGATCTGCATTTTCTATTCCACCACCTATCTGCATCCAATCTCTACCCATTTCTATCTCTATTTCTACCTTGCCTATTCTAACGCTATCCGGTTCTAATTCATCGTTCATTTCTTTTGTCTCTTCTTTACTATTTCAATTTCCCGAACCTCCTTATTCTGATCTTTCTCTATGGTTTCTATAGCTGCCTGATTTTTGTCGACTTTCTTCAATATTTCCTGTCTCATTCCTTTCATTTCTGCTCTCAGCTCCTCCAGTAATGTTTGTTGACTCTGTTTTATTTCTATATTTTGTTTTATTATATTTTGTTTCATTTCCAGAAACTCTTGTTGTATTTCTTTCATCTTGACTTGCTGACTTTGTTTCATTTCTATTATCATCTTCATCATCATCTGTGTCTCGACCTCTTCTTTAGCTTCCATTTTCAAAATAAACTTAGCCCCGTGAAATCTAATTTTTTAATTTCAAATTACCAACGAAACTTTACTTTTAAATCTGTTTATTAATGTTTTTTTTTTAATTTTCAACTGCTAACTTTATTTTATTTTTAAAAAGCAAACTTAAACTCTTTATTTTTTTAAATTTTTTTAAGAACGTCTAACTAATAAACTCTTTTTGAATATCAAAACATTAAATATGGACAGATCTGAAACTACCTGCACCTCTCCATTAATTTTTATTCTACCACTAACTTTATTTCACCTATTTTCGCCTACCATTTCTGTTTATTTTTCCCAACCATATGAACAAAACATCTCACGTAAAGTTTTAATATCAGTACCCCTTTGTTTGGTTGCACCAAAAATTTATATATCTATGTACCAGATGAAAGCTTTTGATTCGCATATACTGACTACAAGGGCTGGGTTTGTAAAAAGATAAAGGGAATTTAGATATAAAGGCCATAGAGTTGAAAAAGATTATGTTGTGGAAATGGGATGGAGCAGAATATGGGGAAACTTAGAGTGGCGAATGGAAAATTAAGTGGCTAACAGGTTTATCTGGGCATAATTGCTGAGATATTCTTGACTTCATTTAAGGAGAAGCCACAGTACATCACATCACATCACTATACATTTATTTTAAGGGTGGACAGGATATATGAACCCGAATGTGCCAGACTAGCTTAATCAAGCAAATGAGATCTTATGTTTTGTTCAGAGAGTTGGAAAGGTAGCCACAGAAATAAAATCAACCAAGTAAAAAAAAATAAAATAATAATTTTATTATGGGTATGATTAAATAAACATTCTAAATAATAAGCTTTAAAACACATTTAAAATGTACTACTCGTACATTCGTCAAAATTAAAATATTTCTTTTTTTAAACACGGCTTAGAAATGATTTCTGTGCATTGTATAACTATAGTGGAAAGAGTGCAAAATATAGACAGTAGCAGAAGTGTTAGTAAGTATTCAGTGATCTCACATTAAAAAAAGGGGGGGGGGTAGCTTCTTGCTTATAACCCATAGTTAGGAAAAGAATAAATCTCCGTATTTGAGAGCTTATGTCGAAACAGGAGAAATGCAAAGATAGCTTCTGAAACATTAACTTTAAGAAACAAAACAGGGTGTTGAAAGATATTACTTTCAATCTATTGACCTCCCTCACAGTGAGACAGGCTAGGAGCTCATGATCTACCTATAGAAAGGGTTAAAACGATCGTATGTGCCCCTAATAAATGAATTGGAAGCTCGAAGGAATAAAACTAATGACTATTACATCTTGTAATAATCTATTATAAATAATTATAGTTTTTCGACATAAGTAGAACTAATAATAAAATGGGCCACGAGCCAGAAGATAATTAAAATAGTCTGTAATATCCAGACTGTTCTAAATAATAAAAAAAAATGTGATATTACAAATAACTTTATACTACTTTACTTACTAAGACTTAAATGGGATGTACAGTATAGGTTTGAAACTAGCACTCATTAAAAAAAATATAGATATATATCAAATGCACAGAAATCGAATTTTATGCAAGATAAATTAACTTGAAACACATTTATATTTTAAAAAAAGAAAACAAATTTAATACAATAAAATTATTTAAATTGTAGAACCTAAGGTACCTTAATAATTTAGTTAAACGCTAGTGCACAAGACTTCTTGAATATGGTCCATTAATCTGGATTCCCTGATGGTAGGCTTGGACGAGTTGGTTAGTGGTTTCTTTGTAGCTGGTTCTTATGGTATTATAGGCAGTTAATGGAGACACAGGAAGCACGAATCTGTCCTGGCAAAAAGCTTAGCACATCATGGTTGAAGAAAATATCCCTACAATAGGTTTAATGTTCATTCTAGGTTGAATAATTACCGGATCAGCTTTCAAAATGTGCAGGAATCGTTCTTTCCGAGTATTTTTGGCAGGAATAGTTTGTGCAAGTAATTCTCAGAGTTAGTGGAAATATCTCAGAGTTAGTGAAAAGATAATACAATGGTCTCCTTAAGCCTTTTATAGCTGAGTCATATCTCATACATCTACCAATTAAAAAACTTTTTTTAAATTACAATTTATAAAATTCTCCATCTAGCTAACAATAGTTATCTAATTAACAAAAATAAATTGCCCTTTACAGATCTAGGAGTTAACTAATGAAAAATTATTTTCTTTCTTTTTAATTATTCTTATCAATCTAAATCCCAAATCTGAAAAGCAATTTATTTATACAATTTACTTTTACATAAATTTAAAAAAAAAGTAATCTTAGTTTTCTTTTTTTTTTTTCAAAATTAAAAAAACCAAATATAGCTGTGGTATTAAAATATAATTCCCACGTACATATATATTTGTACAAACATAAAAAAAAAATGGCACAAATTTTAATCAAGTTTTACAAACGAAATCTTATAAAAATTTATTTTATTTTCTTCACCCCTATAAAACTTTAATTTTTATAATGGTGTTTTAAGCATCCATTACAATATAAACAAAGAAAATAAAGCATCTTCCCTCACTGAGGAGGGATGATTTACTCCCTTTGTTTACATGTATATTGAGTTATGCTTAATTTAATATATATATATATATATTGTTTCTTACAGTCATTTTCCAGTAACTTATATGACCATAATGTACATAACTCAAAATAATATACAACTGTTTTGTATGCAATTTAATTTAATATCATCAAATCAATTTTTATTCACAAATGAACTTTCTCAAGATGCCATTTTTAAAAATTAATCATGTGACAATAAACATTTTACAGCTTTATACACTCTTTAGTAGTCATCAATAGAAATAACACCCATGAAAAAATAAAAATATTATTTTTATAAATATCCACATGTATACATCCAATATACATTTTCTTATTCATCTTTTTCTGTAATATATATATATATATGAATGTATATGTATTGATAGTACAAAAGGGGAGTTGTTTATTTGGTGATAGATAGTAGATATGAGAAAGAAAAAGATGAACAAGAAAATGCATAATGGATATATACATATATGTATATTTATAAAATTAAGGTATTTTTATTTTTTCATGGGTTTATTTCCATTAAACCATCAAATATCACATAATCACCATTCTTTATGCTTACACAAACTGTTTTTCCCAGAGGCAAATCTCTGCATACAGTAGCATCCATTGATTGCAACACACTAAGTGGCGCTACTGTATGATTTATTTTTAATGATGACCATAGAGTGTATAAAAGTGTAGAACGTTTATTGTCATATCATTAATTTTTAAAATGGCATCTCGAGAAGGTCTATTTGTGAATGAAAATTGATCACAAAATAGTTTATTATTTTGAATTATATATAATTTGATTAAGTATATATATATTGTATTTAATTAAAATATTTAATTCATCTAATGCCTGTGTCTCTCTTGCACATTTATTCATATAATACATATTAGAAATTAAATTAGTGCTAGACCAGTTCTTGCTTTTATACTTAGAATATTAGTTTAGATCCAACTCATACATGGTATATATACCTGAACAAATAGCATTAAGGAAACACATTTGCCTTAATTGCTAACTTTTTTTATATAAAATGTTTCATTTGAATACTCTTATTGAAAATATTTTTAATTATAATTTGATATCTAAGTATATTGTTTTTGATATGGTATTAATATTATATAGATTTGGTAATGCAATAAGAAAAATGCGGTTATATATTGTTTTGGGATTTGTTTTCAAAACTATTTCATAATTTAATTTGTAGTTTTTGACTTAAATATAACTTTTCACATGTGCTTTTTATAGCAGTCATTTTTTCCCCCTTAAAGACGATATATATTTGGATTTCAAGTTATTATAAATTTATTGTTGTCATTTACTTTCTTATACATTACTTTATTTTTTGTAACATCCTTATTTATATTCAAGCTTTATTGTGAAATTGTTACCCATTGATGACACTTGTTGAAAATATTTTTTAATCATTATTTTATCACAAAATATTTGTTTTCTATATGAATGATAAATATATTATATACTTTTCTTTTTTATTTACAAAAAATAAAAAAAATATATACTTACTTTTTCTTTGCAACGCATAAAATATATATTTTATCACCATTTTTTTTCTTATTTATATGTTTTATACATTCTATCACCATTTTTTTCTTCTTATTTATATGTTTATTTAATAAAAATGTACAATATTTTTTTTAATGTAAAAAAAATCGCAAACAATACATGTGCAAATTATTCACTTCTGGACTTACATCAACGATTTCCTTGAATTAAATCCACAAAAGAATTAGAAAAATAGAAATTGTCAAAAAATGTCATAATACATGATGATTTATCTCAATATTGTAACTATTAATTTAAAATTCATTATTTATTTAAATAAAGTTCCAAGACACTTTTTGTTATTAATCAATGGCATAACAAATCAGAAAAAAAAATTTTCTTAAATTTTTGGAAATCATTATGGGAAAGTGGCTAGATAAATTCCTTAAATTAATCTATCATATATGTTCTTGGACTTCATGTTTTTTCTTGACTATTTATACAAATAAATTTCTAAAAGGCCTATCTCCCCTCCTTCAACCATGGAAATCACAAAACGAAGCATCGTATTTTACAATAAAATAATAATATATTTTTGAAACCAAAGTCTCAAATGCATATATACAATAATTTTAGACAATTTGAACAAAAAAATTTCACTAAATTTAAAATTATACATCTTCATAAATCTCAAATGATACGCTTTAAACAGGCTTTCAACGATGTATAAATATCTATTCAAAATGATTCCCCTTGATTTAACATCATAATGTTTCTTAATTTAATAAGGACAATTGTAAATTTCTCTTAAATATAAAATTTTTAATCAAATGTTGAAAGTAATAAAAATAAAATATTTATACAATTATTTCACGAAGTTCAAGTTCTATAAAAAAAATTAGTTTAGAATACATTTTTTTTGGTCATTAGAAATAATTATTTTCGGACAAATAGCACTTCTAGAATTGTTGCCCAAACTGATGTAACTATGTAGTTTTATAATTTAATAAAAACATTTTATATATAAATATTAATTAATATAGAGGATTTAAACACAGACTTTCAAGTTCCCTTCAGCCATCCACTCTATCTCATACAACCGATACACATGACCACACACGTGAAAAAGATAAATGATCTCCAACATTCGTATTTCGTGCTGAACCAGCAATCATAAGTTGATCCAAATTATCATCTCCCATACACATATATAATCAGTGCTCAGTTTATATTAAGATAGCAAAGCTTCACACTTTCATAGACTGGCTTCAATCTACTCCAGATTTGCTATCTTAATATAAAACGAGCATTGTTTGTATGTATGTAGGAAATGATCTGGACCAACCGATGAGCGCTGGTTCAGCACGAAATTAGTTGATTGGAGATCATTTATCTTTTTGACATATGTATCACTTGTATGAGATAGAATGGATGGCTGAAGGAGTCTGTATTCAAATCCCCTATATTACATCTAGATTCCAGGTATATAAAATATACTTGCATTTAAAATATTTAAATATTAATTAAATAAAAATTATAAGTTTTTTGTAAAAAAAAAAAAACGAATGATACTAATAAATTCTTTTTTTAAAAATTTCAAATGTAATTATTTTGGGCGAAGTAAATGATTTCGGAATTTTCCCATACGGTCCTACTTTAGACGCATGCTCCATTGAGTATCCGTTGTTATAAGATGGCGTCTACAGCCTTGTATTGTATATGTAAAGAACCTTATGATGCTTCGCGTTTTATGATTCAGTGTGATATTTGCAAAGACTGGTTTCATGGAAGGCAAGTATTAGTTTGAAATTTACCAGTGTCTTTAAAAAAGAAATCAAGCGCTTATTGAAATCATTTTACAATAGATTTTTTTTTCGTTAGACGTACCTTTAAAAATAAAATATAGTTTTGTATTATTTTGAATTAAAATTCGTTTTATTTATATGAAGTTTTATTGAATAAATAAACATTTTTTCAAATTTTGTTTTCAGTTTTTAAAAATCCTGTTTTATTACTTGGTATGTTGCGATTTTTTAAAAAAAATTGAATAACGTTTTATAATAAGTTATGTTTCCTTCGAGGCTTTATGGTCTGAAATAAACGGTTTATTGTGATTCTCATTAGTTGTATATTTTCTCCAATTATTATTTTTATATTTATGTGCGAAATAGCATATTTACTATGAATAACTTTTTAAAATTATAATTATTAAAAATAACTATTAGTTGTTTTTGAGAAGATTCATGTATTTTTGTCAGTGATGAAAATTGAAATATTAGACTGATAATATAATAAAACAATTTTTAAAATAGTTTAAATTTCTCTAGTGATTTAACATTACATTTTTTATTAACTGTTTATCACAACTTTATAAGTTCATTTGTAATAAGCCCACAACCTAAATATAATTGTTAGGATTTTATTTTTGGCAAAATTTGTATTATTGCATTTATTGAATACCATTAAACATTTTATTGATTGTAATAGGATGTTTTGCACACTACGGCCGATGAAATTACTCGCTCTATTAAATATTATAAATATATTCTTATATATACGTGATGTATACATTTTTAGATAAACATTAGCTTTAGCAGGACGATACATATCACTCTGGCGGAATAATTTCGAACTACAATGCAAAGTTTTCAGCAATACATATAATAAATTCCACAAAAATGGTGACACTATTGCAAAGAGTCCTGAATGAAAGTTCCTACAGATAGGATGAAAACAAGGCATTGCTGGTACCAAATTGCCATTTTAGCTTCATTTTGCATGCAACCCTAGGTTCTCTACATTTTGTGTAAGGATATCTGTGTCATCTCGATCCACAGTTCTGGTGCATAGCAAGAGTGCATATATGTGTTGTTATAAATTCTGCGTAGGTTATTGTATGCACCCCATCTATCTGTAATGATATGGGTCCCTGGCAATATGTATTGTTGTATAAAGGATTCAAGAGTAGCAGCCACTCTATCCCGAACCTGTCATGAAACATTTTCTCGACTCCTCTCTACCCAATGATCTTTTTACCATTCTCCTCAATATTATCTATGAAAATATTTAGTCTCGTCGACTTCTACAATTAGTGGCACTCCATCATTATCGAATCCACTGAACTGCAGTGGATTTCCCTGTATCTTGCACATTTGTCTCTTTAAAAATTTGCCCAGTTTATGATTACTTGGTACTTATACCAGTTTTGTGGTCAGTGTAATCTTGCTGCATATTATTTGCCCAATAGAAGACTAGAAGCACAAGGATTTGCAGGAATAGATGACTTTTAGAAATAAAGAGCCATATGGATATATGGTGGCGGCATAATCTGTATTGCCATTTAACACCATCTATGCCTTTGGCATATCTCACCAGTGAACACTATTGCAATGCTGACATAGGATATTGTACTTTAGCAGCCGCCTCCTTTCTAATCATCTCATTGCCAATTCCGATGTTTGAAGGTCATCCATTGACTGCCATGAACATTAAGATTCTGTGTGAATAGCCAGATGATCTAACATTTCACTTACTGGTATGATAAGTGTTGCACAATTTACACTGCTCTAACCTTATTGCAGTTAGTAGTTAAGTAATGCGATTCTCACATGAGTTCTCTGAATGGATTTCAAGCATCAGATAGTATCTGTACAATTACTTTATCAAAGTACCAAGTTTACAACTACAGATATTGTCAAAGTACCAACTTTACAACTATAGGAAAAAAAAAAGTAATTTGGAAAAAGTTTGAAATTATTCCGCCAGAATGCATATATTTCAGCTTACTAAAGCCAATGTTTACCCATTCTTATATGTAATATTTTCATTAAGATTAATTATCCTGCGAAATTACTACAAAAAACACGTACATACATATGACAATCTTGTTCAATGCATATCAAAGTTGTCTAAATATTTGATTTCAAAAATATGTTTTTAATTATAAATGAAGTGACTTTGAGAAGCAGTCATGAAATAATTGAAGTTATTTTCATGTACACCCATTAAATTGCCATTATTTTTAGTATTAAGAAAGTAAATTTATAACACTTCATGATGAAAAAAAGATCTTGCTTTAGTTTATTATTAGTATTTACAAATTCAAGTGATATTAATCAAACACATTCTACTTGATGCAACATTTTCTTTGTGATTGATAAATGCTGTGTCAAATTTGATTACCATTATTTTCGCTGTAATTTACTAAAGTTTCATTTTTAGAAATAATCAAACTTTTTCTGTCATTAGCAATCATTTATAAATAATTATTGCTAATTTTTTTTAGTACAGCTTTTAATTGAGTATTTAATTTTGTATAATCTTAAGCAGCACTAAATCAACTATGACCATTATTTCTGTGATATCTTATTGACCTCATGCTGTTAAGGATATGTGTATATATATATGTATATTGGACACATAAACCTTAATACACTCTGGACATTTATTTGTTTTAATCTTTTGTTAACCTAATTTCACATTTGATTGATATATTTATAGGGTAACTACATCAAAGCAAAGGCTTTTTATATTTATATATAGCCAGTATATACAGACAGTATTTTAATATTTTGTTATGTTAAAATTATATTGAAAGGTCTCATGGAAAATAGTTAGTACATATTTATAATCTGGAATTCTAATTCAGGCCTAATGAAATTTGGACATTTTTTCATATAGTAAACTGACTTCAATTTTTTAAAATCTTAAATATATATATATATTTTTTTCAAAATCTATCGAAAATAGTACATTTTTTTTTTTTTTAGTGAATAATAACTACATTTGTTTATGATTATTGTGTATGTTTTTTATTTAGTTAAATAATAATGTTTGATTTTAATCTCGTTAAAATGTGTTAATGATATACAGATATAAAGTATATATCTATATATTTAAAAAAATATCATTAGATTTGTATTGTAATAGTGGTCTTAAAAACACAGTTGAATATCACTAGAGAAGAACATATTGCAAAATTATGAATTTCTTGAATTGACTAGCCTAATGACAGTTTAATTAAGGCTATTAGAATTACAAAATATTAAAAAATAGATGTATTGAATACTGAATTTTAATTCTATGAGCAAAATAGAAGAAATAATAAATATTTTAGATGATAGTGGTATAGGTATTATTTAAAGTCTAAGAACAAAAGTGAGTTTTATAAATATTATTAGAGTAGTAATTTCCATGTCATCTGGTATTTCAAACAGTATTTGGAACATGGTGAAATAGAATATGTATATAAAGAAATTAGAAAAAAGTATGTAAATGGTTTTATAATGATAATGAGAGATCGGAACACTATAGTCAAACAGAGAAGAAATAATAAAATTGTTGGAGACATCAATTGAAGATAAGAAATAAAAGATTAAAGATGGGTAAAATTTTAATTTTTTGTAGAGGGCGTAATATGGTAAGCATATTGAATAAATAATGGAAGGATCAAATTTTAATTAGTTTATGGTTTGAATTAAAATACATTGAGAAACAGTATTAAAATGCATTTGATATAGATTTATATAATAATTTAATGATAACTGAGTTCAAATAATCATTTAAAAGAATGATTAAGAACTGAGGGAAAAAAGCCAAGACAATTAATAAATTAAAAGAATATATTGAGAAAAGTTTTAGAGTTACTGGATAAGAAAATAAAGATAAATAATATTTGTTTAATTGATTCCAATAAAAAATGAAATTTTTTAAGTAAGAGAATAAAAAATTTTAAGTTATTTTTAATGATATGACATGTAAAATGATAGTGACAAGAACATAGTAAAATATGAAACTTATGGAAGATAAAAATATGTATAGAAGGTTAACAGTGAATTGAGCTAGGAGAGTGGCTAGAAATAAATTTTAAGAAAGTAGAAGAGTTATAAAGAAAACAATTAGATGAGAAAAGTGGTATTGCAATAATGGAGTAATGATTGAAGATAGTATAATAGAAAATCAGCAAGTGTTAATAAAAAGAATATTATTATACTTAACAAAATGTAATGGGAAGCTAGTTATGTCAAATGGTAATTTATAGGATTATATATTATGGTAACTAACTTTCAAGCTATTGATGTTCAAACCAAGCATTCTGCATTATTTTAGAATTATAATATTCTTTTCAGACTACTGATTACATTTCCAGTTACATGATCTAATTTTAGATGGTAATTAAAAGGTACAGCCTGCTAAATTTATACCTATAACTGATAAGGGCCATGCTACTTGGGTCCTATCTTTTAATAAAGAGCTATCTACATATTTAAGTCTAATCTTTTTGCATTTTATTTTTTATTAACTCTTCTCTATTATTGCTTTTGGATAATCATAAACTCAAGGAATGATAATCATATAAACTAACTGCCCAAAATAGATATGAGATGAGAATTAGCCAGGTTAACAAATTAACAATACATTTATTAGTGTACATAAACAAAGAAATTGATACAAACTATATCATGATTATATATATATATATATGTATGCAAATTGCTTTAAATGCATAATTTTTGCCAAGTATATATTCGTTTTTTAGTAAAATCCTAGTTTTATTTTTATTTATTTCATTATTTTCCATCAGTATTCATGGAATTACTGTTCATTAAGTTATAAACTTGACAGTTTGATTTATTTCACCTGACAATTTAAGTTTTAAATATAAAAGAAAAAGAAAAAATATTAGCACTAAGAAAAAAAAACATTTTCATCTTTATGTACAAAATCTCAATTTTCTTTCATAAGAGACGACAACACTATTTTCTTACTCTAAAATATATGTACAAAATAGTAACCCTCCTGTAAATTTACAAATTGTTTATGTTTCAAATCTATGCCTTTTTAAATTGGAATAATTAAATTTCCTATTGATAACTTGTATCTTGATGTTTTCTAAGCATTTTTACAGATCGTTTATTTTCTATCTTCAGTAATCCAGTTTATATATCTGCATATGAAAAACATACAATTTCACTGATGACATTTTTAAGATAGACTATTCTTGATCTGCCTCTCAGTCTTCTTCCTTAAATTTTGCTTTCCAAAATGTTTTTTATAAACCTATCATGCCTTACACTATGACCCTAAAACTTAATTTTTCCCATTTTTATCATATTCAGTATTTCTCTTTTTATTTCAAGTTCTATTAATATTTCATCATTAGTCTTCTTTTCCATTCGAGTTGTTCTAGTTTCCATTCCTTTCAATCTTTTTCTTTCTTGTTTTTCCAAGGACTATGTCTCACAACCACAAGTCAATATATTCCAAATGGTTTTAATAAATTTCATTCTATTATTTGCATCAATAATTTTATTTAGGAGTAAATTTTTATTTATTTTGAAAATCATGTTTTGCTACCATTATTCTTTTAATCTCACTAGTACAGTGTCATCACAAATCATATTTCCCAGATAACAACATTTCTTAACTTATACTAAAAGTATATTATTTATCTACACATTAATCAGTCTTTTTATTTTCTGTCAGCCTATCACCATCACATTAGTCTTATTAACATTTAATTTAAAAATTTCTATAAGCTTATTGAATATTCTAAGCATAACATTCATTTTGTTTTCTGAGTCTGCAAAAAATGGTATATCATCTGCATAACAAATTGAACATATATTCATTGGTACATACATGGTCTGCTACCTTAGAATATTCTGACCATTAATTTTAATTTCTTTAATTTTCTTTTTTATAATCATTATATTCTCAATAAGTTAATTGAATAAGTAGGGTGATAATGGATAACCTTGCTTCACACCTCTTTTTATATTGGCATTAGTTTTGCAACTATTTATAACTATTTCTGTATTTTGATTAATAAAACTTATTCTAATAAAAATTCTAAGATTATTGATTTTGCAGAATTTGAGTTTTGGAAATTATTTTTCTTCTTAATGCTATATTTCAAGTCTGTTTTCTACTTCTTAGTAAAAATTATAATCCTTTTCTAAAATTTAAAATAATTTATACTAATAAAAATCATTTTTCTTTTACTTTATTGTGTAAAATTTTTTTTTTCTTCATAGTAGTAATCAATCTTTTAATTCTACTTTTCAGAAAACTCTGAAATTATCCTGTTCATGTATCTCCCATATTTACCAATGGTACTCATTGATATCATTAATTGACAGTTTTACAGTCTTTCTTTTGGAAATTTTTTTTTCTTGACGTTATATTTTTATTCTGTTTTTTTTTTTTTCATAGTGAAAATTAAAATGATCCAAAAACAAAAATAAACTTAAGCTAATAAAAAATCTTTTTTTTTTCAGTTTCTCACTTTAAAATTTTTTTTTGTTATTAAATCAATTTTTCAAAAAGATACAGAAATGTTTTGCATATGTGCATTCTGTCAACCAATAGTATTTTATACATTTTCATTCATTGACAGTTTTTCAGATTTTTCATTTAATTTTTCCCCACAACAATATTCAGTTTTCTAACTCAGATTGACAGTCTTATGGCTAAAATTATACATAATCAGCAAAATAATTAAAAAATAATAAACACAGTATATTTTTTCTACTAAAGATATAAATAACAAATAAGGATCATTCCATATCAAGAGATCCAATCAAAAAACCCAACCATCTTCATTTTGTTTTTTCCAAATTTGGCTCATCATTTAAGCAAATATAATAATAATAAATTTTTTAAAAAATTTTTTTGCTTGATATGGTTTTGAAGTTATTTACAATTTCTAGAAAATTATAATTTTGTGCTCATATGCAGTTACATAAAAGATTATTCAAATTAGAATTAAGATGAAATACAGCAAAAAAACAAAACAGATTGTGGCTTATTTTTTAAGACTTGTATGATATATAATGTTTCTAATTGTTTATTTTTTTTCAGTTTTTAATTCAAGTTCTTCATTTGCTAAAAAAAAAAATAAATCAAAAAAGCACTCTAAAATTATGGAAAGTTACATTATGGGATCATATTTTTTATTTTTGAAAGATATACAAACAGAGAAACATTTGAATAACAATTTGAAAATTTAATGCAAATTTTGAATTATTTTAGATTACTTCCATTTTAAAGCAAAGAACATGCTTATACTATTATGAAAGAAAAAGCGAGATAAATTAATTGGAAGTGATATCTAAAATCTTTGCAATATAACATCCATTTAATAACTTTGATTTTATTCTACGTAACTCCTATTTAAAATATAATAGAAAAATCTTAACTAATTGTGTGTCTTTATTCATGTTTGCATTGTTAGAGTTAAATGCTATTTAACCAAACTTAACTGTCCTTTGCAAGTAGTTTTGAAGAATCATGCTTGTTGTATTCATTTTTTTTTCCAGAGGTAGTTAAGTGTAAGAAATTCAATAAGAACTTGTGATACTCCAAGTTTATCTCAGAATTTATTGAGTACTCAAAAGAAGGAACAGGACTTTTAGAATGAAGAAATTTCATCATATTAGTTGTTTCTTCGTAATCAAAATCATCCAAGTCACCAATGATATTGTATTCATATTTTACATATCCTTTTACTTCGGCTAATGTGAGAGTGTGTTTCAAAACTTATCCTGACAAATTAAATGTATTTGAATTTTTTGCTCTTTGAAATACTTTCGTCAGTAAAACTATTTGGTATAGAAAGAATCAGATAAAACACCTGATACCCGATATTGGATTTGCATTAAAAAAATGCTCTTGAAGCAATTTCTCTCATTTTATATGTTTTTGTTTGAAGAAAAATAATTCCATATTATCAATATTGGACTTAGCCTTTGTAAACACCTGATAAGTGTCACATTTTGCTGTTCATAAGATTGATGGAAACTTGCTTTTGCAGTGATTCTTTTGTTAGTTTTCCCCAAACCATCATATATTCTTTAATTATGGGCTTTATATAGAAATGTCACTGAGCCTTGATTCCAAAATCACTTATATTGGGACTTATATTTGAATTTTTTTTTTCTATTTTTAAACTGTGCAGCAGACTCATCTGGAAAGTAATTTATCTTTTTTAATCTATATTGATCGTGATTTTAAATAAGAGATAAGTTTGTTATAAAATAAATGATCAACAACTTCACGATGGTTAATGTACAGTGATGCAAACAATATTTTTACATGATCATAATTTTTGTAGAATTTTTGTTCCATTGAAAAGACTGGGTCTCAGTTTTTTAAAACAAAAATATAATTTAATGCAAAATCAAATGATACTACAGCTTTTTTTTTTTTTGACATATTCTTTTGATTAATTGTAATGATAATATTATTTTTGGGTATGTCTTTTTAAAATTCTGCAATTTTTTCTTTTGATTTGATGTCTCAAATGTATATTTATCAACAGAAAGCTTTTGTTTGTAAGTAATATGTTCTGTTATTTTACAAACTTAATATTTTCTTATTTAAATTATTCAGCACAAGAACATAAAGCACATTCATTGGCATGGGATTCAGTACCTGCTTCATCACATATTATTTTTGCTAAACAGTCATTAATGTATTATCACTGAGTCTAACACTTTAAATTGGACATTTTAATTTGTTACAAAACACAGATTGAGTAACTAGCACTTTCTTCAGCTATGAAATAGTGTTTGAATCATAGATCAGGAAATTAAAAAAAAATTCTTCAGGAGAAGATTTAGTTTTGAACAGCATTTTAAAATTCCCCAATATCGGTCTTTTTTGCACATGTATTCTAATTTTTTCACTTAATTTCACTAAAACAGTTTTTTCCCAGGCATAAATAATACACCATTTCCTGTCATTATATTTGATCTATACAAATAAAAAATATGATTGAAACTTGTCATAAATGATGCTGAGATAAATATGTTGAATTATTTTTTTGTGAAAAAATTTTACAGTTCTGGTTATGAGAAACTCGTGGTCAAAATTTTTATCACATCATCTTGAAATTAAAAACTGAAAAAAAAAAGTATTGATGTTACATATAGAAAAGCCTAAAAAATAAGCTACAATTTAGTGCTTTCTTTACCCCTTCACTTATAATTCAAGTAATCATTCCTTGTATGATTGCATATGAACACAAAATTGCAATTTACTGGAGATTTCTACAACTATAAATTAAAATTACATTAGGTAAAAAATTTTTGATAGTAGATTTGTTGAGCTGAATTTGAAAAAATTCAAAGTGTTCAGGTTCAAAATTGTTAAATACAGCATCATTTGGCACAAAATGATTTGAAAGTGAATTAAATTGATAACTTATGCAAAAAATATATTTACCATTCTAATGTTAATTGTATACTTTTGCTTTTGTTATGACAATTTTAATTTAATGAAAAAGTGTGTTAGCTGCACAATTTATTCATTCTGTAAGTCTTCAATATGGCAGATATCTGTGCATTAAATTTTATGACATACTTTTAGCATTATATGCTTCAGAGCTGCAGGAAATGTTGGAGGAGTTATCAGATGAAAGTAGGAAAGTAGGATTAAAGATAAATGTTAAAAAGACTAAAGTAATGTTTAATCGATTTGCTCAAAATATGAAAATAAAGATTGATTATGATGAATTAGAAGAAGTTAACAGTTACAAATACCTTGGTCAGATTATTAATACAGATGGAAACATAATGGAGGAAATTAATCATAGAATTAAACTTGGTTGGAGTGCTTTTGGTAGAAATAACTTGGTACTAAAAGGAAATATGCCTATGTGTTTGAAAAGGAGGGTTTTTAACAAATGTGTTTTACCAGTTCTTACTTATGGATCTGAGACTTGGACACTTAATAGAAGAGCAATACAGAGACTTCAGACCACTCAAAGAAGTATGGAGAGATGTATGTTGGGAGTAACAAGAAGAGATTGAAAACGCAATGTATGGGTAAGAGAACAAACAGGTGTGACTGAACTCATTGAAAAAATTAAAAGATTGAAATGGAGTTGGGCTGGACCTATTGCTAGAAGAGATGATAACAGATGGACAATTGAAATTTTAAACTAGATTCCAAGAGATTGTAAAAGATCCAGAAGGAGACCACATGTGAGATGGATGGATGAAATAAGAAAGTGTGCAGGGGTGATGTGGAGAAGAGAAGCTAAAGATCGGAGAAGATGGATTAAACTTGGAGAGACCTTCATCCTGCAGTGGATTGATAATGGTTATATGATGATGATGATGATGAATGTAGAGATATCAAAAATATCTCTCTCAAATATAATCAAATCAGAGATGTGGGTATTATATGGCCTCTTAAAAATTTTCTATATTTGATCACTTGGCAAGTGTTATACAAACTTTTATAGAATTTATCATGGAATGATTTTTCTGTATTCATATAGATTGTAATCTCTTCTATCATTATTTGATTGAAAATTTCTATCATTTTAAACTCCTCCATAGTCTATATTGCTTTTCAATTTTTTTTTGACAGTTTCTACATCACTTTTGTATTCATTTACAATTATTGCATCCATTTGGATTTTTTTCATAATTTCTAGTTATTTTAATCTCTTCTTCAAACTTTGCAACAAGTGATAAACCTTCAAGTATTATTACATCAACTGGAAAGTGTTTTTTAATTTCTACACTAGTTTTGAATTCATTTACAGACTCTAATATTAATTTTATCAACTTTAAACTAATCTATAATGTTTCCTTTGGTTTCAATATTAATTTTAGATTTTTATATAATGTTCACATTATAAATTCTGTGTAATGTCAACATTAGTATGATGGTTATAAATCTTTGATAATAATTAGCTTAATCTACAATGTTTATATATTTTTTAATGATTATTATAAATCTTTTACAATAACTTTAGCTTAATGAACAATGTTTATATTTTTTAAATTGTCTATAGTTTAAAAATTTGTCTGAAATCATTTATTTATATCTATATATGTTTGATTCATAGTCACCAATTTTCTATATACTGTAATTAATTCCTGATCATTTTTTCTTCTAGCACTAGTTATAGTTTTTGCATGTTTTTTTATCTTTTTTTTTTTTGATTACTAATACTAAATTTATTATTTTTTAATAGGATGTAAAGACTTTGAAATCAGATTTTCATGAAAGTTTTATCTGGATACTATTTAATATTTAATTGTTTTTATATAACTTGTTTATTATTATCCTTATTTTCTGTCTTTTTGTAATATATTGCTATTGAGTTTAATTATTTTTTTTGGAAATTGATTTTTTCTTGCTAATAATCCTCTTGGTTTCTAATTCTCTTGTCTACCTATTGCTTTCCATATGTGTGACAGCAATATCTCCAAGTATGTGGCATTATAAATTACTTTGGACTCTTAGATATGTGTAACTATCAGACATATTGAATTTCTAAGTATATAAAAATATCTTTGCCTATTTTGTTTACAAGGCATCCGTTGTATTCAAATATTTAGTTGGCCAGTCATTTTATGTATAATAAAATAAATGGAAATGTGTTGATGGATAGAGGCATACATATATTGCTAAACTTTGACCTAGTGGTAATTCTAATGATTGTGATGTTCTTCTATAATCCAAATATCTCAATTATAAGAATAAAGTATAGAGATGAATTGTCTATATAATTAGATTCCTATGAGCACTTATGTATATGGTATACTTGTTTTACTATAAATATTTATATCATTATTAATCAGACAATACTTTAAAGAAAGCATTGGGTTTACCAAATCCTTTAAATATTTTCTTTTCCATATATATCTGTAACTAGCTTGACTAAATCATTAAGACTCAGATAATGTAATACATAAGAATTAAGGAATAAACATTTAACATAAGACTCATAAAGATTAATAATAATTCATAAAATGTAATTACTTCGACAAAGGTATAAGCTAAAATTTTTATTTCAGACTGCATAAATAATTCTGAAGTTATAATCAAGATCAAGTTAGCACAAGGTTCTTTAATATATAATTTTTTGTTCCTCTTTTATTTATTTATTTTTTGTTAAGTAATTGATTTTAATAAAAAAAGTTTTCTTTGGAAAAACTTTTATATAACTGGACTAAAATCTATAAGTTTTAAATAGTTGATAAAATTATTTTTCTTTTAAAACTAAAACTTATTAGTGATTGTATCTATGCTTATATTTATTAATTGCATACACATATTTAACATTCAAAGATATATAACAAGATAATATTAACATTTTAATATAATTAATAGAAGTTAAGTATTCTTTTTAAATATTAGAATGACAGGTTTAAATTAACTTAGAAATACAAATATTGTGATGACAAATTTATCTATTAAATTTTAATATCTTTTTTTTCTTGACAAAATCCATGGTGATGTAGGTTTATTTACAATGTGTATTTCTCCCTGTGTTTAATTTTATTTTGGCAAAGTTATTTTCTGGCATAAATTCAATAATTTTCCAGTGCAAATAATTGATAGTTCAGGGATTTGATTAATGAAGCTTCAAAAATTTATTTGATGAGTGCAGGTTATTCTGAATTAAGGTCATGCAGATGATGATAACTATCCCTTCTAAGCATAAAGCAGTCAGTCCAAGTCTTGTTCTTTTTGGTGAGTTAGCTTGGATGTTTTTTCCCTCTAGTTTATTATTAATTAGAAACCATTATTATTATCTTTAAATTCTGATTTTAACTGGAAAACACATATTAACAAATAATTTAATTTTCTCTGCCTGTTATAAGCCCCCCCCCCCCCAATAAATAGATAAAACATTTTATTCAGCCAAACAAACAATTTTTTCTCTTCAAATATTTTGTTTTCAAACTCTTCATTTCACAGTCTATCTCATTATTTATTAATTCAAAAGTTTTTGTTCATTTTAATTAAATTGGGAAAGTATTTATTTCAAAAAATATTTAAAATTTTCTTTTTTAAATTTTAATTATTCTAATACAAAATTAAATAAATATAATTTTATTTTATATCTTTTTATCAGAAATTTTTTAATTATCATTTTTTCCTTTTTAAATATGTATGTACATATACAATTAAAATTTTATATATGATAGTCCAATCTAATTTACAAAATGCCTTTTAAAAATAATCAACAGTTATTTCTAAGAACAGTTCTTCAATGAATACACAAATGATTCTAGATTAATAATACTTGTATGTTTGAAGAAAAGTAGTGATAAAAATAATTTCTGCTAATGTAAACTGTATATATAAGTTAATTTATATAAGGTTTATTCTTGGATTTTAGTATCACTCAAAAGCTTGGAATTATATGGAACAAATATGGCAAGCCTATTGCATATACATTATATTAATTAATACAAAAATATTGTAGTTATTACATAATATATAATACAAATTTTGTTTGGGAAATTGGCAGAGATGCATATAAATTCTGAAAATTGTAACACTGCAAAGAGTGTTTGGGCATAGACATTAATTGATCATTGCTTAAAAATACATGTGTATAAGTTACAAAATTATAAATATTAAATACCTAAAGTTAGGGTTAGAAATTGGCACTGTTGTAATAAAAATTGCTAAATGATGCCATTACTGTAAGTTGCTACTGCAATACACCTTTTGAAATACAAACTGTGCAAAGTTACTTGAATGATTTCAATCAAAACTTATTTAAAAATAATTTTAATTACTTAACTATCCTCTCTAATTCATTAGTCATCAAATTTGTGAACATATTAATTTTCATTACAAATGATCTTTATCAGATAATATAGAGTTTTTCAAATCTATTAAATCAATAAAATTTTTACTTATATAATACTGTCTTCAGAAATATTTTTTTTTAAAAAAGAAAAATCATTCATTATGCAATTAAAATTATTTATACTAATTTTAAACTAGTAATTTATAAGTAAAATAGTTAGATGAGATGAATCTCATATAGTGAACATAAGAAAACTTATGCTATATATATATGCATATGTGATTATAGTTTATTGGGTAAACTAAAAACAAAAAGTAATATGTAAAAAAAAGTTTTTTTTAAAATAATGTTTTTATTTTAACAGTACTAGCCAATTAAAAAATAGAAAAATAAAGTAATCTGATTAAAGAGTAGGAAAAAACTGAATCTTGGTTAATTTGCCTTTCTTGGTAAATATTAAAGATGTTAAAAATCTAGACTTGGTATGAAACAATTGGAAATTGTAGAAATATTGTCATTTCAAAAAGGCATTTGAAGGCTCAAATAAATCATAAAAATCAAAAAGACCTCAAATATTTTTATGAAATGATAATATTCCTGCAATTTCCAATTGTTTTATAACAAGTCTAGATTTTTAAGATCACTGATATTTTCCAAGAATGGCAAATTAATCAAGGTTCAGTTTTTTCTACTTTTTATTCGGATTACTTTGTTATTTTTCTACTTTTTAGGTGGCTAGTACTGTTTACATAAAAGCATTATTTAAAAAAATTATTTTCTCTTTACATATGTTATTTTTTTACCATTTAGTTATAAACTTAAAAAAAATCTGTAATAGTCATGAAAAAAACCCGATTAAGACAATGTACGAAAACTTTTGAACCAAAATAACTTATTTATTAAATCATTTATCTTATTAAACTTTTTTTATTTAAAACAAAAAATAGATAAAACTAAAAAAAAAAAAAGAATTTTTAATTTAATTACTTTGACGTACTACTATTTTATCCTCTAAAATTAAATTATGATTATAAAACTTTTATATTATTGACAAAATGTAACTGCCGAATTGTTTTTAGGCTAATGAGCTATGTGAAATAAGATAACAACTTGGACATGATGCAAACAAAAATAAATTTTATTAAATCATTTATCAAACTTTTTTCATTAAAAACAAAAAAGGGTTAAAAAAAATTCAGCCAGAGCAAAATTAAAAAATATAGACATACAGACAGAAATATACCCAAAAAATGTATACATATAGATAGGAACATACACAGCTAAGGGGAAGTTAATACAAAAGCATATAAAACAGATGCTAAATTAAAAGTTTATCAATAATGAAATATTTTATTTTTGTATATGCTAAATAAATTTTTTCAGAAGGATTTTTTTATTTTATGAGTTGACTAAAAAAGAAAATGTAAAGAAACTTTCTTAAGAATAGGATGTCATCTGTAAGTCTAATAAACAAAGCAAATATCTTTAATAAGTAAACAACAACAAAAAATACATTTATACATTTTTTTCTTTTCCAATTTTTATTATTCTGTTAAAATGTTAAAAATAAATTATTAAAAAATTTAGCACATTAAAAAAAAAGGGAAGACTAATAATGATGTGTCTTTTATATTGCTGTGTATTTAATTTTTGAACTGAAATAGTTCTAAAACACATTCAAATGGCTTATCATACAATATACATAGTTTATATGCTTAAATTGATTGATTAATATAGTGATGAACTTTCATAAATCCCATGAGATATTTTTGATTGTATGTGCAATATTATATATATATAACCCCTTCTCCCACATACATTTCATTTTGTAATTCTGTGAATTTCAATTCCCAGAAATACAAAATTTCATTTATCAGAATAGCAATCTGTAAATAAAATCTGTTTTCTCACATCTTTAATTATGTCTTATGTATACATAGGCAATAAAAATTATTTTAGATTTCTAAGAAGCTATTCTCACACACATCATTGCAATGAAAATTTCTGCAGTAGGATAGCTATCATCCATATTTTTTGCCTGTTCAACAAGTTTCTTAAGTACTCCCTTGCTGTTGAATATGCAGAGACTAATTCTTTCATCATTCTTCAAAATTTATATGTCTTCATTAGAATAAAAATTTTAAAATATTAAAATGTATTTTTACTTTTTTTTTTTATTGAATCATTTTGTTGGTTCTGAATGAAGTAAATCAATGTAGAAAACACTAGTACCTGAAGAGTATTTAGAGTTTAGTATCTATTTCAAATAAAATACTAATATTTTATCTTTAATGAAAAAATCTCTCTTCTAAATAGTTGTGTAACCATTTTTGATAGCTGATGTTTAATCTTGTGAATATACAGTTTCATCTTTGTGCCACTTTTTAATTACTCAATTTAAACATTCTAAAGTTTGAACTTGTCTGTCTGTATAGGTATAATACTGGATCAGCAATCTATATGCTGTTTGATTCTTATCAATTACTTAAAGTTTTTTGTAACTGGTTTATAACTAATGTTACAAATTGTCAGCATCAAGAAACAAACATAAATAATATATTAAAATAGAAAAGGCTTAACTTTCATATTCCATTCTCATTATTCTTTTAAAAAAATACTTTTTCTAAATAAAGATTAAAAGTAGAGTGAATTTTATTGTCTTCCAAATATATCTATATTGTGGCAATATGAAATCTTTCTTCATGGTTTTATTTTGACTATAAAAAGCCATAATGGTTTGATTTAATTTTATATATTTTTAATGAGTGAATTTGCTCTCAAAAATAGATGGAAAATTAATGTATTAAATGTCCATATTAAATAAATTTAATGTCTTAAGGTATCATTTTAACATTAAAGAACAACCTAAATAATATCTTAATATTGTAGTAATTTTTAGCCAACAAATTATCTAATGTTTTCAAATTTACGTTTTAATAAATAACAAATATTTTCTGGACAAATAGACATAATTTTTTTATTATAATTGAGCTTAGTAATATTTTAATAATAATATAGTAATAGGATGCCTTTCTAAAAGAATTATTAGATGGAAAATTTATGAATCATGGAATAAAATAAAATAAAATTTTTTTTACATACCTTATACATCATTTATTTTAAATTTCAATAACTTTTTTATATTCATTTCATGTTCAAACTATAATGTACACTATATATTTGAAATTAAGTTTAATATATATTTTAGAGAATTAATGATTAAATAACAGCTTAATCAGTCTGATTCACTAGGATATCAAAGATGAACGGGCTTCACGATAAGTACTACTCAAGTACTAATCATTTAAAAATAAAAAGAATTTTATTCTGAATTAAAGTTCCTTAATTAAAAATATAAAATATATCTTTTTAAACAAAATGAACATTTTATTTAAAAAAGTAACTTTATTTGCAGAATTGTATTTTTGATAAAAATGTCTATAATAATTAAATATTTATAAATATTTGACTTAACAATTAACACTTAGCAAATAGGTAAAAAATAATTTATATAAAATTAATTTATAAACTTTTATTATTGTAGTTGCATAGGTCTTATGGAATATCAGTCATCAGAAATAGAAAATTACCATTGTCCTGACTGTGAACTTCAACATGGCCCAAGTATTCGTAAGATTAATTTTATTATTTATATTGTAAATTTATGTATATAAATGTATTGTATATAAGTTCTCTACCCAAAGATGCAAGTGGAAATAACTAGGCAAGTGGACAGTACAACCAAGCAATTTGACCATCTTTGATAGTTACTCGCCATTACTTTCCTCTCTTTTAATATTTCAGTATCTAGAACTACATTATAAACTAATTTTCTTATATCTTTAAAATTTATAATATATCTAATATACATATTTATTTTTGAAATGGATCAGTTGTATTGCAATTTTGCAGGCATTGATACGTTGTGAAATACAAATAAATACAGCCCAATGGTTGTACAGCTTGACATTAAAACAGCTTTTGACTCCATATCAATTGATATTCTCATATAAACTTTGGAAAATTTACTAACATATCTAATTCTATTTTGATAAAAAAATCAAGTCAGATGTCACATGACCTAATTTACTAAAGGCTCATGTTTGCAAATGTTAAGAGCTTATTTTGCAAGCTCTATATATAATAACTAATTCTATTTTATAAGTTCTATCTTTTCCAAAGACTTTATCATGTGGTTGAGTGTTAGTATTCATTCATTTATAGTTAAAATCTTCAAAGCGCATGTGCAACAGCGTAATGCTGTGTTAAATATTACAGTTTACAAACATCGCGCTATAAAAAAAAAAAAAGATTTATTTATAAGTTCTTACAAATTTACTTATAAACAGGGAAATACATATTACTTTAAATGAAAAAATGTCTCTCATTTAACCCAAACCAAACAATACTTCAAGAATCATTGCTTAGTGCTTTATTATTTACAACTTACATAAACTAATTCCTCAGCAACATAGAAAAACATCTTCCAGACATCTATATTCTCACATTGGGTCATAGTATAACCTGCATAGCATACATGGACGATATTGCAGTTTTCCTTACAACAACAACAACAATAAAAAAAAAGAAATTCAGATATTAGTAAAAATCATGAAAGAATTTACCAACTTCCATAAATTTGAATTCAATTTATGGTATTTATACATAGATATAATATACTCAAACACATTTCTTGGCTTACCAACTGCATATTTAAGTTTTCCTTTCTATTGAGCAATATGGCAAATACAAAATAAATTGTTACAGTCAACAGAACATCTAATATCATCATTTTCAAAGGCATACCTCTCATTTTATTTTAAGGTAGCTCTTATCAACATAATTATCATTACAATGATAATATATTACTTATCTATCATAATCTTTACAAAATTATTCATCTCAAATATTTATTCATTGTTCAGAAAGCTCTTGTGGAGAAAGAAAACAGTTGCAATTTCATTCAGAAAATTACAGTTTTATAGTACTCAAAATGAATTAGAACTACACTCAAATTAGGTATATAGAATCCAAAAATCTATTCACCTTATGACAGCCATGAAAAGATTATTTCCACATCTAAGGTAACACCAGCAGGCAAGATTCCTTCATACATAAAACATCTTATAAATAACTTCACAAACTTCTAACTTCTTGTCAAAAACTTTATTTCCATATATAAACTATATGAACATATATATATTGTGACGACCACGTAAAGTCGTCGACACACATATATATTTATTAATAAAATTAGAAAGTAATAAAGGTGAAATAAATTAGCTAATAAATTTTTTTTAAAAAAAGAAAGGAAGGAAAAGAAAAATTGAAATTCTAATGTCAAAATTACTGTGGATTTTGTAATAGTAAGAGAAGGGGAGGGGGGCTGCATAAATAAAGAAATGCGTCTCTTTCTCTCTTATAAGTCAAATGCTAGAAATTATTTTTGTTTATTGTGGGAGAGGGGAAGTGGATGCATAAAAAAAAATGCGTTTCTTCTCTCTTTTAAAAAATATATTATAACAAATTAAAATAAATGTAAAACGTAAATGTGAAAGAAAAAAATGAATGAATTGTAAACTTTAAATAAAATAAATGTAATATGTGATATATAAAAAGAAACAATATGGCCGTAGGTGTGAAAGTCTGTTGGACAAATTAAATTCCACGGACAAAGAAATGTTATCAACGGAAGATCTTTGCCTGATCTGTTAAATTAATTGGGACTTACATTCCAGCCACTAATTAAATAAAGAAACATAATGATAAGAATTGGTTGGAAATCTAAGTCTTAATTAAAAATTTGAAAAACAACGAACAAAGAAAGAGATTAATAAAATTACAATTTTTATCTGGCATTGCTAGTAGAGACTTTAGAGAAGCAACAGCTAAAAAAAAAATGGAAGAAGTGCGTGGCTAGTGGCGTTAAAGGGACGTAGGTTCGGATTCGAGCCGTCTCATCACTGACTCACAATGTAAGATCTTTGCCTGACCTGCTAGAGGGACCGCCGCTTCTGTAGCTGTCGATGAAACTCAACCTAAAGAATCAACCAGCAAACTGGATGAAAATAACCCCACAAACGGAGGAAGTTAATGGAGAACCTAAGGAATCAACAAGCAAAAACTGGAACGAAAATAACCCCACAATCTGAGGAAGTTAATCAAGAGCGCTCGGAAGAAATACCCATGGGACAATTACAACAAAGCCTAGGTAAAAGCATGCATGCATTTTCATTTGTCTACTATTTATAACTAAATATAAAATTAATGATTTGAGAAAAATAGAACTCTATCAACAGGACTTTAAGAACTTTTATATCTGATCTATTTGCATATATTTATTATAGCCATGTATTTATAAGTGTGTGTTTATTATTATTATTATAATGTAATTTTTTATATAAAGTGTGAATATTATTATTAAACATATTTGTCATTAAATTTCGTATCCTTGCTTTATTCTCCTATCACCAAGCTACGACAGGGGGGAAACTGTAATTAGTGATTAAAGGGGCATACTGATTTGTTTAAGATATTCATGTGCTGCTTGTTCGTGCGAAATCCCAATTCTAAAAAATAAATAGCAAGCGCTGGACATTCGCTAAGTTTCTTTGAAATAGTTTGCTCTGTTCAGCAGCCGAGAGTTCTTGGCTGGGAAAAATAACGCCAAGATAATATGTACGTATTGCCTTGGGGTTCAGTCAAGGGTATAGATATGAAGTTAAATTTGTATCTGTATTAGCTCTCTGCTTGTATTGTAACGGCGTTGGTTAAAATAATGAATAAGATAATAAAGAATCTAAGTTGAAAACAATAAATGGATAGGAAATATAAGTTATGAAAAGAATTAAAATATAATAAATAAGTATAATATAGAATAAAATAATCGAAATAAATATAATTGAATACACAAATAATTAAGCAACCGTACTAGTTAACCATTTCCGTTATAATATATAATCGCATATTATACATTTCCAACGTTTCGACTGTTTTTTTCCCCATTACAGTCCTTTTTAAGGACCTATAACAAAAAAATACATATCTGTACATAATACTCTAAATATAAATCTCTTCCATATATCAAATATTAATACATCAAATTCAGAATAATAAAACATTAACTATACATTATTATATTTTACTTACATCTTCCTCCTCCTTCTCCTTTTATTATAAAACTTCCTTTTACATACTAAGTGTAAATTTTCAAAAAAATATTAGAAAACATCTAAAACACTAGTAAACAAAATACTATTTAAATCCATTTAACCCACTCCCAATTATAAATTTATTCCTCTTTTAACTATTTTATCTAACTTCCATATCAATTATCTACAATTTCTATCTATACTTTTAATTTAAAAACTAATATAAATTATTTCTCTATCCTTTAACAATTTACTTAAATACAATTTAAACATTTCGTATAAATTACATTTTATTTTATATTCTTGTCTAACACCATTAATCCTATTTAAAACAGGTTTATATCTTTTTATGTAAAAATATTATTTTGCCATTCTTTCTCTATAGTTTTTAACCTTTTTCAACATCTAATATCAAAATTTTTATGTCCAAATTCTTTATAATGTATATATAAATTGGAATTTCTATTATTTAAATGTTATTTAAATCTAATTTTTAATCTATTTTTTGTTGTACCAATGTATGAAATATTTAGAGAAATAATTTATATTAGTTTTTAAATAGATTTAAAAGTATAGATAGGAATTGTCGATAATTGATATGGAAGTTAGATAAAATAGTTAAAGAAGGAATAAATTTATGATTGGAGGTGGATTAAGTGGATTTAAATAGTATTTTGTTTATTGGTGTTTTAGATGGTTTCTAATATTTTTTTGAAAATTTATACTTGGTATGTAAAAAGGAAGTTTTATAATAAGTGAGAAATGGGGAGGAAGATGTAAGTAAAATATAATAATGTATAGTTAATATGTTTTATTATTGTGAATTTGATGTGTTAATGTTTGACACATGGAAGAGATTTGTATTTAGAGTATTATGTAGAGATATGTATTTTTTTGTTATAGGTCCTTGAAAATGACTAATGGGGAAAAAAACAGTTGAAACGTTAGAAATGTATAATATGTGATTATATATATATGTTCATATAGTTTATATGTGAAAATAAAGTTTTTGAAAAGAAGTTAGAAGTTTGTGAAGTTATTTATAATGTTGGAGAACATATATATTTTAAAGGAGAAAATGATTGTTTAATTTGTTATAGTAATATATATTGATAAAACATCTTCAAACAGTTCTATTACCAATTAACCTAATGACAAATATTAAGATAACATATCCTCAAGAGAAATGGTAATATTGGAAAATTCATGCTCTTCTATTTGCAAACATAAATGAAGAGGCTGACTCTCCAATGCTTGGCATTAATAATAGGCAACTGATAAGAAGATTTAAATATTGGACTCTTGAGCCAAAATATTTAGATTTTATGCTCAAAATAAACATGTAGTCTTTGCCTACATTATACTTTTTGAGATATAAGAGAAATTTTGTTTACACAGAAACTATATGACAATTATATCTCGAGGAAGAAGATCAAAAACATCTTTTTTTAATAAAGTTACCTGGTCATACATCACAAAAATACTTAGGAAAAATAATAGTACAACTCAATTGATAATTAATTTTTTTCCAAAAGTTTGCTTTGCAGAAATGAGAACCACCACATTCATACTTTATATCTGTGGTGCACAAGATGCCTATTTCTTTACAATAGTAATACAAGAAGATACCTTAACACATTTAAAAAACAACTACATACAATTAAACAGAGACAAAAAAATTACTCCGTCAGATATATTTGCAGTTATGTAGTCATTTATTCATCAATGCTCTAATCTATAGTGAAATGTTCCAATTATAATTTTTCAATATCTTATTTTTTGTCAGGTATAGTTATTACAATCTTCTATGCTTAACAATATGTAGTGTTTTATTTTGTCTAATTCTAACAAAATTATGTTTTTTTTTGTTCCTATTGTAATATACTAAGTTTTTATCAATAAAATTCCATTTGAAACTAAAAATAACCTACTAGAGGATCATCCGATATTGATTAGTATATGTGCACAGTATTTAGTTATTCTTAACTAGAAGATAAAACTAGAATGGAAAAACTATTAAAAACCCTCATCAACTGGAAGTCTGATGAGTGTTGTTGTCTTCTTAACCATTAATTTATATAGGGGTGGAGAGCGGTAGTTAGAGAAACATTTTTTTCTCTTTTATTTATATATTTCAAAAACAAATTGAATAAAAAAAAAAATTAATTTTTAGGCAATTTATCTTTTACATCTCTAAAATTTTTTTTTATATAATCAAAAATTTAACTATTCAATATATAAACAATTATTGGAATAAAAAATATGTATCAATCTAATATTTATTTCATAATCTATTCAGATCAAGTATAATATTTAATATTTGCTTTGAAAGCAAGAGACACTTATTTAATAAATCAATAAATATGTCACTGTCTTTGGATGACTATAATTGCCATAATGGATTAATCAAATGTTGTATTGTTATAAAACAACTATTTTGCCATTCTTGATAGTATTATTTCATGAGATTTTTTATCAAATTATTAATATGTTTGTGTACCATTCTTAAAAATCATTTCCAGGAATTTTAATTAATTTTTATTATCCATTTTTTTTACTTAATTTATTACATAAATTTGGAATAAAAATTAAACAGATCAAATTGCACTCTGTAGATATTTGTTGTTTATGGCTAAAAGCAAACCATCATATCTTCATTTCTATTTAATAGAACTGACTGTTTTTAAACAAAGTAATATTATGATAGTAATTTAATAACATTTTTATAAGGAACAAGCATTTATTAAATCCAATATAGAATATATATATGATTGGAACCAATATTAATGAATAATTAAAATTGTAAAGTTTTTAATCTACCATCTTATGAAGGGATATTGAGGTAGAAATTGGTGGCAACCAATTCAGAAGTTAGTAATTTACAGAAAAAAAAAAGATTAAATCCATAAAATTTAATTGTGTTGTAATTGAGTTAATGGAAATTGAAAGAGAATTTGATCTTCTCGATATTTTTAGTGTTAAGAAAATCTGCAACTCAATATATACCTATTTTGTAAATAAGCTTAGTACATCTGATTTAGAGTGTAACATTAACATTAATGTCAGAATTTATTCTTATATTTATAATAATTTTACCAATGATACAACCTTCTTTAGTGACTCATAATTTTTGTAAAATGGATGCTATTATAGTTAGAGATTAGTTTAAAAGCCAGCAAAATTGTTTTAGTCTAATGGCTTGATATCATTGTTAAATCACAATTAATATACTAATTAAAATAACTTTATGTAAATGATAATATTGACACCTATGTGTATCCCAGAATAAAAAAGTAACTCTGCTTTCAAGATCGTTTTAAGATTGGCAGTACTGTATCAGAGTACTTTTTATGCAAACATTTTATGGAAAAAAATGTACACACACTTCTAATGTTTAAATAATTTAGTTAAGCACATATACAATTTAATAATATGACTTTACAAAAAAGGACATCCCAGTAATGATTGGGAAAGAAAATATTAAGTAATGCTATTTTATAAAGGAAATATATCATTAAATACAGATATTAGATATAGAGATCAACTTCCCAAAATGCCATTTATTGATTGAACTAATAAATTGTTAAATAGAATTCTTGATAGCATTATTATTATATATATTTGGGGGAGGGGGGGGTCCATATGTTTATTATATTTTTGTAGGTAATTATGCAACAAAAATTTTATAACTGCTATTTTTTCAATTTGATAACTATGTTTTTTTTTGTTTTGGTAAATAAAAATTTGTGACTGTGCATCATCATATTGAAACAAATTACTTTATGGCAATGAGAAATAATTTATTTACTTCTAATTTACTTAGTCATATTACAAACTTAAATATTTCTATTGATTTTGGAAATAGATATTATAATGTGCTTTTCTAACTTAGGAATACAAACTGGTTTTTCTATACTTATTGCAGTTACATAAACATTATATAATATTGTTAATATTTTATATTAATGAATAACAATTAATACTTTACATCATCATTAACATTAATTTCAATCATTGTTGATCCATTGCTTTCTGATTCATAGCTTCTTTTTTTTTAATGTCATTTCAGAAAACTTACATTTTCACCCATTTCATATTATCTTTTTAGGTCTTTTACAAATTTTTGAGATCCGTTTTAAGATTTCAATAGAGCATCTATTATCAGACTACCTCTATTTCAGAGTCTATATTTTTTCAGTTTTCTTATCTATATATTTTGCATTTGATCTCAACAAAAATATCCATATTTTTTTGTGTAATGTTAATTCTCTGTATTGCTCTTCAGATAAGCATTTAAGTTTCAGATTCATATGTAAACATTGATAAAGCATATTTATTAAAATTATTCTTTCTAGGCATATAAGCTTCTTTTATATTATTTTTACTAAAAATTCAATGATTAATCTCACACTGTTTTTATCAGTATTAATAATCTGATAAAATTTATTTATAGTAGTTATTGATTTTTAATCATTTCTATCAATCTTTATTTTCTGTTTGTTTTTGTTTTGTAGTTCTTATAGCTTTTCTTGAAGTTTTGAATCATTACTTGCAATAATCGCATTATTTGCAAAATCTGAATGATTTACATCATTTCCATTTATTTTTATTCTTTTAGTTCCATTTTAATCTACGAATACTTATAATAAAACTGATTGTAAAAAAATCTGGAATATAGAAATACCTTAATGTACATTCTTAACAATATTAATCTTTTTAGTACAACCACTGCTGTTGTATTTTAATAAATATTTTTTAGAATTTGATATTTTGTTTTATGTTTTGATGTTCCAAAGTTTTGTCATGAAAATGCTTATAAGAGTTAAATATCTTTTCATAATCCATATATCCAAAACTTAGTGGCAATTTGTGCTCATTGATTTTTTTTATGCTTGAATATAATTATAGATTATATATAAATTCAGCTTTTTCTTTTGTATGTTAGAATTAAAATTCTCCATCGACATGTTATTTTTTAAAATAACTAATAAATGATTGATTTATGATTTCTAATATTTTTTTTTTTTTTTTTAGCTTTATTCAATATAAGACACAACCACATTGACTCTTTTTCAAGGGCTCACATTGTAAACACTTTTCCAAATTATTTGTAATAATCCCACTTGGGTATTCTTTTTTAAAACTTTTCTTTTGGGTAAAGATTGATTTAACTTAAGTTAAACTTCAATTATTAAAATCTTTTCCATTATTTAAAGTCTTTTAGTAAAGAAAAAAAACTTTAACAAAGCTCATTTTTCTTTTCTCTAGAAGATTTAAAAAACTACCATGATCAAACTCTAAAACTAAGTCAAGCATTCTAAATCTAAGTATTAAATATAAATAAAATAAGTATCTAAAATTACATAAATTAAATTATAAATTTTCCGATATACTCTTGACGTAGGTAAAATTTTAAAAATTTATTAAATCATTCATAAAGTCAAAAAAATTGGTTATCTTAAGTTCAAGATTTGGCTGAGAGGAAATTATTTCTCTATGCAAATAGAATTATGTTTGTTGAAAATGTTCAATGTGAAAATACATAAAATTTAAAGCATTAATGTTAAGAATATTATTTATTTATATATTCATTATTGTATAATTCAATACTTATATCGTGTGCTTCAACTAACAAAAGGAAATCTGTCCATTTGATTAACGATCTTATTTAAGGCTTATATTTGGGGTAGGGCTTATATTACAAGCATTTTGAAAAATCATGCTGGGGCTTATTTTTTAGTTAGGTCTTATTTTCAAGGAAACACTGCATAAAATAGATATGACAAAATAGATCTGTGTTATGTATGTGCAATTACAGAATGAATAAATATAAAATATTGAAACAGTTTATATATGTATGTGCTATTTTAGAGTGAATGAGTATAAAATGGATATTGTAGCAGTGTTTTGTTTATTATATAACATAAAATATTAAAAGCATCAAATTTTTAGTATAGTTACCGTGTGTATAATAAAAACATTTGCACAAAAGTTCTGAGATATGGAATGTAACTTTATTTTTTTAAATATAAAAATTAATTAATTTTTTTGTTTTTTTAACTGATATTAAAGAAATAAATAAATAGTTGAATGGCTTTATTGCTTGGGAATTCATAAAAGATTTGAATGCCAGAAATGACATCTGGGCATGATCTGAAGACTAAGCTTCAACATCTGCTACCATTGCATCAAACCACAACATTAGAAAAGCAGTATATAATGTCTAAACTAAAATCAGAATTCATATTTAATTGATTGTTTTTATTTTGATTAGGTAAATTAAAAATAATGCGTAAATGCATTTATTTTTCATTATCATGGACTGTTTTTTATATGGTTTTGTATCATACATTTTTATATATTGAAATATAAAAACATTTTCAAATTGAGAGAGATATCTATTGTTAAAATTTTTAATTTTATTTTTACAAAATTATTCTAAGGAAGGCAAATTTTTTACTGTTATTTTTTCATTATTTAAATGGAGTATTTAATTTAATTTTTTAAAATTGCTATTGAAGCAATTTTAAAATTAAGAAATTACTTTTTATTCTGATTATTATATGAAAACGACTTACTTAAATAGTTTTTCAAAAAATGGTTTAATGGGTATTGGTAGATATATTTTATAAATATCTGCAATTAATACATTGTCATAAAAATTTTTTTGGTTGCTAACTAGTGGTTAAATTTAAAGAAACACTTTATAGAGTGATATATATCATTAAAGACCATTTACACATGCTAAAATTAATTCAATTATTGGCATAATTTTTGTATAAATTAAGTAAATATTTTAGTTTTCACAGATATAGCTAATCTGGTAAAATTTATAAATTCTATATACTGTATATTGTAACGGTAACCACCCTTTTGACAATTGGTAATAATCAAGTTAATAATAAAATGAAAAAAATACAATATTTGCAAATAAATTTTTTCTAGGGGAATTTAAAGATAAATAATGGGTGAGTGTGTACATGGTAGAATGACTGCATACAAATTATTTTTAATTGACAAATTGATACTAGTCATAAGCAACGATCAAATTGAACATGCATAAAACAAGTTTCCATACACATTAAATTATATTTCCTGACCACTACTTCCTTCCATCTAATATTTTATTACATTAACAAAATAAATAATCAGCTTGGATTTGGATGAGAAATGACAAACAACAAAATTATTACAACAACAATAACTTTAATTAAAGAATAGAATTATATTATGATAATAATAAATAAAAATGTATTTACAATCAAAAAAATTATATGCGATCACACTTGAGAGGGTAAAAATCTTTATAACTTTGAGAATAGTTATAAAAAGTTCAGTTAATTACCTTAATGTCTTTGTGAGCTCACATACATGTTTTGTATTTGTAAATGTGGGAATATGACCATTAATCATGTAATTTTAACGTCTGCTGGTACTATAATATTTTACTTTCTTTTGGTTCAGTCCCTGGCAGTTTTCCTATGGGAGTTTCCATTGCAATTTTCTTCTGAGCATTTAAAATAGGTTGGAGTGCAGATTAATTTGTAGAAGTACATTTCTATGAGATAATCATTTTAGATGATTAGCCAGTAAATGTCAAATATTTCTTCAGCATTGAATAGTGATGAATAGATCAGCAGAATCAAGGTTAATTTTTAAGGCATTTCTTTGCCTACAGCTCCATATTCAGCTACAATACTGGAAAGATCAGGGAAAGCATTCTGAAGAGCTTTCTACTCCATAAAATGCATGATATTAACTTAAAAAATCCTTACAAAACTTTATTGACTTCTGTATAGTAAAAGACATGACAACGGAGTAGTTACAATTTTTCCCACTGTCTCCTGGAACATAGACAATTTTGAAAATTTCTGTTGGTTCCCATAGCAACATTTTTTGTTTTTTTAAAAAAAAATCTTTATTTTAAAAAAAAATAAAATAAAAACAAATTTATCTTTACACTTACAATTATTTTTTAAAAACACTTTAAAATTTATTCTATCTATATGACTTTTAATATTTTGATATACATAATAAAGAAAATTATTCACATAAAAGCAATACCTGTAAACTCAAACATGAGGGTTACATTTCCCCTCTTCCATTTAGGAATAAAATAGAGTTGATTTAGCCATAAATATCACTTGATTTTATTTTTATGTAAATAAACAATTTCTTTCAATTTTACAATAATGTCATGCTTATCCATAGTTCTTTGGTTACGAACTTACAAGGTGGTATAAACATAACAAATAATGTCATTCTTACAAATCCAGTACATTGGTATTTATAGAAAAAATTGCTTCATTAATTCAATTAAAATTATTTATTGGACATAATCATCTGCCTGCAATGCTGAGATGAATAAAGAAATCTTCCACTGACGGTGAGTATAACTTTCAACATGAATATCAAGAGAGCTATCTCAAGCACAAATATAATATCAATTCACAATGAATATAACATGCAACATGTATATCAAGAGGGCTATCTTGAGCACTGAATATAATATCAACCAAACTATATAATGAACAATATATTTAAATAAAACCTTCCTCTACTACAAGATTTAGAGGCTGACAAATATAAAAATATGCCTGGCTCACTTTTGAGACTTAGAGGCTGATAAATATAAAAATATGGTTGGGAACAATGCTGAGATAAGAATTGTGAAGTATCAATAAAACATGACAATCTCAAAACATTGAAACTCTCTTATTCATCATCAATACAGAAAGCAACATGATTAACCATTAATAAACTCATAAAATTAATTTTCGTTTCAAACTATACAGTGTTTTCCTTTACATGCTTGATCAACAATGCGATGAATAGAGTGATATTTAAATTCTGAGCTCTAATGGTTTTTTTTAATTGTTCATTTATTGACATTGTTGGAAAGTAGAATATGAAATTTGTATATTAGACTGATTCAAATATGACACAAATAATTCTGAAATTTCTATCAAACATTTAGAATACAAAGGCAGTACTTCTATTTTTTTTATTTTTAACCTTTCAATATCAAATGGAACATCATTATTATACCTAGTTCTTTTGCCATGATTTATTTTTAACTATCGTTTTAGTATTTCAACAATACAATTCATTTTTTTAAAAACTAGTTTTATGCTCAAGAGGATCTATTTTATAATGTGAACTGATATGAATTATTTATTCATTCTCCTCTATCAAGTACTTATTAACTCATCAACTAAGAGACTATCCTTATTCATAGAAGGATTAAAGTTTGCATCTCTAAATATTTTTTAATCACTATGCAGGCCCTCATTTGGAAAGACCTGTAATACTTTTTATTTATCATATAGTAACTTCGATTTATTTTTTAGAAAAAATGAATATTTCATTTTTGCTTTCTAACTTTACTTTTACTCTCATCCTCACATGAGTTTGTGAATAAAAATTTTTATTGAACCATTTGCCTAGCTTAATTATTTGACTAAGCTCCGTATTTTTCTTATATTTAAGGAAATATGTTAATGAATAATTATTTACTTAATCTATTTACAAGCAGATACTGGCAAGAGATTGTAGCTTGTTCTATTTAAATGTCACACCACAAATTAGTCAACGCTAGTTGTAATAAATTAGTTTATAAAAGGCAATTAGCTTGTAATCGCAGTCTCTTGCCATGCTGTTAAAAGATGTATATTAATTATTATTTTCACTTTATTTAATATGTTAACTCAATAAATCTATAAATTATGAGTGGAGGGCAATCATGCTGCATTGACAAGCTAGATTGGGGTTCTATTAAATAGATGTAAGTTTTAGCCAACTAGCCTTGTATTTGAATTATTATTGATAAGAATATATGGTTGGTATTCAGTCAATTTGGGTTGAGTTACATCTGATTCTTAATCTTACATGACACATTAGTATTAGATGATTGCAACATCATTTGTGACTGCTGATCCCTTACAATCATTATCTTATGATTTGTGGTAGATGATTAATTTCTACCACATGTCACGTGGTAGAAAGTTAATTCCTATTGTAGGCATACAATTATCACCTGTATTTGTTTTTATATAACTACTGTAGTACAGATATGAATTCTTGTATTTTACAATTATTTTATTACCTATTGTGTACTAATAACATAACCTGTAATTGACCACAACAGTCAAGTAGTAAGATCAGCCTTAAGTTATAAACTTATATCAGCATTAGAACATTGCATGTAAGAGTTGATAGCAGTTAGGTATCTATGCAGTAGATTAGCATCCATTCTATCAGTTAATGATAATAATAGTATTCTAACATAGTATCAAGTATTTCAAACCTTTATACCACCATATGCCTATATCTATGCATAAGTTAAATGAAAATAATAATAAATAAATTTGGTAAGGTTTGTCAACCTGAAGTTAATTTATGAATTAATTAATTAAAATTACATTAGTGTATGTTTTGTGTTGTATATACGTGAATAAATAGTGTTGTTTCATTATTTTTGGCATTTTGTAATCTTTATTTGCAATCAACAACTTAGATAATTAGTTAAGAGTCTTTTGTTTTCCCCTGATCTTAGTCGGTTTTAAAAGAAAAGTTGGTATTCTGTAACGTCAGAATGTGGAATACACATGTGACCCACTCTCGGCTAATTTGCTTGTGTGTTGAGCAATTCTGACAGTTATAGTAGATTTGCAGATTAATTTATAGAAGAACATTTCTATGGGATAATTACTTTAGATGACTAGTTTTCCTTTTGTAGTAAGTAAATGTCAAATTTATCTTCAGCATTGAATAGTGACGAATAGATAAACAGAATCAAGGTTCATTTTTAAGGCATTTCTTTACCTATAGTTCCATATTTAGCTACAATACTAGAAAGATCAGGGAAATCATTCTGATGAGTTTTCTTCTCCATAAAACACATGATATTAATTCAAAAATTCTTACAAAATTTTATTGACTTTTATACAGTGAAACACACTATGACGAAGTAGTTTCAATTCTTCCCACTGTTTCTTGGAATGCAGATTATTGAAAGCTTCTGTTGTTTTCCATAGTAATGTTTTTTGTTTTAAAAATATTTTTTTAAAAAAACAAAACAAAAACAAAACACATTTTATCCTTACACTTATTGTTATCTATTTAAAAACACTTTAAAATTTATTTTACATACATGACTTAATATTTTGTTAACCTAATAAAAAAAAATATTAGCATAAAATCAATACATGCAAACTCAGACATGAAGATTACTGGGGTCAAAATGATAAAAAAATTTCCCTGTGTAATGGACAAATAGTTCCATACGTAACTTTACTAGATTGCACCATTAGATAATAAATCTAGACTTCTTTTCAATAACAAATTATAATTTAATATTGAGAATTAATATAAGAAAATACCAAAGAAAGAAATTAAATTTACTAACAAAGTTACAATTACTCAGAAATATTGGGAAGCTATAAATTATAAAATGTAACTCTTCTAATTAATAATAAATCTTGAAGTAAAAAACAAGTTTATCCAGCATGAATTACGCTTGGACATCCATTAATATGGCATATCAAAATTCTTTATTTTACAATTCAAGTAGTTGTGAGTAATAAAAGAAACAAAATAATTTATTTAAAAATTAAATTAGCAGTAATATCATTGTAATTATTACCAATATCTAAATTAATACATTAAAATCAACAAGCATATGCATGATCAACAATCTGAGACTTTTGCCAAAACAAATGAAGCTATCTTTATTTCAATATCTAGTATACCATTTATACCTTTCTTAAACACTTTTATCAATACTCTTTATTTATATCAAACTAATAATTTCGATTATTCTGCAGTCATCATCAGAACTACAATATTCAAATATATAATACCTAGTATCACAGTAACCAGCGCTATAAAATTAAGCAATGGGTGAAATGTCTGTTATATATAAGCTTAACTCTACTACAATATTCTAGGTAACCACATAAAATAACAACTACTCTTAAAACTTTATATATGAAGTATTTAAATATTAATTCATCATTATAATCATATTTATAAAGATATAAACATTACTCATGCTTAAGAAAGTATTTATTACAAAAGCAAAATTATTATAAAATGAAACCATAGGAATTTATAACTGGAATTAACCAATAATATCAAGCTAAACATATCAATAATATGTCAGTTGCCAATACATACAATATCAGTCAAATTCTATATATAAAATAAATATTTATTAATGCCTAAACAATTACATCACATGATCACTATTTAACTTAAACAATTTTTTAAAATTATAAATATCATTAAATAAGAAAGATTATGTTTCACAATCTATATTCAATTGTGACATCTATAAAATAAAAATAAGCTATCATTTATTACATTATTTTTGAACATATTTAAAACATTTTGAAAATATTTTCATATAGCTTTGATAATTACACACATAGCAATCTATACAATATTTAACAATTGATTAATTATAAATAATTAATACCAGCATAAAATTATTTATTAAAAAAAACGATTTATTATAAATTTATTAGAGATTTATAAACTATTTTATCACTTTACCAGTAAATAAACATGTCTTTCTGCAAATTTATAAATATAGCTGACTATCTCTTCATTATGGCGCTTGATTTGAAATATGGAAGAAATGCCTAAACAAAGATATAGAAAAATCATGATTTTTGCAGCGGTTGATGATTATGAAGTAGATTATCCATTTGAGTCTTGGTTCCCAAATTCTTGGAACAAAAACTATTTATTTAGAAGTTTATTTTGAGAGTTTTAAAATCCAATGTTTTCTTTTTAAATTCAATAGCTGACGATTTTGTTCATGTAATCAAAACAGTTTTCTTGATGAGAAATCATTCTTGGCTATTTTCCAATAGAACAATAAATAATGCTTCTGTCTATTTAAAAGTACTGTGAGAGTACCATATGAGCCTCACCTAAAACAATTTGTGTTTCTTTGTGAATTTAACTGTGCCTATATCGAATCAACAGATATAAATAACTTACACCTATCTTAAGCTTTTCATGTATCAGCTATATATATGTAAACTAGTTAGTATTAAAAGAATAATTCTAAAAATGAATAATTCTAGTTTATATATACACACACATAAATAAAATGTTTCTAACTAATAGTATTTTTTTTTTTTTTTGTTAATATAAAACTTGACATTTGACAAAGCCTTAAGTCAACATTGCATTTTTATCAGTTGAAACAAGGGAAATAAACGTTTGGGGTTTATTAAAAATTGTATATTTTAAACAATAGAGCGTGAGCGTGATGATGTGATATGCTTGCAGAAAGTAATCCAGTATAAAAACGAACTAATATTGTTATAACAATAATCTTCTATTTAGTTATCAAGGCAAGAACTACGTTTGTAAATTTAAATGTGTTCGAATTTAGAACACATTTAAGAAAAATTAAAAAAAAAGAAGATTCAATATTTTAAAACCTGCTTCAAGTAATTAATTTACTGCCTTTGAATATTATAAAGAACTATACAAAAATAATCATTGTAATTAACAAGGTTATAAAAGTTATCAACGTCTTCGAAATGAATTTAAAAAATATATATTTAAGAAGACAAAAATTTATAAAGATGTTCTGTGGCTAAATAATTTATGCCAGGGATTTCTACTGATGTTTTAAACCCGAATATGTAAATTTATTCCTACTTAAGCAATGCCTAAAATATAATCGTCGTAATTCTCATTTAAAAAGCTGCTTTAATATTGGAGTATTATATTGAAGAAGATGTTAAATATTTTACTACATAAATATTTAAAGAATGAATATCTGGATTGCCTCTTCGAAGGATGATCAATGAACTTTATGTTTCAACATTCAAGATCGGATCTTTTTATTTCATCTAAGGAGGGATATAAAACCGCATTCTTTCTCATCTTGGATTATTTCATTGTATAATTTAAGAACTCTTAAACTTTATTTCCTTTGTGGATAATTATATTTACTTAGAAAAATTACTTCATATATTAAAGTGGAGAACTGATAAGATGAACACTTTATTTTTTTTTATTTATTTAATAAAATTTAGATGTTCATATTTTGATATATACTCTGATGGAAATGACAGCTGACTAAGGTAAACGTTTTAAAATTATTTCAATTTGGAAGTAAGTTTTATTATATTCCAAATTGAATCTTACATGACAATTAACATAATATATTTTTAAACATACATAACTAATATCAGAATACATTTTATTATTAATCTAGTGTGAATGGATATTATCGTATATAGACATACAATACACACTGAATTATTTTAATGACACAATAGGTAGATTTATAATGTATCATGTGTATTTATTATACGCATGATTTTAAATTATATATATATGTAAATGACTACATTATTATTATTTTTTTTTTAATATTAAATAATTTATTAGTGTATATAAGCACAGATTATAATTCTAAATTTTAATGTTTTTATGTGATAATATTTTATTTTTTATTACTGATTAAAATGTGTTAAACTTGATTTTAAAATTAAACAGGTCTCGTTTGTTTATTTTATTTAGTCGTTTTATAAAACCAATATTCATAAATATACATACTCATGTATATATATGTTAAATCAACTTAGTGATTTAATATTTATAAAGAAGTTATATATAGCTTATATTAAATTTATTATTACTATGGGATATTTGTGGAAATGCCTGAAGAGAATCGATTGCAAATTTCTACTCTGAGCTCGAATTCCGAGAGTAACGAGGTTATTAATAGAGGAGTGAATTGGATTATATTTTAAATAACATCATCCATGGCATTCTATAAGAAGACTCAAAGTCCGACTATAGTTAGATGCGACTTCCTCGAGTCCTGAAAAGGATCGTCCCGTTATAGTACATTTAAAATAAATAATTGCCATTTCTTTAAAATTGATATTTTTAAATTAAACAATTGATTCTTTTTATTTGTAAAAAGAATATATAATGTTTTTCAAATAATAATAATAACTCATTATTTTAAAATATCAATCACATTTTTAAATTAATAAAATTTCTTTCTATACATATTCTTAATTTATACAACAATGAAATATATTCCAGAGGAATATATTATTTCATTAACCTCCCTTTCACAAAAAGAAATTTTATTACATTTAACAATTATAATGTTTATTATTAAAAAAAAATTAAAATTTTATTACATTTAACAATTATAATGTTTATTATAATAGAATGACAGCCTGTTAAGCTAATTGCGCAGACGCTGTGAGAATGTTATTAATAAATGAATACCTTCTTATTTATTATTAAAAAAAATCAAAATTTTTATTCTGACTAAAACGGAAACCTTCCAGTCCCTTACCGTTTCATCGTCAACCTAATAACCCACTCATCTGTGCTAGATTCGAACCTCATTTAAACATTTAAATGACATCTAAAATTAAACTAAAATTTGCTATCATGGCTGTCTAAACAGCATTATTTATTTACATATGAAAGAACACTATAATTAGATAGGATTGATAGAATTGTAGCGTATTATTATCGCATAGTATTTTAATAAAAGGATTTATTATGTTATTAATGTCAGGTGGCGATTTATTAATAAATTGATGAATCCAACCTATATTGTAATGTATATACGGGTGGCATGATTAAAAATATGTTAAAAGGTTTGATTTAAAATATATTAAAAGGTTTAATTAAAATATGTTAAAAGGTTTGATTTAAAATATATTAAAAGGTTTATTTAAAAATATGTTGAAAAGTTTTCTTTAAAAAAAAAGAAAATATGTTAAAAGTTTTTAGAAGTTTTGGTTAGTAACAGATTTTATTTTGTTGTAAACATGAATGTAATTAATAGTCGCACCTGCATTATGTTAAATTAAAAGTTATTTTAAAATTTGGCTAATTGAAATAGCATTGGATAAAAGTTAAGCTATTTTGAAATCTTACTAATTGAAATTGTTTACAACAAAATGGTTTTACAATAAAGTGAGGCGACCAGTACCATTGAATAGCCAAAGGAAAAGTTATAACATCTCGGAAACTTATCAGCAGATTTAAAATCAAATTATATGACTATAAATTTTAATTAATATTACGAGGCAAAGTAAATTCTTAAAAGGTGTTAAGGCTGATAAGATGAACGTATAAATAGGTCATTTGCCATCAGAATCTATGCCAGTTTGAACTTTGAAATATCCGACTAGAAGGGCAGTCTTTGCTGTCGATCCGTGATAGGAACGACAGGGTTTTGTTTTCATTCGACACCACAATAACTAGCATGCCACCAGAAGATCAATAGCCTAACCACGAAAAGATGATGCCATAAGCTACTAGAAAATTCACCAACTTCCAGCTCAAGCATCTGCGTTCCAGCTGCATTATGACTGGTAAATTACTTTCAAAACCGCAGAGCTTTGTGTCAATTCTATGTCAAATTCTGTGTTAATTCTGTATAACTTATTTAACTCTTAAATCTTGGATTTAAGTTAGCTAACTATCACCAAATGTAATTAAATGTCAAATTTTCTAAATGCTAAAAAATTTCTTAAATTCTATTTAATTTCATACTATCAAAATCTCTAAATGACCTGCTTGCTTTTGAAATTTATTTCATTAAGAAAATGAATTAATATTTTCTTAATTTAAAAGTATATCACTGTGGTTATGTCTATACTTCTTTCTTGATTATTTATAGCGTTATCTTTCTGCGCGCTGTTTTGAAACTCTCTTATATAAGTAATAATGAATCGCTCTGCGCCTGTTATTATTCTTATTAATAATTGTTTGATTTAAATTTGAAATGTGGCTGTTTCAATCAAAAGATTCTAAACTTAAATTTATTTTGTACTAAGAATTAAGCTAGCCTTGAGGATATTTATAAATATATTTGGTAATTAACTTATTTATAAAATCTCTCCAAATATACTTCTCCCTCCTTAGATAATGTTTAAATAATAATATGAGTTGTCTTCTATTGATAAGGCTAATAAGCTATTGTTTTCATATTTATAATATTAAATTTATAACACTACTTTGCTTGGCGGATGTGATTTATTTCTTTAACTAAGTATTTTTCTTGTTTTGCTGAGATCTATATATTTCATATTAAGATGGAGCCACGGTTAAGTCAGCGCATCTTCCTTTTATAAGATAGAACAGTAGCAAAGCCTGAGTTTAAGGCCAGGTTAACACTAAGTCCCCCGCTACTTCTGAACTAAATGTTCCTTTTTCATGCAGCATAACCATCATTCCCAGGGTACTGGCGTTGGTTGCAAGAACCCTTGATCTACCAATCCATCCGCAGAGTGATTTTTATTATTGTTATTTGCCTGTGCTACAGCGCATTGGTATATCCAGAGCAGCCAACTCTACCTCATTATGTTACATTCAGCATTTGTCTGAGATACTCTTGAAAGCCAGGTTCAATCTAAGTTATTTGAGCTGATTTATGCACTTATCTTTTAGATATAAATATTTGTGATAATAAAATGCATAATTAGTTGTTAATCAAGGCTTAGTTGAATTACTTATATTTATCTATATTCTGCTGTATTTAATCTATAAGATGAAAACTTTTTAAACTCATCTTACTTAAAGCGTAATTATTATTTGTACCAATATATTTATAAAATCTATATGAAGAGAATACATGAACATTCTTCAGCCATTAAATGCCTGCGTGCATTTTCATGTGCTAATAAATTTTTATATATTTTGTTATTTAAATTTTGATTTATTGAATTAAATAAATGTACAGTTAAATTAATCTAGTTCATTCTTGGTTTCATTATTCAATCCAATTCTAATTATTGATAAGATACATATGTGAAACCTGTGCATTAATAAAGTCTCCGTTAGTTAATTAGATATTAGATTTAATTAATAAGAGTAATTTTAACATTGATTCTTATTGCTTCTCCTGACCTATGTCAGCCATGGATAAAACGTTATACTATGTGTAACTTTAAGGTGGTTGTTCATAGAGTCTTGGAGTACTGGCTACAGAGTACTGGCATAAGTGTGATCGGATTTGGGATGTCAATCCTAGACTGGTCACCTTTGGTCTTTTTGCCTGGATTCTAGATTCTGTTATGCGAATGTACAAACTTATGCGAATGTACAAATTTATCCATTACAATATATAATATAAATTTTAGTCAGAACTGACTTAACATTTAATTAATTTTAACTCAAATACATAACGATTAAATAAAATATTCAACCCTAACATTTAAAAATATGAATGAACTAAATATAGAGACATTTATTTAAGTATATTCAGAAAAAATAAAAAGAAAGTATATGCTGTCCAATTTTAATGAAAAAAAAAAAATTTGGTGATGACCTTTAGAATTTGGAGTTTCTTTAATCTCCTAAAATTCTAATAATATAAACCACTTCAATTAGTTTATTAACCTCTAATAAAATTAAATTCAGGAATAAATAATGCCTATTTATAGTTTTAGGTTTAAACTGAATGCATTTATATGAATCAACAACTATATTTTGCTAGTTTATCCATTTATTCTTATAATAATTATTTTCTTTATTCCAAAGAAATATAGTATTCTGATACCATATAAAACCAGTCTTCTGATAATCACTAGTACAAACTATACATTTCATTTTACACATTTACCATTATGAAAATTTTTCCTACTTGAAAATTCAATAAGATCCATGTATTCATAGATAAAACTGCCATGCTCACAACTTCATACTTCATGTTAGCAAAATCATTTTTTTATTATTATAATTACCCTCACTTACAAACTCCAATACCTCTATAGTTATGTGAAATTTTATAAAAATATGAGACTCAGATTTCATGATAACAAAGCCATTTCTTTTTATTATAATTATCCTCACTTACAAACTCCAGTACTTCTACAGTTATATGAAATATCATAAAAATATGAGACCAAATTTATTATGCCTGATGTTATTAAACATTTCTAAATAATTTAATATTTCTACCTGCACCTTTTTATAATTATTCTTCCAAAACACAATTTTTGTATCTACTTCAAAATCCATTGCTATACTTTCATAGATTTTTGACCTTTCTGCCATTTTCATACCAATATCGTAAATATCTATAATTACATCATCAATCATATATTCTCATATATAATTTCATCATCAAATTTACATTTAAACAGGCAAAACTCGTTATATATATTGCCACACACAGCAAACTAGAGTAATCAATGGATGACAGAAGGCTTACACATAAAATCCCCATCTAGTGCCTACTCATCCAATATCCCCAGACTAGTTTCTGGCTTATGGCCTTCATCAGTGAGGAGCCTTGGATCTGAGAGCACTGCACCTAGATCTTAGGATCTAATGCAACCCTCCAGCAGCCACCTTTCATCTCTATTTAACTACAAAACTATGAGTCTTAAACTGAAAACATCTTCCAAGCCCATCAGCTTATATAGTCATATGGATCTGAACCCAGTTCAGTACCCATACATTTTGGTGTCTTTGGTTCTTTAATAACCATAGCCACCACTATCCTATTAGGCAGGATTGGTTTTAAGCCAATAAACATCACATGACCACCTCCTCTTATGCTTGTGTATAACTGTTGTTAAAACAGGCAAAACTCACTATATATATTGCCACACACAGCGAGCTAGAGTAATCAATGGATGCCAGATGGCTTGTGCATAAAATCCCTATCTAGTGACTACTCATCCAATATCCCCAGACTTGTTCCTGGCTTATGGCCTGTGCTCTTCCGATGCAGTGCTCTCAGATCCAAGGTTCCTCACTGATGAAGGCCATAAGCCAGAAACTAGTCTGGGGATATTGGATGAGTAGGCACTAGATGGGGATTTTATGCATAAGCCTTCTGGCATCCATTGATTTTTCTACTTGCTGTGTGTGGCAATATATATAGTGAGTTTTGCCTGTTTTAGCAACAGTTATACACAAGCATAAGAGGAGATGGTCATGTGATGTTTATTAGCTTAAAACCAATCCTGCCTAATAGGATAGTGGTGGCTATGGTTGTTAAAGAACCAAAAGACACCAAAATGTATGGGTACTGAACTGGGTTCGGACCCATATGACTATATAAGCTAATGGGCTTGGATTGAAAACATTAAGGTGTTTTCAGTTTAAGACTCATAGTTTTGTAGTTAAATGGAGATAAAAGGTGGTTGCTGGAGGGTTGCATTAGATCCTAAGATCTAGATGCAGTGCTCTCAGATACAAGGCTTCTCACAGATGAAGGCTATAAGCCAGAAACTAGTCTGGGGATATTGGATGAGTAGGCTCTAGATGGTATTTTATGCACAAGCCTTCTGACATCCATTGATTTCTTAGCTTGCTGTGTGTGGCAATATATACAGTGTTTTGCTGTTTTAACAACAGTTATACACAAGCATAAGAGGAGGTGGTCATGTGATGTTTATTGGTTCAAATTTACATTTATCAATTTCTATACCTATTTTAGATACTTCAATATTTATTCCATCATTTTTACAAAAGCTTTTCATCTCATCAATTTTAGCTTGCTGTGTGTGGCAATATATACAGTGTTTTGCTGTTTTAACAACAGTTATACACAAGCATAAGAGGAGGTGGTCATGTGATGTTTATTGGTTCAAATTTACATTTATCAATTTCTATACCTATTTTAGATACTTCAATATTTATTCCATCATTTTTACAAAAGCTTTTCATCTCATCAATTTTAGATTGTTGAGATTTATTATTATATTATCTTTTTGGCGACCCAATTTGTAGGGTTTTGATAAACTTATACCCTTAGAGAAGAAAAAGTTAGTTATTTATATTTTTTTTATCATTTTGGATATGTTACTTTTGGAGCTATGATGAACTCATACTTAAAAGATAAGAGTAGTATTTTTGTTTAAGATTTGGAATTTTACTTTTAGAGATTTTGATAAAGTTATAATTTATTATATTTGTTTAGGTCTATCTTCTATATTTCAAATGAAGCACCGTTATGAAAGAAGGATTGTCTGCTTTAGCTTAAATTTGGATAATGTTAATATTTTCTACTGGTAAACAAATTAAAATTACAAAACAACTTATAAATCTTTATTAAATATTTTTTATTTATAATCGTTTTTTTTATATTAATATTATGCTGATATTAATTATAAATTGTCAATTCTTAAATATTGAGCGATCACTATGTGTGTAATTATCAAAACTATATGCAAGTAATATTTGGAAAATATTTTAAATATTATATTCAAAAATAATACATACACCACATTTCAATAAATAGTAATAAATATTTATTTTATGCACATGGGATTTGACTTGATACTGTATAGATTGGAAACTGAGATACCATTGATGTATTTAGCTTGACATTATTGGTTAGTTCCTGTTATAAATTCCTATGGCTTCATCTTGAAATGATTTCATTTTTCTAATAAATACTTTTTTAAGCATGGGTAATGTTTATATCTTTATAAATAATATGGCTATAATGAAGAATTAATATTTAAATATTTTATATATGAAGTTTTAAGAATAATTATTTTTACGCAGTTAATTAGAATATTGTAGTTGAGAGTTAAGCTTACACCCATTGCCTAATTTTTTAACCCTTAGTGTATAGGTTGTGATAGTAGGTATTGAGATAAGGATAGCTTGGTTTGTTTTGGCAATGTGTCAGATTGTTGATTATACATGTGTTTGTTGATTTTGATGTATTAATTATATTGGTAACTATACTACAAAAGCTCTACTTTTTATTCTCATCATCACATAATGAATTCTTGAATATAATTTCTTATTGACCATTTACCTAGCTTAGTTACTTATCTAGGTTCTGAATTTCTCTTTTCTAGTTCTCTAAATTGTAATCTGGGTGGTTTCCTAATACTGTTATTATACACCTTACCGAACAAAATTGTTTTATATTTGGGTCTGTATTAAAGTGATCTTGATCATTCAATTTTTAAATATTTAAATAACCTAATTTGTTTTTCAAATCCTTTATTTCTTCACTCCTATCTTTATTGTGTGTGAACTCAGATACATAGCCAACTATAATGCAAGAATCACTCTCCAAAGCTGTGTTAAAATTATTTAGATTATCAATATACTGATTATTTTTAACTAACACAGCTGGGCATTTATCACTATCTTTATGTGCTACATCTACCACAACATTTTCTTTATTATTTTCCCTGTAAATTAATTTTTCATTTTTTCTCTCCAGTTCTCTATTTTACTTTTTTATATTATCTATTATCTCTTTAAACATGTTTTTTTTTTTTTTATTTTGTTTAAACATGCTTTCCATATTATCTTTAATTTCTTTATTTTGTTTTTCAAACTTTCTATTCAATTCGGCGTTTTGTTCTTCTATTCGTTAAACATTACTTTCCATGCTCTCTTTATTTCGTTTTTCAAATTTTTTATCCAATTCTGCGAACATGCTCATGATTATGTTTGTTAACCTACTATCATGAATTTCTGCTTTATTTTCCTGGTTTCCATTTTGCTTTAGCTTGGATAATCATATATAAATATATAAATTTTGCTACTCATTTTTTTTATAAATATTGAAGAAAAAATGTATATATAAACTCTTAATATTTTTTTTATTTATTTAATAACTAGAATGCCCACTCTTCATTCTAACATATAACCTTTCTAAAATTACAAGGAACTTTAAATTTAATGCCTTACTTTATTTATTTGCATATTACTATTAAATCTCTACCAATCCATTTCTATCATCATCCAAGACACTTAAGACTTTATTAATCAATTTTTATTTATAACAAAATAAATAATTATATTTCTCACCCGACTAAGTATTTATATTTCATATTTCAATTGTCTTTTTCTGAATATTAATAATAATAAAAATTTTAAAACCGAACTGGGTTCAGTTCCTGGCTGTTTTAATCAATATGAATTATATATATAAGGTGATTAGAAAAAATAATGAGAATATCTATCATGTTCACACTGTTTTTATCATCATATGGCAGAAAATGGAAATATATATTAGTGCAACATTTTTTAATTTAAGGTGTCTGTAAGAAGAATTTGATAGAAAGTTGTCAATTTTAAAGGCCTATGAGAAGGGAATTCCCATTCTTTGGTTTAATACCTTATTTTTGCATTAATTTCAGTTTGCATAATAAAAAGATAAAATATTACATATTGTCAATATCATTTCCATATTAAAATGGAATGAAACACAGATACTCAAATGTTGTCATAATTTATTTTAAGATTTGATAAATACATTTTACAATTGAACTTTTTATTATATATGTTTTAAAATTGTTAAATTCACCTATTATTATATTTATTTTTGATAAATTATTCTTACATCAAGGCAATTATTTCTCTAATCAAAAAATATACTATGTAATAATTTTTGTTTCCAAATATTTATTTAAAATATCTCATAAATTATACCTTAAAATGTAAATATTATTTATATATTGTGGTATGCACATATCTTCTTTTTTCCCCTATAGTTTATAAGTAATTAAATAAAGAAAACAATTCAAGATCATATGTGTAATGTTTATTTTTGTTTTGAATAAATCTGGAATAAATGAATCATTTATTTACTACAATTAAAAATTTGTTTTGCTAAATTATATCTGATGACAATAATGCTTTATTAAAATTAGAAGAAAGAAGTCACACCTTCAAAATTAATGTTTAAAAATATAGACTGTATTGTTTATATTACTATAAAGACAAAACGATTTCAGAAGGAAGAATGGACTTTACATATATATATATATGCTAGCATGAAGATGCCAAAGGAAATGCTGCAGGAAAGTTAAACTGAAGTTTTATATATCTTAATATTAACAGACACTTAGAGAAAAATGTTACTTCAAATTATAATGATAATATTTACATTTAGAGAAAAATGTTACTTCAAATTATAATGATAATATTTATAAAATCTTTCTTGTAAATTAATAGTATTTATTACAATGCAGCATGGTTTGTCATTCGATAATTTAATAATAATCAAGTAAAAGATCAAATAACACATAAATAGTATTTGCATAACTTAATTTAAAATTATAAATAACTTTATAGAAATATTACTTGAATTATATATATATTTTTAGATAATAACATTAAGGATTTTCTATATATTTTTATTTGCATGGATGGAAATCTATAGTTAATCATTCTTGAGAATATGGATTTGTAATTTTAATTACCAATTATATATCATATCTTATAATATGATAGCGAGGGTGAACTATAAATGAATTTTAAATGCATATTATAGGATGTTAATTGCTGTTATAAATTATTCTTTAATTTAATCACCACAAATAAATTATCTTAATAAAGTGAAATTGTTATTAACCTAGGTGTTTTGATTTACTGCTGCATGAATCATTATATATCCCATGTTATATCTCACTACCAAGTAAAACGTTATTTCATAAATTTTATCTTCTTTGCCAAGCAAGAGCATGCTATGGACCAATTGGCATTCTTTACAAATTTATGAGTCCATTGTACATGTAGATATAAACTATTATAATCACTATCAAAAAAAAACAACAAACTATTATAATCATTTGTGATCAACTCATTTATTTATTAATTATTTAAATTGCTTGAGTACAACATTTACTTAGTATATTTAAATTGTCCAAAAATGTAGTACATAAATGGAGAAAGCTGCTTGGTTCATAATTGCATTTATTATAGGTAGTTTCCCAAATATGTAATGCATTTAGTTTGCAGACCAACTAGCACCACTCAATTATAATATTTTTCAGTATATTGGGATTACCTGATCTGAGGGCATTTACTGATAGTCAGTTCCATTTATGATATTAGTTGTCTAGCGTGATGAGCAGTCTATCACTTTGTATTATCATTTATAAATCTTGGCTTATCAAAAGGACGTATTTCATTTATGAGACAGTACTCAATTCTATAAGATATTCAAAACAGTTATTTTTTTTTTCATTTTGCTTTATTCATCATTAAAATATTTTTCTTTTACATCTGGCTCATCCAACACGGGAATATTACTATTCATGAAACAATGTTGCTTCATTAGTATTGTTCATAGGTTTTTATTATTAACATATTTCCTTTACAATATCATCATCATCAACCATTATCAATCCACTGCAGGATGAAGGTCTCTCCAAGTTCAATCCATCTTCTCCGATCTTTAGCTTCTCTTCTCCACATCACCCCTGCACACTTTCTTATTTCATCCATCCATCTCACATGTGGTCTCTTTCTGGGTCTTTTACAATCTCTTGGAATCCAGTTTAAGATTTCAATTGTCCATCTATTATCATCTCTTCTAGCAATATGTCCAGCCCAACTCCACTTCAGTCTTTTAATTTTTTCAATGAAGTCAGTAACACCTGTTTGTTCTCTTACCCATACATTGCGTTTTCGATCTCTTCTTGTTACTCCCAACATGCACCTCTCCATACTTCTTTGAGTGGTCTGAAGTCTCTGTATTGCTCTTCTATTAAGTGTCCAAGTCTCAGATCCATAAGTAAGAACTGGTAAAACACATTTATTAAAAATCTTCCTTTTCAAACACATAGGCATATTTTCTTTTAGTATCAAGTTATTTCTACCAAAAGCACTCCAACCAAGTTTAATTCTATGATTAATTTCATCCATTATGTTTCCATCTGTATTAATAATCTGACCAAGGTATTTGTAACTGTTAACTTCTTCTAACTCATCATAATCAATCTTTATTTTCATATTTTGAGAAAATCCATTAAACATTACTTTAGTCTTTTTAACATTTATCTTTAGTCCTATTTTTCTACTTTCATCTGATAACTCCTGCAACATTTCCTGCAGCTCTAAAGCATTATTTGAAAAAACAACAACTACATCATCTGCAAAATCTAAATGACTTAAATAATCTCCATTTACTTTCACTCCTTTAGCTTCCCATTTTAATCCACAAAATACTTCTTGCAGCACTGCTGTAAAAAGTTTTGGAGATATGGAGTCACCCTGTCTTACACCCTTCTCAATGTTGACTTTCCCAGTATCATTATGTAATCTAATTGTTGCTGTTGCATTTTTATAAATATTCTTTAAAATATGACAATATCCTGGATCTATACCTTGATGATCCAATGCTTTAATCACTGAAGAAATGTTTATGGAATCAAATGCCTTTTCATAATCTACAAATCCAAAGCATAATGGCAACTCATATTCATTTGTCCTTTCTATAACTTTTCTCAATACCTGGATATGATCTACTGTACTAAAACCACGTTTAAATCCAACTTGTTCTCTTGGTTGGTGGAAATCCAATGTTCTCCGTAGACAAGTTGTAATTATCTTGGTAAAATTTTTGTATAAAACTGATAAAAAGCTGTTAGGTCTGAAATTCTAATATCTTCTTTATCACCTTTTTTAAATATTAATATTAATACTGCATTCTTCCAATCATCTGGTACATCTTTATCATTTAGACATTTGGTATATAATTTTGCTAATATTTTTCTATTTCTTCACCTGCTTCTTTTAATATATTAATTATAATTCCATCATTACCTGTAGCCTTTCCTTTCTTCATACATTTAATTGCATGTCTCACTTCTTTATTTAAAATTCTGGGCAATTCCAAATATGTAATATATATAGGAGGTACTTGTTTTTTATTACTATATAATTCTTGATTGAAGTCTTCTCTATTTATAATAATTCCATCTTTTTTTCTTATTGCAGATATAAATTTCTTACCAATACCAAAATGTTGTTTTACACTCTTGAGACTCTTATTCCCTTCTACAGCTTTCCTTGCTAGTTCACAGTTATACTTTCTTATATCATTTTCAACTCTTTCCCGCACCATTTTACAAAATTCGAGGTATTCAATCCTTTTTAATGCATCATTTTTGTATATCTTCATATTTCTTTTTTTCTTCATAAATTCTCTAGTCTCAGTAGAAATTTTATTGGTCAATTGCTGCTTTTTTCCACCAGCTATCTTTGTTGCAGTTTTAAAGTCTATCAGTTATTTTCACATTAATTTTATTCAAATCTGAATCATGTTCAAAATCTACTAATATTTGTAACCGATTTGTAAGTTCTAATTTAAATTCATTAGAATGTTTCTGAAGATTAGGAATATCAACTGTAAATATTGTTTTTCTTAATAATTTTTGTCTCTCTAGTTTTCCATTAACACATATCTTACATCTTACTAATTGATGATCACTTCCTGTGTTAAATTTATTAAAAACATTACAATCTTGAAATATGGCTAGTCAAAATGTAATCCAATTCTGCTGAACCTCCATTTCCTTTTAACATTTTTCTCAATAAAAGAATTTATAATATAAAGTTTTTCTTTTTTTGCAAACTCCACAAGTCTTATGTCCTCTCTCATTTCTATTACCATAACCAAAATCATCTACAGCACTTTCATATTTCATTTGTTTACCAAATCTAGCATTAAAGTCTCCCATAACAATTTTAAAATGCTGTTTACTCTGATCAAAAGCCTTTTGTACATCCATATAAAAATCTTCTACTACTTCATCCCTATGAGAACTTGTTGGGGCATAAATCTGAATTATCTGCATTTGGTATCTGCTATTAAGTTGTATAACTAATCTTGCAAATCTGTCCGATACACCATCAATGTCCACAGTGTTGTTCTTACTCTTTTTATTTATAATGAATTCTATTCCCCTTGCATTTCCAATATTTGTGCCTTTATAGTAGAGTACATGTCCACTTTTTAAATCACTTGTCTCTTTACCTTTTCTTCTAACTTCAGAAAGTCCAATAATGTCCTATTTAATATAGGACAGTTTTTTTTATAACTCTTGCAATCTTCCTTCACTTGAAAGTGATCTGCAGTTGTAAGTACCTAAATAAAAAGGTCATCAGCAGCCCGAGTCCGCAATCGGCATTCTTAGCACCCTCTGCCTTCCGCCACTAACCGCTGCCTTGGTTGGTGACTTTACAGCCTCCTGGGAATAAGGACCATGCTTTATTTTTGTCTGTCATAATTGTATATAACTATTGGAAAAATATTTATCATTTACACAAACATTCATTCTGCCTTATCAGGCAACTGAGAAAAAAGACCATAGTGTTTCTTGATCTTAAACTCAGAGGTAAAAAGTCGATAAACTCACCACACTGGCTAATGCGTGTTGTTGAGCAGCCCATCCATGTTTGTATACTATATGAATAATCACATAGTAATAACAGCTGCAACGTCAAGAACGTATGGAGTGGACATTAGGAAATTTGCCCTGCTCAGTTCCTTTAAGACCTCCAAGAGTTGCCTTTTTACAGTATACATATATTTATATTGAACTTTTATCCTGCAGCGAATTCATAATTGAAAATGATATATATATATATTACATGCCAAAAGCTAAACTAATTAACATACTAAACTATATACACTTTTTCACAATTAAATCGGCAGGCAAAATTAAATTACAAATCCACTATCAATAGTTTTCCTGCAATGACAGACTTTTCAAGTGCTTTGCCTTGTTGTAATTTAATTTTACTAATGATTAAATTATGAATTGATGTACTTAGCTTAATATGTATAAATGTCATGAAGAGTCGTTCATGTGCTTGAAATAATGATACATATTGTAGGGTATTGAGTTCAAACCCTACATTACACAAACCCCAAAGACGTCAGAAGGATAGGGGAGAAAATTTTTTCCTCTTCAACTGACTTTTATTGGTGAAAGAGGACGGTGTATATATTTTAAATAGTTTAACAGTCTACTTAAGAATTAAAAGTTTTAAGCATATAAATAGTTGTCTGTAGCTGTAAACTCCGTAAATCATTTTTTTTTTAAAAGTCTACTTATTAACTTTGTATCTTACAATTTATATCTAATAAATTATAATGTTCTTTCTTAATAGTATTTTTTTATATACTTGTCATTACCAATTTGATGTATGATTTTTGTTCCTCATAATGTTAATAATCTGCAGCTTTTCAGATCGTTTAGATTACATTCAACCGGCATGTATTATTTCAGTATTTTAGTCTTTGCTTTGATTACTTAGGCAAGTTTTACAGATATGAGTAGATATGTGAATATATGCATGTGTATGTAGAAACATTATAGTTTAAACATTTCAGATATATTAAAAAGTTTTTTAATAAATTTCTGTGTAAAAAGGTTTTTTTTTTTTAATATTATTTAAATCCAATTTTTTTATTATTATTTAAAAGTGTTAAAACTGAGAGAGAAAGATTGTCAATTCTAAAGATTTCAATCTAGTGTTAAAACTTAAGACAGAAAGATAAAATCAATTTTAAGATAACTTCAATGTTAGAAAAGTAGGAGAGAAAAATAATTCATTAGTAAGTAATAACAGTTGCAAAGAGACCACAGATTGTTTTGGACCACCCAAAAATGAATTTTGAGGAAAAGAGAAAATCCAAAAAAAGATGATAATTATATCATATTTGTACAAATAGAAGGGTTTTGCAGATTGCCAGGTTTGCACACAGCTGTATGTGATGTCATAAAAGCAGCACATATATATTCAGGGAAAAAGTTATTTTTTTTTACTAAGTGCTAAGGGTTCAGTGGTATTGCTTCTTGGATCTAACTCATCATTATTTTATATGTTTGAGGAGATTTTACAAAATATGCAGGGCTAGGTTTCAAACTACTTTTATTGGATGGTCATACACCGACTGATACAAAGAACTCTAGCACATCTGAAAAGCATTTAAAACATCTTATGGCTGATCACCAGACCATAGAAGACTCTGAACCTTGCTATTGCTTCACCTCTGCTGTTGGAGGATTCCAATTAAACACCAAATAAATGCTAAAAAAAATATATGAAGAGTAAAAAAAATGTCCATTTGTTTTATTAGCACACCTACAAACAGAAGGAAAGAAGAAAGCAAAAATGAAGAACCCATTCCATACTAAAATAGTGTCCTTAAAGAAATGCAGTCTGTGCAACATCATCATCATCATTGCAGTGAAACAAAGAATTACAAGCCTAAACTTAAAATGGAACTTTTCCAGTAAACCGCTATAATTAATATATCTATATGTGTCAAACATTGGTATGTGTCTGAATTCAAAATTTTAATCTTGAACAAATCTTACTGTAGTGAAAATTCATTAAACTAACTGAAACTCTCTCTACATCAGAAATAGAAGAAGAGCCTGATAATATCAATTTTATTTTTATTTTCTCAATGATTTTTAACAATTTTTTTTAAAATCCATTTGTTTCTCTCTCTCTCCAATCACTTATTAGAAAAGGGGTTTTTCAATAATGATGAATATTGACTTTATCAATATATTATGTGTTATTTGATTATCATTACATGTAACCATTTATATATGTATTTTTTTTTATATTTTAAATGATTTTTTTTTATTGTTTATTAATTGTGGTATCATAAAAAAGAAAAATGTTGTTTATATACCATTCTTATTATATATAAAGGTTAAACACAAGATTTATTAATAATGGGAAGTAACTCCCACATATACCTAGTGATATATATGCCTACATGAATATGTGTCGAGTATCAATGTACAAATCCAGAGAGGATGAGGATAGAAATTTAGTATAGTAAGAAATAAGATTTTAAAGTAATTAGCAATCCAGCTTAACAGGAATTGAGATAATGAGGATTATAATTTGAAACAAATTTCTTTTATATATTCTTATCTTTATGATTTAACTAAAATTTTTTCTACTTATTTCTCGACTATCATTTTTTTTTTAAAGATTATATGCATAAAATTTGTTATATATAATAAGCAAGTATGTGCGTGCTTCGGGTGTTTATTTATGAAATCAAAATTTTCCATAATATAAGACTTCTATTTCTATTCAACCACTAGGGATGTGAACGTACACATATCACATTATATGCATCTAATGATTGAGTTTAAATTTCATTAGGGGGAAGAGGGAAAGAATTTTTAGTTATTATTATCGATAATTTTTCAATGTAACTGATTTTTTTTATTATTAATTATTTAAAATTTTGTTTGTATATTGATGATTAACCAATAATAAAATCTAATTTTTTTGATTAAAATAAATTTATATGTTTCTTAGAGTTAATTATTGTCTTGTGAAGATTAGTTTAGTCATCGTCATCACTGGTGAATTCTGTTCATAAGCAGAATTGACAGGTGTAATAATATTTTGGTAAATAATTATAGATTGATAAAAGACATGATTTGTGTTATGAGTTACGTATAAAGCTGTGGCTGAGAGTATCATTACCATCATTATCCTTTTATTAATTAATAAATAATCTAAGATAAATATATTAAATGATCGTACAAATGATAGTTTTACCCTTTGTTGTATATGAGCCAGCATAAGGAATATGACTGCCATTGATAATCTATAGTATTAAGTATGAGCTAGGAAAACTTACGATATTATTAAATATGAGCTTTTAAACGATTGATAATGTTGAGCGATTAAATGTGATTATATGGGAATTTGTATAATAATTTGTCTGCACAATTAGGGAATAATGAAGATGTTTACCATTAACACAAGTGTAAACAATATACTATTATGAAATGGAAATCCTACATACTGTTATATATAATGTACTGAGGTTCAAACTAGTTACCATTATCAGTAGGCATCCAATGTGATTTTATTTAGGTTCAGATAGCCTAGTAGTGCCAAGATATATAAGAAAGAAAGGAATAGAGAGTAAAACGGTTAGATAGAGATTGGGTTGTCCATTTGGGGTATAAAACTACTTATATGATTATCGGTAATTGATCTAAAACAATTGATCCATTACAAATGACTGCCCCAACGAGGAGTGTTACAGAAATAGAAATTTTTCTAAATTTTTTTTCCCATTAGGAATGGTCTAGATTATTCATTCCATTATAATATATTGGAACCGGACAATGCCCAACACCACTCTTGGTTGGCTTTAATTTCCTGATGAGCATATTGCAGGAATGAACTACCGATTGGCATTCCCCAATGCAGACGTCATCCCACCTACAACAATATTTCCTGCTCATCAGAGGATGTAGCACCGTAGAGACTGGAAGCATCTAGAAATTTATGTGTTTGGTTTCCCAAATGGCTCCATTAGAGTTCTATCTCACTAGAATCTTACTTACCATTGTCTGGTTATGCCGGACATAGCTCAGGAAGTATGAGATTTTTATGAGCAATATGCAGTGAATGATAGTGATGCAAAATGGAACTGAACAACTAAAATTAATTTTTAATAATAACAATTTTATTAACAATAATTATTGATAAGTCCTTCCAATATAATTCATATAATAGTGAGAAGGAAGTCTAGAAATATTTCAGGTAGGGTATCCAAGCAAAAACCCATTTTTTTAGTTCACATGATGAGAAGTCTAAAGACACATTTCAGTATACAACTAATATATAAGTATTTATAATCACATTTTGATGCTGATAGAAGCATTTCAGGTAGGGATTTAGATAATATATGTGTTCATAATTATATTCTGGTGTTGATAGAAGCATGTCAGATAGATATACATATACAATTAATATGCCAATGTTTTAACCACTTATTCCAGGTCTGTAGAAGCATTTTAAGTAGGTACACATACACAGTTTATAGATAAATGTTTTTGGACTATTGATTTCAAGTCTATAGATGTATTTCAAGTAGATGTACAGATAATGTCAGTATTGCAATTATTATTCCAATGTGTGAAAGCATTTCAGGTGGATGTGCAGATAATGTCAGTGTTGCAATTATTATTCCAGGTATGTGAAAGCATTTCAGGTAGATGTGCAGATAATATTATTCGAGGTATGTGAAAGCATTTTAGGTAGATGTGCAAATAATATCATTATTACAATTATTGTTCCAGGTATGTGAAAGCATTTCAGGTAGATGTACAGATAATATCAGTATTGCAATTATTATTCCAGGTATGTGAAAGCATTTCAGGTAGATGTAAAGATAATATCAGTATTGCAATTACTATTCCGGGTTTGTAAAAGCATTTCAGGTAGATGTACAGATATCACTATTGCAATTATTATTCCAGGTTGTAAAAGCATTTCAAGTAGGTACACATATTGGTGACCCACATATTTATACACATACGTTTTGGTATTTTATAGATAACAGGCACCTAAGCATTTAGCATTTTATTATTTTTACCATATCTTTGATTTTTGTGATTGACATTTCCATTTAGCTGGTTCATTTGAAATAATTCTTACAATTATTATTATAAGTATTTCTATTATTTGAATATATCTTAAATTTTATAAAATAATTGGCATTTAACTAATGAAATGTTTGTAATTAAGTAATAATTTTCATTTCTTGTTTTCGTTTTAAATAAAGATAAAAAAAAAAAAACTATCATCAACTTTTGACTGAAATTAATAACTGATTGTGAAAACTTTTCTTAAGACTAATAATAATATTTAAACAGCATTAAACTGTTGCACATGCGCTTTAGATTTTTTAAATATAAAATGAATGAATACTAACACTTCAACCACATGATAAAATCTTTGGAAAAGATAACTATAATTTTAATTTATGGCAATTGAATCATTTGTAATTGCTTACCTCAAGTTCACGTCTTCATTCATTACTGCATTTCTATATAACTGGGGGTATCTTGAAGCTGAATGGTTAAAACTTCTAGGCAAGGCTTGGAGTTCACATGTTTTGCAGATGGGGAGAGAGAGCCAGGGGCTAGCCGAGGGTCATATTAAATTGATTTTTCATTAGGCTGTTTGATGGTCTCATTTAGTCACTTTTTTAATACTCTTGTAGCTAAATCTTGTGTCTCTGAATCAATTAACTAACCTTTAACGATTTTGCAGCCTATTTATACCTTTTCTCTCTATCAGAACGGTCTCACCATACGTACCTGCTGAATCCAATTGGTTTTGCTGTTTTCATCCATGTTCGTGCCATTAATCCCCCAATTCATTGGAGTTTCTTTTTGGCGGGAACAGACTGTTTTTACTAATCTGGTTAGGTGTTTTCAAATTTTTAATTAATTTCATTTTGCCTGCAGCAATGACTTGGCACCTATAGTTATTCTGCTTCACAAATTATTCTTCTGAAATATAGAATGAGCTGAAAAGCATAAAGAGATTTTTATTTAAATGATTTTGTTTATCTCATTTGAATTGATTAATTTTAATTAAGAAAGATTTATACTGTTTTGTTAATTGCAAATATAAACATATTTGCTTTTTTTTTTTTTTCATTTTAAAAAGTTTGATTTACTTTTAATTTGACCAAATCATTATTTTTATTTTTAATTGTGATCAGATTTCATTATTTCTTCCTTTTTCTTTTTTTTTTTTAAAAAAAGTATTGTTAGTCTTTTTTAAAAATATTACTAGTCTGACTTAAAATATTATTATTCTTTTAAATTTAGGTGGGAGGGGATCTTTTAAATATATACGTGAAACAGTATATCTGTTTCAATATATATCTCAAAGGCCAAACACTAAACCAGTCAATATAATAAACCAAATACACAAATTCACAATTACATTATTAGCCAAAAATAAATTACTAATTCACTATCTAAGACAGACTTCTCAAGTCCTCTGTTTTGGCAATGAACCCATTGGATTTGTAGTTGTATTTATATATTGAACTATTTTCATTATCTAATATTATGTATTGAATGTTTATTTAAGTCTTCTAATTACATTAAACTATTGGTAATAGTACATAGGCTAGTATATGCACAATGTTTTGAGAGGTATTATTTTCTTCTCTTCTTCAGGTGTTGTGTGGCCTGAGTAGTGATTGTATTAGTATATAGGAATCAAACCTGAGCCTTTAGATTCTTGAATATTGAATTTTAAGGTAACATTCTAACCAAACCATCCTGCGATTTCCATGCTAGTACGGTCACTGGTCAATCCATCAACACCTGAAGAAGAAAGGAGAATAATATTTCTCGAAATGTTGTGCATATACTTACCTGTGTATTATTACTAACAGTTGAATGTAATTGGAAGACAAAGTTAATTTTTTCTAAAGTCATTCAATACTTAATATTAGATGATGCAGATAGTCCAATATATAAAGTAACCATCAGAAAGTATAGTTGCTCTAACCAGATCCAAAGATATAGCTAAAGGGTTTCAAACCTTATCCACATCTCTAAATCATGTCTAAGCAATTCACTCCCTTAACATCACAAAAGTTAAATCTTCTCTATGTATCCCAGTGATCAGGTAGAGGTAAGACTCTTAATGAATCCTGTGGGAATGATTGGGATTCAACATTAACTATAATGATGGACAACCACAACATGTTAATATTATTACAATTTATTATTAGTCTAATAAAGAAGTCTACATGTATAATATACATATGCCACAAGTAGAGAGTACCCGCGTGTATACAAAAGCTTAACTATGGCTTTCAATATTTATTCCCCTCCTCCCCCAAAAAAACCCCCATTGATACAAATTATTTGGAGTAATTGCGGTTATGTAGAGAGTATGTGCATAATTGTCTATATTATGTATTCATGAGAAGAATGAATAATTCCCTTTATAGTTAAACAAGTTGATAGATGTATTAACATAAAAGTCTAGCTTTATTTATACAAAAAAAGAAATAATAACTATAGCAGATACTGAACAATAAACCTACATAGCATCATACACAACACACATATCCATAGGCATTAATAATCCTTAATAATGGTCAAACATAAATTTGTCCATAATGTTTTCAATAACTAATAATAGTTCAACACAGTTGAAATAAAACAACTATATAAAAATAATAAATATTTTCTTTATTGAATCGGTTTTCGCCCTATATTAGGGCCTTTTTTTTTTTTGAAAAGGCCCTAATGTAGGGCGAAAACCGGTTCAATAAAGAAAATATTTATTATTTTTATATAGTTGTTTTATTTCAATTGTGTTGAACTATTATAGGCATTATTATTATAAAAGATTTTGCCAATTTGATTTACGGATGGCTGGCCTTGCTTCTCAGTTAATCATTATTTAAAGGAGGGTGGGACCCGAATTCAGGAACAAAGTATGCTTCAGTAGTCTGAGATAATTGCTTCTCACAGTTTGCTCATTTAATGAATAAATTTCAGGCAACTGGTATATTCAATATTTGTGAAATAGCTAGCTGAAGTAATTTGGAAAGAAAATAAAAACATAGAGAGACATAAATATTATCCTTAAGTACTACTGTAGGAAATATGGTCAAAGTGACTGATTAAAATTCCATTTAAAGATATATGATCACTGTATGCTATTATGATAAACTTCCGTTATTAAAATTAAATAATCCCTCTCTTTTCTTTAAAATCATTAGTTTAAACAGACACATATATAGACTAGTATCTTACCCATAGTTTAGCAATTAACAAATATCCTTGCTTAACTGCATATTTCACCTATTAGGTAAAGATTGCAATGGATTTCCTTCTCTTTCAAAAATCATTAAATTAAACAGATACTTATATAGACTAGCATCTTTCTCATAGCGTAATTAAATAAATATTCATTTATAGATTTAAATGTTATTTAAAAATACACATATATATAGGTAGAGATCGCTATGGATTTCCCTCTCTTTTTTTCTTCTCTTTAAAGTGGAAGGTATGATAGAAAGTGGATGAAAGTTTATCCGAGTTAAAATGAATTCTATAATTTATTAAACAAATGGGTTTCATGTTAAATAGTGGGATAAGGGTAAAATATAGAAAATGATCTTAATTTAACTTTAAATATTTCTGTCATACACCTTCTCATCTTTAGACTCTGCATACATGTTAATACTCAAATCAAATAAAACAAAAAAAAAATAGTTGACATTGTTCTACGTACATTAACATTATATATACGAAGCAAGAAAATTAGTTGATACCTATGATTAGGCATTCTGTATTATAGATATAAAATAAATAAAGAAAAAAAAAACAGAAAATATCGATTAATAAAGAAAAGCACTTATATGAATGAATCTTCTTAAATTGTGGCAGATCAAGATTTGGTGAATGAAGCTTCGTAAAGACTGACACGATGCGTTGATAGTTGTTGAGGTTTTTATATCAAGGAAGGTTGGGTGCTTCATTTATTTATGGTTTAGATAGGTATGATTCTTCATGATAGCTAAGGTAGGCAGTCTTCAAGCACGATTCTCCGGTCTTTGGCTGGATTCCATCTCTTGAATGTCCCGAGAATGGACTCACAGGAGCGTGGAGATGAGCTTCTCTATTCTGACATAATTCATAGACAAGATTTTAGGTATATATTGTATATCACAGTCAAAAATTAAAGAACAAATCTTTTCGTACAAATGGTTGTGATGTGATGTGATGTAATGTAGCTACTCCTTAAACGAAGTCAAGAATCTCTTTGCAATTATACCAAGAAAAACTTGTTAGCTACTTAATTTTACATTCCCATATTCTGGCCCCTTTGTACACTAGGAAACACTAATGCTTTTTTTTTCTCTTTGATAACTATCTTTTTTTTTTCCAGGCCTACATTTAACATTAATGGAAGTTCGCTAATGCTTCCTTAGCCTAAAACAATTTTAAAGCATCCAATATTTCTAAATGCTATTGTTTTGGTACTCATCCCTGCAGACAAATACCCGTATTTCATGATTTCATCATTTTTTAAAAAAATTGACACCAGATTAAATTTAGCCAGGAAGGTGTTTACCTGGAAGAACTATTGCCTTATTATGTTTACCTGGAAGAACTATTGCCTTATTATCTATTAGTTTGATCAACACATTAATTTTCTACAGTAACTTCTCGTCACTTAAAATCTATTAGCTTACATTATGTTTATTAGCTAAATAATTTCTCATTTATTTTCTTTCAAATAGTTTTTTCCCTCCTTTCTTTAATTGCATTTGACTTACATCCATATCTATAATAGATATATACATATTTTCTACTTGTATAAATTTCACTAAATATTTTATATCATATTAATATTCATTAACTGCGTTTGACTTTAGGGTGACTAAGTTAAAGAAATAGTAAATGGTGAAGCATACATATATAGATGTAAATGTACAGCTTCAATAAATATAACTAAAACACCATCATCATAAACCTTCAGGAAAACATTGGATTTGTAATTTCATTTTGGTTAGTAATTTTATTATGTATGTGTGTACTTTGTTTAATATGTAGATATCTTAAACTAAGTACGTGATTCACAATTAAATCATTAACTAAAAATAATAAAAAAATTCTCCAATGGTTTTCTTGCCAAGGCATATTTCTATATTGATTAGTTAATAGTTTTGATGTTGTTTGTGTGTGTGTTTGTGTATATATATTGTACTGGTCAAAACATGTTGATTCATTTAACATGAGCTGGAACTCAATGAAACATACTTCAAATCCAGTCAAGCCCGAGATTTAGGTCAGGGACCAACCTGAATTCGACCCTTCTCTAAGCCCCAGATCAAACACCTAATGAATAACATATAAGGATGACACGCAAGAATTTATTTTAAATTCGGCCCACTAGCAGAGTGGAGAAGACAATGAGACTTGCATATTATCATATCAAGACCTAACTAACATAGGCATTAATATGGTTGTACACGTGGAAGTGGAGAAAAAGGAATTTGAACTACTCAAACGAGTTAGACAATAACAAATAGTTTAATATAATGACAAATTATTTATATACATTTATGTGTGCATGAATGAGCGAGCGATCTACCAAACGATAGATAATTACATAGTGAAATTCACACTAAGGGTTCTCATATGCTCTTTTATTAACTAAATAGTATATATACATTATCACACATCTTTGGTGGGTACAGTATTAAGATGCCAATCAATTATTAAAAGGATTACATAACATTGCTATTAACACATTGATTTACGGTTTTGAAACACGGTGACTAACATTATTTCGGGGAGCATTCCGAAATTCATTGTATATTTATATAAGAAAAATTATTTTCACACCATTGCGGTTGTGAAAATAAACAAAATACATATGACAAATTATATTTGATTTTATGACAAAATATTTATTGAAAATTCTTTTAATTAACAATAGTAAGAAGAACACTTTATTTTTCCCAAGGCATATACTCTTAAATAAAGAAATAAATTACGATGGTGGGATTGTATAATAAGATTGAAACAACATTATAAATTAATATAGCTAGTGTTCGGAATTTATATATATACATTTGAGCAGAGCACAATTTTAATAGTTTAACATTAAACCAGGTCATGAAGTAAAAGAATTAATAAACAAGTGGTGGTACTGACATAATGGCGAAGATATAACAGGAAAAAGTCGTGTTTCTGGACGAAAAACGAAGTCTAAGACCCCCATTTTAGGGCAATGCTTAGAGAAAAGTGGATAGGCATAGCATGTTTCAGGTGTACTGGAATCACCACCAGAGGCCCTTTTATACGAAAAAGGTGGTCCTGGGAAGCTCAACTATCCATAGGACAGGACATGAGAAGAAATATGTGGGGTTCGATCTTGTCACAACCCCAGATATTAGAAGCACGTATATAAATTCACGAAGATGAGCCAAATGTCAGTAACGCAGTATGGATGAATGTCACTAACGACATCAAATAGGATTTGCTGCTTTAAAAATAAATGACCTTAGTTTGAATGCCATAATTTATACAATAATACCCAATACCACTGTTATATATATATATACAAGATTTTATTTAGTAAAAGAAACATTAAAATTTACCCCCTTTTTCTGCTATTTAAAAATAATTCAATCCCACTTTCGTGGATTTTATAATAACTGAAAAATTTAAGTATTTGAAATTTTAAGAGTATGAAAACAAAACAAAAATTAGTAGTTATATGGAAAACAAATAATCGGTGACCCTTTCAGAATTGAATAAATAACATTTATAAGAAAAATAAGGTTTCAGAGCATTAATTAGCCTAAGTTCTGGATTCACTCCAGGTATAGAATTACTTGATTCTATTCAGAGTTGAACAAATAACAATTTTATAATAAAACCATAAATGTTGATTCGTAAAAACAATCTGGCGAGTGTAATAATTAATCATATGTTATATTTTGAGGAGTCATTAATAATCTTAATTCCTGGAGGTTTAATTAAGAGGAAAGAAAATATTTTTAAGAAACGTAGCTCTCGAGGTTACTAGAGATTGTCATATTAATAATTAGCAAAACAGATATAAAATCAAATAATAATTCCATATAAGTAAATGATCGCACTAAAGTTAAAGAAAATTAGAACATATGAGATAATATTAGATTTATAAAATATCATTTGAGGGCAATTTACATATTAGAAAGAGCTAAAGTTAAATAATACATTAGGAGAAATCTTGAGAGTAGGGTTTGAGATTAGTTAGGCTAGATCCAGGCAGCATGAAAATCATTACCTCATACAATTTTAAGAGTCCATTTTGAAAGCCTGGCTCTTGCACGCAAAAAGGGATCCAAGTGAGTCGGTAGCAACAAGCTTCCATTCATCATTCCATAGTTCTCATTTCAGACTTTTTCTTCATTCTAGAGCAATAAGATGGTACATTAGTGGAAAAAGATCCACAAGGGTCCGAAAGATGATTGGCATCTATTCTATCATTAGATTTCAAAGTTGCGTGGAGTATTGATAGCAACACAGTTCTCTCGGTAATAACTAATGTGTTGATTAAAATCAACCCATTTTATACCCCACTCAGGTATTTGTGGAATGCTTTCAATTTCTTATTTCTAGCTCATATCTAATCTATTTGACAAATGTAACAAAATCTTACATTTCTTTGTCCATTGTTTTTGAAAGGTGCAATCGTCAGATAATATTCCAAAAATATATTCAAATCTGTTTCCAGATTGGAAATATATTTGACAACATATTTATAACCAAAGTAAAATCTATTAATCCCATTCCCCATTTTATTTTCAGTAAAACCTTAATTAAAAATTCCTTCCCAAGATTAAAACAATATTATATTTCCACCCCATTAATTATTTTTGGTTAATTAACAATTGCATCTTCCATCTTGGATTTTACAAAATACAATTTAATAGAAAAAAAAACAATTTAAAAAGAAAAAGTTTTATAAATAACGTATAATAAAATATTTATAAAATTAATATTTTGTTAGTATGTTTGCTTCTGTGATATATATATATATTTGAGCCGAACCTACGTACTTTAATAAAAGAAAAGAATTAATAATTAAAAAATATTATTGAAAAGTTAAAATTTTATAACTTTTAGATGCACATCTCAAGTATATACATAAAAAAAATATATACATGACTAAAGGAGTGGATAGGATATAGGATTTAAATATAGGTTAGTAGATGGAACCATGAAGCTCAATCTTGGGCTAAGATTGACTGCTTCAATATATATGCACACACAGTCATACTTATGTTATATGGACATTTAATTGCACAAATGATCTGACTGACTTTTCTTTAGAGTTTTTGTTTTCGATGTCATTGGAAAACTTTTTAAATATCTATAAAATGATGTGCAATACATGGATACTTTGTTTTATTTTTGTGCCATTTTGAATAAAAAGCATTGAAAAATATTTACACCTGGGTCTCGTTTTACGCGATAGATAGGTTCCTCAGAAAACACGCGCAAACGAAATTGCGCAAAAATAGACATAACTTACATTGAAAAAGGGGGGATGTGGTCTGTGATTTTTCAAAATTCGCGTAAAAGCAAAGCACCAACGTAAAATTACTTTAAAATTCGCGCAAAAAAAAAAAAAAAATAAGGAAATAAAATATGACTAATAAAAAATTTCAAATTTGAAAAAAAAATGATACAAGACAAACTTTTTTTAACTATAATATTTAATTTTATTCAAAATAATATATTTTTATGCATAATTTACAGTACAGTAATTTAAATTTTTTTATACACGTTTTAATTATTATCGTTATTTGCCCAAAAAGACGTTCGTTTGCAAACTAGTACAAAATCAGATTCTCATGTGATGTGATGTGATGTATTTGGCTTCTCCTTAAACGATGTCAAGAATATCTCAGCAATTATTCTCACAAGAGGAAATACAACTAGCACCAAGTTCACTCTCATGCTGTGTTAATGGTTTTCTGTTGACGACGACGATGATTTTATTACTTGTTTATGAACTTAGACTTATGATAATAAAAAGACATTTATTCACCACTGCTGGGAAAAATTTAATTAAAACTAACAACTAAAAATTAAATTCTTATTTTTGTTTTTAATTTTCAATTCCGTTTAAAAATCAAATTTCGTTTTACATCACATTAATTTCAAGTCGTCCGTAAGTAATTTTTAAATTGTTAATTACAATTAAAAATCAGATTTTAATTTTTAATTGTGCCCACTGCTATTACTGACCTTTTAAAAATAAACTTGTGGACACTAAATGATTAATAATTGATTACGTTCTTTTTTAAAAAGCAAAAACAGAATGTGATTTAAAATGCAAAATTAACACGCACAATGTTTGAACAAATTTACATTATAATCTTGTAAAATTTAATGTGTGTATACATAAAATGTGGAAATCATGATTTTAATTTTATTATTGCATAAAATCTTACTATTATAAAGCACTGAAAATATTGAAATTACTAAGATGAAAGTCGAATTCCAATAATGTGCTATTACTTTCAATATAGCATAAGTGCGCGAAATTTATTATTTAAAGTAATAGCGCATTATTGGACTTCGACTTCCAGTGAAAGACGAATCGCATAACTTCAAAATCATGTTAAATAAGTCCACTTAAAAAGAGACCCAGGTGTATAGTAAAGAATGAAAGTTAAAAGATGTTAAATTGTTGTTGCTGGTACATGAGTGTCAAAATTGTTAAATAATTTCTTTATATAGTTTTAAGAATGATGATTGCTTTCATTAAAAGTGGAAAAAAAGAGTTCTAAAATTACCTGCATTTGTAAATGTATATTGAGAAGAACTAATATTTTTTATAAAAGATTGTAGTCAAAAATTGCACAATTGAAGGTATTAACTTATATCAGAACATTTTAATGTTCATCAAAACAATCTGCCATTAATTTTTACAAGCAGAACATTGATGATTGGTTTGCCATTTCAAAACCACTGTTTTCTTATGTGAATATGAATATAAAAATAGTTAAATATACATTAATACATTTTTTTTATATGATATATATTAGGTTCATTTGAAAAGAAGAAAATGGATAATTTTTATTAACATATTAACAAATGTAAAAACATATCATTTTGGTTGCCATATTACGTAAAAAACAGTTAGTTACACATAGTGATTGGAGCTAACATTTCTTCACATTTATTGACATCTAATTTAAGTAATGATAACCTATTTATCAATATATTAAATAAAAATTGTATAATTTTAGTAAAAGCAGTAGTTTAATAACTATAACAACTGAAAATTAGGTTTTAGGAAGTTTGTCTTATGATTAAATGCATCACCATTTATGTATTTGCCAATTATTTGTATTTGTTAAAGGAAATCTTATCAATTAGGCTTTTTGTTTTTTAAATTGTGAAATATGGTGATGAAATGTCATGCATTCAGATATCAAAAACAAAGGCAAAACTCTCCATACGGTAGTGCTACCCTGTGCCAAACAGAGTAATCAGAAGGCATCCATTGATTACTCTGTTTGGCACAGGTGGCACTACTGTATGGAGAGTTTTGCCTTTGTTTTCAACAATTATGTGCTAGTATAGAAATGGTTATCATGTGATGTTTAGTGGTTTAGCATTCAGATATCCATATTATATATTTTTAGTTCTCTGTATAGTAACATCATAACTTTATTCAAACATTTTTGAGAAATCAATTTTATCTTAAGATTCAGACACTTTTACCAACTCTGTTTAATCTTCTAAAATATTACAGATTCAATTTATGCATCTTATAAAAACAATGGTGATTTATACATCTCTCATGGTACATTTTTGTATGAATAAAATTTTGACATCATCTTTCTTTCATAGAAAATTTAGACTTTGATGTATGACTATATTAATAAAAATATACAAATCTTTTCATTGTTGTGTTTTAAGTCCTATATATTGTAGTGATGAGCTACAACCTGCCACATCATCCAGTTATTTAAGGCACTCTACCAATTGGAGCCACGTAACATATTTGCTTAACCAATAAATTGCCAGGCAAATTGTCATATTAACATTTTTTTTCTTTCCAACATATACATGTGTATAAACATCTTTTAATTTCTAAAGAAGTAATAAAAGCAATTAAATAACTAGGGAGAAACAGATAGGTATATTAACACTGGAATAAAACGTATTATATGTTAATAATTGGGGATGACTATAAAAAAAAAACTTACACATAAACTTAAAATAAATAAATAAATAAAAACAATGACTGAATTAAAATCTAAACACATGGCAACCATTTGTGGAGATGAAATTTAAAATATTTATAAATTATTATTTTTATTTATAATCCCATTTATTTATATTATGTCTGTTAAACAATAGGAAATGTCAAGGTTAAAATGCTTAAAAAAACTTCACACGACCTACAACACAGTATTAATTGTTATAATTGTCTTCTGCTTTCGAAGATAGAACATTATTATTTTTTCGGCTTAAAAAAAAATATTCGAATACAAAATGGATGTGAATGATCGAATTTAAATATATAAATATTTTTTAAAATATTAATCAAAATGACCAAAAGCTGAAATTTAAAAGCAATCGTTTGAAGGTAAAGAAATAATTTTAAAGTAAGAAGATTTAAATTATTTGCTAATTAGACAAATTTTAGCTAAATTTGTGCGTTGCAGTAATATTCAATAATTAATTGTTTTGATAAATAATAATATCGTCATTGAAATCTTGAGCAGCAAATGAATCAATAAATATATATTATTTTTATATCATGATTGCTTGCTGAAAAGTTTGTACCATGGGGTAATAATATGTCATCAATAAAGCCATGAAAGTTTAAAGATTTTACCTGCCCATTTAGGAGAAACTTAAAAACCATCTTTGCTTTAAATAAAATGCCTAACCAAATCCAAGACAGGATAATTGGAGAACACTATTATTTCTTGACTCAGACAAGAAATTGCTATTCTTCGTGGGAATAGAAATTCATCTCCATTCTTAGGAATTTATTTAGCAAATGAACAATTTCCAGCAGACTTATCGAACTTTAATTAACATAATAGGATAAGAATTGTAATTTTTGTTTTATTATTTTGTCTATTGTAAATTTTATGTATTATTTTCGTTTCTACAAATGGAAGCTAATGTGTATAATTTTGGAGAAACTCTGTATGAGAGTAATAAGGGGGGGGGAATTAGATTTATATATATATATTTATCATCTATAATTGTATAAGAATAAAAAAATTAATAGTTTTGACCTTCCCATCTGACTGACTTTTGACAACATATAGGAAATTGTGAGGTAAGAAATTTTAACATTATCTCATTAATTAATCTTACTTTTGTATTGCTTTTATAAATCAATGATTTATAATCATTAATTTATCTAGACAACAAAGATTATTTTTTGTTGTTATGTTTGTATACATATTTTAAATTAGCCAGCTAAATTCGAAATCACATATACATATTATAATTTTACATATTCGTTGTTGTAAATAATTAGTCAAGTACATGAACTTCTACCATTGGGTTTAGGGCAAGGGTTTTATTTTTATTAATATCATTATAGATATCGATGTGGTAGAAATTCATCCTTGACAAAATAAATTACATGTATCAGATTTAATTGTTATTCATATTTTTTTTTGTTAATCAATAAATGTTTATATAATTCGTTATTTTAATCTGGTCTCTAACTCATCATTATTTCAATATCCACCATCAGCTTTATAGTTCTTCATTATTCACATACCCATTATAAACATTATTATCTTATTTAGTTTTACACCTATTAATATTATTACTATGATAGAGGAAATACATATACATATTTAAGTCATTTATTATAACTTTTAATACATATATACTTATACTGCACATACATATTTTTTATATATCTTATGCTTAATTGATTTTTGGTAATTAATTATCACCTATATAGAGGTGCAATAACTACTATTAGTGTGATCTCCTTCCCTGATAAGAGAGCTCAGGCAATTACTCCCTGAGTTTGAATACTGTGGTATAACGTGGCTAGAAAGGGGTGAGAATTGGATGAACTGACCCAAATTGTATCTAGGTTAATAAAAATAGGTAGAGCTAGTCTATTGGAAGTAGGTACAATCATAGGTTATGTATTTCATCGCGTAATCACTTGCATCCTATCCAAAGACTCAAAGTCCGACCATAATAAGATGCGCTCCCTCTATATCTTATGGAATCCACCACCCCGTTACAATATACATAGATATATTACTAATGAGTGGATTTAGGCATCCTCTATTATTAAACTTTAAGATGTAAAATGTATAGCCATATTCTGAAATGATCAATTATGATAATACAAGACTCACAGAAATAATTTTACGTAGTTTCCTTTTATTAGTTATGTCAAACACCAATATCTTTAAGAACAAATCATAATAGGCCTGAATCTTATTTATTTTAAGGAGATTTTACTTGCTTTATTTTTAAGTGTAAAAGATAAAAGTCACATAATTATTAAATGTGCTTTTTATATTATTATAACCCAAACACACAAATACATTTTATATTTTGAGTAAGTAAAAATTATAATAAATTTTAGTTTTTTTTTTTAACAAATCATGTCATTAATATATATTTATCTGTCAAAAAGTTATATACTTTATGAAATTCACAATTATTAATATGTTATCCTTTTATGCAATTAACAAGTACATCTATATATTCTAATTACATTAAGTTCAGTATAGACAATATATTTGTATTTAAATATTATATATTCTAGTTAGATAAAAATTTAATTTAATTTATATACATAAAGTATTTGCCAATATTTTTATTATCTGAGCACAAATATTTACACTAGCCTGCAAATAAACATTTTTTCTGTGATAAAAACCAAAATATGTGGGGTTACTAATTTCAATGTATGGAATTCATAAATGCATTTTGTTTTGCCTTTGGCATTAATGGAAAATGTTATTTTGTCATTACATCAAATTTTCAATAACTTAGTATTGATTGAATTGTTTATATTACGTATAAATGTTAGTATGCAATATGCAATCTTATTTTTTCCTATATTAAACACAAATAAAAGTTGCTTTGTAAATAATAAGATGGCTTGGAATTTGCTTTTATTTATGTTTAAGCTGGTGAAACTGAAGCAGTAAATGCAAATTTTAAATCAGTGGTATCTGTAACATTTAAATTACTACTGCTTGAAATAAAAATTGTAGGGTTATCCATAGATGACTTTATTAATAATATAATCAAGAATATTTAAGAGAGAAATGATGCTTGTAACATATACATTTGGAGAAGTTACTTTTTAATAAAACAAAAAATGAATAAATTCAAGAAACTATTAAAATTGCTATCACTATGGTAAAACATACTATTGAATATGCTTCAAAATGCTGATTAGAGGGAATATTAAATGTCTGAGATTTCATGAAGGGCTTTACAGATAAGAGTATGTTTTTTTGGAATTTAAAATAATTTTTCTTTGCAGAAATTTCAATTTCATCCCTAGGTTTTGCTCTTTAAGTACAAAATTACACATGCATATTAAGAGAGATATAACATACAATTAAAACAACTTAGCAAGCAAAGCAAAAGATATATGGATTGAGAGCTTACATTACCTTGGAAATGTATATTAAAATTTGTCAGCTGCCCTTTTCCCTTTCCTATAGAATTTGTATATTTTTGAATTTCTTGAATGCTTTCTGGAGGATTTTGTAGATACTGCCTTTGGTGCACTCCTGATACACTAGCTATGATGTTATTAAAATATTTTGTCCTTTTTCTTTTCCTATAGAATTGGTATATTTTTGAATTTCTTGAATGCTGTCTGGAGGATTTTGTAGATACTGCCTTTGGTGCACTCCTGATACACTAGCTATGATGTTATTAAAATATTTAATAAAAATTTTATGAATAAAAATTAAAATAAAGTTTTTATATTCACAATAACACATAGATACAAATGAAAATAAAAAATGCACTGAATGCAATTTTTTTTGATCATATCTTAAGCACAATTGATAGGTAATCTTCAAAAGAAATGTCATTCCAATATTTCCAAATGAGTAAGATAGGGTTGGGATTTAAAATTCTTCTTTTTATACAAATGGTTTGAGAGATATCTGGTTTTTTATTTACATTCAAACTTCCATCACACTCTTTTTATTATGTATCTGGAGGGAGATAGTTATCAATGTACCATGCAAAACTCAGCTATACAATATAATGATATGACTATAACACAGACCAAATAATGAAGTGCACACAACAATCACAACTAAAGTTATACAATTGTATTATAAAGAAAAATGCATGAAAACATCTCAGTGTTACGTTTTACAATTGTAGATACAAACAAAAAATTGCATCACAACTAGACATGAAATGAAGGAATTGATATCATTTTGGAAGTAAGGGCATTGATTTCCATTAAAATAACCTATTTTCTATATTATGGCAAAATCATCTTGGTTAGTATTGTTTATCATTAAATATACATTTTTAGAATGAAATAATATTTATTAAGGTTTTTTTTTATTCTCCCATCTCCATAATTATTAAAAGAATACATAATTTATTAATAATTTTATAAAACAATATGAATTGGAAGAGAAATTTGATTGAGCATATGCTTAGTTTCAGAGAAATTTTGAAGAATTTTATGAAAGTGTCTGTAAAGTATAGAGAGAGATAGAAGGAAAAAATAGATCATTAATGATCTAAAAGAAAAAATAGTTATATATATATCTGAAGATTAGAGCAAGCTTGGAGGAGGTTGTAGAATTGATATATAGCAACTGGTTTTTTTTTGGCAAAAATTAATGATCTTACTTTAAAAAAAACTTTCATTTATTAAAATGTTATATATATTATAATAATTTTATGATTGACAAAATATGAAATTAAAAATTGTTTCAGCAATTTATTCACACATTTGAATCCACCCCCCCACCCCCGTATTTTTTTTTTTTTTTTACATTCTGAAGCTCTAATATATGTTTGGAAATAAAATTTTATGATAAATGTTATAAAATATATTAAAACTTGTTAAATAAAACAATATTTTAAAATTAGATAATTATAAGAGTATAATCTTTTTCTATCTAACTATTTTTTACTAAAAATGTAGAAAATACATAATATATTGCAATATGTATGTATATTCTATGATTAAAATCATTCACATGATAACATTAAATTGTTTACTAAAAAATAAAGATGATTATAATTTTATTATAATAAGCTATAGAAGTATAACTTGAAAATTATTTGTGGATGTCTAAAATAGTAAGTTATCTACTTTAAATACCATCAATTTATTATAGATTTATATTTTTTCTATTAGTTAAACAAAGAAGAAACTGTCATAGGCATGATTGTTTTGAAGTTGACGCTGATAAAAAAGTAAGCATGAATTATATTAATTTTTATTAAATTTTATTTGGGAAGTAAATTAATAAATTATTTACTTTTAGCCAGTGCAAACTGGTACAGTTGTTTTCATCAAAGAATTGAAAACTAGGACATTTCCTTCGTAAGTTTAGTTTTATTTTCATTATTTGAACTATATATATATATATTTATATATTAATTTTTAATTTTTTAAATTTATATAGAGCTGAAGAAATATTACTGAGATTATATGGTAGCCAGTTAACTGCAGATTATTTAGAACAAAATGGTTTTGACAAACCAATATTGGTAGAAAATAAAGATGGCCTTGGTTTGCAAGTTCCTTCACCTACATTTACTATATATGATGTCGAAAGATTAGTGGGTAATTTCAAACTTATTCTAATAAACAATTAAACCTAATTATTAATAAATTTTTGAGAAATTGTATATTTATATAATTAATAATGACAGAATTTAAGATTTTAGGGAAATGTTAAATGAGGAGAAAAGAGCCTATATGATGCTTACATCAGATCAGTGTCATCATTTGTATTACAAGCATGCTTAGCTTTTTTTTTAATGTAAGCATAAAATATTAATATATTTATTTTAGATGCCTTCTTGAGTGAATAAGTAGTGAAAGAAACACTTTTTCATCTATAAAGTCAATACATATTCTTGTTCAAAAGAATTCTCCTAGGTGCATATACTGTAATAATTTTAATCTTGAACAATAAAAATTGAATTGGAAATTTGATAATGTTGATATAAAAAAATTTCAAAATGAAAATGTGGGAAAATGGCAAAAATCTTAATGGTTAATCATGTGTTAATCAACAAATGTCATTGACTGAAATAAAAATTGTTGCAAGGCATTACTGGCTGATATTGCAACACATGCATAAGACTTTCACAGCATTTCAACTTTGAATAAAGTATTAGACATCATTATTATGTTTTGTGACACCCTTTTAATAATTTCTACAATTTGTTCAACTTAAATAGGTTTTTTTTTTTTTTTTTATACAGGTATAAATATTAATTTTAATCACGAGACAGAAAAATATGTTAAAAAATTGATCAGTATTGGAGTGAAAAAAGAAAACATTTCTAAAAGAAAAATCTGTAAAACAATTACCAATTCAAATTATGAATATTGTGTGATTAAATCAATACTCTATGCCATTTAAAAAAAAAAAAAGATTCATAAATAGCAAAATTTTTTTTACTTGAGCAGTTTACATTGTCATATTATGAAACTAAGGGAAACTTTTATTAATGTGGATGAACAGTTAATAGCATCAACAAGGCTGTCATAGGTTTAGCATTTGAAGAATATTATATTCTCCCAAGAAGTTATTGTCCACAAAATATAATTCATTGGATTCAGGAAAAGAACTGTATTTTATAACATTATAAGATATGGTGAAGATGCTAGAACATTTAGGACTACTATTGAATATTATCTCACAAGAAAGTTTAGAAATGTTAATTTGTGTGCTTTTATTAGTTATATCTACATTTTATATAATATGTGCAACAATTAATTTCTTATGTATTTTTACATTTATATTTTTGACTTTTCTGTTTAAATAGTTTTGGATAATAACTTTGATCTGGCTATAGGTCTGGAATGGATTATTCCTAAGTACATGTATTTTGATATAAATTATAATAGACCAATGGAGTAACGAATCGCATTTTGGAAGCATTTAATTAATTTTTATACAGTCCATTATATATTATTAATGGCAAATGCTATTTAAAAAAATTGTAAGAAATTCAAATAAATATTAAAATTAAATATATTTTATTTTTTTATTTTGTGTATGAGTATAAAAAGAATTATAAAAATTATTGATTTTTATATACAGTTTATATTTTTTTACTTGAAGGCAGATTAAGGAAATAAGGCAATTTTGAATTACCACCAAATGTCATCATTTTATCATTATCAGTTGTAGTTTGCTATTGTTTATTATGCCCTTCTAGTATCCCAATATTTAGAATTGTCATCATAATTTATTGCAGTGTATTAATATTTAGAATTATATTATAAATTTTAGTAAACTTTTACATTATTAAAATGCAAAATTTTTTTATACAGTCATTCTCTCTTTTTAAAAAGTATTTAAGAGTTAGTAACAAAGTTATTATTTTTATATATAAAAAAAAGGAAAGCAGAATTAGAACAATAAATGTCATATTAATTTGGTATATGATTTAAAAACGTTTTTCATTACATATTTTGAAATTGTGATGCAGTGAATACATACATATACACACATTTTGAAATTTTTTGTTTTATTACATATAGATATAATCTCTTTTAAATCAATTTTCATAAACTAACTTTATGAAATTTTTTTTTCTTATGGTCTTTTTCAATTTGATTTGTGTCAGCTATTGTCTATATGTTTCCTTATTCTTGCAGATATTCCTATCTTAGTTGCAGTTAATTTGGATGGCCATAAAACTATTGATCATGTTCCCTTTCTGTTTGCTTGTTTTTTCAGATTTTTTTTTTTCCAATTGACTAATTGAATAACTATCACTATGCTCCTTATTTAATTTAGAAGGAATTATTTTATACGAGTGTCATTCACTTTGATATATCAAAATTATCTCTGTGTTTATTTTCGGAGAATGTATGTTAAATTATTATATGATCTTAAATCTCAGAAAATAGTAATAATGATAATAATAATAATTTAGATAGAAAATAAAATATATTTAATATTTGTCTGTGGATTTGAGCTTTTGATATTATTGTTTAGAGTACAGGTAAATAGATTGTCACTTTTAGAAATAGGGTAAAAATTAAAAGAAATTGAACAATACAAGACAGCCACAGAAAAAAAAAAAATTTCTGACTTTGAATTCCAATATTTTAATGAGTTTATGAATTCAATGATGAAATAATGTGTTAAGTCTTGGATAATTGCCATAAAACACTAATCATATAATGTATAGGAAACAATGAATATAGAGAATATATTTGATATAAATTTAAATCAATTCAAAACATTGTTTTAATGAAGATAGATAATGAAATGCCTGTTTATGTTTGTTCTTTATCTAATTGCATATTATGTAGATGAGACCAGATTGCAAATATTAATAGATGCATAGTTAAATAATGTATTACTTTCAATTTACATTGATAACTATGTCAAAATGATATTGGCATTGATTAATCTAAACCTATACTAATAATATTAGAATTGAAGTGAATCTCTTGTTTCAGTGGAATGTCAAGAAAATATTTAATCAATATATTTGCTGTCAGAGAGAACTTGTAATAAAAATTATTTCAATAAAAGGTCTTTCATTGGCCACTTGGATAAGATTACCTAAGAAATATATAAAAGCTAATTCATTTCTTGCTTCATCTTTGTTTTTTTTTTATATTGTACTCATCTTTCATTAGTCAATTGTATAAAACTACCTAAATGACATATTAAAGCTAGTTCATTTGTTGCTTTATCTTTTATCTTGTTACTTTCAATAGTCTAATGAGATTTCAGTATAGTTAGAAAGAGATGAGCCAGATTTTGAAGAAGTATATTGTCATGATTTTTAATTAATGTTATTGCTATGGAACATTATTAGCCAACTATTAATAAATATTAAGATTAATTATTGAAATTAAAAAATAAAATATTGCTGAAATTTTTAAGCTTACACTATAGAGATAATTTGTTTTTGCAATTAATTTCAGCATATGATTTTTAAATGTTATTTTTAAGCATAGAATTGTGATTTACTGAAAAAAATATAATATTGTTAGGTTTTGAAATATAATTGTTTTTTTCATGTAAATTTCTGAATTTTATTTGTCAGACGAAAGATGGATATGTGCAAAGTGTTAATCATTTTTATTATTAATTGAATGTGTATGTGAAATTACTTCTCAATTAAATATATTTGAATTATTGTATATTTTATTGAAGTTATGATTATATTTTAATGAGTAATAGAAAAGAAAAGTAATTCTTTGTTACTATAGGTATTTATCACAATTTATATGTTTTAATATCCAAAAGTGAAGTTATGATTATATTTTAATGAGTAATAGAAAAGAAAAGTAATTCTTTGTTACTATGGGTATTTATCACAATTTATATGTTTTAATATCCAAAAGTGTAAAATATTAAAAGCTAAAAGTTAACTTAATCAATTAAAATAAACAAATTGCACTAAATTCAGATTTAAAAAACTAGCCAAAATTTAAAAACAAAAATTTTATAACCAATTGGTTTTATTGTCAAGGCAGACTTCTCAAGTGCAAAGGAACACAAGTACAGCACAAATATCTTATAAATAAATTTCCCATAATTCTTAATTATATTCAAATTATCTCTAATGTACATATAAAATTAATGGTTTCAGTATAATAAATTTTTAATAATAGAAGTTTTTTAATTCTTGTCTTTATCTCATTTTTTCCAAAGAAAACAATTTTTGCCTACTCAAACATATTCTTATGGCTTGTATTTTTTTCATGGATATTACTTTTTTAAAATCTTATATAAGAAGACTATTTAAAAAGCAAAAAAATAAAATCATATCCATGAAAGTAGTACAGGCCATAAAATTATGCTTTAGCAGGGTAATGGTTTTTTTCCTTTTTTAAAAAAAAGAATGATATAAAGAGAAGCATTAAAGAATCATTATTATTAAGATTTTATTATACTAAAGCTATTAACTTATTTAAGAGTTGTATTAATTGGAATGTAATTCAGAGTATGGGAAATTGTGTTTCTTTGTATTTGAGAAGTCTGCCATGGCAGAGTAAACCATTTTCTTGTGAAAGTGTAGTTTTTAAATTTGGGCTAGTTATTTTAATTCTACATTTTGTATAATTTTATAACAATATTCAGTTAATTATTTGAAAGTTTGTAATTTTAATTATGGTAATTTTTAATTAATAAATCTTTTGTAATCATAATGTTTGATATATATATATATATACTGATTTTAATCTTAATATTAGGTATATAGAACTAAGTAAATATATTCATGAAACATTCAAGTTCAAAAACTTTTAAGATAATTCACAAACCAGATCCTTCAAAGAATCATTTTTTTAATTGATGTTGTAAATAAAGCTTATTTTTTGTTATATTAATGCCAATTTATTTTGTCAGGTAATAGATGATCTCTAATGATTTTAATGAACATGAAAATAACTTAACAAATATATAATACTAATAATATAAACCTACAAAAATATTTATAAATTGCGTTTCTTTGCATTTGAGAAGTCTGTGTTGGCAGTGTAAACTATTTATAAAAATGATTCTTTGGGGGATCTAGCTTATGAAATACCTTAGTAACATTTTTAAACTTCAATGTTCCATAAATGGGTTTATATTATTAGCATAAATATTTGATAAATCTTAATAGTTATTTATATGATCATAAAAATCATTAGAACATAATGAAATGCATGTGAGTGGTGATACAAAATTTATAGTAAGTTTGAATGTATGGCATCTGTTGTCATTCTTAGCCAGTATTCATTTTGTGACAACAAACTATTTTTTGTATTTTATCCATTCTTTGTCTGCAAGTTACCTCATGATTATGTAAAAATGTTTGCAGCATATAAAATATGCCATTATATATTTTTATCTATTATTATTTTTGCTAATTTATTTCTAAAACAATACAATACTTTTTTTTTTTTATTGTAATTACTTATTTATATATATAAATTTAAGAAAATAAAAATGTTTTCCTTTTTTTTTAACTGATTGAATATGCTAATGTTTTAATCAAATCTAATTAATGATTTTTATAATTATTTCTGAATATGACTAATTAAATTTGTCCAAAACATTGACATATTAAAGTAATAAAATAGTTTTTCAGTTTAAAAAGAGAGAGAGAGAGAGAGAATATTATATCATTATTTCTATAGTTTTATTAAATATATTTAACTGAATTAGAAAAAAAAACCCATAATGAATATTATGGAATATTTGTGAAAGGTGACTGAAAGTATGCAATTTATATATAAATTGAATTTATTAATAAAGCAATGTGATATATATATTTTCCTAATATATTTTCATCAAATAAATAAATAAATAGTCATTTTGTTTTAAAAAAAGAAATACTATGTTGTCTCTGGTAATTTTTATATTGTATGCTTATCATTTTCTCATGAAATATTTTATTGATTTTGTTGAAAATTTTTGAATAGAAGCATATTAAAATTTGTAATGATATTTTGGTTTTTATAGTTTGCTAATATTTCTAATTACATGAAACTCAAAAAAACTAATCTTCTTGCTTTCTCAAAATCAAAAGCTATCTTGTATAATGCCAAAATATGTGTATATTAATTTGATATTACAATAATGTATAACAAATTAATTTGTGTATACTCTCTCATTAGAATGTTTATTGATGCTTATTTTATTTATTTTGGACTGATTTTTTTTTCTAAAGTTCCGGAATCTTAATATAAATGCCAACTAAGAGGATAATACAAATCAATAATACGCTGCCCTGAAATGTAAACACACATAAAAAATAAACCTTACTCCTAATGTAGAATGTGATGCAATATGGCAAGTATTGTTTATATTTCTAATCCAATTCTTGAGTCATAAAGAAAGATTTTCATACATATCTGATTCATTTAAATTTCTATATAAATATTCAGTCTCTAAAAAGATTACTTTATTACTCAGATTCTTTTATCAAATCAGATAGATTAATAATAATACCAACAAAAAATAATCTTAAGTGTATTTAATATATTTGTGTGTATATATAACTATGTAGTTATTTTATATTAACTCATGATATACAAAAAAAAAAAAATATTGAAAACAATAGTTTTTACTTTTAAAGCTGAAAGATTTTTACAATTTTTTAAATATTATAACCATATAACACTTGATTAATTCATATATCGTACTTTGTATTAGAAATTGGCATAAAAGCATTAATTTTAAGATATTTTAACTTAAGTATTTTTAGATAAACTTATTACAGTTTTTTATAATTGAAAATTCGAAGTCATCAAAGCAATTATATATAATAAATAGGCTGGAATTCTAATATTCATTACATTTTTGATTTATTCTTGCAATAGCTAATTAACTATGTATAATGTTGGTCAGTGGCAGGTGAAAATTATCAGAAAAATTTGCATTATATTTTTATTAATATGGAAGTAGGACATGGGCTTTATTTGATTAATTTTAAAAATTTTAATGTATAAAAATTAATGCAAATTTTTGTGTGTGTGGTTTTTTTTTTCTACTTTAAGGTTTATAAGTTATGTATAAGAGTTATTTGTTACAATCAGATAACATTTTAACAAAAAATATCACATTCAAAAAGGTTTATTAATAGAAATTTATTTAAATGGATCATGAAGTGATTTATTTGTGAAGAATTAAAAAATAATTTATTATTTTTTTTTGCAGAAAATGGTAACAAAAATGATAAGAGAAAATTTTTTGTAGAAAATATAAATGAAGTAGATGAACATAAAATTTGCAATAGAAAATGAAATAATAAAATTATTTTTTTAAATCTATAATTAAATAATAATTACAGTCTGTAGAAAATATTCATATGCAATGTGCTGCAGATTGGTTTTTGATTATAGATATCAAATATTTTAAATACAAAAATATACAGAATTTAAAAAAATATTTATTTGAAGATATGATTATATAATAAAATAGTAAAAAAAAAAAATTAAATATGTACTCAGTTAAACTAATTAAAAATTATATAAAAAATTAGAAAACAAAAATCAAAATATTTCTAAAATAAATAATATAATCGAAAGTATGAAATATATAAGATTAAAATCAAATCAAAAAAAAAAAAAGTAAATAAAGTTAAGTAATAATATAAAATAAATATGATTAAAACCGTAAAAAATATATATATATAAATGGTACTTTAACTAACATATTTAAATATTGATAAAGAAAACAATATAATTGGAGTATGGAAAATATCAAATGCTGATAATTCAAGTTTATGCCACAAAATATTCTCATAATAAAAAAGTAGAGGATTTTTATATGGATGTGGAGAATGCTTTTGATGAGATTGAGCATTTTAAAATTATCTCCTAGAGTGGTAATTGATTGAAAGAGGAAATTGTTATGGGTATATTTGGTTATAATGACAGAAATAAGAGAGGATACAGATTTGTGGAGTTGGCATAAAGGCTATATTAAGAATTCTTTGAGAAAAATGCTAAATGAAACTGGACATTGAAACAACCAAATGAAAGTACTGCAAAATTGGATTGTATTTTGACTAACAGAAAATATGTATTTCAAGATTCTGATCTTAATAGATTCAACACTGGAACTGATCATTGATTAGTGCGATGTAAGACACATGTTAATGTAAAACTAGAGAAAACAAAAACTATTAAAAATATCAATATTAACATCTAATATTCCTATCCTTCAGAAATACTCCAATGATTTTAAGTTAGAATTTGCAAATTATTTTAAAATATTAATAGCCTTTGAAAATGATTCAAATTTGATTGAAATTAATAAGATAATTTGATTTCTGTTAAGAACTGCAAGATAGATAATGCAAAAAATAGTTAATACCCATGCAAAATAAGAAAAAAAAGATTTTAACATTTTTAAAAATTGTAAGTTTTATGTTTCTTCAGAAATTTCTAAATTTTATTTTATTTTATTTTTATTAACAGGTTCATTATATTCATTATAACATGATCTTACCTATGACAATTCATTAATCCAAAACGTCAAAAATTAGATACATTTCATTTTTCTAGAAACCTACAAGAAGTTTTTCCTTTTAGATTTCTGCATGTAATAAATGCAGAGAAAGTAACAGATAAATAAGTTATTTTAAAAATTGTTCAGGCTATAAATGATCCATATTCAATACATGATATAACTAAACAGAAAGAAAAAGATTTAGATTTAATGTAATGCAGAATATTAATGATAATAGTTCTCTTTTTATTATCTGTCTTACATGTCATGTTATGAAAAAGATTTTTTTATATTAAGTAGAATGTACCTAAAATATAAAATTGATTATTACAAAAGGATTGTTTACAAGTAATAAAATGTTACTATAATCATGCAGCAAAAAGATTAAGCATATAAAATAAAAATGCAGATATCATTTATCCAACAGAACTATTCATGGCTCATCATTTTAAATTGAAGCACCTGTACAGAAAGATTTTGGGTAGAGCTGGCACACCAATCAACATTCCTGAAGACATTAAGTGAGGTAGAGTTTGAAGAGATGCTTTGCCTAGCTTAATTTTAGTTAATAAAGAAAAAAAGCTCTGAGCACTTCATGGCTCATCATTTTAAATTGAAGCACCTGTACAGAAAGATTTTGGGTAGAGCTGACACATCAATCAACATTCCTGAAGAAGCAAAGTGAGGTAGAGTTTGAAGAGATGCATTGCCTAGCTTAATTTTAATTAATAAAGAAAAAAAGCTTCTCTGAGCACTTCTATGCATTTTACACAACCAAAAAATACTTGTACTTTTTTTTTTTTAAGCTGACAACATAACACTTTTTTTTTAATGTAATGCACAGTTTGTGTATTTGAATACTGGCTAACATAAGAAGTTGTATTTTTATCTATCTACAAACTTCATTTTGTGCACATAACCATTATGGCTACCTGCACAAACTCATCATTTAAACCATCACTTTATTTTGAATGGTGATATTGTCACATATTATGATTAGTAAATTTAGTGATTATTCAATCAACTACAATTTCTCTACACTTCTGATTTGCAGACTTAAATTTTATGTTGAACTGGTCTATATACATATGTAGACCTAATTTTGTATATATAATCAAAGTAGTTTTATTATCAGGCATTTTTTCATTATTATTGAAATAGAGGCATAATAATTTATGAAACCTATTGCGGTCATTATATCTGAATATGAATCCCAAATTTTTCTCAGATGAATTATTCATGCCTTATAAGAAATTTGTTATTACAACAAAAAAGACAATTCCACATTTTTTTAATTTGTTAGCATATTTATTAGTTTTAATAATGATTTTATAAATGAGAAGTAAATAAATATATAATTTACTACTGTGTTATGAGAAACTTTAGGTCTGAAGATTTAATGAGAAGATCTACACTCACTTGCTCTTCCATTATGTTCAGGGATATTTTCAGGACGAAGAAACTGGTATACTGTTAGCTTCCCTAAGAGTACCAGTTGTTGATTTTTTCTTAACTTTTTTGCTGCTAAAAGAATTAATTTATTCAAAAATAAATTTTGAATATTAATTGGAACTGCTAGATGATAAAATATCTTCAGTGTCCAAGCTGTCTAGAAATTAGAAAAAATCGTTGATGCTCGAATCTGTGTCAAAATCTTTTTTCTCTCTAAAAATTTAATTTAGTCCTTTTTTTATGAAGTATGTATAAATTGATGTGGGGGAGGGGGATTAAATGAAATTATTTAAATAAAAATTCAAATTTAACTTAGAAAAACATAGCATATACCATCTGAAAGTTAATGAGAAGATGAAATGAATGATGTAATTCATGTACGTGTAGTTCATACCATTTTCATGCAAATTCGAAGTGATGAAATTTTAAATATTTAAAAATTATGACTGTTGGAATTAGAGAATGTTTAAATGAAAAAGTTAAATAACTTCCTTTCATTACAAATTAATCATTTAATAGAATTATTAATTAATTCTGATTTTTTTAAAACATATATAATTGTTATTATATTAAAATTATGTGTATATTATATAAATCCATTCACAGAACAAATAAGTCCAGATACATTACTACTATTAAAATGAGAATATTAAAAAAGGCTGAAACTTTCTTTTCATAATGATTTTTGTTTTTATAATCAAGACAGCTTACTGTTTCAAATATTAATTTAAATGAAATTCTAATAATTTCAAATGAGCATTAAATAATTTTACAGCTTATCAAATATGTAAAGCTAACAATATAAATCTATTCACAGAACAAATCAGGTTCAAATATATTACTAAAAGAATTCATAAACACGATCCATAAAAATCATTTAAATGAAATTGCAAACAACACCCACATTTTGTTATATCAATGCCAATCTATTTTATTACTATATAACCATCACACAGTTAAATAAAAGATCTTTTTTTATCAGACAAACTATAAATTTTTGTGTACATTAAAAATTATTAGAAATTTTTCTAAATATTTGTTTTAAGCCAATAAACATCACATGATCACCATTTCTTATGCTTGCTCTTAACTGTTATTAAAACAGGCAAAACTCTATATGTATTGCCACGCAGTGCATGCCAGAGTATCTCTAAGATTTAGGTACAATGCTCTCAGATCCAAGGTTCCTCACTGACGAAGGCCACAAGCCACAAACTAGTCTGGGGACATTGGATGAGTAGGCACTAGATGGGGATTTTATGCGCAAGCCTTCTGGCATCCATTCATTACTCTGGCTTGCACTGAGTGGCAATACATATAGAGAGTTTTGCCTGTTTTAATAAATATTTGTTACTGTATTATTTATATACATATTGTATGTACACACACATAAAAAAAAAAAAAATAAGTGTGGAATATTTTGAATTTTAATATCTGGGTTGAACTCAAAAATTAACAATTTTTATTTTATGTGTATAAAATATCAATGAATAATAATTAATTTTGCTCATATTTATAATTTTTAATAGATGTTTGTTTTATCATATATGTATAGTTTATTTTTTCCAATCTCTTAAAAAAAGTGATGAATTGAGAGTTCAATGTATATATTATAGTTATAATGTTACATTTGTATTTATTTAATAATTATATATAATGATGAAAATTATTATCTTTTTTTAAAAAAAATTATATATTCTATAAACAGCAAACATATGCTGTAATAAATTTCTATATTTATGTGTATATCAAAATAGAAACATATATTTTGATTACAATCTACAATTTTAATACCCAAGAGACACACATGTAACCCTAAGTTGTTTTTATTTAATTAATTTTGGTCTTTGAAATAATTTGAAGCATTGTTTTGTGTATGCATATTATTGCTTGTTCTTATATGTACATAGTCTCAATTAAATAATGCATTATTTTTAATCTGTGCAATATATAAATTTTAAATTTTAACTATTTTTTTTTCTCTCTTTTAATCATTTTTTGAAATTATATATTTTCTTAATGGCACATATGTATTCATATATATATACTGCAATGGTATGTAGGTCGTTTGGGTTATCAGGCCTCCATGATTTGGGCAAGCCAAAAATTGTAATGATATGATAATAAATATAAATCAACTATTATTAAGTAAATGGCTCATCACTTTCAAGCCAAAAACTGTAATTATATAATAAATAAGTGAATGATTAACTGTTCAAATATCCCATAATATTGGGCACAAAAAATGTATAATGGTATAATGATATTCAAATGATTATCTGTTAATGAGTAAATGGTTTAACTCTTTCAGGTTCCAATTTTTTATAATGATATAAAGATATATAGAATGAAATAAATAATTTTCTTAAAATCCAGTTGAAATGTCAAATTATACTAGCATGAAGTATTTATAAACTAATGATTAAATAAATATAAATTATGAAAGTACAAATAATGTTGAGTACTAATATATATTAGTTTATATTAAGATAAATATATGCAAAATATATGTGTGTGGCAATACGTATAGTGAGTTTTGCCTGTTTTAATAACAGTTGCAGGCAAGCATGGGAAATGGTGATCATGTGATGTTTATTAGCTTAAAATAAATATATGCACTTAATCAATTAGTATTGATTAAGACATTAGCTTAACTTTTAATAATTATTTATTCATTGTAATCAATGTTTGTTTAATATTTTGGCTAGCTGAATATTTAATATGAAAATAAAATATGTAGAGACTTTTAAGTTTTTATTAAAGTATAATGTGATCAATAAATTATGAATAATTACAAAATCCAGTTTTAATTAATACAAATAAAAATTTATTAATATAATAAATAAATAAAATATATAAATTAATAAGTAAATGAAATAATTTTGATTAGAAGATTTAACCATGGTTTAATTATCAGTGGTATAATGACATATGTTGTATACATTTTTTATATATGTATCTCTCAGATAATGTGAAAATTATAAAACCAGAAAGAAAAATAAGCAGTTATAAACCCATAAATATATATATTGTAACCTTATAAAATAGAGAGAGAGGGAGAGATAAGAAGAAAATGGAATAAAGGAGAGATAATGATAAAGATAAATGATGAAAATGAAATGAGAGAGGCCAATTGTAACCTAATAGAATGAGAGATAGAGAAAGAGAGAAGAGAAAATAAGGAAAAGAATGCTAATAATGAAATGAAGGTAGGGTGTGAGAAAGAAAGAGAGGAAAAGGAAGAGAGATAGAATAAGAGAAAATGTTAATTGTATCGTACTAGAATAAGAGGGCGGTGTGAGAAAGAAAAGAAAAGAGAGAGAAAGATAATGCTAATAAAGAAATGAGAAGGGGGGATAAGAAAGAGAAAGAGAAAGAATTAATAATGAAATGGAGGTAATGATAATGATAAAAATAAATGATGGAAAAGAAAAAGATTGAGAGGGAAAAGAAATGGGGAAAAGTAATAGAAATGATATATATATAATGGAGAGAAAGAAGAAATGAGATGATGGGAAAGATATGAAAGAGATATATAAGAAAAAGATATTTTAAATGGCTGAGATGATAGAAAGATATGAGAAATGATATAAGAAGAAGATAGAATAAAGGAGAGGAAAACAAAATGAGATGATAAAAGAAATGACATGAAAAGAAATGGAATAGAATTGAAATGAGATAAAATAAAATATAAATGAGAGACTCTAAACGACTCAGCTCAGTGGGGTTACAATAAATTTAAAGAAAAGAGATGATGATCCAGAGATGTATAATCAAGTAAAGATCAAATCCATGGAATACTGATGAACTATAACTACTATGGCATATTGATCTTTTAATAAACCATCCAAAAGATTATCTAAATCATTACTCAATGCTTACCATATTAGTCTTACCATTAGATCATACACTCTCTGAATAAGACCTATGATGCTTTACTCTATAAGATTATCTTACAGAATTATAATTACTAAAACAACAAGAGTAAATAACCTCAGGGATTTTGTAAAATTAAAGTTTAAGTTAAGTTGCCTAACAAAGAATTACTGTGATTAATAAATTAATAAGTGATATCTTAGCTGACCATAAAATAATTATAATATGTTCAATCTTAAAATAATAAACAAAACAAACATTAATTCAAACAAATTAATGAATCAATTTAAATTTAACTAATAATGGCCTATTATCTAAGATATTACTTGAGCAAAGAAAAGAGCAAGGGTACTTTTAATGCCTTTCCATACTCATAGACAACCATTAAAGACCTCAAATGCAAATAAATTATAATTTTTTAAATATATCAAATTTAAGATGATGATAGATGATGTGCAGTAAACATAAGATAAGATGCAGCTTTTAAAATAATATTAATTAAAATATTCTTCTGAAGTACTAATATTGTTAATCTGACATTGTATAATCTTTAGTCTGAAAGATATACTGATATATATATATTTTTTTAAAAAACAAACAAACCCTTAACTAAATATTTAATTATGTATCTGCTATAGTGCAATTATCTGTATTTGTGATTCAATATGAGAATCATTTACCTTAACATAGCTTGCTAATTTTCAAGACAATATCAACCACATTTAATTAAATTAAAATATACTTGTGAGTGTCTAAATTGAAGATTCAATAACTTTAAAATTTTAAGATTTTGTGAACTTTGAACCCAAGACAAGAATATATTTTCATATAAAAGTAAAACAAACAAACAAAACTTTTGAAATAATAATAATTTGATTTATTAATAATGAGAAGAAATGTCCATAAATGCAGTAGAACACAAACAGTGCCAATACCGCACTAAGATTTTATATAATTATTTGGACTATTTTTGTTTATATTGCAGTAGATGGATGCTGATACATATTTAAGACATTGTTGGGTTTATTATCAGTTTTTCTTTCATTTAATATTGCTTCAGACTCTATACAGGCAATTTGTGATGAAACCGAACAGGTGTCCATTTGTTGTTGGCTTACATCCATTTCTATTTCATCATTTTCTAAATTGTATATGTCTGATGAGTTGTGCTTTTGGTCTGTTTTTTTTTTGCCTTTTTGGATTCATGATTTCTTGGTGGTCTACCTGGCTTTCTTTTCCCCTCTGGTGTATTCTCTTGAATAGGTGGAAGAGGGGCTTCTTTGCATCCATTATGTTTGATGCAGTTTTGTTTATAATTGTAGTTTTTTTTATTATTGGTATCTTTATATTATCTGGATTTATATTTTCATTATATAACTGTGTGTGTTTACTTTCTGTTTGTTGATTTTTACTTGGTACACATTTTGTTTTATTGAGATGCTGATCCTGTGATGTAATTGCTGTATTTTGTGTTGTGGTTTCTTGAGAATTATTTTCGTTTGAATCTTGGATTTCTGTGTTAGTTTTTGTGTTATTATTTTTTTGGTTGGTCTTTGGGATAGGCAATTCTGCTCCATTATTATTTTTGTTTGTGGGTGTTTGAACCTGTTTTTTTCCGGTTTCTATTATTGGGTTGCCAATGGATGTAGTGTTATTATAAATTTTATTTTCATCACTGGGTTGTTCTGGGGAGAGGATTTTAGTTTGTTCACAGTGATTGCTTTTTGTGTTATCGCACTGAGTTGCTAGGTGTCCTCTCTGTCCACAGCCAAAACAATGTGGCTTTAGACCTCTTATGTGAAGAGAGAGTGTCGCTTCTTGATCTGTAATCTGTGTTGGAATCGTTGAGGCGTCTACGTTTTTATGTAGTTTTATTTTAAATTCAAAACGATTACTACATATCGGTATAGGTGTGTCTTTTAAATATATAGGCTGTAGGGCAATTACTTTTCCAAACGGGTTTATCATTTTTTGAAAATCTTGTACGTTGTATTTAAGATAAGTATTTTTAAGCACTCCAGTAATTATATTTTTCCGGTTTTCATCTATAATTATGAGTGCGTAATTATCAAGTGCTAAAATAGTGGATTGAAAACGTTCTTTTTGCTGCTGAGTATAAAAATCAATGGTTATATATCGAGAATTTGGATGGTCGGCGATACAAGAGATTGTTTCCCATAGTGCATTTTGCGTGATTGCTTCATATAATAAAGCTTTTGGGAAATGATATAATGAGCATTGATTATCGGTTACTGCGAGTACTAACGAAGTTGGTGAAAAAAACCTGCGAAATGTTTCAAATAACGTACGAGGCACCGTATTACTGAAACGGTCCGTCACATTTTCAAGCGTTTCTTTTGTCCAGATTGCGGCTGGGGGTTGATTTTCCTCTCGAGTGTTTAGATCAAGATTTTTAATATCATTTGTGTTTGTTCTACGGAAGCGCGGTATTTGAGTTGGTGCTGTAGTATTGCTATTACTTTTAAGTACTTTTGCATACGAAATAGGCGATGTTGAAACTAACGATGTTGTTAATTTCGTATTGGTGCTTAATTCGCTCACGCTTGACTGGGCAGTAGCCATGATTTATTCTGACTCAAGTCAGTATTTTTTTTTTTTTAAAAAAAAGATATTAAAACACACCGATATTTTTCAAAAAACACTATTAATCTATTATATAATTCGATTTTTCCTGTATTATGTTTGTTTTGCGAATAACAAGTTGGAACAAAAGTAAAAAATAAATACTTACATCGGAGAACTTAAGGATTGCTTCTTACCTCAGCAGAGATTATTCTTATTATTATTATTATTATTATTATTATTATTATTATTATTATTATTATTATTATTATTATTATTATTATTATTATTATTATTATTATTATTATTATTATTATTATTATTATTATTATTATTATTATTATTATTATTATTATTATTATTATTATTATTATTATTATTATTATTATTATTATTATTATTATTATTATTATTATTATTATTATTATTATTATTATTATTATTATTATTATTATTATTATTATTATTATTATTATTATTATTATTATTATTATTATTATTATTATTATTATTATTATTATTATTATTATTATTATTATTATTATTATTATTATTATTATTATTATTATTATTATTATTATTATTATTATTATTATTATTATTATTATTATTATTATTATTATTATTATTATTATTATTATTATTATTATTATTATTATTATTATTATTATTATTATTATTATTATTATTATTATTATTATTATTATTATTATTATTATTATTATTATTATTATTATTATTATTATTATTATTATTATTATTATTATTATTATTATTATTATTATTATTATTATTATTATTATTATTATTATTATTATTATTATTATTATTATTATTATTATTATTATTATTATTATTATTATTATTATTATTATTATTATTATTATTATTATTATTATTATTATTATTATTATTATTATTATTATTATTATTATTATTATTATTATTATTATTATTATTATTATTATTATTATTATTATTATTATTATTATTATTATGTTTTAAAGGTAACTTTATTCAAAAACAAGTGGTTACATTGGTTGTTGATTCAACATAGTGTTATACATAGGTTTACACAGTTATTACATTACAGTCTGTATGTTTGATTAGAGTCTCTTTGCACTTAAAAATTGTCTTTTTAGAACTTAGATAGTGGCTTTCACAATGTTTTAGATTTTTCAACACTTTATGAAATATTTATTGTCCAAGTTTATGTACAATATAAATCAATGATCATGGTTTCAGTAATTTTTCCATGTTCTTGCAACACTGAATTTCATGTTTGCCTCTGTCCTTTTCTATTATATCCTTTATTATAAAGTGGCCTGAATTGTAAAAAGAGACCATGTTGCTGCAAAGATATCAGGTGGTGCAATGATACCTGTCTCTTTCTTTTATTTTTTGCAATTTGTTCTTATAGGTGTTAGGGTGCCTTCTTGTGTTGTTGCCCAGTGTAAAAGTGCATCTGGTACACCAGAATGCATATAGGCTGAAAGTGGCTGCCCTAATGGTGGGTATTCCATTATTTTTGAATGTTTGTAGAATCTCATCTATTGTTGTTCCATTTTTCCTATATCCGCCAACCATCATCTGTCTTACTTTTTCAAGTCCTGAACAATTATGTATGAAATGGTCCTGTGTTTCCTCATCCCTGTGACACAGCATACACAAGGGATCTATATTTATATAGAATCTTCGGTATCTAATAAAATGACTTGTAGGTAGTGCTTTCAAATTGACTTTAATTATGAAATCGTAAAATTTTGGTTCCAGGTACCATTTCCTAAATTTTTTAAGTAATTGGCTGTTATCAATTCCCAATACAGATATTTGGTTATTCTCAGATTGTTTTTGTGTTAGGAAATCATGTATTTGCCAATAAGTATATTTTATTGGACTTTTCAGCGTTACTTTGTTTTTGATGCTCTCAATGCTTTCAAGCAACGTAAAGATATAATTGTTTGTAGGTGGTGGACGATCTGTGGGTATGATGTCCAGTATTGGTTCAATATCTGGAAATCTTTTGACTATGGCTATTAGCAGATTTATTGTTTTTTGTGTCTGAAACACTGATATTGAGTGAAGTCCCAGACCATTCCATTTTGTTGGTTGGTTGAGTTGCTTTATTGAAATGGCAACTACTTTCCTGTTCCATAGTAGTTTGCTACAAAATGAATTAATTGAGGCTATAAATGGTTTTGTGAAACTAATTATTGGTAAATAGTAGCTTATTTTTGACATTATGAGTTGATTGAATAATGATATTTTTGCGTATATTGATAGATATGATCTGGATAATGATTCTGTGATTCTTTCTGCATCCACTTTGAGTTTGTTTTGTATTGTTGTTCTCATTTGATTCATTCCCAGATAAAATGGAAAACCTAGAAAACTGCTGGGCTTTCCTTGATAAATTTGTTTGTTTACTTTCCCTGTAAAAATTGTCCAAGCAGCTGACTTATTGATATTGATTTTAAGTTTGAATTTTTTTGTATATTCTTCTATGATGTTTTGTAGTGGTTGTAGTTGCTTTTTTGATGCTAAGAATATTGTGATATCATCCATATAAGCTATACAAGGAATGTATCTTTTTGTATTTGGTATTAACACTCCCTGTATTTTTTTTTCAATTTCTTCCAATAAGGGGTTTATGTAGAATGTGAACAGTAGTGTACTCAGTGGTGACCCTTGTGGTATTGATTGAGTGGGATAGAATGATGATGATGTTCTTCCATTAAGTGTGATATGTACTTCTCTGTTTAAAAGTAGGTTGGCTATTGCATATAATATTGATCGTGGTATTTGTGTTTCCTTTAGTTGGTTTAGTAAGATTTTTATTGGTACCGAGTCGAAAGCACTTTCAAAATCTAGTTGTACTGCAATTGGAGCATATTTCTTCTTCTTAATTACTGAGTTAATTATAGTTTTAAAGATTAGTGCTGCCTGACCTGTGGATGAGCCTTTCTTTGCATACTGATGTTGTGATATTTTTGTCAGTATAAATGGTTCAATTTTCACCTTTATTACTTTTTCTAGCAGTTTAATTCCTAAAGGCTCCATTGAGATAGGTCTTAAGTTGGTGATCTTGGTAATAGGTTCTTGTTTTTTCATAAATGGTACCATTGATATCTTGTATAATCCCTGTATGCTATAAATTTTTTGTGATATTTGATTTGCCAATTGACACAGGTATGTATTTGTAATTTGGCTAAGATGTGCAAGTACAAACTGTGGAATGCCTGGAGGTCCTGGATGACATGTGGGTGGGATTGATTCTAACACTACCTTAAAATCCTCGATTTTAAATGGCATCTCATCTTCAGTTGTTCCAAAATAATCTTCTTTGGGTGTGAATTGTGCATGCTTAGTTAGCTTTGTTTTGAAATAGTTATATATAGGTGCAATCATGTTAAATCCTGCTGTAATCTTATTTTCCGATTCCAGCGCCATGGGAACTTTATTTATGGATGGGTACCCCAAAGCCCACCTAATATATCCACGTGTCCATGTGTGTGGCTGTGCTAGGCAAATTTTTTTCTTTTTTATGCTTAGATATTGTTTTAATTTATTGCAAGTCTGTTTATAGAGCTGGGTGAGTTTAATTATGTTTGTTTGATTATGTTGAACCGGTTTAGCCAGACTGATTCTTTTGTATATTTCATCTGCTAATGTAATTAGCCTGGAGGGAGGGATTGATTTTTGTGTGATATGGTTTATATTAAATGAAAGCATGTTAGTGTAAGCTATGTATCTGGATATCGGGTCTAATTCAAGCTGATTCATTTTATTTATCATTATATAAATTTCTGAAAAAAGTGACTCCGTAGTATTGCCTGGTAGTAGAATCCTGATCGTTTTTTGCAAATTAATTATTGCGCTGCGGTGTGTGTTTATGTTTAGCGTTATTATCTGCGCTGCATGGTCTGAAAAAGGGGTTGGGGAAAGAGCTATTTCTATTGAATGGTGCAGCATTGGGGAATAAAACATTAGATCTATTAAAGTTCCGTGTCTATTGTTATAAAAAGATATAGAGTTAGGTGGTAGAAAATCTTCTGCACTCATGAGTGGAAATGTTAACTGGTGTATCCATTTCGTAATAAATTTCTTATAACTTATGTTGAAATCTCCCGTAAGAATAGTTGGGTAGGGATTGTTTGAGAGGATTGAGTTAATTGTTGTTATTATTCTGTTAATTACAGTTGGTCCTGGTGGTATATATACAAATATAATATTTATTGAGAAGTTTTTATTATTGAATGTGGTTATTAATAGATTCGCGTCTATGTATATTATTTTAAATGTTGTAAAGGGACTTCTTTGGCTAATAAAAATTCCTGTTCCACCTGAGGGCGTTAGTGTGTCTCTAGAGCATGCGCAAAAACCCATTTTATTCATAAGTTGTGCTGGATTTATTTGCGATCCGTTGTAGATTTTCGTTTCTACAAGTCCTAAAATGGTAGGTTGGAGTTGTTGTATCCAGTAATTGATTTCTTGTATTTTTTTCTTCGAGTTTAATCCCCGAACATTTATTGCGCCCGATCTTAATTTTCATTGAGTTTAACTTATATTGCGAGGGAGATTTAAATTGGATCATGGTTTATTCTGCCGTTTTTGTTTGCATGTTTTTTTCCTGTGGTGATTCTGTTTGTGTTTGGATACGTGTGTTATAGTGTGGTGATTTTTTTAATTTTTTTGCTTCTGGTGTGGTTAGTTCTATTTCCATCTCTTCTGCTGTGGTTTCTTCTGTTAAATTAATCTGATTATCTTCTTCCTCGTTCATTTTAATTTTCTTAATTTCTCTTGTTTTTTTTGTTTTATGTGTTTTCTTCTTGCTTTCAATTGATGTGCTTTCTAGCATTGGATAGTACTGTGTTATTTTATCCATGATTTCTGTGGTCGTTTTATTTATTATTATGCTTTCTGATTGCTCATCATTTTCATTCGTTTTTCCTTTAAGCTCTTTTGGTAGGTTCTCGTTTTCTTTTTCCTCCATTCTATTTAAATTGGGCGGGTTTTCACTGCTTTGATTTTCCTTATCTGTTTTAATTTCTCTTGTTGTTATAGTGTTTACTGGATTGCTAATTCTTTCATTTCTATTAGATATGTTGTTTTCCTGGGTGCTTTGTAGTGTAGGGTAGTTTAACTCGTCTAGTTGGTTATTTGTGTCTTCGCTTTCTGTAACGTTTCCTGAGTTTTTTGATGTATTGTTTTTATTTTGCTGTGTTTGTTCATTGCATTCCGTTGCAATATGTCCTCTTCTTCCACAACGGAAGCAACCTGGCTTAAGCCCTCTGACGTAAATATATAGTGTAGCTTCTTCATCGGTTATGTGTGTGGGGATATTCTCCGGGTCTACTTGTTTATTCAATTTAATTTTGAATTCAAAGCTATTGGTTAGTATGGGAATTGCTGCTTCTTTAATGTATTTTTGCTGGAAGAAAACGACTTTTCCGAAAGGATTCATCATTTTTTGGAAATCTTCCATGTTGTAGCCAAAATACGTATTTTTTAAAATTCCGGAGATATTTTTATATTTATTCTCATCGACTGTTATTAGTGCGAAATTATTTAGCGTCTTAATTCGGTTTCTAAATTGTTCTCTTTGCTCATTTTCATAAAACTGGACCGCCACATATCTGCTATTTGGATGGTCGCCTATGCATTGTACCGATTCAAGCATATTATTTTCATGCAGTGTTTCTATTAGAAGGGATTTGGGGAAACTGTATAGTGTGCAAAGACTATCTGTTACAGCGAGTACTATTGATTTATCGGTGAAGAAACATTTAAACGTCAGGAAAAGTGATCGAGGTATTGTTTTGTTGAATTTCTCTCCAATTTGTTCCAGCATTTCATCAGTCCATTCAATATGAGGGGGAGGGGGATCATTTTTATTTTGATCCATAAGATTCAAGTTTTCCAAATCATCTGCTGTTGTTTTCCTGAACCTAGGACCTTTTGCCGGGCTTACGTAATCTTGGGCTTTTTTTGCTATAGCAGCATATGATCTTCTCGTGCCCTGCGATGGACCACCCACCTGGTTAATTGATTGAGCGGTCGCCATTTTAAGTTTTCCAATTCTATTATTATTATTATTATTATTATTATTATTATTAATAATAATAATAATAATAATAATATTTCAAAGCAAACTTTATTAGGCAAAAAAAAGGTTACATTCTTATCAAGTAATACATTGTATAAAACATCATATTCTAGGATACATCTTGAAACACAGAAAACATACTTTTGTTTTTTTTAACCATTAGAGGCATTTGCAGTTTACACCTTTTAGATTTTTCAGTTCTTATTATGAGTTCATTTCAGTTTTCCATTTTTCAGAGGTTGTATTTGGTCTATCCATTATAAGGCTGCTTTTATTTTAAATAGAGACCATGTGGCTGCATAAATGTCCGGTGGTGCTAGAAGATTGTCCCTTTCCTTAAGTTTTCCTAGTTTGTTGTGATATGTGTTGGGATGTCTTCTTGGATTGTTTCCTATTATTATTATTATTATTATTATTATTATTATTATTATTATTATTATTATTATTATTATTATTATTATTATTATTATGATTATTATTATTATTATTATTATTATTATTATTATTATTATTATTATTATTATTATTATTATTATTATTATTATTATTATTATTATTATTATTATTATTATTATTATTATTAATAATAATAATAATAATAATAATAATAATAATAATAATAATAATAATAATAATAATAATATTTGCAGTCATATTTTAACTAAAGAAATAAAAGTAAGGATTTACCAGATAATCTCAAAGAGAATTAAATTCAAAATGGTTAATTTAAAAGGTCAATGTTCAATTACTGAATTTTAAATATTATAGAATTTAAATATAAGACAAATCAAGAATATGATTCCTATTTAAAATGAATAAAAAAATTGAAGTTTGGAAAAAATGAATAAATAATATCTAAATCTTTATTTTAATAGAAAATGATAGGCATAAATAAGTTTTAGAAGGATTTTGAATTTCTTTCAAAATATTTATTAATTAAGATAATTTAACTAATTTTTTTTTTTTTTAGCATCTGTCTATAGAGTAATTTAATATTTGATATGAACATGTGTGTATATATATGAGTGGAATATGGAGTTTAGAACTCAAGTTAACTAAAGAGATTGCAAGTGTAATAAATTATGACATTTAATGTATTGGATGATACACATGTAATAAGATTTATTTATTACATTTGGAATGAAGTATGACTATAGTGCATGTAAATGTATATTGAGTATATTTGTTTTAATATATTTATGTAGTATAATGGGAATGTATTTGACTAGTGATGACTGGTAATCCCATACTTATATTATTTGAACTCATATGTAGTGATTCCAGTCATGAACTTGGAATACAGTGTGATGAGTTTTTATGTATAGTATATTTGACACTGTATCTCCATTTTTTTGAAGTGGTCAGTGAAGCAATAGAATAATTAATTTTAAGATGTTGATGTAGAAGGTACTGATCAAAAGTGCAACCTTCAATAAAATCCAAAAAGTTTTTATATAATTGTGGAACAATTTTTCTTAGTATTATTTAAAATATTGATTAGAGAACATTGGGCACTTTACAAATATCTGCATATGCAACCAATTTTAGTAGAATGTATAATTTCTTATATGAGTGGATAAAGCATACAAATGTTGATATTAATAAATATGTGTAACAGAAATCCCATGCCTATACATCAGCTTTTTTCCCAAGAGATAGAATGATTTTTCATATGATCGTAGATAAGCCATATAGTAAATAAAAATTACTTAGAAGGCATACAGATTAGAGCTTCGAGATAATGCTATATTTTATTATAAAATGAATCTTGATTTATATAAATTGGAGATCATTAATGTCATATCTATGTATGTGTTCTTTAATTATAATAAGACTACTCTGAGCATTACACCCCATTATATTTTATGTGAATTTTCTTTTAATTATTTACTCCAAGATAATGAAATTCAATGAACGAACATTACTTTGTCATTGTTTTATATCGCTATACACCTACAAAGGAATGTTTTAATGATATATATAGTTTAAACATACAGAAAAAAAGATAGCCCCATCATATTTAAATTAATAAAACAGTTGAAAGAAGCTTATTTAAATAACTTCTAAATAAAACTTTTAAGAATATTCTCACAATAAATGTAATTTAATTGAATTATAAACAATCATTTTAGAAGGTTTAGCAAGTAGATGATCCATATATTTATTATGCATAGTAAATCACAATCTAACAATAAGACTTGTATAAAAGAAAGAAACATTAAAATAATATAAAACAATATGGCCTAGCGCTTTCAACTTGTTTGAATCCTTATCAAGGCAGTATAAAAATCGTTATACTCTACTAAGTGATAAATTCGAACATTTCATTATATCGGACAGGAACAACTAATCAGAAAACTGGTTAACTTTGCATTAATAACGGCGGAATAATTTTTTATAGCATATGACTCCTGATCTTATGTTTTTTATCATGCGTTTCATAGATTAACACAATAAACTCTTGTGAACAACATAATACCCTGTAATACTTTCATGAATATAGAAAGCTGAATAAACTGTATTATCCTTCATTGCCTTATATATGATATTTAATACTTGCCTTAGTTTCATCAATATATATTGCATTTTATTACAACTTGGTTGTGGGTATGTCAATAGAATACACAACACTTCTTTTATCCTCTTTGCTAGTTATCACCTTAGAATTGTTTATTAATCTATTAAGGTTAGGTAGAGTCCTCCATGCCAACTTAAAATCTTGGCTTAAAAATTTCACATATTTTTGAAATATTAAAAATAAAAATTGATGACATTTATGGTTTATTATTTGCAATTACATTAGTATTATTATGACTTTTATAATGTTTTAACATAATTGTTAACAATCGTTGCTTATTATATCCAGCTTTTATCAAATCTTGCTTATAACAATTCTTTATCCTTATAAAATACTTCATTTGAACATAGCTACTGATTGTGTATTAAAAAACCCCTAAAATCAGCCAATGCGTGTGTTATGGGAACATTAGACATTGGATGCATAAAGCCTCTTCATCCATATGCTTTAATACCATTTTATATACAAATTTATCATCCACATACATATTTAACTAAATAGTAGCATTGTCAACCTCTTCTATGGTCCATACTAACTCATTCTTGTTCTTCAATAGTTCATAAATTCATTTTATAACATGGTTCCCATATATCAAAACATCATTCGCATATCGGCAATACAGCATATTCACACTTTTTACTAAATGGGCTTCACTATATATTGCTCTATACTGTCAAACAAACTGCTTAATACACCCATTTACCACCAGACCCATGGGCCACCCTTCTTTGTCCATTAAAACAAATTAAATTTATCTTCCTTAGAGCAAGTTGGGTATCACATAAAAATAATATAACCTCCACGAGCCATACTCATCTAGGCTCACTTGATAAAATTTCACCCACACTATCTGGACTCTTACATGCAGATAAATTAATTTGCTGGCTATTACTTCCCAGTTTAATATGTCATTGCTTATATAACAAAAACTCAAACAACTTCATGGAAATAGTTGTGGATATGGAAGTATTATATAATGGTGTTATTAATAAAGATAATATTGTTCAAGCTATAGCTCCACAGTTGCATAAAGTATGTGGGTACTTTGATATTAAACCTGCAACATAGGGGAGATAGGAGGCCTTTTCACATACACAATAAATGTGTAATATCGTGATGACATCAACTTGAAAGAAATAAACTATGTAGAAATGCATTTTGCTTTATCAATGTGTTCTTTTTTTCGTAATACTTTGACATTTTCAGTCTCATAATTAATATGCATTTTTTTTGTGGTTTTCGTTCCCTTTTTTGTTTAATTTGTTTATAACTAAAAAATAAGTTTATTAGCATTTCTATTGAAAATCCCAGTCCATGTGGAAACATGTTTTTCTTTATCAACACGATCCAATTTTTTTGTACTACTTCGACATTTTCAGTCTCATAATTAATATGTATTTTTTTTTTGTTGTTGTTGTTCTGTTTTTTTTTTTGGTTTAATTTAATTTATAAAAAAAATAAGTTTATTAGCATTTTTGTTGAAAATCCCAGCATACTCTGCAATCACATGCTACGTTTTCGGAGGGAAAATATTTAGTACAGATCTCCATTTTCTGTGATAATATTAATTTTTTTGTTTCACGGCGACAATTCTTGTTATATATTACACGATAAATATTGTATGGGTATACTTAATGTGTTTTTATAAATATTATTTAAAAACCAAAATTATTTAATGTTTGTTTAGTGTAATGGCGTCATTTCATTAAGATCGCAAATCACATTTTTTTGATTGGGAATGTCGTTCTTAAAAGTTGTTAGTGTGAAAGTTGTACGTATAGTTAATGTCTTTATAAAAATATTTAAAAACTAAAATCTTTTACTGTTTGTTTAATGCGTATTTAAATATGTGATTATTATTGAATCACTGATAATAAAACTTTACCAAAAAGACTTCATTTAATCCTCAATTTTAAGAGGAATGCTAATCAGTTTAGAAAGAGATAAACTCTTTGCAAAAGTAGATATTATTACAATTTTTATCAAATATTAGTATCTTAGGTAACAGCTAAAATCTTCTTATAACACGTAACGGGTTATTTTAAACAATCTTTTTTTTTTTTTAGAATAACTACATGCCAAACATTTTCCGAGCAAAAATTGAGAAAGCTATTAAAAGGAATTGATGGGATCACACTATATTTTGATGACATAATAATAACAGCTAATTCAGAAGTGGTACTACAATGGTGATGAAAAAGGTGTAGTCAACTTATGATTTGGGAGCTATATTAAACCGATAAATATATATGGTGTGCTAAAGGAATAAAATTTTTAGGTCTTATTATCTTGGGAGAAGTAATAAAGCATCATCCAGAAAAAATAAAAGGAGTTAAAAATGCACAGTGATAGACAAATATCAAACAATTGAAGGCATTTTTTGAATTTATAAACTTGCTTGGATATTATTTGGGGAGACAAGTCCATGTGGTCATACCTCTATGCAAGCTATTTCATAAGGGAAAATGCTGAACTTTGGACAAACCACAAGAACGGTCATTTCAGAAAGTCATAGATCTATTAGCAATGAGTCAACTATTAATTCATTTTGATAATAATGTGAAAAAGGGATTTTGACAACCAATGCATGAAGAATATGGAATTGGAACTGTGCTTAGCCACTCTTCTCAAAATGGTGATCGTCCAATAGCGTCTATGTATGAACAAGATCAAAATCTGAAAAAAAAAATACAGCCAGTTAGATAAAGAAATGCTAGCTTTTATTTGTGCTGTTAAAATATTCTATCACTATCTTTACACAATATAATCATAGATTACTGCCCGCTATTAGGAATATTCCCTAATAAAAGGACTCACTTGAATATTTAAGTTTAAGAGTAGTACACTGGAATAATAAATTGTCTGCATACAATTATGAATTAGAATTTAAACTGGGGAATCAAAATTATGTAAATGTCCTCTTGCGAGTTCCAGATTTAATAGCAAAAGCAATAAAAGTCATAATAAATCTTGCGAGTTCCAGATTTAATAGCAAAAGCAATAAAAGTCATAATAAATCTTACTGATAGCTGGAAGTGAAGCAGCATGGACAAAAATTGATCCTGGTTACTAAATATTTCAAAAATTATAAATGACCAGAAAATCTCCAAAAATCTTCATATGGAATTTTATGTAACAATTTGTCAACAACGGGATATAGTTTAGCTGCTGATAAAATACTAATACCATCTCAAGGACACTCTTGAGATATTGAAGTTATTGCACAGTGGTCATCTTGGCATAGTGAGAACAAAAGCACTTGCTCACAGTTATGTATGGTGTCCTGGGATTGATGTAGATATCAAATCTTGCACAAAAAGTGCAGAGAGTGTCAATTATCAAAGAAATTATCCCAGAACTCTCAAGAAAGATAAAAAGTCGGATGACTTGAGTATTTAGACAATTGTAATGGGAGAATTCAAAATTCTCTGAAGCGAGATGGAGCAGTGCAGTGTTTGCTAAGTATTTATTTATAAATAACATACTATATAAAAAATATAATAATGGAAGCCATATGCAAGAATGATTATTTTAGAGAACAAGACTAAAAATATAATAAAAGGACTAGCAACCAGACTAGCAAAATAAGAAGAAGACTGGTTAATTTTACCTAGTTTATTCTGCTGAAGGTGAGGGAAATGAGATGCAAGATTAAGTTTGCAGGCTTATCTGGACTTTATTATAAGTTGTATAAACTTTCAAGACTCATAAAGCTAATTCAGACTGTAATTAATAATTATTATACCACCTTAGAAACATATGCAAATATATTTACCTATTGTTGATACATGGCTTATTATTAATATACTGTTTATTGTTATTATTAGTTGAAAATAAAATTCATTTTTATTTCGTTCTGAAGTTTTAATTATTTTATGCAATATTCGAATCCCATCATCAGCTATCATAATTTTGTTGCTGGGTTTTGAAGTAAGTGTAATTGAATATATAAGCTAAACATCACATGATCACCTTCTCTATACAAGCACATAATTGTTGTAAACAAAGGCTCAGGGTGGCACTACTGTATGGAGAGTTTTGCCTTTGTTAATATATAAGCTAATTTGGTATAGGTGTTATTATTAAAGATTTTAATATAAGTATGTGTAATCATATTTTTTTATTAATAAATCTCACATTATTAACAAAGTTTTTAAATAGTAGAAATTTAATTATTAATGGAGAAATCACTTCTGATGACCTAGTTGGAAATAAATTATAGCAATCATCTTGTTCAGAAAATGGGGCTTTAGAATAGTGGAGACTAATCTGGCAGAAGGGCAGAAATTGATTAGTGAATATCATATTATTTATATAATTGATCGTTTTTATACTAATAAGGGATAAAATGTTCCAGAAATGTATGGTAGATAATGTATAAGCATATTTCTTCCAGGTTCTAGGAGAACATAATGTTATCACTGAAGATGATATTTCTGATGGCATGTATCTGATTTTATTATTCTTTGATCCTGCTTGTTCTAACCATTATATTTGATTTCAATCTCAGCTAACATTGCAATATATATCAGAAAAATAATATATTACACAGAGGCAAAACTCCCTAATCAATGAATGCAGGAAGATTTGTGCATAAAATCTATTTAGTGCATACTCATCCAATATCCCCAGATTAAATTTCTAGCTTGTGGCTTTCATCAGGAAGAACCTTGGATCTGAGAGCACTGCCCCTAAATCTTAGGATTTAATGCAATTCTCCAGAGGCCACCTTTTACCTTATTAGCTAACTACAAAGCTTTGAGTCCAATATGAAAACATAATAATGTTTGCAAGCTCATTAGCTTGTATAGTCATAGATCTGAACTCAGTTCAGCAGCCATATTTTTTGGTGTCTTTGGTTCATTAATAACCACAGTCACTGTAATCCTATTGGGCAGGATTGGTATTAAACCACTAAACATTTCATGATCACCATTCTTTATGCATACACAAGCTGTTTACATAGAGGCAAAACTTTATACAGTAGCACCACTCAGTCTAAGCCAGAGTAATCAATGGATGCAGGAAAATTTGTGCATAAAATTTATCTAGTGGCTACTCATCCAATATCCCTAGACTAGTTTCTAGCTTGTAGCTATCGTCAATGAGGAACCTTGAATCTGAAAGCCCTGCTCCTACTCCAGCAGCCACCTTTTATCTTATTAGCTAACTATAAAGCTTTTGAGTCCAAAATTAAAATAATGTTTTCAATTCAAACTCGCTCGTTAGCTTGCATAGTCATATAGATCAGATCTGAACTCAGTTCAGTATCCATACTTTTTGGTGTCTGGGTCTTTAATAACCACAGTCACCATAATCATGTTGGGCAGATTGGTATTAAATCACTAAACATCAAATTATTATTCTTTATGCATACACAAGCTGTTTACACAGAGGCAAACTCCATACAGTAGCGCTACACAGTGCAAGCCAGAATAAACAAAGGATGCAAGAAGGTTTGTGCATAAAATCCCTATCTAATAGCTACTCATCCAATATCCCCAAACTAATTTCTAGCTTATAGCTTTCATCATTGAGGAGTCTTGGATCTGAGAGCATCACCTAGATCTTAGGATCTAAAAGGCTCATCACGGATGAAAGCCACAAGCTAGAAACTAGTCTGGGAATGTTGGATGAATAGGCACTAATTAGGTAGGGATTTTATGCACAAACCTTCCTGCATTCATTGATTACTCTGGCTTGCTCATAACTATAAGGAGTTTTGCCTCTGTAAACAGCTTGTGTAGACATATGGAATGGTGATCATGTGATGTCTAGTGGTTTAATAAAAATTTGCCCAATAGGATTATGGTGACTGTGATTATTAAAGAACCAAAGACTCCAAAAAGTATGGATGCTGAACTGAATTCAGATTTATATGACTATACAATCTTAATGAGGTTGAATAGAAAGCATTATTGTGTTTTCATTTTCGATTTAAAGCTTTATAATTAGCTAATAAGATAAAAGGTGGCTATATAGAGTTGCATTAGATCCTAAGATCTAGATGCAGTGCTCAGATCCAAGGCTTCTCACTGATGAAAGGCACAAGCTGGAAACTAGTCTGGGAATATTAGATAAGGACTTGATAGGGATTTTATGCATAGACTTTCCTGCATCCATTGATTACTCTGGCTTGCACTGAGTGGCGTTACTGTATGGAGAGTTCTGCCTATGCGCAAATAGCTTTTATAAGCATAAAGTATAGTGATCATGTGAGTGTTTAGTAGTTAAATTAATCTATTAGTGTTAAGTTTAACTATTTTCAAGTTTAGAAAGTAATAGTTTTATATTTTCATCCATAAAATCCAGAGAATTGTGTAAATATAATATTTTTAAATTAATTTTAAAATGATTATATATATATTTATAGAAATAAAATAATAGTTTTTACTTCACCTTTGATTAGTAATTAATTGAGATTGGCTTTTTTGCGTAAAGCGCAATCTCAATTAATATATTTATAGAGTAATATTTTTTAAATTTTGTCATTTCTAAGTGTATATTCATTTTTAAAAAAAAAAAATAGTCATATTAAAATGATAAGTGATTTCTGATAACAGTATGAATTTCTAAAAGTTATCGTCTGTTGATAAATACACGTGTCTTGCCACTGATTTTAGAACATTTTGTTCGGATACAATACATTGCATTTATTCTTATGAAATAGTTTAATATTTAGTAATATTTATCTGCATTATCTTAATAAATATGAATTTTTTTATATATATTTGATATAATTACACACACATATATATATACAGACACACTAATAAAAATAAAATTGTTGGTTACATTTTTTTTGTATGTAATTAATTTAGGTCCAGACACAATTTTAGATGTCATAGATGTAAATCAACAAAGAGAACATAAAATGAACATGAAAGAATATTGTCAATATTTTAATAGCCCAAACCGAACGAAGATTTATAATGTGATTAGTTTAGAATTCTCAAAAACAAGGTAAGAAAACAATTTTTTTTATCCTGTTAAATAATACCATGATTGATTGATTGTTTCTCTTATTGATAATAGTTCCATATCCATGTTAGTACAATTATTTGTAGTTCTACTCAAGACTTTGCATATATAATCATTTGATAATAAATTTGATTGATGCTGTTTTTACATATAAAATCCATTCATTCTAAACAATATTTATAATATCCAGCCAAATCTCCCAACTATTATTAAGGCTAGTTACATGTTTGATAGTGGTTGGTGACATTTGACTGGGTACTGTAAATGCTGTTTGGTGAGTAAGTGATTTGTTTATGAAATAGACAGTTACAGCCTAAACTTAAATCAATAGAATATTAGCAATCTCTTGTCAAGACAGTCTCAATAGATAAAAGAATATCTGTTGAAGTTGCTCTGAAAAATAGATTGCTGTTATTCTACTTGATTATTTAAGCTTTGGCAATTTGATGTATTGACACTTATGCTTATATATATATGATAAACAAAACAAGTTATAAATTTTGTAACTTGCTATAGCTTGCATTTTATGATCACTAGATGGAGCTTTACCAATAGCCCACTATCAAATTTTGTTTACATAAACGCTGAGAGAGATAGAATTCAATATCTCTTTCAAATTGTCTCCAACCTTTAAACCATGGTTTCGAGCTAGTTGGCTCATGTCAGTAAAGTGTAGGAACACTAGAAATTAGATCTAGTTCCATGGTTTAAAGGAGACAATTTGAAAGAGATATTGAATTTTATCTCTCTCAGTGTTTATCTAAACAAAGCTTGATAGTGGGCTATTGGTAAAGCTCCATCTAGTGATCATATATATATTGTACCTACTGAAATTTGAGATGTTTTTAAGTATGTAGTAAGATGTCAGTCATAAATTTTTTTATCTTTTTTGTTTGATTTTTGGATGGTGTATATGTTAACTTATGAAATAGTGAACTATGTTGCTAGGATGACAATAACATTAAAATAAAAATTGTTTATTATTAATTGTATTATAAGATTGTAAGTTGACTTTATTCATTTTAAAAAGGAAAATGAATATGTAAATAATAAAGCATATAGATTGGATAAAATTATTATTCTTTTGTTATATCCTTCAGTTTCATTACTGCATTCACTATAGTAAATTATAAGTAATACAAATATTTAATATTTCAAATATATTTGTTCTTTTTATTTGTATAATATATTATATTGAGAATATATATATATATATAAATATATTTCCAATTAAATATATTGAAAATGTAATATAAATTGTTTAATTTATGTTAGAATGAAAAATAATATTTGTATATTAAAAACGTAAATTTTTATTATATGTAATAATTGTGAAATGATTTTTTTTTGTTATTCGTATGTAATAAGATTTTTTTTTATTTGTGGAACACTGCCGGAAATCGCTTAAAGGGTGAATATAGAGGATTGCTATAATTACTCTAATATCAATAAAGAATCTTATAAATAGGATTGAATAGTTTGAACTCATTCTCTTTCTTGTTTTGGCTTTAAATAGAAGCACCTATAAATTTTTTTATATACATTTTTTTAAATATTTTTGACTGATCAAAATGGTGGGGTAAATAAACATTGTCTGCCCATGAACCGGGCAGCATATTCAGAAAACTTTATGGGAAAACAACCATATATTATTAAAAGAAAAACCAATGAAATTGCTTCATTATATTGTAAACTATCAGAATATTTTTATCTTTTAAAATAAATGTTACTTATATTTTAAAGGCGAAATACAAATGTTCGGAAGGTGTACAAGAGTCATATCTACCTGCCTATAAAATTTTATTTGATTGATTGATCATATTTTTTTAAGATATGAATCAGTTTAATTTCCCATCATATCATCCTAGATAAAGCTAGTATCTATTTATTCATAATATTTTAAAATAATACTTGTTCAAGAAAGGATATCTTTATATCATCATGAATATAAACTAGTACTTATGTGTACAATGTCATATAAACCAAATTATTGTTATTTGAAAGAATAATTTGTATATATATTATACCGGGTTCGAATATGTTACCATCGAAACACCGGTCTCTTAGGCAGAGAAGAACATACTCAGAGAGTATGTATGCCCAAACGATAGCTATAAAATATATAACTAGCGTTACATTTCCAGGACATAACTTCTTCTCGACTGTTGAGTTCAACACCAGAGTTCAAAGCACTTTTTTGTTTCGTGTAAACACGGGCGCCAGCTATCTATTCAGAAGAATAAACAACGCACTTTGAACAATGGCCACTAACTCAACGCCTAAGTATCCATGACTAGCTCAGTTGTTGGTAATCACTAACAGATTATACATAATTAGTGGTGAAAAGAATTGTAAGAGAGATTGGTAAAAAGAATTGACCGACAAATAAAGTTTAATTTTAAAGACAATTTATTAACTAACATTTACTAATTTTAAACATTTTATAAATCTAAAATAACACACCCACATTTTAAATTAACACACTATAATATATCTTATGAGAAAGCATAAATAATGTTTGACGTTTGTAAAATCATATAGCATTCACAAACATGCACATCAATAGTTCATTTTATGCATGCTTATAGAGTTCAAATTACTTGTCTCTGGAGGCTTTACGAATTAATGCAATGCAATGGCTATTATAGAAATAAGAATATAAAATATTATTACCTAGGATTTTGAATGTGGTTGTAGAACTTCGTTTTCTTTGGTTACTGCTTTAGGTGAGAATATTTCCAGCTGGCTGGGACATTTTCTTGATGAGTTTCCTTATTATTCAAGATTATTATTATTGGAGACAATTAGATACTGACGGAGATTTCCAAGTTGTTACGCTGACATTATTTCATGGGCAGATCTTGCTGTTTTCATTGGACTTCAGGCTGTGGAGAGGCGTATGTTTCCCGTGGGTTTTTAACACTGCATTTCTGTTTCTGGATACACAATAAACCGAACTGTTATCTGAACTGAAACGATTACTCGACTGAATGATTGTCCTCTCTGAACTTAATTGACTCAATTGATTATCTGATTAAAAAAAAGGTCTATTTATACCTCTAGCGTGTTGTCGAAGTTCCTTTTAATATCCTCTGGCAATACCTGTTGTCGAAATTCCTTTGATAATCCTTTGACAACGTGTTTTGGAAGATCGTTTAATTAGTAATAGCCATGCAAACATGTTGTTTTATATAATTTTAATTAGTAGCTAATCCTTTGGAGACAAGCTTTTTAATCCTGTTGTTTTATATTTTAATTAATAGCCATCGCTGTGTTTTTTAATGATAATCTTTTTTTATTTCATTTTAATATTTATTACGCATACATTTTTATTTATTTACAATCGCACATATATAACTAGTTTTAAGATTACTTTTCTTTAATTCGAATGAAAAGAGATTTGTATTTTTTAAATTTTAAATTATATTTCAGCTACTAATAATAGACTCTACTCCCTTTTATAAAACTTTTACTTTAACTTTTCTAACCAAAATTCCCCCTCCCCCCTTTTAATCAATTATTTTCTAACTTTTATTTCAAAAACTAATGATAGAAAACTATTTGACTCTTTATCTTTTTCGAAAACAAACTGTAATAAACTCTTCAACATTTAATTTTACGTTTTTCTTTTATGAAAGATTATTTTAATAATTTTTTTAGATAAATTATCATGTGCCAATTTCAATATTGGTACAATATAAAACATCGGAACAAGTTTTCGTGAATATATTATATCTTCTCTTGAACAAGGACATATTATTGGTTTTAGTTTGAAATAGACATCAGAACTGTAATGCCTTTATACAGTATTTAAAGACTCTCATTCAAGTCGTTAGTTTATGTACATCATTATTATTGCTATATATTTTTTTGTTTCTTTTTGTTTAAAATGTATAATATTTATCAGTAAATAATTGATAATTTTAAGTAAAATAGTAATCTATTTACATATCAAAATATAAGAGTTATGTTTTCCCAAGTTTAAACTCATATCTTGTGGCATACTAATTATTATTTTAATATTTAAAAATATTTATTTTTTTATTTATTTATTGATTTTAAATAAACTTCAGGTATATCACAATTTCAAAAGAAAAATGATTTTATCATAAATAAGCATTCACTTTATTTTGTTTTTTTTTTTAAATTTTTATCAACAAAACTAGATTCATTTTTGTATATATATATATTTATTAAAAATATTGTGCCACCACATTTTGCACTGACTATATTTTTTTTACAAAAAAAATTACAAAATAAGATGGACGAATGAGGGCACCACTAGGGAAAAAGAAGTTGGCTAAAATAGATAATTATAGAGAGAGAATGAAATTGAATAGTAAATTGTTGGAGGATATTAATAAAAATGGAAGAGATGGGAGTAAAAATTTTTGGAAATATATTAAAAGAAGGAATTTAGGGGGCAGAGAGACGTAGTATTACTAGATGATGTGGGAGTAGAGAGTAGCTTGATGATGTGGGAGTAGAGAGTAGCCCTAGAGAAGAATTAGAGATAATATTAAATAAGTATGTGATGGATATAAAAAAGATGTTAGATGTGTAGGACAGAGTGACAGCAAATATGAAAGCATGTAGTAATGGCAATATTAGGTTTACGGAAAATGAACTGAATGAGGTAGGGAAGAAATTGAAAAGTGGGAAGGCAAGAGGTTTAGATGGATGGGCAGCAGAGATGGGGCATAGGACGAAAGTAAAATTATTGTCATGTTTTAATAAGGTGGCACAGAAGCGAGATTTTCCGGATAGTTAGAGTAATACAAGAGTAAGGCTACTAATTAAACGAAAGGGTAAGGATCATAGAAAGTTAAACAATTGTAGACCGATAGCGATAACATAAGTTTTATATAACAGTTTTTTCATATATGGTGATTGGAAGGGTTGCAAAATGGAGGGAATAAAATAATATAGTGGGAGAAATGCAAGGAAGTTTTTAATCAGATAGGCGTATAGGAGATAGTTTATTTGTAATTACACAACTTAGGGATATAAGTAGGTATACAGGTAGACAGTTATATATGGTTTTTATAGATATAGAGAAGGTGTATGATAGAATAAATAGAAATAGATTATGAGTAAGTTTAGTAAATTTAGGAATGGATCGAGCTTTGGTGGATATTATTAGGAAATTATATGAAAATAATTACTATACGTATCAATTAGAGAATATGGAATCACTTAAAGTTAAATATGGGGTGGGACTAAGGCAAGGATGCCCTATGTCACCTATTTTGTTTTTGTTGTATTTGAGAGAAATGGAGAGAGCAATATAAAGATTAGGAAGAGGGATAGAGATACCATTAATAGGTCACAAGGGAGTATATATATTATCGGGTCTTATTTGCAGGTGATAGATGTCTTTTTGTGTGCAGAAAGAAGGGAAGACATGAAAGTTATGCTGAGGATATGTGCAAGGGTGTGTAAAGAGATGGGGGTTAAGTTTAGTGAAGAAAAATCAAAAGTAATGATGATTAACTGTATTTTTATATTGGACTATTTCCATCATCTAATATGTGTGTTGAATGTCTTTAGAAAAGTTTCATTTTATTTAAATATTCCAAATACATTCAACTGTTAATAATATCACAGCAAACTGGTTAGTATATGTATCAACTGTTAGTAATATCACAGCAAACAGGTTAGTATATGCACCAATTGTTAGTAATATCACAACAAACAGGTTAGTGTATGCACGACGTTTCGAGAGGTATTTAAATAAAATTAAACTTTTCTAAAGACATTCAACACACATATTAGATGATGGAAATAATCCAGTATAAAAATACAGCTAGAACACCATCATCACAAACCTTCAGGAAAACACTAATGATGATTAATACTGGGGAAAGAGAAGACAAAGAATTTTTATTGGGGGATATAAAGTCAATTGTGGTGAATAGATATAACTATTTGTGAATTGTATTGAGTAATCAGAGAAACTGCTTGGACGAATGGGAGAAAAAAATTTGTTAACTTCTTTATCAATCCCTTTCTTTTCTTTGCTTCATTTATCATGTTTTAGCTAGAATTGTATGGAAGGGAATGGCAGTAGCAGGGCTAACATATGCTAATGATGTGTTATGTGTTAGTAAAGGAGTATTAGATCACTTGGAAAAAGTACAAAGAGAAGTAGGAAGACATGGGATGGTCAAGCTTTTATATGTGGGATGCTAAAAGCAAAATGAAAATATTCGGTAGATTGCAGCTTATGGATAATAAAAAAATAGCCAAAATATTATTTAATTGGATTATGAATAAAGGGCGGGTAACAAGATGGGTGAGAAAGGTAATGCGGTATGCAGAAGATTTGGATAAAGAATTTATGTCAGTATGGTGGGATGATTGGGTTAGAAGAATTGTTGAGTGTTATAGTGGTAAAGAATGGAACAGAAGAATGGATGCATTAAGAAAGAATAGGGAGTTGGGGAGATGGAGAACTAGTATGGAGAATAAAAAAGAATTTAAATATATATAGAAGTAAACGGAATATTGGGTGCGAGTTAGTTTATGATAATAGCAAGGAAAGTAGTTTACTGTTTAAGGCTCAAACAGAATCTTTAGCACAAGGGGATTATACACATAATTGGAAAAATGTGAGTGATTTAGTCTGCAAGTTGTGTAAGGAAGGTATAGAAAATATTAGCATCTTTTAATTGAATTTAAATGCCTGAAAATAGAAAGGATACAAATAATAAAGTTGTGGAAGAATAAATAAGGGAAAGTGATTATACAGAAAGTAAGTTATTGACTTTTATGCTGAGTTTGGGAAAAGATAACGGTAATTTACATATAAAAGCCATGGAGTTGACAAAGATTACGTTGTAAAAATGGGATGGAACAGGCAATGGAAAAACTTAGGGTGGAGAATGGAAAGGGAAGGTAAAGTAGCTAACAAGTTTCTCTGGGCATGAGTTGCTGAGAGAATCATGACTCTGTATAAGGGGAAGTCACAGTGCATCACATCACATTAACCAGATTGCGAAAACATTTTCAACAATCATGGTTATTTATTTATTTATAAGCGGAGATCATCCGATATAATTTTAAAACATAATCTGGGTCGGATTTAAATTCTATAAAAGGAATCCTTAACTACTTAAACAATGATTAAATTAAAATAAACAATTAAGGTTGAATTATTTATTATACTTTTTTTTATTTAATCAAACTAACTTGATCCATTTAATACTAACAAACTTATTTAACATATATCTTTTCTCGAAAGAACATGCGTCATCACTTAACCTTCATATATTAAAAGTACCAAATAATTATGGAAAAATATAAACTAGGAATGAAAGGGCGACTTACTATTAATAGTGTGCCGGATAGCAACATTCAAGCCCTTTCTCACAAATGTTAAATACTATTCAAAACCTACTAGCCCTTTTAGATTGAGTACACAATCTTTATTTTGATATATATATTGGTAGTATAAAAAAAATAATTATTAGGAAAATAACAAAAGATATAACATTGATTAATTTGAGTTACTAAAATACACATAATAAATCCCGTAAAATCCTCTCTATTGTTAAAAGTTATTTCTCTTTATAGTTAAGTGACTCTTTCATTATTATATTATGCCACTATCCACTAAAAAAAAAAATTTCTTGTAGAAAAGTTCATAATTACCCTGGTCAATCAGTGTAGTTTTTTGATCCTGTGGAAAAAAGTTTTTATATGTATCTTAATCCAATGGTTGGCATGGATTTTCCAGTTTTTTCATTTTGTCCAATTTCCTCGGCTAGCTTTACATGTTCAAATTTCACTACGTCGGCATTTATGTTCAGTTCCAGGTGGTGGTGGAAGGAGGTTTCCAGAGGGGAAAGTTCTGGTGTCTCTTAGCCATTCAACATATTCTCTGCACTCTCTAATATTCTTTTGTTTAATTTATCTTTTTCAATATTTAAACTGTATATGAGTCTGAGCTGAATCAAAACCAAATGGTCAAGCACTATCTCAAGCAAAATATCAAATAGTAGTTCAAACATAAAGCTACTCTGTAATTTATAGTTTTAGAGTCCTTTCAAAGTCTGGATTCACACTTTTATTTTACGTCTTTTTTTGGTCATATTTTGCCTTTAATCCCACAGAAACATTCCAAATCGATGAGCATAATAGATAACAAAAATACCTTCACTATCAGAAGTCTCAACAATAGAGTTAATTACAAAAAAAAATAATCCATACTTTTTCTTTCTTTTCTTTCCCCTGTACCTTTTTCTAAGAATTCTTTTAATTTAGAAACAAAAACAAACTGTTATTCAAAATTAAATTTCAAGATTTAATTTTAACCAAATATTTAGACTGAAGAAAGGCTGGTTTCTTTGAGATAATTAAACATAAGACAAAAAAAAAAAACTTTTAAAATCATATTTGAAAAAATAATTTTTATTTCAAAACATATATTCATTTTTACTAAATTATACATATATGCATGTATATGTATATGAGATAGCAGAAAATACCAGCTCATTGCACCCTCTCTTGAAAAAAAAAAGAAAAGAAACAAAAACTTTTCACTACCCCATGGGTCCGCATTTTTGAATGATTCTGTAGGGACCCTTCAAATAAAGGAAAATTTTTTTTATTTTATCACTCAATTTACCAACTGGCTTTGTTTTGTCATAAACCCAGTCTCCTACCAGAAAGTGTATAGGACGGATATTTCCCTTTTTCTTTCTCTGTTCAGCTTTCTTCTTTAATTTGTCTTTAGCGAAACTTTGATGTTCTGCTACATTCACAGTTTCAATCCCTGCAGAAGTGAGACACTTGAGAAGAGAAAACTCGACCCGTCCATAATGCAAGCATTCAAGAGCCAGCCCAGTAGACTCTTGATGATTTTGATCATTTGTGGCAATACTTTAAACCACTGCTTATGGTTCCCTTTTAAATGTACACGAAATAAACCTCCCAGGGTTAGACTGAGGGTTACGAATAGAGGTGAAAATGTGATGTATCTGTTCTTGTTGAAGCCAACTTTTCCATTTCTTTGATATTAAAGGAGTTCCATGGTCGCTCAAAATTGTCCGAGGTTTTCCAACTTAGATAAATTGCTTCTCCTTTAGCAGAGTTATGGAGGATTTGACGTCAGCTCTATGTAAGGGGTAGGCTTGTACTAATTTTGGAAAAACATCATGTGTCACTAATATATATTTATATTTACAAAATGAGGGAAGTGGATCATAAAAATCAATGGCTAGTTACACGTTCGGGTTTTTAACTATTATTGGTACCAGCATAATTTTAATTAGCTGGTTTATTTTGCCGACATTCATGATACCTCTGCAACATAGCTACAACTGACATATACAAATTTGGCCAATATTACCATCTCTGTAAAAGTTTACTTGTTTTAAGTGAGCCCTAATGCCCAATTTTATGTCTCTCTTAAATTTCGAGGTATAACTTCTCTCCAGCAATCTATCCCTCTTTTAACCTGAAACATCAACCTGTTTGTTATTTTATACCGATGTAATTTTTTTTTCTTTCATGTGAGAATTTGTAGCTGTCAGGAATTTTCTGTATTACACCATTGTATCAACTTTTTGCATGTTGCGTCTGAGGTTTGCAAAAACTTCAGTCTCTTCATATCTATTTCTATCGATACCTCAGAGTCTGTTCTAAGAGTTGTTAATCGAGCTATCCTGTTAAGTTTTGGCTGTGGTCCAGAATCAGGTTTTTTGCTTAAACTATCCGACACTATATTTCCCTCCCAGACCAATGGATTACCCTGTAATTGAATTTCTGTAAGTATAACGCCCATCTTCTAAGTCTATCATTTGTTAAATGGCATTTATTTATTAACTCTAAACTTTTATGATCAGTGATCACAATAACCTTGGACCCCAGGAGCAAATACTTAAGTTTATTTAATGCCCAAACAATTGCCAAAGCTTCCCTTTCAGTTGTGGTAATTTCTTATCACTGAGTTTAACGTCTTATTTTAAAATTATAAAACTTGAGATATTTTCTCTTCATTCTCCTGACGTAATACTGCCCCCAATCCTACTCTACTACTATTCATTTGTAACATAAAGAGTTTGTCAAAATTTGGATAAGCAAGTATAATGGTTCCTACAAAATTTTCTTTGATTTGATTAAATGCATTATCTGTTTTTTCATCCACTCCCACTTACTCTCTTTTCTCAGTAGTTGAGCAAGCGCTTCTGTATCCATAGAAAAAATCTTGTAGAATCTTTGATAGAAATTACATATACCCAAAAATGACCTAATTTGTTTTCTATTCTTTGGCTGAGGAAATCTAACGATAGCTTTGATATTGTCAGTGTGAGGTCTCACACCTTGAGTACAAATGAGATGACCCAGTAATATAATTTCTTTTTGTAGTATACTACTTTTCTTTAGATTTATTGTGATGTTTTTTTGGTGGCACTCCCGGAGAAATACGATTAAGTTTTCCAAATGCTCCCGACGTGACCATGATGCTATCACGACATCGTCCATATAATATAATATGAATTCTTTTATCCTCTTAGATAGTACCTGGTCTAAACATCACAGTAGACCTGAAACACTGTTAACATGTCCAAATGGAACTCATTGAAACACTTACATAAAGCTTTCATAGTGGAATGCAGTGTATTTTTGATTGTCGGTGTGGAGTGGCATCTGCCAATAGCTTCATGTCAAAGTTCCAACAGCAAATCTGTAATTCGTGGTGGTATATCCTAGTCTATAATAATAGTATTTACTAATAAGGATCTAAGCATACTCTCATAGAGCCGTCTTTTTTTTTTTTTTTACAATTACCAGAGGGTGTTATATATGTGATTGTTTTTTTTTTATGATACCCATTGTTCCGTCTGTTGTATTGTTTATCGACTTCATCTTTTATATTTGACTGGAACCGGGTACGACCTACTCTGAAAATGTGTTTCTTCTTTCACCTTTATTCGGTGAAAATAGCCCTTTATAATTCCAGATTTTGTGGCAAATACTTGTTCAATGGCAAAAGTATCTCTTTAATTTGACCATCCCAGCTACTATTATTACTCTCTAACTTGGTTACTTTACATTCTATTTCTTTGTATATATTGTTTGTTATCATATATGCTATGTTATTGTTACCCTGTCTGCTATGATTACTAAATGGCACTTTTTTATTTTCTATTACTATATTCTTTTCACTATAATTCATTTTTGTCCCGGATTGATGCATAAATCCCGACCCCAGTGTAAGATCCTCTACCAAGCCTGACATTGACAATAATGTATGCTGCATTTTTATTTTCCCCACTGGGATTTCCCCATATATTTGTATAGAGTCCAGCTTAACTCTTACCATTAGCCATAGTTATTGCAGACTTTCTTAATGGTAACAACTGTATTTCTCCCTTCTGATTTCTGATTTGATCTAATATTTTGTTCGAGATTATGGAGACCTGATTCCCTGTGTCTATCAATATCACAGGGCAGGTTTGTTCAGCCATTGTCTGAACCTTTTCTTCTTCTTCAATGACTACATTTAACAGTTTAAGTAGTTATTCTTGTTCTTCTTCTTTCTGTATGCTTTCTTCATCTCTAAGGACTTCTGATATGTCTTTCAATCCTTCGCATCTACAGATCACTGATCTCTCATACATTTTTCAGCATTTTTTTTTACGATACTTGTAATCTGACATTCTGAAATAGAATATTCTAACACTCTTCTCAATTTCACCATTTGTTTTAAAAAAAAAAAAACTGTCTATAACCTATTCCCTCTTTTTTATACCTTTCTAATTCTACATGACTTCGCATCTTTTTTTGTTTCTCTATGTTTTCAAAATGTATGCATTAATTTTTTTTTTATACTGTTTAAAATTGTCCTGTCTTTTCTGTATCGTTCTCCACCAATCTTTTGCCATGCCCACCAAGTGATTACTTGCTATGATTATTTTCTCTTCTTCCTTCCTTTTGTAAATACAAAAACACTCTTCCAAGCATTCTAAGTATTCAAATGGGGTTTCCTCTTTCTCCAAAGGTTTTTATTTTTAATTCTATCTTTCATTTTTATCTAAAATATTTTCAAAATACTTCCAAAACTTAGAGTGTGGAATGAAAAACAAAGTGACTAACAGGTTTCTCTGGGCATAATTGCTGAGAGATTCTTGACTTCGTTTAAGGAGAAGTCACAGTACATCACATCACATCATCATATCAACCAGATTGCGAAAACACGTTCGACAAATCATGGTTATTTATTTATTTATGAAAGGCGATCATCCAATGTCATTTTAAAACAGTCTGGATCGGATTGAAATTTTAGGTCGTGTTTTGCAGACCGTACTGTGGCCATCAGAGGGCGCGGCGACATCATCAACAACCGGCCTGAAAATGGCAAGTGATAAATTTTTTTACAAAACGCCTCAAAATCGACAAATAAAAATGCCTAAGGCAATATATGTACAGCAAATAAAGCGAAAACTACAAATTAAAATTAAATTAAAGAAAATGCTACAAAATTCAAATAATAAAAAAAAAAAATCATGAAAATTGCATTATTAGCTATACCCCCCCCCCCAAAATCAAAAAAACGCCTCAAAATCGACAAATAAAAATGCCTCAGACAATATATGTATAGAAAATACATCGAAAACTACAAATTAAAATTAAATTAAAGAAAATGCTACAAAATTCAAATAATAAAAAAAAAAAATCATGAAAATTGCATTATTAGCTATACCCCCCCCCCCCCAAAATCAAAAAAACGCCTCAAAATCGACAAATAAAAATGCCTCAGACAATATATGTATAGAAAATACATCGAAAACAACAAATTTTAAAAAAATGAAAGAAAATGCTACAAACTTCAAATAATAAAAAAAAAAAATCATGAAAATTGCATTATTAGCTATATCCCCCCCCCCCCAAAATCAAAAAAACGCCTCAAAATCGACAAATAAAAATGCCTCAGACAATATATGTATAGAAAATACATCGAAAACAACAAATTTTAAAAAAATGAAAGAAAATGCTACAAACTTCAAATAATAAAAAAAAAAAATCATGAAGATTCTATCAAGAGATATACCTCCCTCCACAATCTGACAATTCACAAAACATGGCGGCAAAAAAAAGCGGGAAAATACGAAAAAATCAAATCATTTATCTTCAACATAAATATGCATCTAAGTTCATATTAAAAAGCAATTCCCCCAACTTGTCAAAACGTAACACAGATTAATACGTAGTAACTAATAAAAAAAAATAATCAGAAAATGCTATAAAATGCAAACTATAAAAAAATTGGATCAACAGTCCCTCCCCCCTACAATCTGGACATTCAGAAGGAAGCATGGCGGCCAAAAATAGCGGGGATCAAATTATTTACCTTCAACATAAATATGCATCTAAATTGATATAGAAAAGCAATTAATTGTTCTCTGGCTTTCAAATTAATGCATATGTAAATGGAGCAGTAATATTTAAATAATCAAAAAGCAATCATTCCCGACCCCTCCCCACTAATCAAAACGTAATAAATGGTATCAATATTTTAAGATTGTTTAAGTAACAGACCTAATAAGAATTCATATCATATATTAATACGTAGTAAGTAAATAAATAGAATTATAGTAAGTTTAAAAGAGAAGATGGAAATATTACTTTGTTGCATTTTTTTTTTGTTCAAGAAATTGTTTTTCACCGTTATATAGATTAAATTCGACCCCTCCCCACTAATCAAAACGTAATAAATGGTATCAATATTTTAAGATTGTTTAAGTAACAGACCTAATAAGAATTCATATCATATATTAATACGTAGTAAGTAAATAAATAGAATTATAGTAAGTTTAAAAGAGAAGATGGAAATATTACTTTGTTGCATTTTTTTTTTGTTCAAGAAATTGTTTTTCACCGTTATATAGATTAAATTCGACCCCTCCCCACTAATCAAAACGTAATAAATGGTATCAATATTTTAAGATTGTTTAAGTAACAGACCTAATAAGAATTCATATCATATATTAATACGTAGTAAGTAAATAAATAGAATTATAGTAAGTTTAAAAGAGAAGATGGAAATATTACTTTGTTGCATTTTTTTTTGTTCAAGAAATTGTTTTTCACCGTTATATAGATTAAATTCGACCCCTCCCCACTAATCAAAACGTAATAAATGGTATCAATATTTTAAGATTGTTTAAGTAACAGACCTAATAAGAATTCATATCATATATTAATACGTAGTAAGTAAATAAATAGAATTATAGTAAGTTTAAAAGAGAAGATGGAAATATTACTTTGTTGCATTTTTTTTGTTCAAGAAATTGTTTTTCACCGTTATATAGATTAAATTCGACCCCTCCCCACTAATCAAAACATAATAAATGGTATCAATATTTTAAGATTGTTTAAGTAACAGACCTAATAAGAATTCATATCATATATTAATACGTAGTAAGTAAATAAATAGAATTATAGTAAGTTTAAAAGAGAAGATGGAAATATTACTTTGTTGCATTTTTTTTTGTTCAAGAAATTGTTTTTCACCGTTATATAGATTAAATTCGACCCCTCCCCACTAATCAAAACGTAATAAATGGTATCAATATTTTAAGATTGTTTAAGTAACAGACCTAATAAGAATTCATATCATATATTAATACGTAGTAAGTAAATAAATAGAATTATAGTAAGTTTAAAAGAGAAGATGGAAATATTACTTTGTTGCATTTTTTTTTGTTCAAGAAATTGTTTTTCACCGTTATATAGTGTACCCTTACTTCTTGATATATAAAATAGTTTAAAACACAACTAGCTCAGTTACATTATTATGCTTCATTAAAATTTGCATATCTATCTTTAATATATTTTATATTATCATATCTTAATTAAATTTGTTATCAATCATCAAAATCACTATAGTTCTAGATTATACTAATTATATAAGTATTTATAAAATTATGAGACTGCGAAGTAAAGTTACAAAGTAATAAGCAGATTTACACTGAGTCAATATCTCCCAAGATACTGTCTCAATGGCATAAGAATACTATCACTACCCTATCACTTTACCACTACATCTATAGCATTCTTATGACTTTTAAATGAAATAATTATCTTTAATAATACTAAAATAATTCCTAACTTTTAACTTAAAATATAATTAAATAATCTCAGGTTCTTCTAAACTGTTTTAAAATAATAATAACTCATGTAAATAAGTATGATGTGGGATTTTACATCAAACCTAGATACACCTAACTTATTTTAATAATAATAATAAATACTAATCTTATAGTGTAATTTAATCTCATATATTCTTATCATATAATCAATCATTAAATGAATAAATAATCATATGTATATCTTTTATTTCATATGGTATCTTCATTTTAAAATAGATTAAAATCTTAGACTTAATAATCTGTGGCAATAAACAATATTGTATTCTTATAATGTGTATTATAATCATCTTATGACCATTGCAATATTTATGTTCATGTCAATCAATTCTTATAAAATAATGTTAAGCAAATATGGTATTCAATTCTAAGTAATAATAACAAATTCATTTTGTGCAAATATTATGTTTATTTCAAATTATCTGATGTCAAAATGCTGAGGTGAAAATAATGAAACTCGACACACTTTTAAAACAAATTAACAAATTTATTTACAATAACTTCAAATAAAATTTATTTACACTATTTACAGTTTTAACTTATGACAACAAATAAAATAAAAATAGGAATACAAATATAAGAGGCTTACACTGTTATTAACTTATGTACTTAATAAGGAATTACACATTCCTTCAAATGCTATATTAATAATATTACAGTGTGTTTTTCCAAAACGTAGATTTTTTTAAAATAACTAGTAATGTACTTTAATTACTACAAATAACAATACATGTCAAGACTATTTATGTAGCATGTGTACATAATGTAGCTTTACCTATTAAATAACTACATTAATTAAATATCATTTATAATATATTATAATGTATTCACTTTATTAATAGCATTGCTTAATATCTGTATACAAAATCAATGTCTCTTTATAATGTAAAACAAATGATTGGCTATAATTATCTTCCACCTAATGTAATTTCTGTTATATATTTTATAAAATATGCATTCTATATCTGTATTATTCAAACATTAATATTTAAATCATTTATCAATTTTAAATTCATAAAACATTACATTAGATAAATTTTATGATTCCTTTCTGTGTAAAATCATTATTTTACCCTATGTGCTTTACTAACCTTTCTAATAAATTTCTATCTATAAAACATATTCTAAACTTATTTAAAACATTTTCCGGAAAACAAATATCAACTTCAAATAAAATATTCATTATCCAAATTACTCATACTATATTGTCTATACTTAGTAAACTTTTCAATCTAAATATAGGCTTCTACTCATAACGTAACTTAACTTATTCAATAAACAAAATACACAAAAATATAGACTTTTAAAATCCTTTTCTAAATTGCAAAAATAAAATAATTACTTATATAAATAATAAACATCATTTTAACACTAAGCATAAATAAAAATATCAAAATTATTTACGAAAGAATCATATAATTATTTCTAAGCTCCCATGCAATGTTGTATCATGTTAATATTATAGATTAAAACTTATGCATATTTTAATAAAGTTCGTTGCCAATATAATGTATGTGTTTCATAATATATTTATCCATTCATTCTACAACAACATAATATTCAGTTGATCTAAAGAAAAACATATTAAATTCATTAAAAATCATTATACAATATTTTTTACCATAATAATAATATTGTCCATTCTGCTATCCAGTATTCTTCGGAATTTGCAGCTTCATAAAATAAAAATCATTCACATTTTCACTCATAAACATTCATTAGAATATTCCGTGTTATATTAATTATAAAATAAGTTTATGTAATTAATTATTATATTATTTTTAAGTTACTATTTAATAAATGTACCTAACCTACTTTTTAAGAGTTTAATAATATTTAAATTTTATGTTAAATAAATAAAATAAAATCATATTACATAGTCCATCGTCGACTTTTGTCCTACCATAAAAGTTCTAACAAATATCCTCCGTATAAAGTCAATAAAACACTATTTCCTGTTCCGTCGAATCACGTGTTTCTTGAAAGTTTATAATAAAAAAAAATGATAACGTTTTTTTTTAAAAAACAAGTTCCACAAGAAAACAAATAAAATTCAAAATAGTTTATAAATTCTTTGGATCCAATTCTTCATCAATTATTATTTGAAAGTTATTACTTCAACTTAGTTTATAATTGATAAAATTGTCATTTAATTATTTTTCAATTAACTTGGTTTGGCTTGGACATCCATGTATTATCTACATATTTATAAATAACATATTCCGGTAAGAACTAATTTTCCATCTATAACGGCCAGCGTTTAGATAACTTTAATAAAATAATTTTATTATATTACGATTTTTAAAATACTTATACTTATAATATATTTGCCTTTTCAAATTATCAATCTCTAGTCTTTTAAGCATAAAGACTTAACAAGGCAAGTATTTATTTAAAATTACTACTGCTTCTTATATCTTTCCTTAAGATACATATTTTACTTCTATAATTTGTCAAAATACTTTCTTTTACAGAAATATTTATATTTCTTTAAAATATCTATTAGTAATAGACAATAGTAATTTAACTTTTGAAAACTAATTATAGTCCAAAATACTACTTTTCTCCATCTTGTAGTTTTATGTACTAATCCAGCGTCTGTTACTTTTCTAGCATAAAGTTTCTGACATATTTTTCCGATACGCGATGTTTCCATGATCATTTGTACGTAAATTGAGTTTCGATATTGAGAAGATAATAGGGAATTATTAAGCTTCTACTGCATATTCATTACTTTAAAAATATTATAAATTATTCAATAACACTCTTATGATTTTACAACTGATTTTAAGAGCGTTTATAAATTTACTTGGCTATTTTTTTAATAGCACAAACGACTTAGAAGTTTTATTGTAGAGAGACCCCCTCAACAATTGAATCCAGCTTATATACTGCCAGAAACTCCTTATCTGATTGGTAGGTTTAAACAATCAAAATTTCTTATTTACATATTTACCAACACAATATTAAAAATAAATAATGACTTATTTAATATTTTGATATTTTATCAAATTCTTTCAAAACAATATTTATCGTTTATTTAAATCTATTAAACATTCTTTTAAAATATTATTTCTCACTTAATTTAAATCTTAACTTTTATAAGATCATGTAAAATAAACTAAATCTTTTTAAATACGTTATATTTTTAAGACAATATTTTTAAAATCAAATTTAATATTTTACATTAATATCTTTATTTTATCTCGTGATAACTCACGTATTATTTATAAATTTATAACATGATTTTTTAAAATAATTATGCAACTTTATTAGACAACTTCCACGCGTGTGTGTATAACATCTGTTCTTTGTAACACAAGAACGCTTGCTAAAAATAAACTTAACAATTGCTTTTTTTAAAATAAATATTTATTTTTAAAATAAATAAGATATTATATCAGATTTTAAAATAATTATTTGATATGATTAAAATCAAATATTAATCTCAATTTAAATACTTATAATTTAAAATATTTCTATTCACTTTTAACATATATTTTGAATTTAATAAATATCTTTATCTAATTTTAGCTTATCTTTTAAATACTTTAGCTTTAAACATTTGTCATTAAATTTATTAATGCAGTATTACATCATAATCATCATCATTTAAATATCTTCTCAATACCAACACAATTCACACATCAAATACACATAGATTGCTTTAATTAAACTTATGGTAACATTACCACAAGCAAAGTCAACATCCCATATTTAAAATACTTCTTAAATTTAAAATTTTCTACTAGATTAGCACAAAACTTAAATGGTGACCCATATAAAAGGGCACAATAGATTAAATCACATATGACTATCCCCTTCCCCCATTTAGTGACTTTTCTAAAACTAAGAACTCATAACACAGATTAATACGTACTAAGTGATTAAATATGGCAACAACGGACTAATTTTTATAAAATGTACTAAATCTTATGAATATTTAAAAAATCAAACACTATCTGCACATGTGCTGTGCATTATTTAAGTAATAGATATAATAACTCAACACAGAGTAAACTAAAAAACCATGAAAATTCTATCAAGAGATATGCCTCCCTCTACAATCTGACAATTCACAAAACATGGCGGCCAAAAAAAGCGGGAAAATATGAAAAAAATCAAATCATTTATTTTCAACATAAATATGCATCTAAGTTCATATTAAAAAGCAATTCTCCCAACTGATCAAAACGTAACACAGATTAATACGTAATAACTAATAAAAAATAAGCAGAAAATGTTATAAAATGCAAATTATAAAAAAAATAGGATCAACAGCCCCCCCCCCTTACAATCTGGAAATTCAGAGAGAAGCATATCTAAATTGAGAAATAATTTTTAAATAATCAAAAAACAATAGACAAAAAATAATTACCAAAGTCCTTGAATAGTAACTGAAGACTAAGTAACTGGTTATTTGATGGCAGCATTTTGAAGCTTGAATAGTAACTGAAGATTAAGTAACTGTTTATTTGATGGCAGAATTTTGAAGCTTGAATAGTAACTGAAGATTAAGTAACTGTTTATTTGATGGCAGCATTTTGAAGCTTGAATAGTAACTGAAGATTAAGTAACTGTTTATTTGATGGCAGCATTTTGAAGCTTGAATAGTAACTGAAGATTAAGTAACTGTTTATTTGATGGCAGCATTTTGAAGCTTGAATAGTAACTGAAGATTAAGTAACTGTTTATTTGATGGCAGCATTTTGAAGCTTGAATAGTAACTGAAGATTAAGTAACTGGTTATTTGATGGCAGCATTTTGAAGCTTGAATAGTAACTGAAGATTAAGTAACTGTTTATTTGATGGCAGCATTTTGAAGCTTGAATAGTAACTGAAGATTAAGTAACTGGTTATTTGATGGCAGCATTTTGAAGCTTGAATAGTAACTGAAGATTAAGTAACTGTTTATTTGATGGCAGCATTTTGAAGCTTGAATAGTAACTGAAGATTAAGTAACTGGTTATTTGATGGCAGCATTTTGAAGCTTGAATAGTAACTGAAGATTAAGTAACTGGTTATTTGATGGCAGCATTTTGAAGCTTGAATAGTAACTGAAGATTAAGTAACTGGTTATTTGATGGCAGCATTTTGAAGCTTAAATAGTAACTGAAGATTAAGTAACTGGTTATTTGATGGCAGCATTTTGAAGCTTGAATAGTAACTGAAGATTAAGTCTTTGCTGTATTTTTTTATTTAGTATAAAAAAATACAGCAAAGATGGCAGAATTTTGAAGCATTTTGGAACAGATTTTAACACATATTAAGAAAAGATGGCAGAAATTAGCAGATTATAATTTAGATTGACGGTATATTGATGGCCTGCAATATCGCCTCGAACATATCTTCATCACCATGCAATCGTCGCCACATGAATTCATCCAAGTAAGAATCAAGATGCTGTCTAGCAGTCCCACTGTCTTGTTTATTGCGACTTTTCAAAAGCCCCCAAAGTCTTTCTACATGTTGAGTGTGGGCCCCGGTAGTAGGATCGACAAAATTGTAGGAATGATTGACTTTGAAGTGTTGGAAACCTGCAGCAGTCAATACATCCGTTTTGTAGGCCTTCCAACAGTCAGTATATATGGTGGTTCCTGGTGCTATATGTTCTTTAATCAGATCTAGAAGAACAGGCGCTGTTCGATTTGGAATAGCAACGATGAAACACTCTTTCGTTTCTCTACATAAGCCGCCAAATAACCACTGTTGGGGAAGAAGTCTTCCCTGCTGATTTTTGCGTTTACTGAACAAAGTTTCGTCGACCTCTACAATTTTTCCTGGGCCTCCAATTTTGCAGGATGGACGAGAGAGCAGACTCTCTTTACATGCTTCTCTTAAGTATTGCTTCCACGTAACGACAGTATTCCTGTTCACATCCAAATCATTTTTACCCGATTTTATGGTCAATTGGTTTTTGCTCCAATAATAAATGATTCGGATGGATGTTACAAACGACAATTTGCAACCTTCAAACCAAGTTCCTTTCCGAAGTGCTACTCGACATTGACATGTGTTAATGTTGCACTTCCATTGTGCCCTTGCATTCACATAAAGTTTCATTTCATGGCCATTACGACATACTCTTTGTGAAGGCAGAACATTTTTACTTTGGAGGAACTCCACTGCTTCAAGTTCTGTCTTTGGCAGATCCCAAACTTTCATCATTTTCAATAAAATAATTGAATATCGCAGAAAGAAAAAAGCACGTAAATTTCAGATGCTGATATTTCAACGTGAGACTTTGAAATAGTGCCTCAAACTTTGCTGCATATTTAATGTTGTATTCTGCTGCATGGAAAAAAATAATCCTGTGTCAAAAAATAAAAATTTTCCCAATAACTTTTATTTCTAGCAGTCCAAAATAATTAAAACGTCATAATAGAACTAAGCAGGTATTTCAAAACTCTACTTTAGCTACATTTTAAGTAAATTTGTTAGCTTTGGAAATGATATTTTTGATGTAGAATCTCTATTACGTCATATTTCATTTCACAGTTTGTTCTTTCAAAATTAAAGTGCATACTATAAAAGAAGGATGACCGGAAATTATTTTTTGGTATCATGACTCAATAGAGATTTGACATCAAAAATATAATTTCCAAAGCCAACAAATTTAACTAAAACATAAGTGAACTAGACTTTTGAAATACCAGCTTTGTTCTATTTTGACGTGTTAATTATTTTGTATTGCTAGAAATACAAGTTGTTGGGATAATGTTTATTTTTTGACAAACTTAATTAGGATTATTTTTTGATGGAAGAATACAATATTAGATATGCGCAAATTTTAACTCAAAACTTTTTTTTTCACGCTAATTTCTGCCATATTTGCTCTTAGTGTTAAAATCTTTTCCGAAAGACTTTGGTAATTATGTTTTGTATTCCTTTTTTACATTGATTATTATTTAAATATTATTGATCAATTTACATATGTCATAATTTGAAAGCCAGATAACAATTAATTGCTTCAAAGATAAATAATTTGATGTTGAAAGACTTTTCTTTTAAAAGTACAGTATTTTTTGCTGTCCAGTAAAGGGGAGGGAGGGAGAGAATATTTCATTAAAAAAATGTAGATGAACTTGCAACTTTGTTTAAATAAAAACATAATTGAAAATAATATGAATATAGTGGACAATTGTTTATTATTTTTAAAATGAATTGGGATATTATATATGTGTGCATAACTTGATTTAAATAATTGCTAGTGTTTCTAGATACCTTCTGTTCAGACGTTTTTTTAATCTGCTGAAATTATCATTGCTAAAAGTGTTAAGAAATTTACCAGCAAAGCTACATTTTGCAGAACATCATGGCTCTGAACCGAATTTGGAACAAGGTAATTTTTGCCACTTTCTTTTTTAAACTTTCTTACTATGTACTGTATTAATCTGTGTTGAGTTATTATATCTATTACTTAAATAATGCACAGCACATGTGCAGATAGTGTTTGATTTTTTAAATATTCATAAGATTTAGTACATTTTATAAAAATTAGTCCGTTGTTGCCATATTTAATCACTTAGTACGTATTAATCTGTGTTATGAGTTCTTAGTTTTAGAAAAGTCACTAAATGATGGGGGAAGGGGATAGTCATATGTGATTTAATCTATATAACGGTGAAAAACAATTTCTTGAACAAAAAAAAATGCAACAAAGTAATATTTCCATCTTCTCTTTTAAACTTACTATAATTCTATTTATTTACTTACTACGTATTAATATATGATATGAATTCTTATTAGGTCTGTTACTTAAACAATCTTAAAATATTGATACCATTTATTACGTTTTGATTAGTGGGGAGGGGTCGGGAATGATTGCTTTTTGATTATTTAAATATTACTGCTCCATTTACATATGCATTAATTTGAAAGCCAGAGAACAATTAATTGCTTTTCTATATCAATTTAGATGCATATTTATGTTGAAGGTAAATAATTTGATCTATTTTTATTTCCTTAATCAATTGTAGGGATTTGATAATTTTTTTATATTTGCATTTTATAATTTTTATTATTTTTTTATTATTACTACTATTAATCTTGTTACTTTTGACAGTTGGAATTGCTTTTTAATATGAACTTAGATGCATATTTATGTTGAAGGTAAATGATTTGATTTTTTTCGTATTTTCCCGCTTTTTTTTGCCGCCATGTTTTGTGAATTGTCAGATTGTGGAGGGAGGTATATCTCTTGATAGAATTTTCATGGTTTTTTGGTTTACTCTGTGTTGAGTTATTATATCTATTACTTAAATAATGCACAGCACATGTGCAGATAGTGTTTGATTTTTTAAATATTCATAAGATTTAGTACATTTTATAAAAATTAGTCCGTTGTTGCCATATTTAATCACTTAGTACGTATTAATCTGTGTTATGAGTTCTTAGTTTTAGAAAAGTCACTAAATGATGGGGGAAGGGGATAGTCATATGTGATTTAATCTATATAACGGTGAAAAACAATTTCTTGAACAAAAAAAAATGCAACAAAGTAATATTTCCATCTTCTCTTTTAAACTTACTATAATTCTATTTATTTACTTACTACGTATTAATATATGATATGAATTCTTATTAGGTCTGTTACTTAAACAATCTTAAAATATTGATACCATTTATTACGTTTTGATTAGTGGGGAGGGGTCGAATTTAATCTATATAACGGTGAAAAACAATTTCTTGAACAAAAAAAAATGCAACAAAGTAATATTTCCATCTTCTCTTTTAAACTTACTATAATTCTATTTATTTACTTACTACGTATTAATATATGATATGAATTCTTATTAGGTCTGTTACTTAAACAATCTTAAAATATTGATACCATTTATTACGTTTTGATTAGTGGGGAGGGGTCGAATTTAATCTATATAACGGTGAAAAACAATTTCTTGAACAAAAAAAAATGCAACAAAGTAATATTTCCATCTTCTCTTTTAAACTTACTATAATTCTATTTATTTACTTACTACGTATTAATATATGATATGAATTCTTATTAGGTCTGTTACTTAAACAATCTTAAAATATTGATACCATTTATTACGTTTTGATTAGTGGGGAGGGGTCGAATTTAATCTATATAACGGTGAAAAACAATTTCTTGAACAAAAAAAAATGCAACAAAGTAATATTTCCATCTTCTCTTTTAAACTTACTATAATTCTATTTATTTACTTACTACGTATTAATATATGATATGAATTCTTATTAGGTCTGTTACTTAAACAATCTTAAAATATTGATACCATTTATTACGTTTTGATTAGTGGGGAGGGGTCGGGAATGATTGCTTTTTGATTATTTAAATATTACTGCTCCATTTACATATGCATTAATTTGAAAGCCAGAGAACAATTAATTGCTTTTCTATATCAATTTAGATGCATATTTATGTTGAAGGTAAATAATTTGATCCCCGCTATTTTTGGCCGCCATGCTTCCTTCTGAATGTCCAGATTGTAGGGGGGAGGGACTGTTGATCCAATTTTTTTATAGTTTGCATTTTATAGCATTTTCTGATTATTTTTTTTATTAGTTACTACGTATTAATCTGTGTTACGTTTTGACCAGTTGGGGGAATTGCTTTTTAATATGAACTTAGATGCATATTTATGTTGAAGGTAAATGATTTGATTTTTTCGTATTTTCCCGCTTTTTTTGCCGCCATGTTTTGTGGAGGTATAGCTCTTGATGGAATCTTCATGATTTTTTTTTTTATTATTTGAAGTTTGTAGCATTTTCTTTCATTTTTTTAAAATTTGTTGTTTTCGATGTATTTTCTATACATATATTGTCTGAGGCATTTTTATTTGTCGATTTTGAGGCGTTTTTTTGATTTTGGGGGGGGGGTATAGCTAATAATGCAATTTTCATGATTTTTTTTTTTTATTATTTGAATTTTGTAGCATTTTCTTTCATTTTTTTAAAATTTGTTGTTTTCGATGTATTTTCTCTACATATATTGTCTGAGGCATTTTTATTTGTCGATTTTGAGGCGTTTTTTTGATTTTGGGGGGGGGGGGTATAGCTAATAATGCAATTTTCATGATTTTTTTTTTTTATTATTTGAATTTTGTAGCATTTTCTTTAATTTAATTTTAATTTGTAGTTTTCGATGTATTTTCTATACATATATTGTCTGAGGCATTTTTATTTGTCGATTTTGAGGCGTTTTTTTGATTTTGGGGGGGGGGGGTATAGCTAATAATGCAATTTTCATGATTTTTTTTTTTTATTATTTGAATTTTGTAGCATTTTCTTTAATTTAATTTTAATTTGTAGTTTTCGCTTTATTTGCTGTACATATATTGCCTTAGGCATTTTTATTTGTCGATTTTGAGGCGTTTTGTAAAAAAATTTATCACTTGCCATTTTCAGGCCGGTTGTTGATGATGTCGCCGCGCCCTCTGACGGCCACAGTACGGTCTGCAAAACACGACCAAATTTTATAAAAAGAATCCTCAACTATTTAAATAATGATTAAATTAAACAAACAATTAAAGTTGAATTATTTATTATACTTTTTTTTTTTATTTAATCAAACTAACTCAATCTATTCAATACTAACAAACTTATTTAACATATCTTTTCTTAAATGAACATGCACCATCTCATAACCTATGTATATTAAAAGTACCAAATAATTATGGAAAAATATAAACTAGGAGTGAAACTCCAGGGTGACTTACTAATAAGAGTGTGCCGGATAATGACACTCAAACCTTCTCTCGCAAATGTTAAAATCTATTCAAAACCTTCTCGCCCTTTTAGATTGACTACACACAATCTTTATTTTTATATATATATTTGTAGTATAATAATAAAAAAAGTTATTAGGAAAATAACAAGATATAATATTGATTAGTTTGAGTTAGTAAAATACAAATAATTAATAAACCTCGTAAAACCCTTTCTATTGTTGAAACTACGCCATTATACACTAAAAAAAAAATTTCTTGTAGAAAAGTTCATAATTATCCTGATCGATCAGTATAGTTTCTTGATCATATGGGAAAATTGTTGGCATGGATTTTTCGGTATTTTCATTTTGTCAATTTCCTTGGCTAGCTCTACATGTTCAAATTTCACTATGTCGGCGTTTACATTGGCAGTTGCAGGTGGTGGTGGAAGAATAAGTTCCCCGATGGGAAAGGTCTGATGTCTCTTAGCCGTCCAACATATTCTCTGCACTCTCTAATATTCTTTTGTTTAATTGATCTGATTAATAGTTAACTTCTTCTCTTTTACAACCATCTAAGACACTCAAGAATTTTCAAATTATAAACATCCTGTTTAAGCTTAATATTAACGGAAATCTACACAGTCTACGCAAGTACTTTTTATACCTTCGTTTTCATCTTTCTTTCTAGTTTCAGAAAAGGTAAGTTTTATTTTTCTACAATAAAAAATAAGATAATAATATGAATACTGAACCCTACCATCTGATGGCGCTGTTTTTCACAAAGCGCACATCAATATACCGTTTTAGCGGCCTTAACTTACGGCTGACAGTACAATAGGTGTTTTTTGAGCCATAACAGGTCGCCTGAGGGCGATGTATTCTACGATTACATAATGAAATACTATACCCATTGCATTGTAACAGTATTCGTCAAGTGAGCGCTCTTGAACTCTTGCTATGGTCTGATTTGATGGTGGCCATATTTGAAAGAGACTAAACTGCAAAAATTCATTGTCAGAAATTTTTTAGAAAGCGGAGTGGAATTAGTTTGTCATATTAAGAATTGTCATGTCGTCACACATGCTTCCCTACACTTTTGAACTGCACATAACTTGAAAAGATTCTTCTTTTCAGCGGAGTTTTTTCCTGATTTCGTGCGCAAATGCCCGTTTACGCACAAATCTGTGCAAGAACTGTCAAATGTCGTCTGCAAGTTGTCCGAATTGGTCGAAGCTGAGTGAATTGCCGGCCGGCTACACAAGTGGATGCACAATATTGTTTTCCCAGAAAGTGAAACTCCTGCAAGAGTACCTATGTAGGTTTGCGTAAGAGAAGTTGGTTCGAAGGCTCCAAAATCCTGTTACTTATAGCTTTGAGGCTTCCCTGTTATTTTATTTGTGTGTTACTTTTGGCTGCTGTTTTTTATGCCCCCGAAAATGGTGTTGTTGTTTTTTTTTACTTGTTTTGGTAATATTTGATAAGTTTCATTAACAGTTAAAGTAGGTAGGTAATGTTTGATAAATTTCATTAACACTTAAAGTAGATAATATTTTATTATACCAAAAAAAAAAAAAGTGTTTAAGAGTTTATTCAAAAGGCCCCACCAAAAAAAATAAAATAAAATAATAATAAAGAACTGTGCAGTAACATAATAAAATGTTCAAAAAGAAAATCCAAAAAGAAGTCGATAATTAAAAATTAAAACAAACCTTCCCTGCCACTCCACCTCCCCTGGCTTAAAAAAAAAGTGTTCTTTAAAATCGAATTGTTATGTCTTTTTTTTAAAATTAAAGGCACAAAAAATTAAGGAACTTTTCGCTATTATATAAAACTCTCTTTAGTGTAAAGATTTGGAAAAAAAAAAAAAAGCCTCGTAATAAATTAACAAAAAAAAAAAAGACAATTCAAAATCAAATTAACCCCTCTACCCTCTAAAAAACCGAGTGTTGGTTTAATCAAAAGTACCGAATTGTTGAAGTCTTTCAGCAAATCAAAACATCAACAACAAAAAAAAAGAAGATGAGTTAAAAGCAAACAACCAACATCCCTCCACCATCTAAAAACAACAAAGTGTTTGTTACCGTATTTTTGTGTAAACAAACTGACGAACATTAATCAATAATTTAAAAGCAAACCAACATCCCTACACCATCTAAAAACAAAGTGTTTGTTTCTTAAAAAAACGAATCAAAAAAAAAAAAAAACCGTGTTGAAAAAAAAATTGGTTTACCGTAAGTAATATTATGTAAAGAAAGCTACGGACAGTTAGTCGTTAATTTACAAACAAACCAACACCCCTAGACCATCTAAAAACAAAGTATTTGTTTATTAAAAACAAAAAAAACCTGGGTGGAATAAAAAAAAACTTTGATGGTTTACTGTCGTCGATGAAAAAAAAATAAAAAACCGGTTGGGAAAAAAAAAATCTTTTACCGTAATATTATGTAATAAAAAAAAAACCATTGGTGGTTTACCGTTGCCACGAAAAAATAATAAAAACCGTTTGAAAAAAAAAAAATTTTTACCGTAATATTATGTAAACAAACATACATCCTGTGAATTGGTATATTGATGTGAATTGGGTGAAAAAGAATGCCATCAGACGGTAGGATTCAGTATTCATATTATTACCAAAAATAAAATTTGTATTTTTTTGTTTTTCTCTTAGTTTTTTTATTGTTAACAGAACAGTATTCACCCTGAAAATTACATAGGAAAATGTATAAATTTATACCGCTGTACTTTTCGAATGAATGTTATTGGAGGATGATGGTAAGTATTTATTTTTATATATTTTTTAATTATTATTTGAATTTATATTTGATAAAAAATATACGAAAAAATTATTATTGAGACTAACATATATGCTGATCAAAAAAATAGCTCATGATTGTGTAAATTTATATTGTTAATTATCTGCATTTTTTGGTATGATGTTGGCTTGTATCCAGTATTTGAATTAAGTGATATGAGACAAAGACAAAAATATTTTGCAAATATTATGACCCGATTTAGATTTTTCTATAAAGTCTTGTCTGCATTTTAATAATAATAAAAATACACAAATACTAAAAGTAAAGATTTTGACAGTATATAAACTTAGGTCGATTATACACTACTTCAATATAAATTTCAGAGCTGCATATCAAATGCAAAGAGAAGTGGCAGTTGATGAAGCTATTATTAAATTTATGGTCTTAGTAGCATGAAGCAATATGAATGCTCAAAACCTATAAAGATAGGATATATAATACTACATCGCACTGACTCTAAATACTAACTTATGTACCTCAAGCTTAACTCTATAATGAATTTAGTATTTCATTCACATTTTATTTTATTATTTTATTTTGTATATAGTGACTATTTTAGTAGTAATTTTTAACAAATTACATACATTATTGAAGTGCTTTATTATAATATTCAAATTATACTAATTATTGATCAAGATTAACTACTGGTTATAAGGGATGTTATTAAGGATGATGTATTCATTGCAAACTTCTGTATGGAAATACATTTTAAAAGACTACTAGGAAAAATGAAAGGTACTAATGTCTTTATTCTATAAAGTTTTCAAGTGATGAATTATCTTAGGTAAGTATTATTATATACCAATTTTTTAGAAATTTTATGATGAATCCAACCAACCTACTAACAAAAATATAATTTTAAGTTGTATGCATGACAATTTTGAATTTATTAAATAGTACAAAAATAATTATTAGAAATATTAACTTTTATTTTTTGTTTTTATGACTTTGAATATCAATGATTATATTTTTTTTAGCTTAATTACATTCTGTGGTGTTTTATGTTTCAAACAATATATATTATGCCACTTTTGAGTAATACAAACTTAAGTTATGATAAAATTTGTGGCTTAACATAATTTTTTAAATATTCAATCTGGCTGATTCGCCAGCGAAAAAGTTAGACTGTATATGAATCTGAGCTGAATTAAAACCAAACTGTCAAGCACTATCTCAAGCAAAATTCCAAGTAGTAGCTCAAAGAAAAGGCTATTCCGGAATTTATAGTTGTTGAGTCCTTTCAAAGTCGGATTCACACTTTTATGTTCTTTTTTGGTTATATTTTGCCTTTAATCTCATAGACCATTCCAAATTGATGAGTATAATAGATAACAAAAATACCTTCACTATCAAAAATCTCAGCAATAGAGTTAATTACAAAAAAAAAAAAAATCCATACTTTTTTTTTCTTTTCTTTTCTCCCTATCCCTGTTTTAAAGAATTCTTTTAATTTAGAAATAAAAAAAACTTTTATTCAAAATTAAATTTCAAGATTTAATTTTAACCAAATACTTAAAAAAGGCTGATTTCTTCTAGATAATTAAACAAAAGACAAAAAAAAAAAACTTTTAAAATCATATTTGAAAAAATAATTTTTATTTCAAAATAACATACATGCATTTTTACTAAATTATACATATATGCACGTAAGTTCTCATAGTGATGAAGTAATAGAAAATTTTTATATGGATGTCCAAAAGGCTTTTGATCAGAGTAAACAACATTTTAAAATTGTTATGGGAGACTTTAATGCTAGAATTGGTAAACAAATGAAAGATGAAAGTGCTGTAGGTAATTTTGGTTATGGTATAATAGAAATGAGAGAGGACATAGACTTGTGGAGTTTGCAGAAAAAGAAAAACTTTGTATTATGAATTCTTTTTTTGAGAAAAATGTTAAAAGGAAATGGACATGGAAGCATCCAAATGAAGGCACAGCAGAATTGGATTATATTTTGACTAACAGAAAATACATATTTCAAGATTATAATGTTCTTAATAAATTTAATACAGGAAGTGATTATCGATTAGTAAGATACATGTTAATGCAAAACTTGAGAGACAAACGTTATTAAGAAAAACAATATTTACAGTTGATATTCCTAATCTTCAGAAACATTCTAATGAATTTAAATTAGAACTTACAAATCGGTTTCAAGTATTAGTAGATTTTGAACATGATTCAGAATTTGAATGAAATTTAATAAGAAAATAACTGATACACTTTTAAAACTGCAACAAAGATAGCTGGTAGAAAGAAGCAGACAAGAAGGAATATGAAAATATACAAAAATGATGCATTAAAAAGGATTGAATATCTCTAATTTTGTAAAATGGTGTGGAAAAGAGTTGAAATGATATAAGAGAGTATAACTATGACCTAGCAAGGAAAGCTACAGAAGAGAATAAAAGTCTCAAGAGTGTAAAACAACATGGAAATTTATATCTGCAATAGGAAACAAAGACTGAATTATTACTAAAAAGAGAGATGGCATCATGAAATGGGTAGAAGACTTCTATCAAGAATTATATAATAATAAAGAACAAATACCTCCTATATCTATTAAATTTTCCGAATTGCCCAGAATTTTAATTAAGAAGTGAGACATGCAATTAAATTTATGAAGAAAGGAAAAACTCCAGGTAATGATGGAATTATAATTCATATATTAAAAGAAGCAGGAAGAAATAGAAATAATTTTAGTAAAGTTATATACCAAATAGTCAAAATAAGAATCATATATCATTTGACCCTATCTCTTAAGTTTGTAAGTTATAAACAATGAGGATTGCCAATGATTGGAAGAATGCAGTGTTAATATTAATATTTAAAAAAAGGTGATAAAGAAAATATTAGAAATTACAGACCTATCAGCCTTTTATCCATTTTACACAAAATTTTTACAAGATAATTACAACTCGTTTACAGAAAACATGGAATTTCTACCAACCAAGAGAACAAGCTGGATTTAAAAGTGGTTTTAATACAGTAGATCTTATCCAGGTATTGAAAGAACTTATAGAAAGAACAAATGAATATGAGTTGCCATTATGCTTTGGATTTGTAGATTATGAAAAGGCATTTGATTCTATAAACATTTCTTCAGTGATTAAAATATTGGATCATCAAGGTATAGATCCTGGATATTGTCATATTTTGAAGAATATTTATAAAAATGCAGCAGCAACAATTAGATTACATAATGATACTAGGAAAGTCAACATTGAGAAGGGTGTAAGACAGGGTGACTCCATATCTCCAAAACTTTTTATAGCAGTGCTACAAGAAGTATTTTGTGGATTAAAATGGGAAACTAAAGGAATGAAAATAAATGGAGATTATTTAAGTCATTTAGATTTTGCAGATGATGTAGTTGTTTTTGCAAATAATGTTTTATAGCTTCAAGAAATGTTGCAGGAGTTACAGATAAAAGTAGGACTAAAGATAAATGTTAAAAAGACTAAAGTAATGTTCAATGGATTTTCTTAAAATATGAAAATAAAGATTGGTTATGATGAACTAGAAGAAATTAACAGCTACAAATATCTTGGTCAGATTATTAATACAGATGGAAACATAATGGATGAAATTAATCATAGAATTAAACTTGGTTGGAGTGTTTTTGATAGAAATAACTTGATACTAAAAGGAAATATGCCTATGTGTTTGAAAAGGAAGGTATTTAATAAATGTGTTTTACCAGTTCTTACTTATGGATCTGAGACTTGGACACTTAATAGAAGAGCAATACAGAGACTTCAGACCACTCAAGAAAGTATGGAGAGATGTATGTTAAGAGTAACAAGAGATCAAAAATGCAATATATGGGTAAGAGAACAAACAGGTGTTATTGATCTCATTGAAAAAAATTAAAAGTCTGAAATTAGTTGGGCTGGACATATTGCTAGAAGGAATGATAATAGATGGACAATTGAAATTTTAAACTGGATTTCAAGAAATTGTAAAAGACCCAGAAAGAGACCACATGTGAGATGGATTGATGAATTAAGAAAGTGTGCAGGAGTGATGTGGAGAAGAGAAACTAAAGATTGGAGAAGATGGATTGAATGTGGAGAGACCTTCCTCCTGCAGTGGATTGATAATGATTGATGATAATGATGACGATATATATGAGGTGGCAGAAAATATCAGCTCAATATATATATTTATATAAAGTATATAAGAAGATATTTATATTAAACTCTTTTGTATCTTGGAAAATATGAATGTCCTGCAACATATTTTATGTTACATAGACATATATGTTTCATATTTGGTATTAAATAATTAGATTGATAGACAATCACATATTTAAATATGAAATTAATGTTAATTGATGATTTATTGTACATTAAATTTGAATGGATATACATATTGATTGTTTACAATCTAATCATATATGTATATATATATTATAATTGATATTTATTTAATAATAAAATTTAATTTAACTTAAAACAAATAAACTTGTCTGATTCTTGTGCAATTATGCAAACAGATTTATTGATTAATAAAATTCGAGTGGGACAAGATCAACTGTCTATATAAATAAAATTATTTGAAATATCTATATCACATAATCCAGAAATCAAATCCCAGGATTGGTCAGTATGATTATATCAAATATTTTTTTATTTTATTATATAGTTATTATCCATCTAGATATAAGCTTTATATGATATTCACAATCAAATATTGTGCATGTTTTATTTAAATTTTTATTGATTGGATAAGTGCTGTATTGAGTTCATGGTTGGTCAATAAGTTCTTAATCTTATTCAATTGTAAAGCTGATAGTAGTATATTTTGTTCTGTTATGAATCAAAATAATTCATTAAATTTTAATATTCATATTTGATTATGTTATAATATACAGCTTTAATTATTTAGTTACAGGAAATTTAAAATAAATTAATATGATTAGTTTGATTGGATATTTTAGATTCAAGATTATCTTATACGTTTATTGATATTACACCATTATTAAGTATTTTGTCTTGTTATAAATAGTGTGATTAGGAAGAGTAAATTAATATATGAGTATAACATGGCTAAGTTAATATTATTTATCATTTTATTAAACTATGGTTTAAAATTAATTATTGGATTATATATTTATTTAGGTATTATGAATATTGTAAACTTATAGGACATACTAAAGCTGTTATTTCTATCATTCATGAATTATTTTATTTAGATATGAACATCATTAAATTTTAATATATGTTTATATTATTACAAGCAATGTTTGATTTGTTACTCATATTAGAATTCATTTGCTGAATGATTTATTATTGTTTTCATTTGATTATAAGTGAAATATATCTTAAGTATATATTGTTGTTTTGGGACAGTGATATTTTATTCAATTGTTTTATTTTAATTTATTTAAAGTAAGGTTTATATGTGGGGTATTTTGAAACAATAAATTAGTTTGTTTTCTATTTATTCAAAATACTATTTAAACTTATTCAAAATGCTATTTGAATTCATGATGCTATAATAAATAACATCATTACAGTTATAGAGTTAATAGTTGGCTATGTGATTAGATAAATGATTGTTTTAAACATTGAATGATTATTTATTGATTAACATTCATTAGCTAGCTTAGTATATTATATTTATTCTGTTATGAACGATTTTATTATTCACAGAGCATTATAAAATCAGTATTATTTTTTTCTGATTTATATTTTATTTTATTATAAATGATATTCAACTTTAGAGCTCATTTTTATTCTGTTATATAGGGTGACCAACGACTGGGCTATATATTTTATTCAGGTTATATTAGAGTTATTATTTCCCATTGCACGTTTTTGATCTGTTATAAATGCCGTCCATACCAATGGGGCTGTAACAGAGATTAGCCTATGCGCATATTTATTCTGTTATAAATAGCATCACAATTTTCAGGGCATTGTTAAACAGGATCACTTTATCATGGTCTTGTCATATCCGATCTGTAACAAATGATTCCCAAATCTGTGGGGCATTAAAAGAAGAGTACCTTCATTTTAATCTGTTACAACTGATGTCTTAAATTTAAGGGTGATAATAAAGATTATTTCATCATCATTTTTTTCATGTCAGTTTTAAAATGCTGCCTATATCTGTAGGGCAACTTTTTATCCAATCTGTTACAATATATATATATATTGTGAATGTATATTTGATGATATTAAGAGATGGTAGTGATATACCATAGTCTGATAAACAGAACAGTTAATAGATGTTTTCCAGTAAGATTGATGTTCATTAAAATTGTATGAAAAACTAGGATTTGCTTATGCAGCTGTCATTGACTTGAAATGGAGTAATTAATTATCAGTGATAATGACTTTTGGTCCTCATTGGATTGTAATCTGAATTTGATAGTCATATATATCTTACCAATTCTTTAATTCAGTAGAACTAACTTGGAGGCAGTGTTCTCCTATAAATAATTGATGGTTATATGTGTGTACTACCATGAAAGTTTTTTACTATTATAGCCATCTGGTCTTATGAATTTTCACTCATATCTAATATTACTACTAATAAATAAATACATAAGGAAAAATATTTATTTGTTCTTCAAGATGGATTATTTCATCATCCTTATCTGTCACTTTGTTAAGCTGAATTCCATCCATCAGCAAGTTTAGTCAATCAGGAAGTGCTGGGTCCATTGGATCACAAAATATATTATAAAGGTGCAAAATAAATAAAGAAGCAGATTGATTTATCAACAAATTATAATTTTAAACAAAGATTTAACAAACAAAATTTCTATATATTCTCTCTTCTCCATTATAGGAGTTTTCATACTCCAAGTAGTTGCTGTTGGTGATATTTTATTATATGATTTACAGATCCTACCATTATAATTTCAGAAGTTAAGTATTTGAATGCAAATTCAATTTTTAATATCTGTCTTTCATTCTATTATGTGATTATTATTCATTCTGTGTTAAATATTGGCTGGCTAGCTGGTAAATATTTTTTGCTATTACATACAATGTTTTCTCTAAGCTGCGTATTATTCAGTGGCATCTGCACACTTCAGACATTCCAATATTCGAGGTATTCACCATTAGTTTTTACATTTAAACACAAAGTTGTAATTCCTATGAATAATTTTTGATAAAAAGGATTAATAAATAGAATTAATCTGTGCATGCAGTGGAATAGGGATATGGCTATGGGGACTTTAGTTTAATAGTATTGTGTCCCACCTGATACAACTAAAAATAGATTGCAACAGTATTACAGCTCAGCCTATATATAAAACATTGACTGAGCATTGCTTTTCCTTAGCTGAATATTGCTGTGATAGGATGTTTAATAGCAACTGAGATTGCAACTTGAATGCTATAAGACTTTTTTTTATTGTAATTAAAAAAAAAAAAAAAAATCTTCCAACATATAAATATTTTATTTTAGGCCCTACAAGTGTAAAAATGTTCAGTGAGTCAATCTAAAAATAAAAAAAAACCCAAATATACATGTGAATGGCTCTCCCGATGAATTAAAACTGAAATGCTATCATTATCAAAAATTAGAACTATTATATTAAACTTGGGGATATTTTTAGTTATCGAAGTAATGCTGATGATGTCATTCTTTGTAAAATTTGCTGTTAGAAGGTGAATTTACTACCAGTAAAAAATAAGTCAAATGAAAAATAGAGTATCTAAAATGATATTTAAGTCAAAAAGTTCATATTGATTTAATTATGGCCATCTGAAATAAAATCAGTCGAGGAATTTTGAGAATTTCATTTGAAAACCTGGAAGATCGTAATCTCAGATTAGAAAATGCTGAACGCAAGAAAATGGACAAAAACATGATTGAAATTTTTAATAAACAATGTTATTCAAGTCAATTCGTTAATGCATGTACAATCTATATGTATGTGATCATGTAGGAAAATATATTAATATTCCCAAATCATAGCATGGCAAGAATTATTTCCTCAAATTTATAGAATATATTAATTTAATCATACATAAGGAGATTATTGATGAAGTTCGAACATCTTCATTTTATTGGGTGATAGTTGATGAAAGCACGAATATTTCAGTAGAAAAAACATTTATATATATGAAATATTGATGAAAATTTGAATCCAGCCATTGGTCAAAATTTGTCAACTTATTGCATGTGACAGTCATTGGATTGTAATAGGAATAAAAAAGTTTTATAGAGAGAATACCTTGATTTACAAAAATGTTTATGTTTATCTATGTAATGTTAGGAAAAACCAATTGTGTGGCTGCTCCTCACATTCAATTTGACAGCACTGTGTTACTTAACAGGGAATATCTTGGGAATAGATGATAAATAGAAACAGGTTCCATTTATTAAGGATATTGAAAACTTTTTAAGAACAATATATACAATATTTAATAGACCATCTACAAAAATTAAATAAGTTAAAGAATTGACCATTTCAGAAATTGATTTCACTGAAGTAAGATAGGTATTTAGATATTTCATACTAAATGCTGTGATAAGAAATTATGATATTTTAGTAAGTTACTGCACAGAACTAGTTGAAGAATTTAATTATCCAATAAATAAATATTGTTTTAAAACCCTACAGAATTGAGTAGCATGTGTGATTCTTCAAAATGTATTTTGAGAATAATTAACATTAAACAAAATTTTGCAAAGGTCTAATTTATCCTCGGTGGAGGCACACTAATTTGCTAAGGCAAAAATTAATAAACTAAGAACACAATATCTAGATAACATCTGCTGAAGTGTGGATGTTCAAACAATTTTAGATTCAATTGATTATGTAGATACTTTGCTAATACTTAAATTTATTTAATTGCTTTGTAATCATTTAGATACTACATTTCCAAAGGAAATACAAATGACTAGAATGCTTTGGATCCTTTTGCAATGAAAAATAATTAAATGTGGAAAAGTCAATCTAAAATGTTTATTTGTAAAATATGAATCTAATAAATAATAATGATAAAAACCATATAAACTGAAATATAGTTTTAGAATAATATTATAATTTGAAATTTTTAATAAATGACAAATGTAAAATTGAAGTATTCAAATTATTTAATGATTTAGCTACATATATCTTAAAGACCAAGAATGTAAAGAATTTTTGGTAGTTTTCAATTTTTATGCCACTTTTTAAACTTTCAGCACCAATTGCAAACATGGCTTAATGAAAGCAATAAAATCAAAATCCCATAATAGTCTAGATAATGAACATTTATATACATTAATAAAAAAACCTAGACAAATAAACCTAAACAAAGCTTATAAAATTTAAATAAATTATAAAGAACAATGTGAAAAAATAAAGGACTAATTATTATTGTTCAAGTTTTGTTATTATTTTTTAGTTATGTTCTAAATATGCAAATAAATGCTAAATTTTGTTTTTTTGTTGTTGTACATTTGTTGGTTTATTATGCTCAGATTTTAGCTCAGAGACTCTACTCTTAGAGAGAACATTGATCACATGTGCATATAATTTAATATCTTGCTATTGTTACTGATCTAACCATTGACAGTAATAGCATAGGAATCAAACCTGGATTTTTATATTCATGAATATTGAATTTAAGATGAGTTTTTAATCAACTATTCTATCTAAGATATTGTTGGGTTATTCTGTCAAAGATTTTTGTGGTTACTTCCCATCTTATTACCTAATATTGTAAAATAATTCTGCTCTGTAATGTTTATATTTCCATAAAATTTGCAAACTACTGTTGAAGAAATTCTGACTTAATTTTTTTTTCTAAATAGATTAAATATTACAATATTAGAATGTTTTAATTAAGTGATGGAAAATAAATAAATCCATATTTGCGAACAATAATTTTTATATTCTCAAATTTAAATATTTCATATAGTACATTTTTAATGCTACAAACATGACCAAACAAAATGTGTTACATTTTTTAAAAAGAAGATTAAAAAAAAAAAAAAATAGATAACACTACTTAATGAAATAATTTATGGATTTTTACTAATAACCTTAGTAATTTTATAATTTGTTTTAAAATAAAATTTTAATTGTATTTTTTGTTTGTTTGTAAAGTATGCTATATTTTAGCAGATTTTCACTATTTTGAAAATGGCATTTCTATCATATGATATATATTTATTAATGTTTAAATATATTTTAATATATTAATTTTTTTCCATATATTCTTTTAATGTTAGTTTATTATCATAATCTTCTGAAGTCAATGAAATATCATTATTTGATTTACAATCCTTTGAATAAAATAATATTTTAAATAAAACTATAAAAATTTAATATTAATAATAAGTATAACAACTTCCTCAGTTCATTTTGAAATTATGGAAAATAGCTTGGACTAATGTAAAATATTAATTTAAAACCATAATCTATGTTCTCTTCCAGGATTTTGGAATTGAGGTTTTGAGGAAGAGTCCAATTTTTAACCACATAGTTAATCAATTCTAAAATCTTTTCATTTCATTATCATATTTCTAATACTATTAATTTTTGTTAACAAGAAATCTCTTATTAATTTTTTTCCAAGGTTTTGATTTTTGTATAAACGCCCATTTAATTAGTTGATGTAATTTTATTTTTTACTCTAGATCCTTACATCATTGTAGTTATGCATTTTTCAGACTATTTTTCTGAGTCTGTATGCATCATATTAATTAATATTCAAAGTTTGTTCAATTAATTTGTTTTATGCATAAGCCAAATAAAAAAAAATTGTATTAATTTATTAGTCATATAGTTCATGTAACTATTTTTTGTACAATCTTGCTATTTATATATTCCAAAGAAATCATCTTGAGATAATATTTATTCTGTTCTAATATATTTTAATGATTTTATAGGAAATTATAATAGAAGATTCACATAAGCTAGACTCTCCATACAATAGCAGCACTCATTGCAAGCCAAAATGGTTTGTATATAAAATCCCTATTTAATGCCTACTCATCCAATATTCCCAGACTTGTTTTTTAGCTTGTGGCTTTCATCAGTGTGGAACCTTGGATCTGAGAGCACTGCATCTAGATCTTAGTATCTAATGCAACCCTCCAGCAGCCACTTTTTACCTTATTAGCTAACTATGAAGCTTTGAGTTCAAAATGAAAACACAATAATGTTTTCAATTCAAGCTCATTAGCTTGTATAGTCATATAGATCTGAACTCAGTTCAGCATCTATACTTTTTGGCATCTTTGGTTCTTTAATAATCACAGTCACTATAATCATATTGAGCAAGATAGGTGCAGTGCTCTCAGATCCAAGATTCCTCATTGATGAAAGCCACAAGCTAGAAACTGGTCTGGAGATATTGGATAAGTAGGCACTAGAAAGGGATTTTGTGCATAAACCTTTTTGCATTCATTGATTACTCTGGCTTGTGCTGAGTGACGCTTAGTCTCTATGGAAACAGCTTATATTATCATAAAGAATGGTGATCATCTAATGTTTAGAAGATTCACATGTAATATTTCAAGAACAGATTTTTTTTAAAATTATTCTGATTTGTGCCTATTGTCAGGAACAATTTCCAATCTATAAAGCTGCATTCAAATAGATATTTTGCATATACTATATTTTGGAATTACTATTATTATTATTAAATTTAATTATTACTTATATAATTATTGAAAATTTGTTAAATATTTATCATTTGTAGCTTATCAGACTATGTTACTCCTCCTATGCTTATACGTAATTTGAGTTGGGTTCATAATGTGTGGCCAGAATATCTTCCTGACAATTGTCCATATAGTAAACCTGAAGTTCATAAATATTGTCTTATGGGAGTTAAAGATAGTTTTACAGATTTTCATATTGACTTTGGTGGAACATCTGTATGGTATCATGTATTGCAGGTAAAAAAGAAAAAATATATAATTAATACCATTAATTATTTCATTTGTATTTATTTATCTATTTATTTATTTTATTAGGGAGAAAAAGTTTTTTATTTAATACGACCATCGCAAGCTAATCTGCAGTTATATGAAAGTTGGATGTCATCATCAAATCAAAGTGAAACATTTTTTGGTGATCAAGTTGACATGTGTTATCGCTGTGTTGTAAGGCAAGGTCAAACATTATTTATACCTACAGGATGGATTCATGCAGTTCTCACCCCAGTTGATTCTCTAGTTTTTGGAGGAAATTTTCTTCACACTTTTAATATTGCCTTACAGCTTCAGTAAGTTTTTAAATAATTCAATAATTCATTTCCTGATTGATACTTAAATAAAATTTTCACTTTTTGTTATAAATTTTTTGATAGTATAATTTTTTTATTGTATAGATATTATAAGATTTATTCAGGAGACAACAGGCAATAATGTAGTAATATAAACTCCATACAACAAAAAAATCTTAATTGAGGACTTTAAAATATAACTGATAAAATATAAAATATACTATACAAAAAAATATATAATATATATAAAACATAATATTAAAAAAAATACAAGATATTATTCAATATAATACAACTAATGGCAAATATTTTTTAAAAATCAAATAACTGGTGTTAATTAAATTCATAGCACATTCTTCCATGAGCATTTTAAATAATTTGGAATCATTATAAGTAAACTGTTTTCAATTGGAAGTCTTGAGAACATTTGCTATAGTTAATTGATATTTAGTAGATAATCCTGTATTTATAACAAAATCTAAGATTTTGTACAATATATGCCAAGAGTTACTTCATATTGATATACATGAACAACATTCAATATAACTATATATCTTATAAATATTTCTGACAGATGTGGCATAAGATCTGCCCAAAGTAATATATATTGTATAATTCTGTAAAATAGATAAAGTAGATATTGCAAAAGAGCAGTTCCCCTCAAATAAAGATAACTAGAAATAGAAATAAGTGAAAATTTAGATAAATGGGAAAGCATAATTTAATTTATCAAGAATAAATTACTAGAATAATCTAGAATCATTAAAGCAAACCTAGATAATATTAACAAATGAAATACATGCACAAGTATAATAATAATTTTTATTAGTCACTCATTAGACTAGAGATTATCCAATAATGAATAATATTTCTGTAGTATAACTTTCATTACATCATTCTCACGCAAGATAGGGAATGCTTCCTATCCCCTTTTAACACCTTGTGGAGGAATGTAATCATAAACATATGATTTTTTTCACATGTCTTTGATCATATGTTTATGATCATGTTCCTCCACAAGATGTTAAAAGTGGATAGAAAACATTCTCTACCTTGCGTAAGAATGATGTAATGAAAGTTATACTACAGAAATATTATTCATAAGCACAAGTATTATCAAGAGAATATAAGGCAAATTTTATAAGAAAAATGCATTGCTTTTGTTTTATTCAGATTAATTAATAAACAATTAAAGCTAACCAATTGCTATTAAAAGTTAATCATCATCAATTACTTTTTCAAAATAAGTGTATGAAATTGCAATATAAGACAAAGCAATATCATCCACAAAAACATATATTTTTGATTTGAAATGTAGTGAAAATATATCATTTACATAAATTAAAAATAAAATGTGATCCAAGACAGAATCTTGTGGTATGCCATGATTTACTCTTATAAAAGAACTAGTAATACTAGAAATATTCTTAGTATTCATTAAATATCTTGGAAGCCAAGAAGCAAAAAGATCACAGAATCATATGAATATAGATGATTAAGTAAAATTTTATCATATAGAGTCAAATTTTGATATCATTATCTAAGAGTGATGTCAAATTATGCAAATGATTATAGAAAGCATCTATTATATTGTAATTCTATCAGAAACAAAATCATACTGATGCTCACACAATATATTTTTAAATAACGATGACATTTTCTTTTTTTTTCATATGTCATAGCATCGGCCGGGACGCGAACCCACAACCGCCTGCAACCAACTACTTGCTTGCATGGTGACATTTTCTTTAACCATCATTTCCAACAATTTAGAAATCATAGAAATAATAGAAATTAGGCTATAATTATCAAAAAGCAAGAGCTCACCCTTTTCAAAAATAAGCATAATAATACTTATTTTCAAACGTGTGGAAAACAAAACATCTCTTAAGGAAAGATTAAATAAATAAACAAGAACAAAGCCACAAACTATGCTATACTTTTTTCAAACTTTATCTCCTCGCACATTACATATATTTTACTAAGTATTGTTTTCACTCATGTATACATACATTGAAGCAATAAGAATAAGAAATAAAACTAACTACTATATTTTTATTTTTAAAATAAAGTAAATTGTGAGATGTCTGATTTTTGTAGTTATTAAATATACTCTAGGCAATGTATATATATTTTCAATAACTTTTCTACTTATAGAAACATAATAGTGATCTTGTTGCCAAGAAGATAGAATCTCTAATTATTTTGTCACTTTTTAAACTTTTACCAGACAATATTTTATTATGCAAAATACAGTACATCAAATTTGGAAAGGATAATAAGGGAAGAATAAAATATTTATGCTTTCAACATAAATTGAAGAAGTATTTTATTAATATATATAATCACATATGGGGCTCAGAGAAGGATAAATGTCTGCCAAATGTCATACAATTTGCAATTTTAATGGTTTTTTTGTAGTTTGTTTACATTTTACTTTGGATGGTATATAAAATGTGTAGTTAGATATAGCATAGTTCGTTGTTTCATTATGTTATTTTTTTAAAGAATTTTTAGTCTTAAACCATCTAATTCAACTGAAGAAACAGTATTTAAATGATTAATCATATAAGACAACTGAAAACTAGTAACTTCCATACATAAAAAGAAATTAGATAAGTAAACTTGAAAAAAATTTATTAAACAAATTAGCAACATATTTTTCATTATTTTGAACTGCAACAAATTACTATAGTGTTTTGTAAATTTAATTTGATTTGACAAAGGTTTCTTTATTAAAGAGCTAATCAATTTCATTTTTGAAAAAAAAAATCAATAAATTTTTTTGATAATATTGAAATTTTAATTTCCTCAGATCAGATATAATTTCAGTATTAAATTGTTTTAAATTTATAAAATTTCCACCCAAGGATTTTAAATAATTTCTATTATCAACTATCCATGTTGACAATCATCTGATATTGCGTGTCAATTTAAAATAATCCATTGATTTTATAATTAAAGATTTACAAGTTTCCTGATATTTTAAAAATACAGAATCATCATCCTTCAAAACAAAAACATCCCAATTCTGATTAAATAATAAAATATTTAGTTTATTATGAGATAACTTATTAACAAAAATTTTAACACAATCATAAAATGATCCAAAATAAAAACTTAAGTAGAAATGAATCAATTTAGTTGGTAACTTGATCATACAAATATATGATCCAATATTGATTATCAAGAATAAATTATACATATAGATTAAAAGATAACTAAATTAAAGCCATATTTATACAAATTTAAATAATATATGGTACACCTATGTAGATTATCAGATAAATCTTTATTCATGTTATCCATAAGAATTATTGAAGTAGAACAGAGATCAGATAACAATATATCAAGTTCAGCAATAAAATCTAGAAGGACACTTGTGCACGATCTATATAAAGCAATAACAATAAAAATAAAGCTGAGATTTTAATATTAATATCTATTTTTATAAAAAGGATTACATCTCCCAGATACATATGGGTCCAGAAAGTCTTGAATATCCCTAACCAAAATATTCAAGATTCAATTAAAATTATAACTTCATAAAAAAATAGTAGGAACATAAATAAGCTAGCTATGCGTTCATCAAAATTAACTCCTAATATTTTTTATATTCAAGTAAAAAATATACATTTTCATAAAAATTAATTCTAATACTTTCTACATTCAAGTGACAAATATTAAAAACTGATTGCATCAGTCCTTATTTTAGGAAATAAATATTAAAAAACTTAACTCCATTTCATTTTTAATTAAAATATGCAGACAATTCAAATCATTCTTAAAGTAAGCTAAATCATTCTCTATAAAAGACAAGCCTTTGTATTCTCTCATTCTTTATTTAGTCAACCATAGAAGATCCCTCAAAGTAATACATAAGTTTATATAAACAAATGCATTGATTACTTTAATAAAATTTTAGAAACTAAAACTACTTGAATTAAAATGAATAATTACAAAACCTGGAATATCTGATGTGCATCTATATGAAAAATATTTTCAGTATTATTAGTAGAAACATTTTTAGTATCAAGTCGTTCTGCTATTTTTATAATAAAGGTTGATAAAAAAATCTTCATATTGTATTTTGATTTTATAATCAACTTGAAAACATTCCATAGTTTCAAGCTTGTCCTTCAATAAAGAGATTTAATTTTCATAGAATTATATGAATTTGCTAAACATATTGATTTCTATAATTTTTGACAATTATATTGTCTGTCTGAAGCTTCACAATCATAATTGAAAGCTTCGATATCACAGTATATAACTGGTAATAATTATAATTTTTCTGAAAATCTGTCAAAATTGAATTTGAAGAATTGTTATTTACTATGCTTAAAGTGTTTTCTTCAGATTGATGATCTCTCTAAATATTGCATTTCCAAGCCTGCTTCTTTTTTAAAAAAACTGTAATAAATTTTAAAGAATTTTGATAAAACTATTTGTAACTATATAAAAAACTTCAAGTTTAGGTGCAGGATTTAATTTATATATATTTACAAATTTTTTATTTAATCTCACAAAATGCAACTGTTAAGCTATAGTTTTATCAAAGGGTAGGCTTTTAATAAAAATAAAACTTTATTTTGAGGATCTTTGAGATTATAGTTTCAAGACTAATATAGTGATTAATTTGTAGCATTATATTTTATAGAATACCTAGACAATGAAAAAACAAGAAGTATGTTTAGAATATGCTTGTAGTAATGATTTGTAGAAGAATGGAGAATATAAATAAGTTCTGAAAGATATAATTTAGCATGGATAAGTATTATAAAATGTGAAAAGATTTTAAGAATTTAATAAAATGTTAATTAATTAGATATATAATAGTAGTATAAGATATTGAGAATATTTTGAAAGAGATTGTGAGAAAGAAAAAGAATTGGAAAAGCAGTTGCTGAGGTGATCTTAAATGAAAGAAGGGATATAACTTTAAAAAAATTTTAAATTACTTTTTTGAAAATTTAAAACAAAATAAAGTTATTATCGTGAGTTCAGATGTTTAAATTGTATATTCTTGATGCATTAAAACATTTATTAGGAAAAATTCTGTTTTATTAATAAATAATTATTTTGAAATAGATTTTTTTGAAAATTTAAATACGAATTTCCAAATTTCAAATCAGAATAAAAAGCATTCAGAAATTGATAAAGTTTAATTAATATATTTTATATTAAAGAAGTTGTTTAATTTCAATTAAGTATAATTGATTATTAATAATATTATTAGAAAGAACATTATGGACAAATTTATAATTTCATATATCTAATTTGACCATTGATAAGTATTTAATTATAATGAATATTTCTAGAAAAGAATGAATTTAATCTTTTTTATACTATATTTTTAAAATATTAAAGATTTTAAAACTTCTCATTCGATAATTTAATATACAAAATTAACAAAGCGTATGACACACTTGAATGTGAAGCTATCAAGATACACAGAAATTATTACACGCTAAGCACTTTCGAGGCCTTTTGCCTTATATTCATAGCGGTACTGTCATTATATAAAGTAATTGGATTTTATTGTATCCTTTTATTGGTCTAAAGTTTATGTTTAAAATTAAAAGTTTGTTGTATATAATCATGTTCGTCCTTGCATACATATCATGCAATCATATTTGTAACAATTATTTTTTAAGTGGCTATTAATTTTATATGGTATTAACTAATTAAGCTATTGTTTTTACATTAATGTAACAATGTTTTCTATATGTGTGTATATATATATTAAGAAAGCAATTTAACATTATTTTGTAAATTTTTTTCTTTTGGTTCATTATACTGACTGCACCTTTTGTTTAAAGCTTGTTGGAAATCATCATGATATTGAAATTATTTCAATATGTGTTATGTATGTATATATATATATACTGTATGATGACCCAGACATATATACATTTTGGTTATTATTAATAATAGTATTAATAGTAAAAATATTAATAATATAACAGCATAAAGCTAATAGTAAGTATGAATTTATTTATATATTTAGAATTTATGAACTTGAAAGAAAAGTTAAAATTCCTGATAAATATCAGTTCCCATCATTTCAAACAACCAATTGGTATGCTGCAAAATATATTTTGGAACAGTTAAGAGGTAAAGATTTTAATTTTTTTTAAAATTTTTGGATTATAATTTTTATTATATATATAATACTTGTCTATGATAAATAAATACATAAACTTATTTCTTTCCAAAAACTTTATTTCCATATATTAACTAATGAACATATATATATAAATTCACATATTATCCACTTTTCAATGTTTCAACTGTTTTTTTACATCATTATTACAGTCATTTTCAAGGATCTACAACAAAAAAATACATATTGTTACATAATACACTAAATACAAAAATATCTTTCTTATATTAACATTAACATATCAAAGCCATTATAATAAAACATATTGATTATGCGTAATTATATTTTTACTTACTTCTCCCTCCTTCTATTTCCTTTATTATAAAATTTCCTTTTTACTTATGAAGTATACATTTTCAAAAATATTAGAAACCATCTAAAACACCAGCAAAACAACAAACTATATGTTAATGTTAATATAAGAAAGAGATTTTTATATTTAGAGTATTATGCAAAGATACGCATATTTTTTTGTTGTTGTAGATCCCTGAAAATGAGTGTAATAATGATATAAAAAACAGCTGAAATGTTGGAAAGTGGATAATATGTGAATTTATATATATATGTTCATTAGTTAATATACGGAAATAAAGTTTTTGGAAAGAAATAAGAATTGGAGAATATATATTGAAACAGTAAGGTCTGCTTTGCAGATCTTCGTTTCACCTTTTCTCACCTACTTCCTACCCTCATACCTTAGTTTGAACCCCAATCTATCGTAGTGTGTCCGCAATACACTTATATACCGAAAATCCCGCCTAATTTTAAACCACGAGCACAATGCTCGTATTATATATATATAACTTATTCCCAAATAAAATAAAATATTATGAATTATGTATTTGTTCACATAATTTACATTTATTAAAAAGTAAGTTATATAAGTCGTAATTGCGCACACACTATGATATCCATTTTAAAACATATCAAAATTATAAATTGTTAGTTATTTTGTTTGGATCTATTTACAAATATATTACCGTCGTAATATATTTTGATTTAAAATAAAATTCATTTAGTAAATATTCGTTTAGTAGATAGATTCAAATATTACAATTTAAAATAAAATAATTTTCGTTTTATTTAATAAAAATCATCCCAAATATTTCTGTTAAAATAAATGAGGGACAATAGTTTAATTATATAAGTTTATCTAAAAACAGCAGCTGTCCACTTAAGTTTTCTTTAATTAGTAGCAGTAATTTTAATTAAATCTAGTTTGTAATTCGAATGTCGACTGGGAAGTTAACAAAAGAAATTAATTAATGTTGAATTCCTTTAGACATTCGGATAGATTTAATTACAGCAGATAAATCCAATAATTTTGTACGCTCCGGGGCAAGTCTATTGTTAAATTTTACTATAAAAAGGATGGTTTTCTTTTGTTCTCCATTCTAAGCTTCTAAAGAATTCGGAGTTGTAAGAAGGTTTCTGAGTTATTCTAAGCTTTTTAAAGAATTCTGAGTTGTCTAAAGGTTTCTGAGTTGTTCTAAAATTCTAATAATTTGCTAACCTTGACATGTCCGAGTAGAGGCATTTAAGATGGCTATGTCCCCTCGGAATAGCCAGCCGCTGCTCCATACCATCAGAAATTATCGCACGGATCCCGGAACTGCTGCTGCCGCTGCCAAAATATGAACATTCCAGATTTTGCTGCTAAATTATAAAACCTGCCGAACATCTACCTGCAAATGCTTCTCCAGAGGTAACCTAAATTAACCCAAGAGCTCTTGTGATCACTAACTAACATGCTATAGCTATTTAACATTGTTTTCTTATATTTCACAACTTCATTATGTATTTCTTTCATGTATTTAAATATACTCAACATTTTGCTCTCTATCCTTGGGTTAATATTTTCTATTTATAAAGCTTTCTTTTATTTTATTATGATAATGTGTCAGAATCGTCTTTGACCGAGTGAACTATTCCCTCTATTGAAAGTAAGACGCCGCTATTAAGGCATATTTTAAATTTATAATTTTCCAATTTTACTATCTTGCAAATCACTCGTTCGAGGGCGATTCTTTTCTTTAATGTAATATAATCACATAGTTTAAAATCTACATGCTATTGATTTTAATCTAATATAAGAGTATGTGCGAAGTCAATGATTTAAATGTGTCCCCAAATGCATGATTGCGTATATAAATCTATACTTACTTTTCAAACCCGCAAGCATGCATTTTCCTATTTTAATTACCGTGTTCTACTTTCATTATAAAGTTCATCATTGACGTCGAGAATGTGCGGACCCTCTTAAATGAATTTCGGGGAATTTGATTGGGCATTTCTCTTAATCCTAGTAAAACCCATTTAGTATGTTTTTATATACACTAGTCTCGTATTGCTGGTAAATGAATTGGGTGTTGAGACCGCTTTGTTTTATTTTTCCAAGGATTCTTTACACGGCAAAGTCTGTTCTTTTCACTTATTGCAAGTTTCCAGGCAGAGGGTGTTCACAAATGACACCCCTGGGAATTAAACGCAATCGTCACACAGTCGCTAAGTTTCGGCTGTTCGTCAAAATACTTTCCTACGGGTTAGCGGCGAGATGCCCTCCGTAATTATTCCGGATCTTCAATATTATTTCATTTTATATTTATTTTACAAAGCATCCGTGACTTAAACGAGTCACACCCTCCAACTTTATAAATTCACTATCAGCAATACTGACCTCCCAATACAAATCTATTATTATTATTCTCAAATAAATGCTTTGATCCCATTCCCACGTTTGCTTAGTAAGCTTTAGTCCGTACTATTCTCGAAATCAATAAATATTTTAGAACATTTAATTTCAAACATTGTCTTAAACTTGTCTATTTACTCAAAGCACCTCGCACATGTTCCTATCTTGTCAAGCACATTATCGTAACGCTATTAGCCCGAGGAATAGAATATATCATTCTGTTTTAAAACCTTTTGTCATTACTGAAATATAAATGCCAACAATTATTTAATACGCGTCCCTGTCTCATATAAGCAGACAGTGGTGTTATATATATTTATATAAATAAATTGTGTGAAATTATTTAAAACTAAATTTTATCTCTTATTTTATTTGATTCCTATCACTGTCTCGGTCTATATATATATATTTCCTGCATTTCTTTTATAAATCCATAGACGTTAATTAGCCACCCAAACTTATCTTAGTATAGAGTCTTTTGTTTCTCCCTGACCACCAGGCACCGGTAAAAGGTTATACTAGTTGTAGCATCAGATGCGTTATCACGTAGGTGGCGCTGTGAAATTTGGACTTTAGATTCGAACTTAGTATATCTAGAAGGCAGTCCCTCCTAGAATGTTCAGTTTAGTGTCTGGGGTTTGAATTATGCAGTGTGTTAGCGAGATAGACGATTCTGACCGTTACAATATATTTTAAAAGAAAAAAGCGGTGGTTTAATTTGTCATTGTTTAATGATAATACTATGGTATAATAATACTTTTCATAAGTGAGAAAATAATAAATTTTATATGTTTTCAAGTTATTTTTGAAGAAGTAATTCTCTTTTGTTAAAGCTGAAAAAACATTGAAAATTTTCAAGAATTAAATCTGGTAAATATTCAAAACTATGAATGCAAGAAAATTCAATCAAGCACCTAATAAAAAATTTAAAAATTCTCAGTCAGCAAACATTTAATAAATCTAGAGTCCAAACATTTTACCAAATATTTTAGGCATTGCATTTGAGTTCTTTCAAGAGCACATATTTTGGTCTCTTGGAAATTTCACATAAGCAATTTCATGTATGACTACTCATTAGATATATGGTGTTGGGTAATAGTGAGAATATTTTTATAGTGTAGTATCTGAGTATAAAGTAAACTGATTGTTTGATGTGTTTGACAATTCAAGTATGCAAACTTTGACTATCAAAAAAAATATATATATTTTTTTGATTGTGATATACTGTGTAAATATTAAGTATAAATATATTATGCAAAACAGGTAGTGTTAATTAGTTACATGGTTAAATTAAGATACCGAGTCCATTTTTTTTTTAAACCTACAGTATTTGGCGAGTTTTAATATAAAACATTTACATCAAGAATTATAGTAGGGATTTTTTTTTTATATCTGCATTAGTATATTTATATATTTAACTGTTTAAAGACTTTCATTAAAGTTTCAAGAGAAAAAAAAATATTTATTTTTTATTTATTAAAAAAAAAAAAGGACATTCTAAAAAGTGAGATATATAATATAAAACAGTATTATCTTAAATTGTTTAAACTCTATATTTTTTAAAAAAGAGTAATGCAAATAAATAACTGCTTAGATTAAAAAAATCTTAGATCAGAATTAACATTTAAAAAATATTTTAAATTTTTTTACAGAAACAACATGTGATCGTGAAACATATATAGAACAATATGATTTTAAAATAATCATTGGTTTAAGGAATATTATTAAAGACGTTTATTTAAAAGTAAAACTTTTATTATTGACCGTCAAAGAGTTAAATAACATGATTCACTTTTTTTTTTTTTTTATACTTTCAATATTGAATTAATTATGGAAAGTATATTTTGAATAATTTTTAAATATAATAAATTGTTTTTCTCTTCACCAATAAAAATTGGAATTATAAATATGGATTTTTTTCGCATGCATTAGTGAAGCTGTAATTATACTATAATGTTTAATATGCCTGCTTAGCACTTTTGAGATTTAGTATTTAAATCTCATTTGTAAAGCTATGAGTATAAGATTTAAACACTAAATCTTGAAAGCTCTAAGCAGGCATATTAAACATTATAGTATAATTATAGCTTCACTAACACATGCGAAAAAAATCACATTTATAATTACAACTTTTAAATATGTAAACATCAGTGTGTGCATAAATGGTTAAATGCATATACATATATATTAAATCTTGTCCTATAAAAAGGAAAATTAATTTTTGCTATTATCAAATGTAATAGAAAATGAATTTCATTTATATAATTAATCAATTGTTGTGTGCAGATTATATGTACGTGCTGTAAATAAACATATTAAGAGGTATTGAAAATCACAATATAATAAATTGAATTTTGTTTTTACTTTAAACAACACATATAGGTAAATTTTAATCATTTATTGTATTTTATATAACAATTCGAATATGTTAGGTAAATAAATTAATATATTCCACTGATATGCGGACATATATATGCGGTTTAAGTAAACCTAGCATAGAGTATTTGTATTATTAAAAATATAAGCTAAAAAGTTTAATTGTATTATTGTAGGACAATTTAAATAATGTTCAGAAATTACACATACACACATGTATGTGTGCATATATATATCATTGAGTGACAAATAGGACATATGTAAATTTTAATCGACAAATTTAAATATATTCATGTAATAGTAAAACGTGCGGCTGTTCGCATATATATGTATGTTATATGTAAACCACCATATAGTAACTTAAAATATTTAATCCTGTATTATTGTAAGACAATTTAAATATGTCCATTTCTAAATTGTACTGCACCCTGTGTGCATATATATAGCAATGCTGGTCAAATAGAACCTATATGTAAAATTTAATCATCTCTTATTATTAAATGTGAATTCAAACCTGTTCATTTTATATCAAGCCACATGCTTGTGTGCTGAATGGACTTTAGGTAAATCTAATGGAACATATATGTAAATCAATATAATAACTTGAATTTTGTAAATCGGATCTATGTAAATCAATGTAATAACTTGAATTTTATAAATCACATATGTAAATCACAATGTGATAATTTTTTTATTATTATTGTGTTAATCAAAATCAGAAGGCTTATATGTGTAGCTTAATTGTAGAGACCTTAATTTTTTTATTGTTGTTAATAAACTTGTATTCAATTGTTAAAATTTGTATTGCATCATCTCTGGTCACCATAACAGTACTTGAGCTTATGTTCTCTGAGCTAGATTTAAGCACAGGCTGAATATATAAATGGGGATGTATTTAGTGCTTTAGGGGCAGTCAGTATGACATTGTCCTGGCTTGGCACGAGGATTATATTAATCAAAACCCCTGCACCACATTTTATTTTAGTTTAGTCTTAGCAATGAAGTTTATAGTTTGCCAGTGCATTAATGGCACTAAGTAGCCAGAGCATTGGTGATGGTCAATATGTTTTAATATCCCAGCATTATTGTTTTGATTATTATGTGTTCTGATGGATGAGCACTAAGTCAGTGCCTCCAAATTAATGTTTAAATAATTGCCCCAAACTGGCAATGGCTCAATAGTTTGGTCTACAGAAGTCCCATTTCCAATTCAGTCACAAGATTGATTGTTGATTTAGTGTATTGATTTATTTTGATTATGATATTCCCATCTATGATGATGATGGATTTTTACTTATACTGCTGATTGATGTATGTTAATGATATTTATAGTTGTTCTAAGGAGTTAATCATAACTGATCTCTTCTGAGTTAGCTAGCTGATCTCACAGAGATTTCATCTTGTGCTCTCTTGAATATATTAAATTACTTATATATATATTTTAGATATTAAACATTACTTTAATATCTCTTATTTAATACTCTATTATATTTCTTTAACATTACTTTATTTTAACATTATTGTATATTTTAAATATTATATTTTGGGAATGTTGATTTTTCTTTCACTCCAGGGATGAACACCCAGATACATCATCCCATTACAATATATTACCTTAGAATATATGTACATTGTCCATACTAAACGTAATGTAATTATAAGGGATTTGAACTCAAACTTTCAAGTTCTCTATAGCTATCCAATCCATCTTATACAACCAATACCGTGATCACATACCTATGAAAAAAGATAAATGATCTCCAATCCACCTATTTTGTGCTGAACCAGCATTCATCAATTGGTCCAGATCACCGTCTTCAACACATATATACAACCAATGCTCAGTTTATATTAAGATAGAAAATGTTCAAACTTTAATGGATAAACTTTAATCTTCTCTGTTCTCCAACTTTTCAGCCATCCATATCATTGAAAATCTGAGGATGGAATACTTAAAGTTCTTGTTGATGCCAAAATGATTGTCATACCCATGTTCCCGTCATGCATAGGATTTTTATATGTCCATTTAAGATAGATTGGATAACTGTAGGAAGCTGGAAAATATGAATTCACATTTCTTATAAATATATTGTAAGGGGATTTACAAACTTCCACCTATCTGCACTAAGCTACTTCGTACTAAGCCTCACCAAGTAATTGTTAAACAATTGCTTACTCTTTTTCAAACACACGTATCTAAACATTGCGATCAGCAAGTTATATTTTTTTTTTTTGTTATAGAGAAAAATAAAGCTTCAAGTTAGACACTAAGAAAATAAATACAACCATGTATATATAGACAATATGACTAACCAAGAGTATTGTCAGTCATCAACTAAACAACATTATGATGTGAACATAAATAAAATAATGATTAATGTCAAGCATATTGCTAAGCAATCAGACTTGGAAACAAAGAGATAATCCCAATAAATATTTATATTAATAACATTATGTTGATGTACTATTACACAATAATAAACAAATGCAGCAAGCACGAGATAGTCAACATCTTGACAACTATTTTTTTTTTTTTTAACAAAGAAAGATGGACATATGTGTTTGATTTTGAGAACAAATTTCAATCGCGTAAAAATAAACAGTAATTTACTTCATCCGTCAATATAAACTAAAACCTGAAATACCTCCAAGATATGGAGGCAAACCGAATGATTTGAGCTAATTGTTAAAAAGAAAACTTCATAAGTAAATAACCACTAACAATCAACAAGGACAGTTTTTTGTGCCATTTCCCTATGCATAATAACAACCCTAGGAAAAACTACACATACCAGTGAGGGTACTGCAACATGGTCTGGCTAAAAGACTATGCCATTGAAGGGAACGCCAGCTCTTCAAGTCCATAGAAGCGTTATGATATGTGAGATGCCTTTTTTTTTTTAAAATACTGGTCAATGACAATGTTCTCCTGTGTCTTCTTCAAAGGAAACGAACCTGGTGATCTACAATCCTGGAATGAGAGCATGTCCATTAAACTTACGGATAGTACACTGCCTGAGAAGATCTATTACCAGGAGCAATTGACTTTGAACATGATGGACAGTGCTTGCCAGACTCGGAAATTGAATTTTTTTAAATTTTATTCAATTGATTTGTATTTTTATTTTATTTGTTATTTATGAGCTTATTTTTACTTTTTATATATTTTTTTTCTTTCGTTACCACATTTGGAAGCTTATATTTCAGAAAATGGGAAAGTTTATTTTAAGCGTAGAGGTGGGAAAAGTTAGATTTTGCAAACATTTTATTGTATTAAATACAATTTAGGTCTACGAACCCTCCAATAGCTTGACATCACCTGACTGAATGTGGAATAGGTAAGATCTTGATGTTGTTCCACATTAAAAGCATGCAGTAATGACAGAACAAGTTTTTGTTACTTGTTAAATGTTTTACTAACATTCATTATATATTCGTTTTTCGGTGTACATGATTAACTTCCTTGAATAGATAGTCTCTCCTATCAATATTAGGGAATCACATATACATATAGAAAGGAGGTACTCTTCTCCAAGAAGGATGATGATACTCATTGTGAATCAGACAGCAAGCATTATTCTATAATACGACTGTACATAAAAATAAATAAGTCAAATTCACGATCTTATACATTTTTTTTTTATTATTTTAAACTTTTGCAAATAATGATTGCCAGGATATGGATTTCTATCATGGGATTAGGGATCAGGATATTAATCACATTTAATTCTTAAAGTGATAAGAGAACCATCCTTGACTCATATTATTATATATGTAAATATTGTTAAATTAGCTTCATTATTTAATAAATGTTATTAAGTTGTTTCAATCCATTTAGTCTCTGTCTTGTTTCCATCATTGTGCATTCATACCTCTAAACATATATGCTAAATTTCAACACACACACGTTTATTTATATTTATACTGATATTGGGAATATTCTGGGAAAGTGTTGTAATTGATTCTCATTTTATAGAGGTGGAGTAGTCATTGACCTGAATATAGGTCCATTCCTGAAGAGAGTTGAGTACGAATTATCCGAATTCAAATACTGATATATAGTGGAGCTGGAAAGAGGGCTGTGATGAGGATGGACTAGCCCAAATTATATCTAGATTTAATGTGTGAATATAGAGCTAGCCTATTGGAAGTGGATATGATCACGAGTTAAGTATTTCATCATCTCCATGCCAGCATCCTACCCGAAAATCCTAGGTCTGACCGTAGTTAGATGTGTTTTCCCCTTTTATGAGAACGACTGGTCCATTACAATATATTACCTTTTATAATTTTCCATTTTAATTGACCAATTATTAATTAAATTTATTGAAGTTTTATAAATATTCATACAACTATTTAAGTTATGCTTAATATAAAATGTTTAATAATCTTTCACCATTAAACTATATGAAGTAACTAGAGCCAAAATATTTAATGGAATAGCCATAGGAATATTAAGTTACTATGGCCCTTGGATAAACCTATAAAACAATACAATAAATGAAATAAACATAATAGCAAAAAAGTATATTTGGGGAAAGACAACAAAAATAATATCAATGGTAATATTACAATTACCAATTAATAAGGGAGGGCTAGTAGATTTAAGAAAATATGTGTCATTTATTAAAGCAAAAACTAATAAACGTAATAAAGAGTAAAACTTTCAATCCACCAGAATGCGACATAAAGCTGGAAAAAAAGCTAGAAAAAGAAACAAGATCCTTTATAGTCGACTTCTAGCATATAAGGACTTACAAGATGAGCTAAATATGCCTAATTTAGAAGAGCTAAAATGCAATATTTTTTAAAAAAAGTAACAAGTATCAGGAAAAGTCATGGCTAAACATATCCATAAGTAGAATTCTAAGAATCACTCAATCTATATACCCCCAAAATACATGAAAACCATTTATAAATTGATGAATAGGATATACCCCACGACAACACCTTTAAATAAAAAACTACATATGAATTTAGAATCAGGGTGTACAGCATATAAGAACAGTGATGAAACATTTGCACATTTGGTTGAAGAATGTAGAGCATTTAAACAAATAAGGATAAAAGTATCAAAACACTAATCATTAATCTAAAATGTATGATTAACAAACACATCAAGAGTATTCATCCATACAACACTATGGTACTGATCCACAAAATTAGAACAATATGGGAAATAAGATGTTCATTAATATTCGATAATAAAAAATATAATTGGATTAAAAAACTTGATAAAGGATGGGAAAAATACTTTGAGCAATGCTTAAAATATTTACCAAGAAAACAAATGATTAAAATTTGGGGAGGAGCAGCACCTACAACATGCAAAATATGGCAATAAATAATTTATGAAAGGAAGATATACATTAAATAAGGGCATAATAGCAATCAGCCAAAGATAAAATTAAGACAGACTATTAAGCAACAAAGTGTGACACCCAATTACTAACACCCACTTATTAAGCTTAATGTAAGGACATATAATTTGTTAAAGTAATGTAAAAAATGGTTTGTAAGTAACCAAAGGAAAAAAAAAAAAAGATTGGAAAACAACAAAAACCTTGTAAATATATATATATAGTGTTTTTAATAAAGGTAAATACTTAAAATAAAAAAAATATAAAATAATTTAAATATTTGTCTTCATTTTGGATCTTTAATGTAATTTAAAGATTCAATATTTTTTGTAGCATCCATTTATGTTCATATGTTAAGTAGTACATGTATAAAGCAGATTTATCATCTCATCTATTAATTGCATTGTTATCATCTTTGGTTCTTACCTCTAACTGTTTCCCTGTTTGACTAGTAAATAATATTGCAATGGTCACAATTAATTTTATATACATTTTTTTTTGTATTTTACATACATCTTAATTTATAATTACCTATTAATTTATCCAAACTTATTATTCGATCATCCAATATTTATATGCTTATCAATATAATTTTTATATTTAATTAATGTATTATAAATTTTGGGATAATACGAAAGTTTGGATCCATTTCTTACTTGAACTATTGTTATTATCATCATTATAATCATTCTGCATAGAAATGATTTTTTAGAATTAAAAAGTATACTTTTAATAGTTTTAGGATTATATTCATAATCTTTATATGATTTAATAAATTGATTTTTTTGTAAATCAGCTATATTTTTATATTATATTTATCATTTCTATATAAAATTTTTAATAACTGCGGTCATTTGTGTTCATGCTTCTTGAGAATCTATATGAATAAATTTTCTTAATTTTGTATTCTTTAATAAAATGTTTTAATATATTTTTGTTATCATTATCTGTATGAACTTCTATATTTAAATGTTTAATTTTGTCTTCAAATTGTACTTTTGAAAATTAAAATTATATATATTATTAAAATTAGTATAAAGAACGTAATTATAAAGAAAGTAATGCAATTAATAGGTGAGATGATAAATCTGTTTTATATATTAATTTCTTAACTTATAAATGTAAAATAGATGCTTACAAAAAATATTAAACCTTTAAATTATATTAAAGATCAAAAAAAAAAAAAGATAAATATATGAAGCAATATTATATTAAGCATAATTTAAATACTTGCAAGAATATTTATAAAACTGGTAAATTGAAGATGAATAGAATATTATATATAAGGTAATACATATAAAGTTGTATAAATTATGTTTTATTTATATTGTTATGTTATATAATCAATTTTTTTAAAATTTTATTGAATTTATTTCATAATTTTATTCTGTTTTATGTTTTATTTTGTTATTATTTTGCTTCCATTATAGAACACATTGTATCTGTAATAATTGGTTAGCGTTAAAAGAGATGCTTAACATTTGAAAACGAGACAAAACCATGTGCCAGAAAGATTTTTTTATGTATAATTACTTTTAATATATTGTAACGGGCACACATGCTGTTACATTATTTTAATAAATAAAATTAGAAATTAAAAATAAAAAAGTTCCCAAATAAAAATTTGTTTTTAAAAATTGAAAATTAAAAGTCATCTAAACTCATATATATATAAAATCGCACAGATGGCAAAATATTAAAAGAAAACTTTATTAAAAAAGAAAAAGGTATTTTAAAACTAAATTTTAAGAAAAAACTTACAAAGATTTAAAGATAAAATTATATCTTTAAGAATGTACAAAATTTAATTACTATTGTGTAAAAAGGCTAAAAATGGAAATGATTATTTTTAATTAGTCTTAAGTAAACTAGCCTTTGGGCATCTCAAAATTTATAATTAAAGGTCAGATAGGAGAGAAAAACAATAAAAACAGAATGGCCAATAAAAAAATCACTCAGGAAATGGACCATAGCGAAAGAATCATCATGATGTCATGTTCAGTTAATCCGCAATTTTAATATAAAAAGGAAAAGATTGGAAATAAAATATTATGTGTGCTATATGTGTTAAGTCTGGGAGAATTGAAGAAGGGATTGAAAAGACACACTTTCAATCACTTCAGTTTTTCCAAAAGAAGAAATGAAATATCGTTTTCCTATATTGCGGACCCACAGGACATCAGGGTCCTGCAATAAAATCCTGCAAAGAACTATACCAGCTACAGTAAAGGACCTCAGGATAAATACCAACAGAACAGCTAATGGCATACTGGTCTTCCCAGGACGTCGTGGGAATTAGAAACAACACTGGATCCAAATTACAAGCAACTAGAAAGTATGGACTTTTCTTTTTTAAAACTGTAAGAACTCTATAACTAATGAACTGTAACTATAAAACTTTTCCAATATTTAAATATAAATATGAATTCCTATCTGACCAAACTAAATCATTTATTAATAATTATTTTTATCATATGTAGTTTTAAAATCATTTCCATTAATTTATTTTTCTGTACTTTTAAATGTTTATTGGGATTTTTTTTTTTTTTTACATTAAGCTAAAACTTTTAATTAAATCATGTTAAATTTAAGTCAGGTGCAAATGGCTGCATAGATTCGTAAAGTTATATTAGTTTAAGGGAGGATAAATTTTAGATTATTTGTTTCACAGTTAGATTGGGTCAATGGATTGAATGTATTGGTGTAATTAGTAAATGTAGCATGAAGATCCACTATTTGCAGGGTCACATTATACGTTGCACTTGGGCAAAATAAGCCTATTTCCTATTGACCATCTGAGACAGATGGTATTCCCTGCTCTGTGGATCACCCCTTTAGCCTATGGAATTGGATCTTAAGTTGGCAAAAAGCATCACAATTCCTTCCTATGGAGTTTTTTTTTTGTATTGTTTTTTTCACCAGACAGACATAGCATTCCTGTACTGGACGAGGGACATTTCTTCTAAATAACCATGCTGTTCAAATATACATTTTAGTTTGCTGTCATATTCATACTGCATTGAATACATCGATATATCAGATGGATTGGCGTTAGTTTGACTGCGAACTTTTGGCCTGGGGTTAAATAAGGGATATAGAATATTTTCTTTTTTGAGTGCAATCTGTGTAGTTTATCCATACTCGACACTCTAATAAAATATTAATTAATTCACCTGTGCGAACTTCTAAAATAAAAAGTTGAAATGTAAATTAAATTAAATTCTAAAATAAAAGTTATACTAAAATAAATAATTCTGAATTTAATATATGTGCACAATAAATGTTTTTGTAGATTGTTAATCTAGCAGTGGCTTATTCTTATTTTTATTATCTTTCTTTCTTTAAAATAAAATATATTATCTCTGCTGCTCCGCGAGCTAGTGACTGGGGCATTTTGATCGTACTTATTTAAATTTTGGATCTTACTGTAAGTATCTGCCTACTATATAAATTTTCAAATTCGAATGGCCTGGTGGCGCCCTTGTATGGCAGATATGGTAAGTCTCCAATACATCCCGGCCATTATAATATATATTTATGTAGCTGCTATATATAATATTTTATTATTTATTTTAACTTATATGAAAAATGCAGTTAATGGATTTCATTAATTTTCCTTTTTGATATTTTATTGTTAGCAATGATTTATTGTATGGAACCAATTTATTTAATTAACTTTTGCAAATATATTATGAATAATTAAAATTATGTAAAATTGTAGATTGTATAAATAGTTTACCTAAAGTATTATTTTTTAAACATATCTTTATTATAACAGTCTTCCATTTTACTTTAGCAATGACATAATTCATTAATCATATCATGAATGACATAGAAACAAAAAAAGTTTAAACAATTTTTTTTTTTATAAAAAAAAAAGGGTATTTTAATACTTAGTTGAATCAATTATAAATAAGATTCATTAGAAATAGTTATTGTTGTAGATTAAGAGTATATTAAATAAATACAACTTTTTCTTTTATTCATTTTAATATAGAACATTTCAACTATATTAAAGTGTCATTTATTTATAATAAGTGAACAATAATAACCAAAAGAAACACTTTATAATTATAATTAAATAATTATTTAACAATTTTTGACAATTTAAACTACATTAGAGATATTTACATATATTAATTCATATATTTTGTCATTAAGTTTCATTGAATAATGTTATGCCTACTATACAAATAATATCTACTAGTAAACTCAAAGCTCAACCATTTATTGTAATAATTGTACACATATTTATAAATGAAGGTATAAGTTATAAGCATTGACAAACTTTTTATTATAAACATTTTATTGTAAATACTATAAAAGTAACATTTTTTTGCTATAATTAATATTTCAGCTAATCAGAATAGTAGTAAAGAAAATAATGAAATAACATTTGAACGTTGGACATACCCCCCCCCCCCCCCCTTACAATATTGTTAGTACTTTTATATGCCATTATGTCCTGTAAGCAAAGACAGAAAAAATAATATTAAGGGTGCGCTGATATATATTTTTTCTGATGCAAAGAAGTTTGCATGGAAAAATTAAAAACAAATGTAAAAAATTGTAATATACGTTGTTGAAAAGACACTAGTCTTTGAGTTATCAACATTTTTTTTTCCTCCAAAAAGAGCCTAATATTGGCACAAGTTGACTTCAGAGAAAGACAAAATAAATTATTATCATATATAGACTAATGACACCATTATCATCATAATTAATTAATGTGATTGGAAATATGACATAATTTGAGTTTATAAATTAATTATATTGATTAGAATTTGTTTTGAAACTAGCAGATAATATGATATTAAAATATGATTTTTATGTTAATTAATAATAATTTAATGTAAAATTTATAACGATTTATTTTACTTGTATGTGTTATAAATATTCAAATTTAATCAGATGTATCATAAGAAATAGCTATTAAACTTAAATATATATGATGTATATCATGTCACTACTTAAACTTATTTTATAGTTTGAATTTAATATTATTATAAATATCTAATAATAATAATACTCTTGTAAAATAGATATGCAAGCTGGTAACATCTCCAATCATTTTATTATAAATGTTTAAATTAAAAACTTTTTAAGCATATTATTTGGGTATGTGTGTATTACATTTTTAAAATCTGTGCAATTATTTATAATTCTTGAAATTTTATTATTTTTATAAACTTTTGTGTGTATGCATTGTTTTTCTAGATTATAATGATGAAGAAAGAAAACCTCCATCTTATCTTCTTCAAGGAGCCAAGGCTTTGATTGCTGGACTGAAAAGTTGGATACAAAGAAAAGATGTATATTCATTATTATTAATATTACAGTTTGAATTTATTTTTCCTTTCATGCATTTAATAATTTTTTTGTAGATATTTAATCATTAACATTTACATTACAATTTTTATAAATTGCTATCTGGAGAGTTTGCTACTATTACTATTTTTATTCTATCATAGGCAAGCATGATGACTTGCTGATATCTAACTCAAAGTTGTTTAGATAATAAACTTTTTTTTTAATAAAAACAATAACAGAAACAAAAAATTATTATTTTGTAAGGGTTGCAAATTTACATATTTATGTGAAGTTTTTAAAAAAAATTTTATGTAAAAGAATAGAAACTGGATTTCACTTAACCAAATGAGCAGATAATTTTAAAACTAGATATAATAGTGTAAATCATTTACAAAATAGTAAACAAAATAATTCAAAGTTGTAAAAAGATGAACTACTGCTGTTTTCAGATTTCATTGATCATGAAAAGACTTTCAACCTGTTATATATGCCTTTGTGACTGTTTTAAAAAAATTAGGGTTTTTAAATTATTTTTTTTAATTAAAATTTTTGGTAAAAGCCTGAAATCCGGGCAAAGCCGCTTGGAGCGTTGATGCTAGACAAAATCAATGAAATATAACGTTACCGGGCCGCCACAACCTTTTCTTTTTTTAGACAACAAGGTTTTTTTTTTTTTTCTAATATTGATTAAACGAATAATTTTTATTTCATTTAGAACATGATTTCTTTATTATTAAACAAATTTTGATATTCATTTTCGTTACTTTTTGTGGGTTTTTTGGAACCTGACTGACATTTTTTCAACAAATTTTGCTAATTGTATTTTTTTTCTTTTTATCATTTGAAAAATTCGGACCGTTTCACGACGTCAAAAAATTTGTTTGAATCCCACCGCCGAAAAAATAGAATACAATTATTTGCGACTTGTTTAGAACTTAATTCTACCTTTCTTTTTTTTTTTTGGCTTGACTAAATGGTTTTTCTTATTATTATTAATTTTACTTTTTTTTTAAAAACACAACTAGTTTTCACTTTCATTTGGATTATGTTTGAATTAGCCTTTTTTTGGGAGGGTGGGGCTACTACAAGAAACTGATTTTTGAGTGGGGATGGGGGGGGGGGGTTCGTACTGTTATTATTAACAAAAAGGCAACAAAAATAGTCAATTATTTTAACAGCGCTGAAAAAAGAGAATCAACTTTGGGACTTGTTTCGAATTTTGATTTTTTTTTTGGTTGACGTAATTGTTTTTCTTAATATTAAATCAAAATTTACTTTTGTGTTTTTGCCGATTAAAAAATTGTTTTCAAACACCCACCCCCACACACTTGGAAAAAGAATTGTAACCAAAGAGTCAAGAATTTAACTTTTTCTCTTTTTTTTTAAACAACCTTTTCTCACTTTTTACTTTGATTTCTATTTCGTTCGAATTACCTTTTTTTTTTTTTAGCCTTCTACAATAAACTGCTTGTGGGGGTGGGGGTATTTCGTAATTTGTTATTCTTAACAAAAAGTCAACCAAAGTCGTCATTTATTTTAACCCCGCTGCAAAAAATTGAATCCAAATACTTGTCAATTTCTAATGAAATAAAAAACAACAAAAAAGGACACAAACTTTGGACTTTTTACAATTATTTATTCGATTTTATTGCTGTAATAAAAAGTGGACATTACGTGTGCCTGACAAAAAAAAAAACTATCTCACACACTTTCTGTACTCGGCAATTCTGAAGAAAAGTTTCAAAATTGCACATTCGTCTCAGACCTTTTAGTGGTCTCGAATATTTTCCCCCATGCTGAAATGTGACTTAGCGCGTGAGCTTTGTCAAAGCCTGTTCGAACATACACTTTGCCAATTTTTTACATATTAACCTTTTTTTCGGGAAGGGTGGGGACCATATGACAATTATTAATAATTAACAACATTTTTAAAATCGAAATGACATTACTCTATTACGGAGATTTGAAAAAGTCGTACCGCCTTGAAATTTAAACACCCTCAAGCGATACGGTAATCAGCTATGAATAGAACGAATACGCGTAAATAGCTTCGAAGCACAAAACAGGCCGTAATATTTTTGTGCAATGTCATGTAAAGTGGCCTAGCTCAATGGGTTAATACAATACGTAAATGTTGTATTAGCCTGTAAGGCCGCGGCCGCCGAAATGGCATTTTTATGTGTTTTGACACGTAAACAATGTCCCAAGCGGCCATGCCCGGATTTCAGGCTTTTACCAAATTTTTAACCGAATGTCATTCTTTGATAAAGTTAATGTGAAATTATTGGAAAATTAAAGAGGAAAAATATGTATTTGACAAGATAATTTAATTTTTCCAAGATTATTCTGTGTTTCTAGAAGTATCAAAAAGAAAGAAAATAAATTATTGATTGTAATGATTTTGAAGTTTCTAACTATAAATACCACATACATATTATTAATTTAGATGGAAACATAATTGATGAAATTTATCATAGAATTAAACTTGGAGTACTTTTGATAGAAATAACTTAACATTAAAAGGAAATATGCATATAGATTTGAAAAAGATTGTTTCTAATTACCAGCATTTTATTTATTGATCTTAGACTTAGAATGTTATTGGAAAAACACTATAAAGGCTGGAGATCATATGGCTAAGTACTGATACATATATGTTGGGCTTAACAAGGATAATTCAGAAGTAAAATGCATGATGTGAGATAAAAAACAAATTAAAATAAAACTGGGCTATACCAGGAATTTTAACTGTATATGCGATGGATGTGAAGTTTGCTGAAGTGATATGGAGAAGAAAAACTTTGGATAGGAAATACGACTTTAAATTCAGAGAGATCATCCTACAAATTGAAAGTAGTCAAAAATAATATATTTATATATAGCAAAAATAAAATAATTTTTAAAAGTCAACTTAAGACAAAGGCTATCCCTAGCATTCTTCCATAGAGGAATGGTGATGGAAAAGATTTATTACCCTGCTAATCATTATCAGTTGATGAAGTTTTTTCTTATTTTATTCTCTAGCAAAGAATATAGCAAATTTAATGTTCAATAAATAGATGAACTAATTGGATCCTCTACTTGGAAAAAAAATTAAGCTTGTTTGAAAATTTTATTACCAGACTTTTTTTTTTTAAATTTTTGATGGACTAATTGGATTCTCTACTTGGAAAATAATTTAATCTTATTTAAAAATCTCATTACAGATTTTTTCATACCTCAGAGCCCTTTCTAAGCCCAGACTGCAAGAGGATTATGTACAGCTAAAGAAAGCAATAAAAATAACATGTAAAACCGTAAAAAAAAAAACAATGTAGATAAACAGTAAATTAGCCATTAAACAGATTATTGCAGAGCAAATTCTTGTCTCCTTCCCCCAATAAAAGAACAATGAAGGTAAAAGCATTATCAAATGCTTGCTATTTGCAGTCTGATGTGGGCTTGAATGGTTTGCCACTTTTGATTTTAGTCTCTATCTAAGAATAGTTAGATATTTAGTAATCAAATAAGATTTAATTAGCTGGCTTTAGTATAATTCAGTTATCCCCCCCACCCCTTTCAAGTTTTAAATCTGATTGGAACATGAAAAAAAAAATCTAGCTTTGATTTGAATCTCCAATTGTAATTAAAAAAAGTATTTGCTAGAACCATATTTTTGAGATCTTTACAAGAACAATATAAATAATGAAATCAGAAAAGACAGACTGAATCTTCATTTAAGAATCAACATAGAGAACAAAATAATCTATTTATTTAAGGATCATATGATGTTGAATGCAAGCACAACAGTTTAAGCTCTGATCTTCAAACTTTTAGCTTTAAATTTTTCAGACTACGTCTGATTAAATCGCACAGGGCAATATAAATGAAGATAAGCAGAAATAAATAATATTTATTTTTAAATTTTAATCAGTTCAATGATATTTGGAATTCCATGGAGGAAAACTTGATAATTATTTATAGAAAATGAAAAGCAGTATAGTGGAAGGAATAGTAATTATTTACCAGTATGTTCAGCATATTTTTTTTGTGATTTAACAGTATAAGTTAATGATATAAATGATAATTTTAATTAACTTATATATATATTTAATTTTAGTTTTTTAAACAACACAAAGGTGATATTCCTGAAACAATCCAGCATCATAAATTGATTAAAGAAGTAGCTAAAGAAATACGCATAGCAGAGGTAAATTTTAAGACTATATCTACAAAGAATTTATGACCTAATATATCCTTTTGTATGTTAATTCATTTCTCTTACATACTTTGTTTTTTGTTTTTTTGATTGTTTAGTTTATGCTATAATTATTAAAATATAAACTAAAAACTTTTGTGTGTTTTTTCACATTTATATAAAAGAGAAAAACTATATTATGTTTATATTGACTGTATTATATTCTTATGCTTAAAACTTTCAGCCATACTCTAAACTCTTTGTTGATATATGTTTTGTCTATCTTATTTAAAAAATGGTCTGTGCACCATGTATTGATGGCACCTTTGAATTGTAGCATTTGTTTATTTAACTTTTGTATTACTTTAATACTATTTCGGGATTTATTGATTTTAGTTTATTTTGGGGTTTATTAATTATTGTTGGAAAATTATTATGGATTGCTTTATTTAGTGTCATGTATGTTATCCTTATTACATATTTTGATTTGCTAATTAACCACTGTACTAAATTGTGTTATGTTGTTTAATACTTTGTTTAATTTGAATGTACTTGATTGTATTTTTTATTTCAAAATTAATTATTATATACATATATTGATTTCTCACTTTTTTATGTATAACATACTGAAATAATTGCTACACATGTATAAATAGAAAATGTTTAAGGTCAGAAGAAAGAGGAAAAGGAGTATAGGAAAGCACAATAATTGTTGATTTTTTTTTTTTTTATTGTGTGAAATATTATAAAATTTAACTAATTTTAAATTTTAATCTGCAGGGGGGTTATATCTTCATTTACACACAAAGATAGTTAGATGTTTAAATGTATGGTGGCATACATGTGTAAGTTTCATATTTAAAGTTTGAAACTTTTGAACAAGAATTCCCAAAGTGATTGATATCGACTCCCGAGTGTCGATTTGAACTTTCTAGGGATTGATAGTTTCGATAAAAAAATTGTATGGGTCAATGACAGCAAAAATAAATCCCTTTACTACTGCTATTTGTTTGTTACTTCAAAATATTTATGATTTCAATAGATACATAATTAAGTAATTAAAAAAAAAACAATACTTTTTTAATAAAAGCACATTACATTCCAAACTTGCAAACGAAAAGTAAATACATGTAGCACAAACATGTCTGTGCATTGTCTTATCAAACATTTCAAAGCAAAGTGTGGATATGAAAAACCGTTGCATGTCCGCACTTGCTCGCGATTGGACGAGACGATATTCGATATTAGCAGAATAAATCAGTCTTGTACGGTCATGCTTTCATAAAATACTATAAATTGGTTCATTTGATGTGACGTACTTATTTTGATTTGAACTTGGAATATAATTATTTACTGAGGAGCAGTACTGTGAAAAAGAAACTCAGAGGAGTGGCACTACTGTATGGAGAGTTTTGCCTGTTTTAATTTAAGAACACGGTTTATTTATTCGAGTTTGAACAAAAATCTTCTGCTTCAAGTAAATACATACTTTATTGCTTTTTTTTTTTAATCACAGGAGCTGTCAAAATTGTTTGTTAATAAAAGTTTTTATTTCTTACGATAATAATATGACTGAACCAAAAAAGAAATGCAAGACAGTACAGCTTGGATTTTGTAGCTAGGATTTGTCCCTTCATTATCAAATAAACATTTACCAATGTGCCTCATATGCAAAAAAGTCTTTAGCAACAATGCTATGAAACTATCAAAACTAATGGATCACTTGAACAGAATTCATCCTGACACGAAAGATTTGTCATACTTCCAATCACTTAAAGATAACATTCTGAAGAGAACCAATTTCCAAGCTAATTTATTTGATATTCTTATTTTTATAATTCTGATTAAAATCTGTTGTTGTAATTTTGTTGATGTTTAATTCTATCTAAATATGTTGATTTTTTCACTTCATTTTTATGTTTAATAAAGTGATTTCATTATTTGTAGTTATTTTGAATTTACCTATTCATTTTATAAATATCAAAAATTAAAAAAAAAAAACTTCTTGTATTTTATTGCTTTAATTTTCATTAATGCAGGTTTCGATATTAAATGTTGCACAAGATAATACCATATTCTGCAGTGCTTTTATCTTTTTCAATAATTAATTATAAGTGATTAAAATGAAAAGTTTGCTTGAGTAAGTAAAGTAAATGACTGAGGTCAACAGTTTTAAAAGTTTTTAGTAAAGGGGTCTGTGGCCGAAAAAAGTTTAGGAAGTCTTACTTTAGAATAATAATAATGATAAAAAAACTTGTATCAATTAAAGATTAGACACAGTTTTAAGAATAAATTATTATTCTTTGGTGAAATTATTTGTTTGTTTATTTTAGTTAAATATATTTAATTAGATTTTTGTTTTTTATAAAAAAAAAATCATAATAATAAAACAATAATACATTAATTTAATACAGTGACAAAAATAGTTCAATTATAAAAGGTTGCAAAGAAGTCCTACATAATTATTTTACAAAAGCCTGCAGTTTTCTTGAATTGGATTGTCTGATTTTGAGCTTTCTTGAATAATGGAAGAAAGGAATTGCTGTTTTTGATTTCATTAGCTGCATTCTCTTTTTTTTTTTTTTTATTGTTTTAAAAACAAAACAGTGAAAATATATTCATTTGCAGCTGATTCAGGAAAGAATTTAATCAACATGCGCATGGAAATTTGTATTGTTATTGAAGAATAGAACAACATTAAATGATTTTTCTCTCTCTTGGATAATATGAAATAGTAAAAGTAATATTTATACTTCTTACTTCACCTGAAATTACCTTCATATGAAAAAGAAAAAAAATGCTTTAGATATACCTCCTACAAACTAAATCTTGTACAATGATTAAGGGATTACATATTAGTATTAATTAAATAAATTAAACCGGAAGATTTTGTCTGTCATAAAACAGAGAAATTTAAAAAAGGAAAAGAAACTGATTTTTTATTTTATACATAATGTCACCTACATTTTTATTAAAAAAAAAAAACTTCAATAAGTTTACAGACTGATTTCAGAAATTATGTGTATATAATTCTTTTGAATTTATTTTAGTTTAACAAAAAAATTATTTTTGTTTTATCTGTTGAATTAGAAATAGTATAATATTTTATTATTGTAATAATATATTAAATGTTAAAGATATACAAGATTTTTGTTTATGATATATTTAATAAAAGTAGTCAGACGAATGATTTACTAGATGCCAGGTTATTATAATAGTTAATAATAATAAGAAAAACAAAAATCTTGGAACTTATATTTTATTAATTGTTTATTACTTTGTGAATGTATCATAACAGTCAATTTTGAGTTATAAATTGAATATGAGCTTTCAAACTAAGTCACCTTGATTAAAAAGTTACACATAAATTTGTGTGTGTGTAAATGAAGGTTATAAAAGTAAAAATATATTTACTGATTTATATTAAATATATGCCTTTGGAAGTGATTTAAATATTTATATTATAACGGTCGGGGTGTAACAGATAGTTGGAGTGTCATCATATCTGCCGTACAAGGGCACCACCAGGCTATTGGAACCTGAAAAATTTATATAGTAGGCAGATACGCGCTGTTTAAGATCTAATTCTTAAATATATATTTTATTCCCACCGTCAGCCCATGCCACTAGCTCATGGAGATGCAGAGATTTAATATACAACTTGTTTAAAAGAAATATTTTAATAAAAAAGATTTCCATAAAATAAATAAGCTACTGCCAGCATTAACACACACAAATGACATATATAAAATATTTAAAATTGAGGTATAAAATTTATCTTGTTTATATTTTAATATTAATTTTTAAATTTAAATTATTCTTTTAAACAGTCCGCACAGATGGATTTTAATAAGAGTTTGTTTTATACTGTTGAGTATAGATATGCTACACGGATTTGTTCGAAAAAGAAAATATTCTATAGCCCTTATTTAAACTTAGGCCAAAAGTTCGCAGTCAAACCAACACCAATCTATCTGATATATCGATGTATTCAATGCAGCATGAATATGACAGCACAATACCATACTGTCAGGAATGCACATCTGAACAGCATGGTTATAAAGAAGAAATTGTCTCTCGTCCAGTACAGGAATGTTACATCTGTCTGGCGAGAAGAACAATAAAAAAAAAACTCCCTAGGAAGGGATTGCGGTCCTTTTTGCCGTCTTACTATCCCATTCCATAGGCTAAAGGGATGATCCAAGGAGCAGGCAATACGTCTGCTTCCGATGATCATTAAGAAATGGGACTTATTTTGCCCAAGTGCGGCATATACATGATCCTGCATGTAGCGGATCTTCATACTACATTTACTAATTACACCAATATATCCAATACATTAACCCAATTTAACCATGAAACAACTAACCCAAGATTAACCCTCCCTTAAACTAACAAACTTAACGAATCTATATAGCCATCCACACCCAACTTAAATTTAAATACAGTCAAATAATTTAATTAACACATAACAAAAACAAAAAAAAAAAGAAATGGAAATGATTAATTAAACATATGCAGAAAAAAAAATGTTAATAACTGATTTTGAATTCTTTAGGTCAGATGAGAGTTCTTATTTTCCATTACTCATTGCAAATTTAGAAAAAGTTCTTACTAGATAAGCAAAAAGAGTTTATACTTTCCGGATTCTGCAGATTTAGAGGTCCATCTTCATGATCACTTAGTAGACTGTTGTTTGTCCTTTTTTAAAAAAACGAAGCCGCTACTTGCCATTCCTTTTGATCCATAACTGTCATAGGGAGGCCTCAGCTGGTTGTCAAGAAATTAAATCTATTGCAGACTCCAACATCGTGAAATCTGCAATACAGCTACCGTTCATATATAGCTTAATAGTCAGTATCTCCTACAACAACAATTTTTTTTTGCCTTTTATATTTTTATTAGCCTCTTATCAGCAAATTTTCGGATTCAACGAGCAAGACATCACTAATCCTAGTGTCTCTTTTTTGGTCTGTGCTGTGGCTTGGTGCTTCCATTGGTCAAGCTAATTCTTTTTATTCTCTTATCTGACCTTCTAAATTATTTTAAGTGCCCCAAGGGCTAGTTTGCTTTAAAACAATCATTTAATTAAAAAAAAACAATCATTTCCATTTTCTAAGATTAAACATGATAGAAATCATTTACTTCTATTTTAAAAAATATCAATCTTTACTTTTTTTACAAAAAAAAATACTTTCAAATACTTTTATTTTTAAAATAGTTTTTAAAGTTGTCCATCTGTGCGATCTATATATATGTTAAACAACTTTTAATTTTCAGTTTTTAAGTTAAGTTTTTTCTTTTTAATAAATCAATTTTTATTTACGATCTTTTTATTTTAATTTTAAAATAATGTAACGGCATATTATATATCGTTACAATATGTATAATTAGAATATGGCTTTATTTAAAAAAGGTAACATAAAAATAGAGAAAGTATTGAATGATAACAGTAATAGTAATAAATTTTTTTTTTAAGGATTAATGTAATCATTATAAATTCATTATAAATGATGTTATAGAAAATGTAAAATAATTTAAATTTATATTGCACTAAGCATGTTTTCGGCAGAGCTATAGTATTTTCAATGTGATATAGTATAAGACTGAGATCTTGTTATTTGCCTTTAGGTTAATTTAAATATTAAAATGGAAATAAGCATATGCTCTGATATTGAACCAGTTTTTGTTTAGATATCCATTTGTATAATTGTTTTTTACCAGTTCTAATGTTAGGGTTTAAGAAGAGAGGAAATTCTTCAGATTTTTTAATAATGTATACCAAATGTATTCAGATAATGTAACCCTGCATATGTGCTGATCTCTTAAGATAATGGAGGTTTATGTTTATTTTCTCATTTTATTTATGGGATGGCTAGTATTAAATATAAATGAATTGAATATGCATATTTATATACAAATAAGAGATTTATTTATGATATTATTTGGGTTATTAATTTATGCTCATTGTGATGTCAGTTATTGATGCTATCTTCAAGGCATCTGCATTTCTAGTTCGTCAGTGACTAGAGATTTATATATTTTTGGCAATATTAATAAAATGGTCATGATAACGTAAAAATAGTCATGCACTATTTTGATATTGAATATTGAACGATGAACATATTCATGCTTTATATATAAAAATTATAAGAGTAAGGGTTTGTCTTATCTCATTATTTAATTTACAATATAATAAATGTTACTTACATGTAATTATATAATAGAGTTTTTTTTATTGTAAGCAATGATAAGAAGAGATCAGATTAATAAACTTGTTTTTTATATATATTTATCATTCTCTTGTGATTGTTTTCATTGATATTTCATTCTTTCAAGTCTCAGAGAAAATCATGAACTCCTCACGTATGCCGGACGCAAAATAATTTCTCAGAATGGTGATAAATCATTTAACCTAGTTATAATAAGTCCAAAATTATAACATTTTTAATATTGAATAAATTATCTTCCAGGCTCTGTGGCACCCAATTAAATTAATTAGAAAAGAAAATCGTAAGAATATAGTAAATGAATACCTTAGATTTAGATTCAACTATTACAATTCATTTGTGTTATTTTATTTTTTTTCTCAGTTTGGTAGACAAATATATTCATAGAAAACCTTCTCCAATTTTACCAATGTATGATAAGTTTTTGCATCGTTTAGCGTGTGAAATAAATTGAAATTTATCTGTATTCATTTTTTCAATTAATAATTCTATGACTGGAATTGTTAAGGTATTAAGCATTGTTTATATTTAGTCCACCAAAAAGATGAATAAAATTTAAATTTTGTTAAGTTATTTAGACAGTTTTACTATCAAACATTTAAATTTACAGTTTATTATTAGGTTTCGTAAAGTCACCAACAGCTTGTTTTTACAATCATATGAATAAAATATCTTTAAAATGATTTATAATCTGATTAAGTTTTCAAGTTGCTCAAGTTGTGTTGATAGAATTATCTATTTCATTGGTAGTATTAATTAAAATAAAGGAATTTCATACTGGTCATTTGATTCTGGTCAAATCTGATAAAATAAGCATTTGTATATTTGCCTGAAGATTTGTGATGATGGTGTATTAGATGTGATAATATGTTGAACTATTTCCGTTATCTGTCATTAAATCTTCAATGGGTAGAAAATTTTAAACTTTTTAAATACAGACAACTAGACAACACAGGTTCGTAATTACACAATGTTTTGAATAGTATTATTCTCCATTAATTTTTCAAGTGTTGCTGGTCTGACCAGTTTCTATTAGCATAGGATTGAACTTATATCTTTAGATTCTTGAATATTGACTTTTAAGGCAACATTCTAACCAACTGAGCTATTCTATCAAAGGCAACAATCAGCAAAAATTTCATATACTTATCTATGAGGATTGATTAAAATCCTCCTGATTCCTTCAATTTTTTTTTTAATTAACTTCGCTGTTAGTAAAAAAATATTAAAAAAAAAAAATTGAAGAAATCCAGAGGATTTGAACCAACAATCATAGATAAGTATATAAAATTTCTATTGACTGTTGCCTTTGGCAGAATAACTCATAGTTAGGCCTTAAAATTTGATATTGAAAAATCTAAAGGTGTAAGTTTGACTCCTACGCTAATATTGCCGCTGGTCAGACCAGCAATACTTGAAGAAGAGTGGAAAGTAATACTACTTGAAATGTTGTGTAATTACTAACCTGTGTTATCTATTTGTGTGTTATTACTAATAAGTTGTTTATATTTGAAAAGTTTTAAATAAAGTTTAAAATTTTCTAGACATTTAATAATAGATGATAGAAATAGTCCAACATATTATTACAACCATTTGCATGTTTTTCTTGTGTCTTTAATACTTTCAAAAGTCTTGGTCTACATCGTAATTCAAACATTTTTTTTTTACTGTCCAACTTTAACACCCATTAAAAGTCATAATTAGTTTTATATAATATGAATAATAATTACTCTTTGTTTTTTTCCAGGCTTTTCATTGGTGCAGTGTTAGTTTACAATATATTTCTTGACTGATTGTTTTTTTGTTAATCATAAAGTTCACAAAAAGGCAAAACTATATAGTTATTTATATCTGTATTTACAAGAATATACTACCAATAGATTTTCTCGTAAATTTATAATGATTCATATTTTTTGCAAAGCATATTGGTAATATTTGTTTTTGGGTTGTACTTGTTTTGTCCAAGTCTAAATAATTGCTAAAGAAATCATAAGTTCTTTTTAATGATAAATTTCTTTACAGTTTGCTTCTAAGAGGATTAATTTATTATTTAAAGAATAGTTAGAAATAAGAAATAAAATAAATAAAATAAAAATTTAATCAAATAGGTCAAATATTAATTTTTTTATCCGTGTTAACATTATTTTAAAAGGCTGAAGAGAGACTACAAAAATTTTTATATACAAGCAATATGGCAAAATGAGGTTGACAAAAATTTGGAAGCATAGCAAGTACCGAGTGAATAGTAAGGATGTTGACAGAATGAAAATTCATTTGAATCTTTTGGAAGAAAAGATTAGAGAAGCAAGTTCAGAAAAATAACATTCATGATAATATCTCTAAATTAGACCAAAATCAGTTGTTGAATACTATGTTATTTTATTAGGTAGTTTAATTTTATTATTATTATTATTTTGAGCACATTCAAAAGAATAATGATTTAATACATTCCACCTTATTTCTGAGTATGATTTACATTGAAGAAGCATATTCCATATATGTTATAAGGATTATCTTACAGACACTGAAAAAATGTTGAATACTGATAGCATTTATTAGGTGTGAATGTAATAACGAGCTACAATCAGGAAATTGTTTAAGTCTTTCCTAGAGAAAAATTTACTGCAGTAATTATAAGACAGCTTTACAAGACATCAGATAGACAGATTGAAGGAGAAGCATACTATATATGAACTCATCTGTATTTTATAAATTGGATTTTATAGTTATTGCAAAGTTTATCTTTAATTTTTTTTTTTTTTTCATTTTTTTTTTTTTTTGTAATTAAAGTGAATACATTTATTTGTAAGTGGGTACAAATGATGTTTCTATTGATTTCCAATATACATATTTGTTTTCTTAATGTATTGTAAATTTTAAATGAAACCTGTTATTAATTTTTTATGACAGCTATTAATCTTTTTATTTTTTTTGGTTTAAAAACTATGTTTGCCATGATGAAATTTCCATTATCTGAATATTTTGAATATCTGACTTTTTATCTTCATATCTCAAAGTTTTACTTTTGATTTTCAATGCTCAATTTTCTAACTATTAATCCTTCAAAAATGATTTTATTTTTGATTTAAATCATTAAAAAACTAATGTGTTTGTTGGTTTTGAATATATTACAGCTTTAAAGTAGTAGTTACAATGAAATCTTGATCCGTTATCACTGGAGCAATTAAATAATAGATACAGAAAAACAATAACATCAGGAATTTATTGAAAATTATTGAAATGAAGAATGTCTTATTCTAACATGGTCTGCTATGTGATCTTCAAATATGGCAATGAGCTGGTTTCCAGTTGTTGTGAGGATAACTAATAAAATAGCACTACAAAAATCATACTTTAAAGCAATTATAAATAATATAATAGGTTTTATTATACATGATTAAATTTAAGAGAAACTAAATAATAATTCATTAACTATGATGAAACAGTCGAGCTAGTTTTTTTTTTATTATTATCAAAGATTAAAAATTACAATACTTAAAGGGTGTTTTAATTCATATTTGAATGAGTTGGTTATTATAAAAAAAGCATCATTAAATAAATTAATATTAAAGAAAATAGATTAAAAATAAGATAATTAAAAGATTAAGAATGGTTTTAATTTAAAGTTACCTTTTGAATTTGGAGATAAAAGATATAAAAACAAGGCAAAAACTTAATCAATTAAATAATTATGGTTATTTTGAAATTAAATAAACTGAGATCACCCTAGGTTAAGTAAAATAAAAAGGTTATTAAATTATTGTAAACAAGAGGCTAATTGTATATATGGTCAGGGTTTTCTTGAAATTGTTATTTTTGATTTTTGCTTTATATGTACTTCATTCTACATGGTACCATCATGATTATGATCAGCTAAAAAAAGGAAAACCATTAGCTTCCCGAAGTTTACCCTGGATCCCCATGCATGATTTGATCAAGCTATTTTAAAGGAATCTCTACTTCACTTTAAAGAATAAAATGCCTTAACACCAAATAATTCTAAGAATGTACTTTAGACAGAACTGTATGGGAGAGGAGAGCAATTCTTGCTTGAATAGGAAATTTTTAAAGGCAGTATAGTGATTTGGAAAAGAAAGAACATGGTAATAAAATACATCAGTTAATGCATGTCATCGAGAGAGAAATATTAGCTTTGCATAAAAATCCTTACAACAAACTGTAAAGGTAATCCCGACTACAAAACTTTATGCTATGGTTTGATATTCATACATAATAAAAAAAAAACCATGTTTATCAATTAGACGGATATCGTAAAGTATTTTATAAGTTTTATGATTTCTTAAAATTTATTTTATAGCTAACTATGTTTTATTTGGTATAAACTATTTATATGTATATGGTAAACAGTTTAATTGATTGATTAAAAGAGGAAGTGAATGTTTTGTTAAAAAAAAGGTTGTGTTGCTGTAAAGTGTATATATATTGGCTGCATTTAAAATAACTAAAATAAAATAAAAATTATTTTGTTCTTTTCTTTATGCATATATGATTAGTTAAAATTTTATTTCCTTGTAAGACAAAAAATATTTATATAAAAAAGAAAAAACAAAAGTTAGATAAAATAATCAGTGATACAATAGCCATTTTAAATACATGGAATGTGCATACATGTAAAATATTTAATGTAAAGTATCCAAGTGTTAGAAATAGTGCATACATATAAAATATTTAATGTAAAGTATCCAAGTGTTAGAAATAATAAGTGCTAGTAGAATTATTGAAGTTTAAAGTTAAACTAAAAATTATTTTAAATTCATTTGAGATCATTTGCATGTTTTTCTCAAATTAAATTTCATAAATTATATATTTATGTGCATTAGAAATTTATAATATAAATGCAGTTGTTTAGATTACTGGTTTGAATGGTTAAAATATATCTATAATGAAGTTATTCATGGTTTAGTTTTTTAAATTCGAAGTCAATTAAAAAATTACTTCAGTTAATCAAGTTTGAGTTATTATTAAAAAATGGATTCAGTCGTAAAGTGGGCATTTTTTAGTGTTATTATTATAATGAATATAGAAGTTATCAAGGTTTACATTGTTGGTGAATTTGGAATTTAAATTTTATACCGAATGTGTATGTGACTTGGCTATGAAGCTTAAAGATAAGAATAAATGTATTATGTTTATGTCTGTCTGCCATATATAAGATTATATCCCTGATATTAAAGGCCTAGCATTTATGTCAATGGTATGTTGATATTATAATATGTAATTAAAATGTTAATGTTCAAAAGTAATCAAGATAAATTTTGGAGCATTTTATAGAAAATACAATTGTTAGTATAATTTGTTTCAGGTTTGTTTTCCAGCACATATGTGTGAATCATAAATTAAGAGATAGTTGAGAAATGTCTGTTAAATAAGTCCCTATTGTTCATTTAAATTTATTTGATAAAGATAGTCACATTCTAAGGAAAATTTCCAGATATTAATAGTATGTAATGAATTCCTCATATATAGTCAGCAATGGACAAATGTTTATGGTAACAGTTATGAAACTTCATAAATAAATTATCATTATTTTTATTTTAATTTTTTAAATAGTGTGTTTGACTTTTTTATATATAAATTGTCTAATCTATATAATAATTCCATGTCTGTTTTATGATTTATCCAGATATTATAAATAGTGGGTTAGTGGTCTTTATCATTTCATATTATAGAAACATATTTATGAATCCTATTAATATATATAAATAAAGTATATGTGCTTGTATATTTTCTGAAAGTATTGTCAGGTAGATCTGAATTAATTAAATTATACCAAGCTGATCTTTATATTGTAGACAAGAAAAAGTTATAGTTACGAACAGTTTAATCATTCTCATTGTTATACATATAAAATACAACTTAATTGTTAGTTTTAAGTTTAATTCAGATGTAGTTCAAAACAGACATTATTATTTATAAAATGTATGTGCATGTAGATATATATTTGGGATATATATGTATTGTACTGGTCTGACTTCATGTCTTATATGCTCTTACTTATTCCATATACAATATCCCAGTTGTATGATCAAATATATCGTGCAGATTATAACTTTTACCATCATATATAATTTTAATATTTATAATTAATGAGTGCCTCCCATTTTAACTTCCATGGCATATTACATCATGTGATAAATTCTCATTATTATTATTATTATTTTCATTTAAACCAGTATTTCCCATAAAAGCTAGTTCGCTAATTTCTTGTTAATTAAATTTTTTTAATTACACACAACAACACTTATAAGCTTTTATAACTATTTTTAGAATGCTGTCAAGAATAAGTAGGTAGACATTTTAATAAAAATTAACAATTTAATAATGCTAAAAAATTATATATTACAAAATCATTTTCTTTCAAATATTACTTTCCAATATCTAGAAATAGCATTTTAAAATATCCCCTTAACTTCTAGAAATAAAGTGTATTTTCTTTGACAGATATAATAATTTTAAAATCAAAAAATATGTGTGTACATAAAAATATAGAAGAAAAATAATCTCCAATAAAAAAAAAATACACAGTTACTTAATGCATTCACAGACGTGAAGAAATAACAAAAAAATATCAGTAAACAAAATATCATAACTCAGATTTTAGAGCTCATTAAAGTTCGTAAGTCTAAATATGTATACTCTTGATTCTCTGTTATTTGTGCATATATATATTTTAGGTTACTTTTTTGAAGTGTCACAATTGATACTTCTGTGGTTTAATAGCTGGTTCTTGATTCCACTAACAGGATGTTTTGTTTTTTTGCTTGATAGATTTCTTCTTTCAGGTTATTTAGCATACATATTTGTGAAATAATGGATTTGTTTCGTTGCTCTGATCTTTTGAAAAGCATTAGCTATGAGAATGAATTTTTTTTACAGGTTTTCCACCCTTCTCTCTCCCTTTTCTCTACAGTATACTATTTCAATCAAACTTTTAGCAAGAAAATATATTTTGGAAGAGAGCCAGTCATCTCTGGTGATTAGTGCAATTAGCACTTATTAAGATAGGATTCACTTGTTTATACTGGCTACATCTTTATAGACATTTTCTATTTCTCTATTGGAATATTAGATACTTTTACCACTTAAAATTTTTTAACAAAAGTTTTACACAGCAGCTTATGGAAGTAAATTATTATATATATTTTTTATAAATTAGAGTCCTTCACTCTTTGTCACTGCAGACAGAAAAGAGAAAGAACAATGAAATAAACTCATTTTTGTTGATATCTTGAAATAAACTCATTTTTATAGCCTAAAATGACAGACAAACTAACCTAAGTTTTCTTTTAGATTGTTTTTTTTTAAATCTCTTTCATTTCTAATTAATTAATATGATTTTTATCTTCCAATAGAGATCAACAGATTAATTTTCTTACAGATCTGTTTATATGCTAACAAAAAGAGATAAGTTTACCATGCAAAAAAGAAATTTAATTAGAAACTATTTTTTTTTTTTAACTTTTAGAAAAACAAATTCTTACAATTTTACTTTTTTTTCTCACAAAGTTTAATAAACATGAATAACTATACTTTAGTGTCTAGCTAAGCAGGGTGTTACATATGTAAATCTATTTGAAACAATTAAATATATATAAAAAAAATACAATTTGAAATTTTTTTTTTTTAAAAAAAAGCCCCTTTATTTTTAATGAAGTGGAAATTGAAAAGTTTGACCCAATATATATATATAATTTTAATATAATTACATATGTTTTAAAAATTTATGTTAATTTTTTTTTTTTACAATGATTAGATAAGTTTAATTTTGGAAATATGTAATCTTATTTAATCACTTATTATTATTTTTAATTTTACAAATAAAGAAAATTTTAAGTGACATTTGCTTTGGATGAACTTCCTGCCTCAGTTAATATCTGAAGGTCAGAATATTTTTAAGAATGCAGTTATTAGTAGGTTGCATAAAAGATAATTTAATAGCTTACATGCACAAATTACTATATCTTTTAAAAGAGTATATGATAAATTGATAAAAAATTGGGATGAAAGCATTAAATGAGCATTCATTCCTTGAAATTAATTGTTCTCAAAAATATTTCTAATTTTTTTTTTTTTTTAAAGTTATCTCTAAATCAGTTTGCTAAAGAATAAAAAAAGAGAGAGAAGATTAAAGGAGGGAAATTAAGTTTTACATTTTCAAAATATCTTTTGTGTTAAATATTTTTAAAAAAATCTTTTATAATATTAAATGCAGTACAGGAAAATAAAAATACTGTTGTTACTTTCATAAATAAAATAATAAAGATGTAAATTTCAATAAAAAAAAAAAAATCTGTGCAATTAAAGTTGCATCAGGACCTTGATTTGTTATAATTGCTGTGGGAAACTAATAATTTGAGGAATTGCAGAAGAATTTGGATCAAAACTAACATTCTATAAAAGGTGAGAAGCGATATATGTGGAAACAATAGAAGTTATCTGTATTTCCCATTCTGTGGCACTTATCACATTATGATAAAAGTATGTAAACTGTCACTTTTATTTTAAATATGATTTGATTTCCGTGTTTCATAGATTTATTTAAGTCTAAAGTTAACTGAGAACAAAAGTTTTCAGAAAAATAAGATTAAATTAAATGAATTTACTGAACCCAACAAGCTCATGGAAATTGATAATAATGCTATGTTATTTTAAATTATTTATTTTGGGAAGGAGTACACTTCATATTTTTCTGCTTTTAATCTTAAAGATAATAGATACTTATAAACAAACTCGAAGTAACAAAACACTAGATAAGAAATTACATGTTCAAAAAAGAGAAACAAATTTAAACAGTTTGTGGTTTTTGTTCATATTCATTTAAGTCTTTGCTCACTTAAGATACTCAACTCTAGCTGATCTTTTATATGTGTCTAACCTTGTTGCTTTTTCTTTATAAATTTCTATTTTTATTGAACATCTATCAGATTGCTTTTTTAGTCAAGAATCTACAATCAAGAATGTCAAACTAATATATTGTAACGATATATAAATATGTCGTTACATTAATTTAAAATAAAAACTTAAAAGTTCGCAAATAAAAGTAAAAAACTAAACGCCAAAATTAAAATGTTTGTTAAACGTATATACATTCGCACAGAGGCCAAACTTTAAAAATATTTTTTTTAAAAAAACAAATAAGTATTTGAACGTACTTTTTTATAAAAAAGTACAAGATTTAAAAATAAAAACAGGTATTAATTAATGTAATCTGTAAATGGAAATGATTGTTTATGAATTATTGAAAACCAAACTGGCCCTTGGGCTCTTGTATAATTAAAATGATCTGATGAAAGATAGATAAGAAAATAAAGAGAAATTAGCTTGACCTATGGAAGCACTAAGCCTTCGCTCGGACCCTAACAAAAGTGATGGATTAGTGATGTTTCGTTGATTGAATCCGTGTGGATAATATAAAAAGGGAAATACAGTTTTTTCTGAGTTCCAGCGTTTTGTGTTTGAGAGATGTGGTAGGACGCACATACCACACTCTCTATTTAAAAAAAAAAAATGAAAAGACTGTGATACCTTGAACCAGCTATTGCCATCTCCAGAACATTATCTTCCAATGGAGGAGTCACGGGAATTAAAAGCAGAAACCTGGACTCTTCTACCGTGAGCTATGAACTTTACAAATTAACAACAACAAAAAAAAGTAATTAAGAACTTTCGTCATTGTTTTTTTTAAAGATTCAGCTAATTTAAATTTTAAAATGAACTCTTATTTGATTTTCAAATTAATAATTGATTGTTTAAATTTATATAGTTAAGTTTTGCTAAAATCATTTCCATTTTATTATTTTTATTTGTAGTAATATTTATTGTAGAAATTATTAAATGCATTACATTTAAGTTGGGTATAGACGTTGCATGGATTCGTTAGCGGTTGATTATGTTGTGGTTTTCACAGTCGATTAGAATATATAAGTCAACGATGTCACTGCGGTGTCTTATGATGAACACCAACGGGTCTCCTGTATTCCCTCAGCAATTGACGTTATCGATTGACTTTGTATTTTGATCGGTTGTGTTTAATTTGGAATGTTTTTGACTGTGGAATCTATGCAGCCGATCTATACTCGACATTATAAAACAAATTGTATAAAAATAATCTGTGCGAACGTATTTAAATGTTAAATTTAAGTCGGGCGTGAATGGCTATATAGTTTTGTAAAGTTATATTAAGGGAGGGTAATCTTAGGTTATTCATTTCGTAGTTGAATTGGTTCAATGGATTGGATATATTTGTGTAATTGTAGATGTAGTATGAGATCCGCTACGGGCAGGATTATATATATACGCCACACACCTTCTGTTTGCCTATGGATGGGTTTGTAAGACGGCAAAGGACCGCAGTCCATTCCTATGGAGTTTTATGTTTATTGTTCTACTCGCCAACAGATGTAGCATTCCTGGTTGGTAGAGAGACAATTTTTTCTCTAATTCTACTTGCTGTTCAGATGTACATTCCTGACAGTATAGTATTTTGTGTTGTCGTATTTTCATGCTACATTGAATACATAAATGTATCAGATGGATTGGCGCCGGTTTGATTGCGAAATTTGTTGCCTAAGGTTAAATCGGGGAAGAATATTTTCTTTTCAAATGCAGATCTATGTAGTCTATTCATACTCGACTCACTAAATAAATATTAAACTCATGGTTGTAATTTACTTAAATGTAAAACTAAAGATTAATAGAAAAATCTATTTAATGTTGAATTTATTCCTCAAAATTTAAATGTTATTTTATATGTGCGTAAATAAATATTTTTATGTGTTAATTTCTGGCAGTGGCTTTTATTCTTTTATATTTAAGATATAAAATTTATATTTTATTATCTCTGCTACTCACTGAGCTAGTGACAATGGGCTAATGACCAAAATATAAAATAAAGTGGAATCTTAACAGCGCGTATCTGCCTACTGTATAAATTTTTTTAGGTTCAAATGCCTATATGGCGCCCTGGTAGTTGCAGATACATAGATTGCTGTCTCCACTATTGTTTTGGATCGTTATAATATATATATACCTACACAAACACACACTACAATAATCACATTACTTGAGAATCCTGTTTGTCAAGTTTACTCTAATTTTGATAATAAAACTAGAATCATAATATTTTCCCAGATTATAAAATCTAGTTCATATTATAATAAAGTCATAAATCTTGATATATTGACAAATCAAACATTGCAATTGTTGGTTGAGATTTTTAAATAGATAATTGGCATCAAAATTAATTATATTACTTTAAAATCTTCTTATGAAATACTTTTGTATCATTAAACATTTATTGTTAGAAGGAATAGTGCAATAACACCATTAATGTCTTTTCTTTTGTGCCACATATATTGACTGTTATGTAATTATTTGCAGAATTCAGTCAGCTTTATGAGTCTGATGCTCTATAACTGCAATTTTTAATATCTAAGTTATAATTATAATTGTAAACTTTTATGATCTTTTGACAAAAGAATATCATTAGCAGTTATCATACATGAGTATTATCATTGTAATTTCAGAAGAAAAAATAAAGACAGAAATATGAAGAATAAAAAAAATAATAAACAAAATATTGAGTTAAAATTAGTTTGCATTTCATTAAAAGATGGATAATTGATTGCACAAGCATATAATTTGATTGTATCAATTAGTGTAGAGATGATCAATGAGGCTCAAAAGATTTATAACAATCAGGTCCTAAGTGATTGAAGACAATAAGGTAAAAGAAAATGGAGAGAGAATTTACATATAGAATGAATATGTTGTAATGGGATTTATAACAATATCAATTTGAGTACTTAGAATTTTTTTTTTCGCACTAATAATTGCTACTTTAGATTATGAAGTATATAATCATAGAATTTTTTAGAATGATAATATCAAATTAGATGTGATAAATCATCATTCTTTTTAAGTCACTCAAATAATTTTTTTGGATTAACTGTCAGTATATGTCATACCAAATTCAGTCCATCAATAAATGGTTTTCAAATTAGACTGGAGCTAAAGTCGTTTTGAGCATTTACAGCAATGACGGAGCGCCACGGTGGCGCTTCATTGAAATTTTGTGTTCTTTTTAAAATTATGTGAAAACTACAAGCATGATATCAACAGAAATCCCAGCATTCGTTGCATTTTTGAATTTTCTTTCTAATGATGTCCCTTACGTTAAAATCTGAAAAAAATTGGATTTTTTATGAATATTTTTATGGATAGGTTCATTTAATTTTTTAAATTTTTTTCTCAGTTTACTAATTTTCATGGAGAAGATAAAGGCAGAAATTTTTAAACGGCCAAAGAGTGTACTATAACAGATTAAAAATACGGCAATAATTCACATTTCAAGGATTTCAAAATGTAATCAGAATATTGAGTTGTAAGTATTAAAATGTTTTATTTTTAATTATTCGAATAGTAAATTTTTAAAAATTATTTGATAAATAGTATGTTTGCGTTTGTATTGGTGTCTGTGTAGTATATAAATTATACATCATTTATGCTCTTTATTATACGTATATAAATTTAAACATTTGATACAACAAAAGTAGTTTATGTAATTTTGGAGCTCTTATCTACATTTAGGCATCTTATTTTCTAGACATAATGATTCTCAAAAGGTTTAATAATCTATGTATGTTTATTTTACAATATTTATTACTATGTTTATAAGGTATTATAGAGCAGTACAATGTAAATTTTAGGACTGATTATCAAATATACAGAAATTTTGCAGTTGACAAAGCAATCACAAAATTTACTGGACATATTACCATGTGAAAATATAAACACTTAAAACCAACAAAGAGAGATTTCAAGTGGTGTGTGTGGAGGTAACCACAATAGTTATGTACATACCACATGAAATTGTATGCAGGCAAAGAATCAAATTCTGATTCTTGCCTATGCCTTGGTACTCATGCTGTGGAGTCAGTAGTTTTCCCATATCTTGCATCACATTATTTTCAATTCCATAGCTAGCAAATAAAGTATATGCAAATAAATTATATCTGTGGGATAATAAATATAACAAGATAGCATCACTGGTGTGCATAAAAGAATATAAACATCACTGATGTACACAAAAAATATAAAATGAAGAAATGAAACTCATTTTATCAGTGATACAGACAGTAACCTACAATTTCTAGTTTTAGATAGACAAGAAGCCAATTGCTATGATGACAAATGCATATCCATCTTCTGGAAAGCCTTTGAGATTTGTTACCTTTGGGGTATAAGATAAAAATGAAGAATTCTTATGCGAATACTTCTGGAGATTCTGAAGCTATGGATTATCTCAGGTAAGAAGTATTATATATGATTTGAAAGATAATTTTGTGAGGAATACAAAGAAATTATCTATGAAGAAGTAATTTAAACTTAAACATCACATGATCACCATCTCTATATTAGCACTTAATTGTTGTAAACAATGATGGCCACAAGCCAGAAACTAGTCTGGGGATATTGGATGAGTAGGCACTACATAGGGATTTTAAGCACAAGCCTTTTGGCATCCACTGATTACTCTGTTTTTACACAGGGTGGCACTACTGTATGGAGAGTTTTGCCTTTGTTTAATTTAAACTTAGTTAATGATAAATTAGAAATTATGAACAAACAATATGTTGGATGTTGAAATTTCTTTTTCCCTTATTTTTTAAATGGTTATCACTATTTATCTTAGGCTTATTGTTTTCCTTAGTTTTTCTAGTTTCTATCAATGTAAAGCTTTTTGCTCTAACATTGTTAAAACTGAAGTTATTGTGTCTCAAGCCAGTTTTTTAAAAATTCAATATGGCGCCAAGGCTGGAAAAACAGTTAAAGAAAATCATTGGATTTTATATATGTTGTGTTGAATTTTTAATGAAACAATAATCATTTCATCTTATTTATTTGCATTTATTAAAAACTCCACCCATTTTTTATGGCTTAACATTGTGGATTTTGAATTATGGCTTTTGCTAAAAAGTGTTCAAAGTAGAGTGGATAAACTGCTTTTAAATCCAAAATATATGAATTGAAAGAAATGACCAGAAAACTGAAATAAAAATATTGGTAACACATGGAAGATTTGTGTAAAATGAAAATTAGGCTGTTTCTAGACTTACGGTAGGTATGAAGTTCATTTATTGACGTTATATATGTATATACCTATCTAATTCCATGAAATGAGCTTAAGGCATGAATAGTAGGAATAAAAATGTGACGTTAACTTTGATATTCTATCTATGTAATAAATTGTTTTTCTCTTCACCAATAAAAATTTTAATTTTAAATAGGCGATTTTTTTCGCATGCGTTACTGAAGCTGTAATTATACTATAATGTTTAATATGCCTGCTTAGCGCTTTCAAGATTTAGTATCTAAGTCTCATACTTATAGCTTTATGAATGAAGACTGTTGTGATTTATTGTACACCTATGCAAATGAGCTTGAATTTTTAATTAGTTAGTTCATTGTTTGGAGAGAGCAAAGCATGCCTCTCTTCTATTAATGGCACTGAGATCATACACATTTCTCTGTTATTCATTTGTAAAATGAGTTTCTCTAGATTGTGTCCGAGTTATTCCATAAAATAAATTTAGATGTCTAAATCCATAACATATTCTCATACACCTCTGTTTATATGATTTCATAATTACAATAATACTTTATTAGATATTCATGTTTCTGCATTCTTATATAATTATATTATTTTCTCCAGATGTTCACATTTTTCTTTTAGATTATATTTAAATACCTTAGATAGCAGTGATTTCTCTTTATATTTTTCTAATCATTTGTATGCAAGTTGTTTTAGTCAAAAGATTGAAGTTATTTGCATTTAGTTTATAACTTGGATCAGTTAAATATGAAGTTGTTGATCTAGTAACAGAATTAAATAACTGATGCAGATGAGACACATTGGATTCACTTGATTAATCTATGTGAAGATTTTTAAAATATAAGCATAAATAGTATAAAAATGTGTAAAAAGTGATCATTGGATGGACCACTGCAAAATAATACATCCGATTGGATGATTATTTAGCCAGAAATAGGTATGGACGTATGTTTGTATTATCAGCTAATGTTCATTGATTAAATCATTCAGTGCATATGTAAAAATATTGTAGAATGGGGGGAGAGTTTTTCTAATAGTTTGGGAGAATAGAAATAAAGAAATATTGGACAGAAAGAAAAATGATCATTGTTGATCTTGAATAAAATGAAAAAAAAAAAAAACTTTTGATTTGATATATTGTAATGATCCGGATTTAGAGAGCTTAACGTAATCTGCACTACAGGGCGCCATCTAGACATTTGAACCTAGAAAAATTTATAAAGTAGGCAGATACGTAAGTAAAAAAAAAAAATTTTTTTTTTTTATATATATTTTGATTCCGGTCGTTAGCCCATTGTCACTAGCTCAGGGAGTAGCCGAGATTTATATTTATAATAAATTCTTATCTAAGAATATATAAAAAAATAAAATAAGCCACTGCCAGTAATTAACACACAAACATTTATTTACGCACATATATAAAATTTAGCATTATTTTAGAATAACTTTTGCTTTGGATTTTAACTTGATTTTAGAATTTAAATTTACATTTTAATTTTTATAATATTATAAGTTTACATTTTAATTTTTTATAAGTTCGCACAGATGGATTTATAAAAGTTTGTTTTAAAATGTTTGAGTATAGATCGGTTACATAGATTTCACGGTTAAAAACATTTCAAAATAAACATAAACGATCAAAATACAAAGTCATTGATACCGTCAATTGCAGAGGGAAATTTATAAGTAACCCAATAGCATTCACCATAAGATGCTTGCATTGACACCAATAACTTAAAAGACATCCGAATAAATACATTTTAGATACTCACCGTAAGGTATCATTATTTATCGAATGTCTATATATTTTGATCCAATATGAAAACCCAAAACATAATTAACCGATAACGAATCCATGCAAGCGTCTATAAACAACTTAAATTTAATGCATTTTTATTTAGTGTCGAGTATGAATAGACTACATAGATTTGCATTTGAAGATAAAACATTCTATCCCCATTTAACCTTAGGCTTAAAGTTCGCAGTCAAACTGGTGTCAGTCCATCTGATATATCGATGTATTCAATGTAATACGAATACGGCAACACAAGAAGGTTAAGATAAGACATTGACTCTCGTCAGATAGGAATATTACATCTATCTACCGAGAAGAACAATAAAAAAAAACTCCATAGAAACGGACTGCGGTGATTTTGCCGACTTACGATCGCATTCCCTAGGCAAGAGGAAGTGTGCGGCGTATACAAGCGATTCTGCCCGTAATGAATCTTGCATTACATCTACTAACTACATCAATATATCCAATCCATTGACCCAATTCAACCACGACACGAATAATCTAAGATTACCCTCCCCTAATATAACTTTACAAATTTATACAGCCATTCACGCCCGACTTAAGTTTATCATTGATATATTTTAATTTATCGAAAAACAGAAATCATAATAAAAAAGAACAAAAAAAAATCCTAAATGGAAATGATTTTACAAAAGAAATACATCAAATAACATTTTAACTACTTTAGTCAGATAGGAAATTCTTATATTTATAAATATTGAAAAGTTTAGTATTTAGAGTTCTTTTGTTTAGAAATGTTCATAAATTATATATTTCTTACTGTTTTGAAAAATGTCCGTTTTCTCTGATTTCTTGTAATGGAAGGTATTAATCCCACGAAGTCATAAGGAGATTGGTGTGCAGTTAATCGCTGGTCCTTTATGGTTGATGGTATTCTTCCGGGCCTTGATGTCCTGTGGCCTGCAATATCGGAAAACGATGTTTCATTTTTTTTGAACAACTGAAGGAATTGAAAGTGCGTCTTTCAATCCCTTCTCCTTCAACTCCACACTAACACCTATAGTCACATCGTAATAACTTTTTATTTCCAACCTTTCCTTTTATATTAATTTTGTGGATTAACTCAACATTACATCATCGATGTGATGGTCCTTTCGCTAAGGTCCGATTCCATTGTTTTTCTCTCCTTGCTTATACATTTAAATGCCCAAGGCTAGTTTACATTTAACTAATTAAAACAATCATTTCCATTTTCTGATTACTTAATGTGTTTTACAAAATTAAAGATATATTTTTATCTCTAAATCTTTTTAAGTTTTTGCTTTTAAAATATTTTTTCTATTATTAATAAAGTTTTATTTTAATAATTTTTTTTCATCTGTGCGATTTTATATATATACGAGTTTAAGATAGATTTTTTTAATTTTCAATTTTTAATTCTTAAAAAAGAAGTTTTTATTTGCGAACTTTTATTCTTTTCATGTTTACTAATAAAAAAACAATGTAACGTACGTATGTGCCTGTTACAATATATTATATTTGGAGTTTTAGAAGCAAGTAAGAAATAATTAAAAAACAGTTAAATGAAGAAAAATTATTACATTATGAAAATGAATAAATTACAATCATTTAAAGATAATGACATAAAATAGAAAAAGTTTCTGATAAGGGATATGGAATCTGTCTTTGTACCAAGGACATGAAAATGTACAAGTTTACTATCATATTTTTTTGTTTGTTTTGTAAATTTCTTTCTTTAATGAGCATTTACCAAGAAGTATAGCAATGTTAGTGCTAAATTTATCTTTTGAAGTAAATTTTACATTAGTTAGTATTTTTGTTCTAGTGTTGTGCAGTTAATTATTGAAAAATTTATAATTGGGAAGAAGAATTATGGCACAATTGCATGACATTGTTTTCCATAGAAATTTATGTCAAATCTATGTATTATGTTAGATTTTTGTAAATTTTTCAGGTTGTTGTCAAATTGATTTAACAAATAATAAATCAGTGAAACTGAATAGTAAAATAGATTTGAAAGAAGAAAATCAAGTGTACATTTCAGAATAAAATAATAACTTTGATTAAAGTTATAAACTATGAAGAAATATTAAAATGAGTAAATCAGAAGTTAACAAAGGCAAAACTCTCCATGCAGTAGTACCATCCTGTGCCAAACAGAGTAATCAATGGATGCCAGAAGGCTTGTGCATAAAATCCCTATATAGTGCCTATTCATCCAATATCCCCAGTCTACTCTGTTTGGCACAGGGTGGCACTACTGTATGGAGAGTTTTGTCTTTGTTTACAACAATTATGTGCCAGTACAGGTGTCCCCAACCCTATGCCCGCGGGCACCATGGCGCCCGCAGACCATTTTATGTGTGCCCGCCGCTATCTGAACACGATAAAAAATTATTTATCTGATACAAATAAATTTAATTTTTGAATTTTTTTTATGAATTATTGTATTATATTGTAATCAAATTGTAGGGCATACTATACTTTTACAGCGTAAAAATATAAACGTCAATTATATGTTAAAATTTAATTTTTGAAATAAATATTTTTTTGTACATTATGTGTATTATTAATAATATCCAACTATAAATTTACGTGTGATGTGATGTGAAGTGATGAACTGTGGCTTCTCCATAAACAAAGTCAAGAATATCTCGGCAATTATGTCCAGATAAAAAATAAATGGTGCCCGCCACCTAGATGAAAAAATAAATGGTGCCCGCCACCTAGATGAAAAAATAAATGGTGCCCGCCACCTGGCCGGTATTATGGAATGTGCTCTTAAGTGCAAAAAGGTTGGGGACCCCTGTGCTAGTATAAGAGGTGATCATGTGATGTTTAGTGGTTTAAATGAGAAGTTGAAAAGATTAAAATCTCAATTATTGAATTTATTTAAAAAAACTAAAATAAGAATGCGAATGGACAACTACACACACAAACATGCAAATTAAATCAATAAATGAATGCATTAAATTGAAAAACAGATATTAAAAAAAAGTAAATCTAATTTTTTATGAAAAAGTCTGTTGCTTGAAGGGTCAAATGACATTTAATTTCTAAAGTGATAGACAGATCTTAATAGTTTTATTTCTTTATCTGAGTCTAATTGTGTAAAGTAATAATTGATAGTAATTCAACAAGAAAATGGATAAAATTAATAAGTTTAGTCCCTTTTTTTTTAAAGTTTAATTTTATTGATATGACTGAAGTGGAGTATATATTCGTTAAATACTCTCAGCACTTTCATTATGTATTGCTTTCAAAAATATTCAGTTTTAAAATTAGGAGAGCAACGATTATATAAAAATACAATATGTTTAATCTGGCAACAAATATTCAGACAAGTCTTTGAATATGGATAAAATTAAGACAAAGTACAATTTTTTCCTGACTTTATTATTTTAATTTATTGAGATAAGTTTTATTTTAGCTCGAGTGCACACACATTTAAAATAAACATTACAGAAACTGCAAAAAACTTTTCAGTAAAAACTTATAAATTTATTTTTTTCTAGAAAATAATAACTGAAAATTTTAATCACTATCATTTTTAAAACAAACTAAGTAATCTTGTTATAAGAAGAACAATAATTACTAAAATAAAAAAAGGTGGAGGGTGGGCAAGATTCAAAGAAGATGACATACATTTTATAACAAGAAACTGATAGGAGAAAAATGATAATATATATATTGTAACAGGATATATATGTGTTGCATTTAAATTTTAATACTTACTTTTTTTGTAAATATCTAATACTGAATTAAAAGCATGAACGTTCAAAATGCACAAGTAATGAATCATTAATTTATTAATATATTTAATTTAAATATTGAAATAAAATAAGCTTTAAAAAAATTATAGAATCTAAGCAAAGATTCTAATCTTTAAATAAAATATAATTTTCTTTTAATTTTAAAAATAACGAAGAGAGTTTTTAATCCTAAAAATAAAAAATTACAAACAGATCTTTAGGGCAAAATGACCATTGAAAAGATGATTACGAAAAAGATAAGAGTCGAGGAATAGAAACAAAAGACTTGCTTTTCCCAATCAAAGATATAGACACAGACATCAGTGGAAAAATCCACTTAGCCACAAACCCAAAATCTACTTGGCGACAAAGTCAATGAAATATAGATATGAAATATGTTTGATGGATCCATGCATTAGAATTCAAAAGAAATAATTAATTGGAAAAGGAAGAATTCAAAAGAAATAATTAATTGGAGAATTAGAAAATTAAAGTTTTAATTTCATTTGTCTTTGCTGAAAGTAAAAATAAAAATTTAAAAAGCTATTATCGCCGTCACCAAGAATGTAATCAGCTTCATCGTGCTCCCTTTGGTTTGGCCGGCCAAAGGCAGCTTTCGTCTCCATGGATCCCAGCATTCAACCACTAGTAACGTCTTCGGTAATCTTCATAACATCGTCATTGTCCGCAAGAAATGGCCCTTGCGTAAACTCAGATCTTCGTCGCAAAGGAATGAGCACAGAGAAAGGAAAGTGTAAATTATAAATATGAAATATAAACTCTTCAGTTTAAAATCTTTGAACTTTAATTTTCTTTAAATATGAACTATAGACTTTTTTTCAAAATCAAACCAGAACTTTATTTTTTTTTATAAACTTTGCAATTTTAAATTCTTATCTAAAGTTTAAACGTAATCTCTTAAAATATGTATTTTTTATTTATTTATGCTTAGTATAAGGTTTGTTTGTAATAGGGTAGGTGTTTGCAATTGCAAACTTAAATTTAAAGATAAAAACGTATCGTTATTTGTGCATTATTGAATTTAAAGGAAAGGAAAAATAGGTCAAATTGTATTTGTAGTAAAAATAAGTTAAATATAATGTGTCATCGTAAAATGATTTTAAAACCTTAAACGAAAGATTTTTTTTTTAGAATTAAATTAATAAATTGACTTAAATGTAAGTTGAGTGTGGGTAGCTGTTTAGCCTTGTTTGAATTGGGTTTTGACTTCTGACTGTTTTGTTGTTGTGTCAATGCTGGTGGAGAATTATATGGATGTTTACATCAATGTAATGTGAAGTGTGTTAGCACATAAGGGTGACAAGTTCAACTGAATGCATGACCCCAAAGAGGTAGTCATACCATTGCAATGGATGCAGACGTATTTCCTGCACCATCAACCCATTCCAGCTCTATGTATTGGGACAATAAGTCGGCAAGATAGACCGCTCTCCCATCCATATGTAGCATTATTCTTTTTATTATATTATATGCATGATTCCTTTGCCAGACGACGTATATTCCTGTACTGGATGAAGGTCATGTTTCTTCAAATAATATCACGCTGTTCAGATGCACATTCCTGTCATCGTGGTCCGATGCTAACATGTTCTTATTGCATTGGTTTTGGATATATATATCTGGAAGCGAGCAGTGGTGTGGTTGCGGACCCTTAGCCTGGAGTCAAGTGTTTTGAAGATCTTTTAAAGGCGTCGTCTGGGTGATCTACCTACGCTCGACATTCTAAGATTAAAAATTAAAATTAAAAGTAAATAAAATAATGATAATGAAACAAAATAAAGCATAATTTTTTTTATAGTAATTACTTTTCAAGTTTGTGTGTTATTATTTATATATACATAAATAAAGCTACTTTTTGAGTTATTAGTACTGACAGTGATCTAGTGATTGTTTTTATTTTTATTAAAAGAAATATATTTAATAAATGTTTTAAATCTTTGCTACTCCATGAGTTAGTGACTAGGGCTGGCGGTTGTGATCTTAACAGCATGTATCTGTCTACTTTATAAATTTTCTCGGTTCAAGTGGCCTAGTGTTACCCTATATGGCAGATATGGTAAGAGTAATTTTCAGATCTTCAAATTCCCGACCGTTATAAATGGCGCCCAACGTGTGGCCTGATATTCATTAACCACGAATACCCTGATAGAAATAAATTAGTTTAGGAAATAGCACCCTGAACATCAGAATAGGTATAGTAGGAATAAGTTAGGATAAGATGTGACTGTCAGGTATAAATACAATCGTCAATATTTAATATTTAAAAAAGAAAAGGAATGATTTAGTAATTTAAAAATACGCCCACAAAAAAAACTTTAACGCATTATTATTGTCAATTATTATTAACTCTACCAAGTTTTTTAATCATTTTTTAAAGTAAGTTTGGTGATATGTAATGGGATATATATATATGCATTACATTTAAATTTTAATACTTAATTTTTTTGTAAATATCTAATACTGAATTAAAAGCACAAACGTTCAAAATGTACAAATAATGAATGATTAATTTATTAATATGTTTAATTTAAATATTGAAATAAAATAAGCTTTAAAAACAATTATAAAATCGAAGCAAAGATTCTAATCTTTAAATAAAATATAATAAAAAAACCTTTTAATTTTAAAAATAATGAAGAGAGTTTTTAATCTTAAAAATAAAAAATTACAAACAGATCCTTAAGGCAAAATGACCATTGAAAAGATGATTACAAAAGAGATAAGAGTCGAGGAATAGAAACAAAAGATTGTGTTTCCCACCCAAAGATATAGACACAGACTTCAGTGGAAAAATCCACTTAGCCACAAACCCAAAATCTACTTGGCGACAAACTCAATGAACCAATGAAATATAGATATGAAATATGTTTGATGGATCCGTGCATTCCAGAGATAAGATGCCTCAGGACTATAAAAGGAAGAATTCAAAAGAAATAATTGGGGAATTAGAAAATTAAAGTTTTAAATTCATTCGTCTTTGTTGAAAGTAAAAATAAAAATTTAAAAAGCTATTATTGCTGTCACCAAGAATGTAATCAGCTTCATCGTGCTTCCTTCAGTTTGGCCAGCTGAAGGCAGCTTTCATCTCCATGGATCCCAGCATTGAACCACTAGTAACATCTTCGGTAATCTTCATAAAATTGTCATTGTCCGTAAGAAATGGCCGTTAGGTAAACTCAGATCTTCATCGCAAAGGAACGAGCACGGATAAAGGAAAGTATAAATTATAAATATGAAATATAAACTCTTCAATTTAAAATCTCCGAACTTTAATTTTCTTTAAATATGAACTGTAGACTTTTTTTCCAAATCAAACCAGAACTTTATTTTTTTATAAACTTTGCAATTTTAAATTCTTATCTAAAGTTTAAACGTAATCTCTTAAAATATGTATTTTTTTATTTATTTATGCTTACTATAAGGTTTGTTTGTAATAAGTAGGGGTTTGCGATTGCAAACTTAAATTTAAAGATAAAAACGTATCATTATTTGTGCATTATTGAATTTAAAGGAAAGAAAAAATAGGTCAAATTGTATTTGTAGTAAAAATAAGTTAAATATAATGTGTCATCGTAAAATGATTTTAAAACCTTAAACTAAAGATTTTTTTTTTTTAGAATTAAATTAATAAATTGATTTAAATGTAAGTTGAGTGCGGGTAGCCGTTTAGCGTCGTTTGAATTAAGGGTTTTAACTTTGGACTATTTGTTTTGTAGTTGTCAATGCTGGTGGAGAGATATATGGACGTTTACATCAATGTAATGTGAAGTGTGCTAGCACATAAGGGCAACGAGTCCAACTGAATGCATGAATTCAAAGAGGTAGTCATACCGTTGCAATGGACGCAGACGTATTTTCTGCGCCATCAACCCCTTCCAGCTCTATGTATTGGGACTAAGCCGGCAAGATAGACCGCTCTCCCATCCATACGTAGCGTTATTCTCTTTATTATATTACATGCATGATTCCTTCGCCAGACAGACATATATTCCTTTACTGGCCGAAGGTCATGTTTCTTCAAATAATATCACGCTGTTCAGATGCACATTCCTGTCATCGTGGTTTGATGCTAACATGTTCATGTTGCATTGGTTGTGGATATATATATGTGGAAGCGAGCATTGGCATGGTTGCGGACTTTTAGCCTGGAGTCACGTGCCTTGAAGATCTTTTAAAGGCATCGTCTGGGTGGTCTACCTACACTCGACATTCTAAGATTAAAAATTAAAGTTAAAAGTAAATAAAATAATGAAACAAAATAAAGCATAATTTTTTTTATAGTAATTACATTATTTTAAAAATATAATTATTACAACTTTATATTATTTTATTACATTATATTATATTATTACAACTTTATATTATTTTAAAAAGTAAGTATTTAATATATAGCATATTTTGCAAATGCATGTCCAGTATATATTAAAACTTATTATTATAATGTTATTATTTAATATTTAGATTTAATAAAGCAAAGAAAAAAAAATTAATTGATGTGTTATTGTTTTTTTTACTATAAATATAGCAATATAAAAATAAGTAAAAATATATATCCAGTGAATATTAATTATGATTATTTAATATTTGTTTTAAGTTTCTAGTAGTATTTGGGTGTCTTAAAGATAGAAGTTTTTAATCTAATGTGAGATCTATTATTGAACTACACAATATTATTTTAATGCAGCAAAATTGATAATCTGGGAAGATTAGGAAACCAAGTCTAATGAATTAATGGAAATCCTGGGCTCAAATATTGGGATGGAAATGGGAGTAGGGGCTTTTAATTTAAATGAATTATAAATAAATACTGTGGATGCATGTATATTTTATAGTACTTAATAAAAACTTTATTGTTTTCAGCTTTTTATTATTATTATTATTATTATTATTATTATTTTTTTTTTTTTGCATCACTTGTATGTGAATATTATTGCAAATTGATTACATCTATGGAAAATGTATAATCTCTCTTTTTTTTTTAGAAGACTGTTATTCCAAAAGTCAGACCTGAACGAAAAAAGAAAAAGAGAAATGCACCACTTTCAAAAAATTTGTATATATTAGATGTTTTGCACCTTCACACTCAAGAAAAGTTGCAGCAAATGCAGCAAGAAATATCTGCTTCCCAGGTGAAAGTTAAAACTTATAATAATGATAGAATAACAATTAGCATGCAGGTTTTATTGTATTATTTATTTGTCTTGGTAATTGATTTATCACTTATAGCAAAATCGTCTTTATTTTATCTTAGAGTGACAGTTCTCAAACTGGTGTAATTACTGGCGGACCGCTTAAAGTTCGCATCCCCAAAGCTGGTGCCTTGTTGGATCAGTCTTCAGTATCTCCTGATAAGTCTTCTGGTCTGAAACTAGTTGTCTCCAATGGGAAAATTATTAGTGGAAATAACCAATCTATAGCTACAGGGCAATTTCAGCCATTGGTTAAGTCCTGTAAGTCTGAAGATAGTGATTCTGATACATTAGTAGTGGATGAAAATCCGCCTACTAAATCTGCTAAAGTAAAATCAGGCCCATTAAAACTTAAATTGTCTTGTAAGTATTTTTTTTTTGTTTACTTCTATTAGTATTAAAACTAAAATATGTAAAGATTCCTTATATGTTTTATTTGCAAAAACATGAAGATTTATATAATGTTAGAATTTTATAAGTTTACAAATATATGATGTGATTGATTTTGATACTAGGGTGTGTTGTATTAGTATAGCTAACACTGGAAGGTTTATTACTCCAAGTGTATTGAGGTGAAATTGGTCTTGTGACAGACATATTAATGTGCCTGTGCATATGGATATAAAGTTTAAAAGGAAAAATAGAAATGAATGCAGATAAAATTTACTGTATATATTTATTTAAAAATAACCTGGAATGAGATAATGTTTGAATAATATTAAAATTTTTAAGTACTATAAATTTTTAAAATCAAATATTAAAAAAAGTCTTTTATTTAGTGCAAATAATTTTGATTTGTGTGATTTTAATAAAAATGCAAATTATTTTTGGAAAACTGTTATTTTCTATGTACATTAATCCTATAATTTGTTTAAGAGGTAAGAAAAAAATATTAATTAATTAATTTTAATGAATATATATTGGAAACAGGATGATGTAATTAAATTATCTGGTTTTTTATTAATCAGAAAAAAAAACTTACTTATTCATATTGTTTTAGATTTTTTTATATGTCTACAAATAAATAGTGAGTGATTATATTATTAGATTGGAGAGAGAATACAATAAGGCAGCTGTTAGTTTCACATTGTTCGAATTTGAACTACATAGAAGTAAGGGATGGCTTTTCTTGATTCATAGTCCATTTGCATGTATTAGATTACTTGCCTGACTGATGTCCATCAAATTATCGAAGCAGAACTAAATTGAAGATAGTCAGCATTATTGTAATTATCTACATCCTGAATCTGACAATGAAAAACCATCTTATTGCTCTGTCATTGACATAACCAAGTCTTGGGGACTCCAATGCTGTGTTTTATTACAAAATTCATGTGGAGATGCATAAAGTAAAGAACTTACTGCTGGTCATATATGTATTGTTCATGCATGATATCTAATTTATGAATGAAGGTATGGAATACAAATTGAAGAAATTGACTATAAGTAAAAGTATATTGATAAAATATTTCAAGAATTAACTTTGCAGTTAAAGAAATTCTATTTCTATTTATTGCCTAAAAGAAAATATCTGACTTTATCTAGCAAGAAATAAAAAAAAAATTCAACAAAATAAAAAAAACCCTGACCATTGAAAAAAGTCTCCAGAGGATAGAATATGTAAGAGGAGGACAAAATCTAAAAACAAAGAGTTTTAAAAGAACTTTTAACTTGGAGTTTCCAGGAAGCTAAATAATGTTTCTTTCTCAGAAAATATTTATTTACAATTAAAAAATATAAGATTGAAAAAAAAAAAATTGTTAAAATGATTATGTTCTTATATATACTTAATATAATATGCCAAATACACTTTAATTTGGTATATTATATATAATTCAGCAATGCAAATAAAAAGGAGAAGTAGAAGGAAATTATATATACTTTTAACATTGAATCGTTTGTATCTTATTAAAATATGCTAATACTGGTATATTGATTAAATGAATTTATTATTGATAAATGAAATATTATAGGGATATTATAATGCACAGTGTGTAGATGTGTGTGGATGTGTCCAAGACATGTACATGTATATTTAAATTCTTCACTATCTATTATTAAAATAGGATAATCTTTATTATATTAGTAATTATTTAGACATTTTGTTTTACTATGTATGTGTAACTGCTTGAATTGTTAATTTTTATAAGTCAAAATCATAATGATTTATCTGTATGTAAATTATTTTTCAGACCTTTGCTTTTTATTATTGTTTCTAATTAATAAATTTGTTAATCAGTATTTCAAGTTATTTAATGTAAAATAGATTAAATTTTAGATATATATATATATATTCTCTTGTCCCCAGTTACAGTCTTTGCAATTCAGTATATTTGGAAAACTTATAAATAATCAATCAAAATAAGTTTGAAATAAATAACTATTAATAACTATATTGTAATATTTATCAAATCGAGTTTCATCACCATTGAGACCTCAAGATATTATACTATACAATTCACATAGCCATCTACTGGACATTATTTACATTAAATTGCTCATTGGAGATGAAAGCCAGTTCGATAAATATTATAATATAGTTATTAATAGTTGTTTATTTCAATCTTACTTTGATTGATTATTTATTTATGTATTTGTGACAACATTATGGAAATAAATTGTATTGGATATTTGACCATTATAGTAATTTGGAAAAGTTAAATTACATAAGGATAATATGCTTGTAAGACTTGTTATGAATTTTAATAATTATATTTTTAGTGGTTTGTGTAATATAATATATAAAAAAAATTGTTAGTACGATAGGGTTTGGTAAATATTGCATTAAGAATTTGAAGCAGATTGTAGTTAAGTTAAGTTTGATGAAATTGAATCGAAATAGTATTATTGCTTCCTTTGATATTGAATAAATGTACCAGAGTGTACCAAGAAAGGAAAGAATTAAACTAGTTATTAGTAAAATTAAAGAAAGCGGCAAGCTTTCAGATAGTTTGATAAAGATTATTGAAAAAGCATTGGTACTTATAAATGAAACATATTTTAAATACAAGATGGATTTTTGGATGTTTGAAAAAGGGTGGGGTCACGGGTATTCAATAAGTGGCATTATGTCATCAATTATGATTGATTTTATTGAGGGAACAAATATATTAAAAATAAAGAAATTTTGCAGTATTATATAGATGACATAATTATAATGGGGAATAATAGGAGTATCATGAATGCATTTAAAGTGTTAAATAATAGTAGATATAATATTACATTTACTATGGAAAAAGAAGAGAATGGATTAAAAATTTAGACTTGTATTTAAATAAAGACGTAAAAGGAAATTTATATATAAAGCAGTTCATTCAGAATAAAAATATTAGAGGGGTAATTGATCCTAAATCGTACCAGCCATGGTCTCAAAAAATGGCAGCTTTGAACAGTTTTAAAATTAAAAATAATAGACCTAGTTTAAATAAAAAAAAACAAATATGCAAAAAATAGAAATTGAGATAAATCATATTGAAATTGGTTATAATGGAAAAGTAATTAGGAAAATTTTAAATACCAGAAATGGAAATTATATATAAGGCAAAAATAAGAGAATAGATAAAGTTAAGAAATGGATTTCAATTCTCTATTCAACTGAAATATATAAGATATTGAATAAATATAAGATTAATGATGAAGGAAATATAGGAGGAAGAATGGTAAATAGATTTAAGAAAATGAATATGCAATGCAAAAATGAACGATACTTTTGATAATAGAATAGGAATTGTTTATATATATATACATGTGATAAATGCAATAATACTAATAGGACAATTAGGGAAAAGTGCAACTGAAAGAACTAAAGAACATAATAGAGCAATAAAATGAAAAGATACTAAGTTTGGATGATATAATCATTATTTAGAAACGGGGTTAAAAGTAATAAAGTATAGTAAAAATTTTAAAGAATATACACCTGGGTCTCGTTTTACGCGATAGATAGGTTCCTCAGAAAACACGTGCAAATGAAATCGCGCAAAAATAGACGTAACTTACCTTGAAAAAGGGGGGATGCGGACTGTGATTTTTCAAAAATCACGTAAAAGCAAAGCACCAATGTAAAATTACTTTAAAATTTGTGCAAAAAAAAAATGAGGAAATAAAATATGACTAATAAAAAATTTCAAATTTGAAAAAAATTGATACAAGACAAACTTTTTTTTAACTATAATATTTAATTTTATTCAAAATAATATATTTTTATGCATAATTTACAGTACAATAATTGACATTTTTTATACACGTTTTAATTATTATCGCTACTTGCAGGTAAACAGATTCGTTTGGAAACTGGTAAAAAATCAGATTCTTCTCAAGAGGAAATAGAACTTGCACCAACTTCACTCTCATGTTGTGTTAGTGGTTTTCTGGTGACAACGTAATTAGTAATTAATCTTTGAGACGAAGATTTTATTAATTCTTTATGAAGCTCGCGATATCCAGACATACAAACATTTAGCTCTCGTTGGAATTTAAGAGCACATTCGTGATTAGTGTTGTTAATAAGAAAATAATTTGCCAACTGATTAGAAAGTTGAAGACCTTCTCGAATCATTTTTGCAGTGAAAGGAACAGGTTCCACTTCTGTTTCATTATCTTTTTCTACACTGCTGGGAAAAAATTAATTAAAACTAACAACTAAAAATTAAATTCTTATTTTTATCTTTAATTTTTTAATTTTCAATTCCGTTTAAAAATCAAATTTCGTTTTACATCACATTAATTTTAGGTTGCCTTAAGTAATTTTAAATTGTTAATTATAATTAAAAATCAGATTTTAATGTTTAATTGTCAAATTTAATTGTGCCCACTACTATTACTCACCTTTTAAAAATAAACTTGCGGACACTAAATGATTAATAATTGATTACATTCTTTTGCAGACACTAAATGATTAATAATTGATTACATTCTTTTTTTAAAAAGCAAAAACAGAATGTGATTTAAAATGCAAAATTAACACGCACAATGTTTGAACAAATTTACATTATAATCTTGTAAAATTTAATGTGGGTATACATAAAATGTGGAAATCATGATTTTAATTTCATTATTGCATAAAATCCTACTATTATAAAGCACTGAAAATATTGAAATTACTACGATGAAAGTCGAATTCCAATAATGTATTATTACTTTCAATATGACGTAAGTGTACGAAATTTATTATTTAAAGTAATAGCGCATTATCGGAGTTCGACTTCCGGTGAAACATGAATCGCGTAACTTCAAAATCGTGTTAAATAAATCCACGTAAAAAGAGACCCAGGTGTATAAGGAAATCTAAATAAATGCATTAATATGGTCAATGGTCAAATAAAATTGGAAGAAAATGGTCACGTTAGATAATTGGAAGCTATAATTTGTAAGAATATATATGTATGTATATATGTATTATAGCGGTCTACATATGCCTTTACATCATTTTAAAATGAAAATTAAAAAGGAAAAAGATCTGTAAATAAAATTGATATATAAAAAAAATTCAAATTTAAATAATAGTTACAAAATTTCATAAGTGGAAAACTATTAAATAATTACTTAAAAGTAAGTTAAAGTAAAAAAGAAAAAGATAAAGATAAAAGATTACCATATTTTAAAGTATTGTAAAAGAAAATAATATTAATTACACCAGGGTCTCGTTTTATGCGGTTAGGTAGGTTCCTCAGAAAACGCGCACAAAAGAAATTGCACAAAAATAAACGTAACTTACCTTGAAAAATGGGGGAAATGTTCCAGTAATTTTCAGAAGTCACATAAAATCAAAGCAACAAGAAAAAATTACTTTAAAATTCGCATTAAAAAAATAAGGAAATAAAGTATGACTAATAAAAAATTTCAAATATTTGAAAAAAATTAATACAAGACAAACTTTTTTTACTTTTTTTATTAACTACAGTATTTTATTTTACATTTTTTCATGCATATTTTAATCATTACCACTGTTTGCAATATGTGCTCGTTTGTGAACTAATAAGAAATCAGATTCATGACATGTTGTATAACTAGCGCCACTTTCAGTCTTCAGCTGTGTTAATGGTTTTCTGTTTCTATATTTAAAAAATGAGATTGCAATCAAAACAAAAAAAATATAAATTATCATTAGAAAGATTATTTTCAGTTTATAAAATCAATAAAATCTTCGTTATTATTTATTTTAAAAATCTAAAAAAATATTTATTTCTCTTAATATATCTAAAGCTAAAATTCTAAATACATCTTCAGGCCATATTCACGTTAGCTGCTAATATAACGTTATATTTTTTAAAAAAAAAATGTATTTCAAGTTAAAATAAGTTATTAATAATTTAAATTTCCTGATATCTAATAAATATAGTGAAATATGAAAGATATTAAGAAGAAACATGAATCGCATAACTTCAAAATCGCATTAAAATAATCTGCATAAAACGAGACCCAGGTATATGTTTAAATCTTAATAGAATGGAAATAATTGTTCTATTAAAACATAATAAATGTAAAGCAAGTGGATTCTTGGGGCACTTAAACCATTGAAAGTCAGATAAGAGATAAAAAATTAAAAAGATTATGGTGTTTTCCGCTTTGGAGTAAACTGGCCAATGCAGTTACCAACAAACACACAGTCCAGAAAGGAAAACCATCATGTCCAATATGATCGGAGCAACATCAGAAGCGATTGATCTGAAAATTTGTTGATAAGGGAAGCATAATATTATAAAAAGAAAAATAATTGATTATGGATGAACTATTAATTGAGTGGTGGTGATGACCGGTCTAAAATATTTCGCAGTTGTATTGCAGACTTCATGATATAGATGTCTCGCAATAGATTTTGTTTCCCTTATTTGCCCCAAACGAGGCAGCCTCCCGAATAATGGTTCCTGAATGAATGGATAGCAGCAGTTTCGGCCCCAAGGAGAATAATATACACAGCTTGATAACTAGGATGGATTTCCATAACATGCTGCAATCTGGAGGATTCATCAAGACTTACTTGAAGGTATAAACTTTTATGTGCAATATAAACTTTTAAATAGATATCTTAAACAAACTTTCAATTCGTAATTTAAGCGTAGCTTCTAAATAAGCTCTTATCTGCATTTCTCTCTTAAGTATAAATATTTGCTATCAATCATTTCCATTTCTTTTAACTAAATTATTAAATTTAAAATTAAGTGAAGATGGCTGCATAGATTCGTTAAGTTTAGATTAGATTATATGGGGTTAATGTTGGACTATTTGTTTCATAGTTAAATCGATGCTAGTGGTGAGATGTATAGTGTGTTATGTCAGTGTAATCTGAAGCGCGTTAGCATACAGGGCGTAGTACCCAAATTAATGCATGGCCCAAAAAAGGAAGCTATAGTGTTGTTATTGGTGATATAGGTATTCCCTACACCATTTGATTTCTTACGCTCTATGCATAGGGACTATAAGACGGCAAGGACTGCTCTTTCTCCATATGGAGCAGTTTGTTTTCTCAATATTTTTATATCCGATTTTTTCGCCAGACAGATGCACATTCCTGTCAGCATGGTTTTATGTTAACATCTTCCTGTTGCATTGGTTTTGTCTGCATATCAGGAACCTTGTGTTGATTTAACTGTGAACTTTGAGCCTGTGGTTAAATGATTGGAAAATCTTTAAATGTGTATTCTATGTAGTCTATCTGTGCTTAATATTATAAAATATTAAATGATATAAGTTGTCATCTGTGCATATTTAAATAAATATCAAGATTTAAATTTATCAAATAATGTTTAATCCTAATCCTCAAATGCATTTTATATATGTTTTGTGCATAATAAATGTTTGTCTTATTATCACTGGCTATGAGTTTGAAAAGATATATTATAAAATCCAGCTACTCCTTGAGCTAGTGACTAGGGCTATCGGTCAATAAAAGTTGAGTCTTACCCTTACGTATCTGCCTACTTTATAAATTTTCTAGATTCTAGTAGCCTAGTGGCGCCCTGGTATGACCGATAGGTTTGAAAATGTTTGCCCGGTCATTATAATATATGTATTGCTAGTATAAGACAGGAATTGTTTATTGATTGATAGATAATAGTTTTAAGATAGAAAAAAAGATGAATAAGAGAATGCATAATCAATGTATATATATATATTAATATGGTCAATGATTTGATAAAATTTGAAAGGAAATTGTCAATGTTAGAAAATAAGAAGCTATATATATATGAATGTATATGTATTAATAGTGGAAGAGGGGAATTGTTTGTTTGATGATAGATAGTAGCTATAAGAAAGAAAAAGATGATTAAGAAAATGTATAATGGATATGTGCATATGTGTAAATTTATAAAAATAGTAATATTTTTATTTTTTCATGGGCTTATTTCTAATGATGACCATGAGAGTGTATAAAGCTGTGGAATGTTTATTGTCACATGAGTAATTTGAAAATGACATCTTGAGAAGGTTCATATGTGAACAAAAATTGATTTGATGATATTAAATTAAATTGTATACAAAACAATTGTCTATTATTTTGAGTTATGTATCATTCAATTGATTATGCGTTTATAAGTTTTTGACAACATTATGGTCATATAAATTACTGCAAAATAACTATAAGAAAAGATGTATATATACATGTGGGTATATTGTGTTTGAACATCCAGATAGTTCTCCATGCGATGAATTTGGATGGTGCAAAGGTAAAGATCATTTTTAAAGTCATTTCACTTTATGATAATTATTATTTATTGATGCTGTGTACATTTTTTATACCTGATGGCCGAAAGCATTGCTGATGATCAGCATTATTATAATGATTTCAGCATTTTTTATATTATGTATTGTTAACTAATATTTATATATATATGCCTGTATGCACAGATAGTGAAACTAGAAAAACGTATATATTCAAAAGCAGAATTTTAAATTTACTAGAATATAAAACTATCAAATTAAAGAGCTTAGTGCTTTCAAGAGACTACTTGCTCCCATACTTATAGTTGTTGTTATTATAACTACGTTGTAGAAATGGAATTTATGCAAATGAGTTATAATTGCCGCAAATTGATGCAAATGAGTTATAATTGCCCATTTCCGAGACAGAGCAAAGCATGGATCTCTTCTATTGATGGATTTGGGATCGCGAGCTATGTTAAACACTACTCTAATCTTGCATCAGGCATCATGTCTTTCAGAGCATACGACGCTGGCAGTGATGGGTTCAAATTTATGGCCTGATGCTCTCTCATGTTCACAGAAGATAGAATTGCCTTCTTGCTTGGTTTTAGTTTTATTGTACATATATTTGTGTTGCGCTACTCTATTGGCTATGTTAGTCCGAGTCTTCACATAGTATGCAGCTTTGCAGTTGGATTGCGGGCAGATCATTTTGTACTCCACCCGAGGAGAGATCTCAGGTGTGATTCTATGTTTTGAGTTGTTTATAATTCTGTTTGTGTTCGGAGGCGACCGTTAAGCAATGCAAAAGTCTTTGGATAGTGTGTTGTTGAGGCTTTTGGCAAGGGTTGGATATATGGTATGAGAATTTTTGGCTTAATGTCTTTGATGTGGTTATGCAGAATATTATAATAGAACTTATTGACTTTCCTGTTGATGGCCAAATGTGAATATCCGATTTTAATTAGATCTGCTATATATTGAAGTAAGTTGCGTCTCTTATCAGCTTCATATTTGCACAACATGTGGTTTCTAAATAAGAATGAAGATAAGCCTGCCATCTTATGAGAGTACGATATAAGGTAAGCTGTACTATGAACTTCTACTTGCTTGACAATCATGGTGTAATCTAGTTGATTAAGGGCTCTGTAAACATTTAAGTCCAGGTCTCTAACATGTTGTGTGTCGCTTTCAGCTATATGCATGTAGTTGAGTTTAGAAATATTCTGGAGACTGGTGTGCAGTTCTGATGTAATGTAATAAGGGGCTGCGATGAATATATCATCCATGTAACTAAGATAAATGAGATGTGGAGTTGTGGTGAAGAATTTTGGTAATGTGTTTTTTTACGATGACTCAAAACAATGCTAGCAACAATGCCGCTGAGTGGTATGTCCATTGTCCAACCATTAGTCATTTTGAACCACGTTTTTGAAAGTTGCAACTAAGTTCTTATCAAGCCACTTAAGGAATTGATATGTGAATTTGGTGCATGCTGGCGGGCATTCACTGGCTATCAATGCATCATTTGCATCATTGATGATCTCTATGGATTGTGATCGGTCTATGGATCCATAGAACTCTGTGATGTCAAGAGTTGCCACTTTAAAACTTGGTGGATTGATAGCTTGTTTAATTTTCCCAATGAATTCGAATGATGACTGAATCTTATATTCGCCAAAGTTTAATGTGTCAATAAGCCATCTGTAGATGAGGATAGTGGTATTAAAATAATGTGCTGTGCCAAAGTCAAGCATGAGACGTAGAGGTTTGTCAGGTTTGTGCAATTTCATGTTGGCGAATATTCTGGGGGGGAGGGGCGATGAAGTTGACGGATGTATATGGTTGTATTATGTTTTTGAGAATTTTATATCTCGGTATGCTTGTAACATCAAGGCGGTAAATTTATTGCGATTTAGCTTGTAATTAAAATCATTTAAACGGGCAAATTTTAATTTCTCGATTTGAGTATTAATTTTATTGTGATATTCGACCTCACTGATCAGCGTGAACCGGTTGCCCTTGTCCTCTTTTAGACAGATGAGGGAGTGGTTAGTTATAAATTGTCTAGTTGTGGCAATTTTTTGGTTCCAAGCATTGGCTAGTGTATTAAGCTGTTTGTTTTTTTTAATGGCTTTGACGATTTGAGCTGTGACGGTTTCTTTCAGTGGGTTATTAATTAAGTTTGCCTCCACATCTGTGATGATTTTCAAGCTTTGGATTTCTCCACTTTCCACCAACGCATCTGGTGCCCAGCTCAAGGACCTCTTCTATCTCTGGGAATTTGAGTGTTAGTGGGGTTGACGTAAGCGTTGCGCTTGCTTATATTTAGAGTAATGTTTTGGTTGTAGGCAAGAAACTTGATTTTGTTGTCGAATTTGCGGTTGAAAAAATGCATGCATTTGTTAAGTTTACGCATTATATATTGAGAGATTTCATAATTTTTTGCAATTACATTCCATATTCGCTTCTCTTTCCTGGGGGGTTTCTTGCAACCACGAATTTTAGAGGTAAGAAGTTGTCTTTGTAGCTGTGTTTTGACTCTGTCGTAATTGAAAATTGTTCTATTAATTTTTATTATACAGCAATTAGGTAAGATGTTATGTTATGCACACTTACTAAGAAAAGCTATTCTTTGTTGAAATTTGCAAATAGATAAACCGGTGTGGAGAAGTTGCTGGTTGTGATCGAAATTATTCATTACTTGAAATACTTAAATTATTACTTCACTAAACATTATAAACTAATATATATATATATGCGGTGTATGCACAGATATTGAAGCTAAAAAAACATATATATTTAATAGCGGAATTTTAAATTTACTAGAATATCACTAAATGTTATAAACTAATATATATATATATGCGCTGTATGCACAGATAGTGAAGCTAGAAATACGTATATATTTAAAAGCAGAATTTTAAATTTACTAGAATATCACTAAACATTATTAATTATAAATATGCGACTGTTTTCGCATTCGTTAGTGAAGCTATAATTATTTTAAGTATAATTATAGCTTCACTAACAAATCCGAAAAAAGTCGCATATTTATAATTACAATTTTCACTAGTGAAGAGAGAAACAATTTATTACATAAACATTATTAATTAATATATATATATATGTGCTGTATGCACAGATAGTGAAGCTAGAAAAACAAATATATTTATAAGCGGAATTTTAAATTTACTAGAATATCACTAAACATTATAAACTAATATATTAGAATATCACTAAACATAATAAACTAATATACTAGAATATGAAGCTAGAAAAACAAATATATTTATAAGCGGAATTTTAAATTTACTAGAATATCAGTAAACTTTATAAACTAATATATTAGAATATCACTAAACATAATAAACTAATATACTAGAATATCACTAAACGTTATAAACTAATATACTAGAATATCACTAAACGTTATAAACTGGTATACTAGAATATCACTAAACGTTATAAACTAATATACTAGAATATCACCAAACGTTATAAACTAATATACTAGAATATCACCAAACGTTATAAACTAATATACTAGAATATCACTGTTATAAACTAATATACTAGAATATCACTAAACGTTATAAACTAATATACTAGAATAACACTAAACATTATAAACTAATATACTAGAATATCACTAAACGTTATAAAATAATATACTAGAATATCACTCAACGTATAAACTAATATATTAGAATATTACTAAACGTTATAAACTAAATACTAGAATATCACTATATGTTATAAACTAATTACGAAAATATCACTAAACATTATAAACTAATATACTAGAATATCACTAAATGTTATAAACTAATTTACTAGCATATCACTAAATATTATACTAGAATATCACTAAACGTTATAAACTAATATACTAGAATATCATTAAAAGTTATAAACTAATATACTAGAATATCACTCAACATATAAACTAATATATTAGAATATCACTAAACGTTATAAACTAATATACTAGAATATCACTAAACATTATAAACTAATACTAATTTACTAGAATATCACTAAACATTATACTAGAATATCACTAAACGTTATATACTAATATACTAGAATATCACTAAACGTTATAAACTAACATACTAGAATATCTATCACTAATCATTATAAACTAACATCCTAGAATATCACTAAACGTTATAAACTAATATACTAGAATATCACTAAATATTATAAACTAATATACTAGAATATCACTAAACATTATAAACACAACCTGAACCAGTATATAGCAGATCTAATTAAAATCGAATATTCACATTTGGCCATCAACAGGAATGTCAATTTCTATTATAATATTCAGCATAACCACATTAAAGACATTAGGTCAAGAATTCTCATATCATATATCCAACCCCATGCCAAATGCCTCAACAACACACTATCCAAAGACTTTAGCATTGCTTACCGATCGCCTCCGAACACAAACAGACTTATGAACAACTCAAAACATAGAATCACAACCGAGCTCACTCCTCAGATGGTGTACATAATGATCTGCCCGCAAGCCAACTGTTAAGCTGCATACTATGGGGAGACCCGGACTACCGTAGCCAATAGAGTAGCGCAACACAAATATATATACAATAAAACTAAAATCAAGCAAGAAGGCAATTCTATCTTCTGTGAGCCTGAGAGAGCATCAGGCCATAAATTTGAACTCGTCACTGCCAGAGTCGTATGCTCTGAAAGACACGATGCCCGACGCAAGATAGAGGTGTTTCACATAGCTAGTGACCCCAAATCCATCAATAGAAAACCATGCTTTGCTTTGTATCTGAAATGGCAATTATAACTCATTTGCATCAATTTGCATAAATTCCATTTCCATTTCTACAATGCAGTTATAACAACAACAGCTATGAGTATGAGAGCAAGTAGTCTCTCGAAAGCACTAAGATCTTTAATTTGATAGTTTTATATTTTAGTAAATTTAAAATTCTGCTTTTAAATATATACGGTTTTCTAGCTTCACTATCTGTGCATACAGCACATATATGTTTTCCGAACGCACCTGGTATAATTGGCTTTACCCAACAGAGCAGAACCACCATAAATAACAGTGAAATAAATATTTTCTTGTTTGAAAATAAAAAATTTAAAGAAACGCTAAATTGCGTATTTTAAAGTGGTATAATTTAAATAAAGAATTGACCGAAGCTATTTTTTTTTTTTTAAATGAAAAGAGAGAAAGTAAAGACAGTTAGATATTTTGGGTGGAGTTAAAGCATTAAGAACGGTTGACAAGAGGGTGGAGTCAGTGATATGTTCCATTTTAGGAATAAATAAACAATAATAATATTTGATTTGTTAATGCAAAAAGATAATAGATATTGTGTTTAACTTTATTTGTGCTTTAAAAATAAAAAAGTACAGCGTAACCATGGATAAACAAATGGAGCCGAAAGAAAGCCCGATATTTTTTAAAAATCCCCACTTAGTGGAAAAAGAGAAAGAAGAAATATTTGAGACGCAGGTGATGATGAATATGATGAAAGAAATACATCAAGAATTTAAGCAAAGTCAACAAGAGTTCAAAGCAGAATTGATGAAAGAAATGCATCAAGAATTCAGGCAAAGTCAACAAGAGCTGAAAGCAGAATTGTAAGGGAGAAATTAGTGAACTCAGAGCAGAAGTGAGAGAAATGAGACACGAGATAACAGGAAAGGTAGAGAAGAACCAAGAAATTATAGAGGTAAAGTTTGTTAAAGAAAGTCAGTAAATTGAAAAGGAAGTCGAGAGTTGGAAGTGAAAGGAAGGATGAAGTAGAAAACGTAAATTAAGAGATAGTAGAACAAGATAGCGTTAAGTATAGTAACTTGGAAATGAAAATAATATGGGTAGAAGATAACGTAAAGGAGTTTTCACAAGGAAATAAAAAATAAAGGGGTTAAAACAAATGTTCATGTTCGTTTTAAGCATAGATTTAAAACAAAAAGAAAGTAGGAAAAAATATTCTCAGTTTGAAGAAATACAGAATTTTGCTAGTATAAAAGTTTTCTAATTTACGAGGCAGAAAATAGGACGGAATGGGAAAGAGACAAGGCAATAAATTATAAGCGAGGGATAGATAAGAGGGGGAAGGTGATTTATATTATAGAATTAGTAGAAAGAACTGCCTGACAAAGTTTTGGAGTTAGTTAATGGATGGAATGTTAAAATAACAAAAAGAAACAAAGGACCGGAAATGGATAATGAATTTAATGGGAAAAAAACTTTTGATGTACGTGATAAACCTAAATTAGAGAATTTGTTATTTAAAGCTAAAGTAGGAGGTTGTTTTCGTAAATAATGATAATGGAGGCTTCACTGAATAGCATTTTTTTTTTCTCCACGAACATATTAATAAAGAAAAAGTGTTCATAAATAAGTAGGTCAAATTAATGATTTAAAGTAACGTTTGCAGGATTTTTAATAAATAAATAAAGTAGCGTAATAAAATAAGTTTGTTTTGAATACACGCAGGTTAATAAAAGGAAGTTAAATAAATGGTTTAATTAAAGTAATCAAGCTAAATAAATAAATCAAATATCTGTAGAAAAATAATAAAGGATGAATCGTAATAAAAATAGAATAGCAAGTTAAAGAAATAGTCTAAAAATAATATTGTAAGATTAAAAATATATTGTAAGATTAATATAAATAAATATGTTAAAATAATGTTCGTTATGGTTTAGAATAATATTGTAAGATTAATATAAATAAATGTGTAAAGATAATGTTCGTATGAATTTAAAATAATATTGTAAGGTTAAAATAATATAGATTTAAATCTAAGTTTAAGTTAAGAATGTATAAGCGATTGCAATTAAAAGAAAGGAGGGTAGCAAGCATAGAAATAAGTTTTAGGAAAAGTTAAAGCTTTTGGCTGAATGAAATCACCACCCGTAACGGACTGTTAGGGATTACTTCTCAGGGGAGAGTCCCCATTCTCTTTAAAAATGTGCACTGGGAACAGCCAGAGATAAGCCGCGAATCACTTCTTTGGGGGAAAGTCCCCTTATTTTGTATAATTCCTATTTTGTTCCAAAGCGTAAGTCGAATTGGACAATAGAGGAATTCTGCCATTCGCAGTGACTTTTTTTTTATACAAATTCCAGTAGAAAAAACGGCAAATGAAGCTTTGTGTCATAGTTGTAAGCCGGTATAAGCCAGCAAACTCTACATCCGCCTCATTTTAAAATCCCTGTATCACAAAAATAGTGTTGTCCTCGTGGGTATCATCTAGTACTTCATCATTGGAAGCAATATCGTCAGCATAAAAGCAAGAAAAACAGCCAAAACAGATTGCCCTCGGCATGTATAGTTTAGATAAAGAAAGTAAACTTAGAGAATTAAAAATACATGTAAATATTTCAAATCTAATAATTAAAAGTTGTCAGAGATAAAATGGTCAAGAGATGCATTTTATTCTCAAATGGAGGGCGGTGTAATATAATGCTACTGAGAGCGCTCGTTGAAATTTTTGTCTAAAAAAATTAATAAAATAAAGTTCCCATAAATAATATGAAGGTTTCAGTTGAGAGATTGTTGTTTATAAAAGTCTAAAGTGTTTTTCTTTATTATTGGTTTAAAACAAAATACATTTCGCTAAAAGAAGAAATAATCTATAAAAGTTAGGAATAATTGGAAGGGGGAGAGAAATTAATTTAGAAAAAATTAAAATTATAACAGTTTAAACTATAAGATACTCTCTTTTTATTTAAGTTAAAAAAAAGGAAAGAAAATCTTAAAACTAAAAGAAAAAAAAGAAATCTCTTTCATAAATTATTTATTAGAACAAAATATACATGTGTGTGCATAAATAGCGAATGATTGAAAAAATAAATATGTGCATGTTCAATGTTAAGGAATAAATGAAATTTAAAAAAATATTGTATAATCATAAGACATATAAACACAGAATTTGCAATGGCTACGAATTAAAAATCCACAAAATAACAAATTTGCAATGGCTACCAAATGAAAACACGTAATTAAGATCTTATCTAAGGAATGTATTCAAAAACAGTGGAGGAATTTCAACAACAAATATAGCTGGCGGACATAAAAACCAATTACCAAAGTGACAACACATATAAATTGTCTGGATTTTCATCAATCAATCAGTGGAGATCAATCAATCAGTTGAGATCACAATCAGATTAAATCAGTCCATCAATCAGTTTTATAATCATGCAGTGATAATCGTCGTCAGAAATATACGATCGGCTCCAAGCCTGAGTCCGACGAAAATAGCCAACCTGCCTGGAAAAAGTAATGCCTGCTTAACAACTTAAAAAAAATGCCAAGGATATTTAACTGTCTTAAAAAATAGTGCCACGAAATAAGCATTAAACCTCCACAGAACCGCAAATCCAACCGGTTGGAAATATTTTTATGTGTAGCAACAACCAGCAGAAGTCAACGTTCAAATCCTATAGTAATAGTAACTTTTATTATTTCCATTTCTGATATTAAAGTAGCCATTGCAATCCTTAAAACCTCCCAGAGTCAGTTAATAAATTGTTGCATTGTTAATGTATCTAGATTCTGAATAATTGTAATTATTTAAAATAATTCATTCTTGCAGTGCTTTTTTTTTTAAAAAGAAAATAAACATATTAAAAATGGTTTTAAAAGTGTGTTTTTTTTAAAAAAAAAAATAAAAATATGGAATTGAACTTCTTTGAAAAAATGCTTGAAAAGAATGAAACTTTTCTAATGAGAATTTAAGAAGTGAAGTAAATCTCGTAAATAAATATGAATCACTTCAAATTCTTTGAAATTTATTTAAAGACATATTCTGATGTATTTTGCTCATTATAAAAGTAAATATTTTTTGAAAACTTAGAAAAATGGACAGAAGTAGTTAAATCTTGATAATTTTTGTTGAGAAGCCACTATATTGATTATAATTTTGAATTTATAAAAACATACAGAGTCTATGTATTGATATGCTTCATCATACAAATACATTTATTTCTGATAAATATTAATATATTAAGAAATTGCTAAGTTAAAAAATCTTATGTCTTAGTTATAAAATTTAATTTCAGTTATATAATTTATGCAGGCTAGATGTTTTAATTTTTTTTCCCATGGTATTCTCACACATTATAATTCATATTTATCCTCATAGTCTTCTTTACTGCAGTCAATTATTCAGGTCTAATACAAAAATTTAAGATTTTTATTGCAAGCTTTTATTTAACATTCTCTGATTTTTGTTTATCTGTTTGAGAAATCTTGTAACTAAATATTCACCCATTTTCCAATTTCTGATCTATTTGAAACTTTGTATGCATTTGTATACCCAATGGTAATAGATTTTTTAGAGTTTGCAAAAAATTTTAACAGAAAAATAGCCAACAATTTAAATTTGGAATTTGGTTTTCTTTATGATACTGTCAACTAGTTTTATTAACATTTTATTTCATTTTTCTTCATTCATAACTTATGAAATTATATAAAACTAAAATTTTAGAAAATAAAAAAATATAAATAAAAACATTCTTGAAGAAGAAAGGCTCTTTACTCACACAAATTTATTAAAAAGTAAAAAATAAATTTTCTTTAGCTTTCATAAATTTTATATTTTTTATTTGTGCTTGATATTCTACTTTTCCTCTAAAAATATCTCAATTTAGTATTTAGTAAAATAAATTGGATAATGTATTTCTATTCAATTTTTTTTTCCCGGTTATTAAAATAAATAGATTACTTTTTTAGTTATATATTAGTAATTTTGTAATGTCTTAACTTATTTTAAACATTTTTTGTATTATGATTAAAGTTGTTTGATTTCCACTTTTGGGAAAAAAAAAAAAGAAAGTATATTTCTGTGTAAAATGCAATATATATTGTAGTGATGAGCTACAAACTGCCACACCATCCAGTTATTTAAGACACTCTACCAATTGGAGCCTTGTAATATATTAGCTTAACCAATAAGTTGCTAAGCAAATTGACATATTAACATTTTTTTTTCTTTCCAACATATACATGTGTATAAACATCTTTTTATTTTTAAGGAGGTAATAAAAGCCATTAAATTACTAGGGAGAAACAGATAGGTATATTAACACTGGAATAAAAGGGTATTATATGTTAATAATTGGGGATGACTATAAAAATAAAATAGAAACTTACACATAAACTTAAAAAAAAAATAAAAACAATGACTGAATTAAAACCTAAACCTAAACACATGGCACCATTTGTGGAGATGAGATTTGTAGAAATGAAATTTAAAATATTTATAAATTATTATTTTTAGTTATAATCCCATTTATTTATATTACGTCATTTAAACAATAGGAAATGTCAAGGTTAAAATGTTTAAAATAACTTCACGCGACCGAAACGCAGGATTAATTGTTATAATTGTCTTCTGTTTTTTTTTAAGAGAGAACATTATTATTTTTTTCTGTTTAAAAAAATAGTTTTCGAATACAAAATGGATCTGAATATTCGAATTCAAATATATAAATATTTTTTTAAAAATATTAATCAAAGTGATCAAAAGCTGAAATTTTAAAGCAATCATTTGAAGGGAAAGAAATGATTTGAAAGTAAGAAGTTTTAAATTATTTGCTGATTAGATAAATTTTAGCTAAATTTAAGCGTTGCAGTAATATTCAATAAATAATTGTTTTGATAAATAATAATATCGTCATTGAAATCTTGAGCAGCAAATGAATCAATAAATATATATTATTTTTATATCATGATTGCTTGCTGAAAAGTTTTTACCATGGGGTAATAATACGTCATCGATAAAGCCATGAAAGTTTAAAGATTTTACCTGCCCATTTAGGAGAAACTTAAAAACCATCTTTGCTTTAAATAAAATGCCTAACCAAATCCAAGACAGGATAATTGGAGAACATTATTATTTTTTGACTCAGACAAGAAACTTCTATTCTTCGTGGGAGCAAAACTTCATCTCCATTCCTAGGAATTTATTTAATAAATGAACAATTTCCAGAAGACTTATCGAACTTTAATTAACATAATGGGATAAGAATTGTAATTTTTGTTTTATTATTTTATCTATTGTAAATTTTATGTATTATTTTCGTTTCTACAAATGGAAGCTAATGTGTATAATTTTGGAGTTACTCTGTATGAGAGTAATAAGGGGGAAAGAAAATTAGATTTATATACATATATTTTCATCATCTCTAATTGTATAAAAAAAAAATAATAGTTTTGACTGCCCCATCTGACTGACTTTTGACAAAATTAGGAGGTAAGAAATTTTAATATTATCTTATAGTAAGCAAAACACAATGATATATTTTTTTACTATTATTAATTAAGCTTACTTTTGTATTGCTTTTATAAATCAATGATTTATAACCATTGAGGTATCTAGAAAACAGAGGTCTTTTTATTGTTGTTATGTTTGTATACACATTTTAAATTAGTCAGCTAAATTCGCAATCACATATACATATTATAATTTTCCATATTCGTTGTTGTAAATAATTAGTCAAGTACATGAACTTCTACCATTGGGTTTATGGCAAGGGTTTTATTTTATTAATATCATTATAGTTATCGATATGGTAGAATTTCATCCTGACAAAATAAATTATATATATCAGATTTAAGTGTTATTCATATTGCATATTTTTTTTTTATTTGTCAATCAATAAATGTTTATATAATTTGTTATTTTAATCTGGTCTCTAACTCATCATTATTTCAATATCCATCACCAGCTTTATAGTTCTTCATTATGCACATACCCATTATAAACATTATAATCTTATTTAGTTTTACACCTATTAATATTATTACTATGATAGAGGAAATACACATACATATTTAAGTCATTTATTATAGCTTTTAATACATATATACTTATACTGCACATACATATTTTTTTATATATATCTTATGCTTAATTGATTTTTGGTAATTAATTATCACTTATATAGAAGTGCAATAACTACTATTAGTGTGATCTCCTTCCCTGATAAGAGAGCTCAGGCAATTACTCCCTGAGTTTGAATACTGTGGTATAACGCGGCTAGAAAGGGGTGAGAATTGGATGAACTGACCCAAATTGTATCTAGGTTAATAAAAATAGGTAGAGCTAGTCTATTGGAAGTAGGTACAATCATAGGTTATGTATTTCATCGCGTAATCACTTGCATCCTATCTGAAGACCCAAAGTCCGACCATAGTAAGATGCGTTCCCCCTATCTCTTATGTAATCCTCAAGCCCGTACAATATATTACATAAAAAATTTGTGAATTTTGAAAATTTAAATTTGTTTATGATCATCTCAGACTTTGAGTTGCATATGAATTGCTTTTAATACAGAAGTTGTCATTGGTGATTATCTTCATGGCTTCCATTAAGCTTTAATATTTGAATTTTGGGCAGCATCAATCTGTTATTTATTTGAATTATTAATTTACTCAACAAAAAAAAAATGTTAGAAAATATAATGCTGGTTTTCAAATTTTTTAGGAATCTAGGAAAAGCTCAACTTTTAGATTTTGTTGTGTATGCTAAAATAATTTTTTAACTTTACATTGTAAAAAATTAGATGAGATTAAACATGAATGGAAAGGTAAATTTCAAGATGTAAGATAAAGAAGTTAATGTTTTATCTATTAATGTTCTTATGTTGTTTATTGTAGAATAAAAGTTTGATAATAAATTTTATATATCTCAATTGTATATTAGTAATAATAGGACACTAAAATACAAGTAATATGTTGTATAAAAAATATTTATTAAGTATGCTAAATACTGATGACTTCTCTATTATTTTTTTGAGTTATACATACACAGTATTTTAATTAAATACAATATATTTTCTAATATATTATTAGTAATCCTAAAAATAAATAGCACAAATATTACAAAATACTATAGCATTCTTATATTTTCATTATTGATTCTTAATCTATGGGGCACCATAACATTTAATTTTATTATTATTAATAATAAAGCTTCATGAATTGTAAAATAAATCATATAATATTTTTTATAGTTTGTATATTAATATATTGACATTTGACTTATTTGAAATCAAATGGTTGATTATGCATTTGAGATGAAAACTACTGTTAAATAAGATATGTATTAATTCCAACTTTATTCTTCATTTTTATTTTTATGAGAGTTGTTTTTGCATGTGATTTTAAATGATTTCATGAAGTAGATAATTAAAAACAAAAACTTAATCTTTTTGACTTTTGGATTTATAGTATACTAATGAATGTGCATCCTTTGCTATTATAAAAGATGGTATCAGAATACATTTAATGTTTGAATGCAATCATTAAAGACTGATTTGTATATTACTATTCAAAAAACTCAATTTTTTTTATCATCCAATGATAAAAGAAAAAAATCTTAATTTGCTTTTAATTTGGATGTTACAACTTGAAAATGTGAATCAATTTAAATATCTTTGTATCTTTTTTAAATAGAAATGTGTACTTCCAATGTTAAGGTACAAAAATAGACTTCAGTGTTCTCTTACATTTAATACTCTAAAGAATAGGTTTTTCATAATAGTAATATAACTACTGCAACTAAATTAGTTGTTTATAAGATAGTTTTATCCAATTTATTATATTTCTAAGTGAGACTTGGATCCTTTATTGATATAGCAAAAATATTATAGAAAAGACTCCTTTAAGAATGCTCGGTAAAAATTCTAAAAATAGGATGGCAACATCATAACTTCTTTAGATATTTGGGTATGATATTATATATCGAATCTACTATTGTAAAATATCTACTGTGGTTTGGATGTATGAAGAAAATGAATATTAAAAGATTTAAAATAATTTTTGGTGAACTTGAGCACACTTTTTTTGTGGAACATGTATGAAGCAAATGAGTAGTAAGAGATTCTCTGAAAAATGTAATATTTGGTGAACTTGAAATGATTTTTGTGGAAGAACCAAACCATTTACATTACAAAGATTATTTCCAAGACACTAAAGATTAAAGAAATGCAATATTGATTGTTTTATGTTATGTTTGATTTGAAGTCTGATGATTAACATTTTATAAAACAAAATAATACACCCCAGAATGAAAGAAATAACTTTTTTTTTCAACTAATAATTATAGTACAGAATAATAATAATCTTGAGTGGTGAGAAATAAATATATTTATATATTATTATATAGTTATATGATAGTTATTAATACAATACTATCTGCAGTAGCATTAAGAGCTTTGAGGCATATAGAACTTATAATATAGACCAGGTTGACTTATATAAAAGTCCTAAATCCCCTTTCCAGATCTTCGGCAGAGAGAAACTGGACAAACTGACTAATTGTTCTATTGTTCTCTGATTCCATGGCTAATACATTTTATTAGTCTCATTTGAAATCATTATTGTTCACTTATTATAACCTTTGTTAATTCATTTGTATATTTGTGTCTGCTTAACGTTTTAGTTGTTTTTTATAAAGAACATACTAAAGAAATGCAATATTGATTGCTGTCATTGGTAATATATGTATGAAGATGGAATACAATGGAGAACTACTATTAGACAAGATATTGAAGTTTGTCTATTTGCAAATAAATTAAAAGATAGCATCAGGCATCACAAGATATCAAATAAACAAATAATGGAACAACATTATATATGTGGACATATTTGTGGTTCATGAATGTTTTTTTATTATTGGTTTTTGTATTATTGTTTTTATTTTAGTTTGTCTGTCTTTTTTCTTTTTAATTTTTGGAATTGGAATAGCCATACTTGTTTGTAAATGGCTGCTACTGATAACCTATATTTGGTGCCAAGAAATTTTTTTTTTTCTAATTTGCAGAAATCTTAAGTGCTATGTTAGTAGAAAATGAATTATCACATTGACTAAATAAATCTTTCAATGTTAAATTTATAATGATTCTTATTTGTATTAAATAGTAATAGAATTTCATTCTTTTTCAAAGAAAAAAAGAATTGAAATTATTTCAACACTAATCTTTAGTCTAACAAATGACTAATAAAAATTATTAATATACTATAATTTAATAAACTTTGTTTCTAATAATGCTTTTATTTTAAAAATATTCTGACTTCTGTCTTTATTAGAATAACTAAAAAAGAAAAATAATTGTGGTAAACTTTTTATATATCAAGCAATAATTTTAGCTTTATGAAAATGGATTCACATTAATTAGTTTAAAAAGGCAATATTCTTTCTTTATTTTATTTTTGTTTGCCTACAAATAGTGTTGTACATATTCAAACATATTTGGAAGTAAAACTTAAAAAACTTTTTACATATATAATTTTTATATTATATTATAGGTTAATGGAAAATCCTCTGGAGGATTATCAGTTAGTAGTAATTGATAACTTCCTGGCAACATCAAAAGCTAAAGTTATCTCTGCTTATATGAATGTAATCTCTTAATTTTCTTTTTTTATCACGCTAAAAATCCATGATTACATAGATTTCACCATATACAACTCTCTGGAGAAAATTAATTATTATTTGCAAAATGTCAAAGTAGATGCTATTGTACATTCGCACACCTATGTAAATCCCTTTCTGGGCTTAAATCCTTATAAGAACTTGCATTTGAAGTGAAAGAGGACCTCCTTTTACTTCAATAAATTCCAGCAAAAAAGCTTTTATTAGTTAATTGAGAAACCTCATGAGGATTGTCAATTAGTAGTAATTGACATTTTTTTCACAAAATCCAAAAGCTAAAGTTAAATCTGCTTACATGAATATAATTTCTTAATTTCCATTTTTTATCAAACTAAAAATTTATGAAAAAATAGATTTTACTATATATGAAACATTAAAATAATATAACTAATGTTTTATTGTTTTTGTTGTGTAGTCAATAAGTCTGTGATAAATTCAAGTGATGGTTTAAAAGAAGGGAACACTCATGAATTAGAGTCAGCTCTTCCATCTAGCGGTTTAAATGGCTGTATTGATGATATTCTTAAAGCAAGTGGCTATGCAACTGATGGAGAGAGTGGTCTCACCAATGTAGATTTTAGGTAATAATTTTATATTTGCTAATTTGATAACTTGTTTGCTATAATCGCAATAAAATGATACTATAGTTCAAAATAGAAAAAATTTAAATTTTTGATTTACTAAATGTTTTATTAGTAGTACTGGTCCTCCTGCATCTCCTACTACTCGGGAAGCTATTCAAGGAATGCTCAGTATTGGAGCAGTGGGAATTTCTCTACAGCCTCAGCAATCTTTTTCCTTAACAAATACCAGTGCAAACATAAATATTTCTCCTAACTCAGGTAAAAATTCTCGACCACAAAGACAAAGGCAGCGGTTTTTATTTAGTGACGATACAGGAGAAAATATGGACAAATGTCATCAAGACGCAGAATATGGTGAGTCATGGTAAAATAATAATATTTTAATAATATTGTCATTTAATAATAATAGAATGAAAAGGAATAAATATTGATAGTTATTCAGAAATTGAATCATATGAAAATTTATACAACTTTTGAGCCTATTTATAAGAGAATAAAATAACTAAAAATTTATCCATATATTTTATTAAATTAATAGATTGAATAACTACTGTTGGGAACCGAAGAAAGAACATATAAATTAAATTTCTGAATTAAAATTTTTTTATATTTGATCAGGTTACAAAATACTTAAGAGATTTTTTTAATATTTTCAGCAGTCTATTAGACAAAACATCTTTTCTACTAGCTGTATTCTGACTATATAATAGATAACTTTTTGATTCAGAATATTTTTTTAAAAAAATATTTGTATTTTTGCAAATAGAGATGAAGCAAAAAAAAAAAATCTAATTATATTCAATAAGTCCAAAGTCTTTAGTCTCTCATGTTTAAATAGTAAAATACACTAATAAAGCACTCTCTTAAAAGAAGCAACAAAATATTAAGAAATTTAATTAAAAAAACAACAATAATTGGTTTACTGTTCATGAGTTTCATAAGAAGTTTGAGTGGAAGTCCTGATCCATGAACCTCAGCATCTGATTCACCATTTTTAATTGTAATACATTTGTTTTAATTTAGTTTTGTCTCATACTTATATTCTTTTTAAGATATTATTGCTTATTTTAAAAGAATGTAAAATTATAATCATGATTAAAACAAAATTAATAATATTAACAATGCTGATATGTTTATTTTATTAGTGAATATATGTGATATAATTTTGAATTGATATTTATTTAATATATTTAGGCTAACTATATTACAAACACTGTATTGAATAACCCCCCAAGGGGGGGGGGGGGGGGATGGTTCCTTTAAAAAAGGGAGACGAGACGACTAGATGTTGATTCTACAGATCTATGTATGATTGTGTGATATTGTTTATCATACATAAAAGAAATAAGAGATATAAAGATTAAATAAATATTGATTCTTTTCATAAATTCTTTTTTTTTTTTTTTATTAGATTATAAAATATATTTTATAATCACAATATTTTTGAAAGCATTAAATAATATAAACGATTTACATTCTATGATCCTAATATTTCAAGAACTGCTATTTTAAGTTATCAAAACTAATTTTAAAAGCCTGTGGTACAATAATTTTCTAATTATAATTAACAAAAAAAGTGTCATTTACAAATAAACATCTCTTTCATTTACACATATTAGTATTTAACTAAAAGAAAGGTAGACAAGTGCTTTGCAAAAAATGGGTATATAAATAGACAGTATTTAGAAGGTTGTTAAAGTTGGGGCTCTATCTTGATTCTCTCAATACTTAAATAGTGATTTCAGATTATTTATTCTTTACCCAAAATAAAATAGTAGAAAATTTTCCATCAACTAAGATTAAATACCGTCAAAGGTAAATTGATATTCTATCTTTTCATAGTTGAGTGACATTTACATAGTTCAGTGGGAGATCCAAGTACATGTAGTTAAGCTATTAATATTTATTGTTACATTTATTAAAGCTGACATTTTATTTGATATTTGGAGATTGTTAAAACTTAAGTTCTGCCTTGATTCTTTAAATACTTAAACAATGATTTCAGATTATTTATTATGCACTTAAATTAAATTCTAATAGAAAATTCCACACTAATTTAAAACTCAAAGAACTAAATTTAAGTATTAACAAAGCTAAGGAATAGATTGGTATTATTTTATCTTTTCATAGTTGATTGATGCTTGCATAACTCAGTGGGAAGTTCAGTTACTTCCATTCTAATTACAGACAATATATTGTAACATTAATAATTTTTATTAGTCATTTATTGGACTAGAGATTACTTAATAAATATTTTTGTAGTGTAATTTCTACTGCACCACTTGTACAAGATAGAGACTAGTTTTATCTATTTTTAACACTTTGTGTGTGTGGGGGGGGGGGGAGTAATCATAAACATATGATTAAACATGTGAAAAAGATGTATGCTTCCCAATATGTATATTTTGTGTTGAACCAGCACTCATCAGTTGGCCCAGATCACAATCTCTTATACATATCTTTATCATTGTTCAGTATATATAGATAGCCAATTATTACAGTTCAATTGATATTAGACTTACTGCTCTGACAATTTTGATACAAACTACCCTCCACATAATGTTAAAAGTGGATAGAGACCAGTCCCTTCCTTGCTTGAGAGTGAGCTGGTGAAAGTTTATATCTATGCTAGAGGTAATCTCTAGTTTAGTAAATCATTAGTAATAATCATTATTGTATTTATCTGAGGAGGATAGTGTCAAAGTTGTGAATGGAGTGAGTTTGACAGTTCTAAATAAAAATGTAACAAAATATTCATTAAGTATATTGTGACTATTCAAAATTTTTCACTGATGAAGATATATAAAAAAAGTTTTAATATTTATATCCTTAACATTAATAACCATTTCCCCAAAAATATCAAATTAAAAACATCTTGATTAATTACTTTATAAAATTATATATATATATATAATAATAAAAAAATCCATAATATTGATAAATAAAATTTTTTTTATCATATTGTCCATAAATTCTTAATATTGATCCAAGGTAAGCCATTTAATAAACTGATTATACTTGGTGTATTATCTTATCTAACTATTAATGAATAAAATATTGTGTTTTCAAATTATAATCCTAGTGTAATATTAGCAAAGGAAGATTAATAAAAATTTCAAGTTATAACATAATTTATTAACAATAGTATTCCGAAATATAATAAAATTTAAGCAATTATGACTAAACTATATCAAATGAAGATTGGCTTTGCATCCAGTTGAATTCATTTTATATATTAAAAAAAATACTTTTTTTTATATATAGTTTTACAATTGATAATCCTAGTGTAATATTAGCAAAGGAAGATTAATAAAAATTTCAAGCTATAACATAATTTATTAACAATAGTATTCCGAAATATAATAAAATTTAAGCAATTATGACTAAACTATATCAAATGAAGATTGGCTTTGCATCCAGTTGAATTCATTTTATATATTAAAAAAAATACTTTTTTTTATATATAGTTTTACAATTGATATTGATGTATAAATTATATATATATAAAATAGTTATAATTAAAAATATATGCCTATTAAAATAAATGGATTTATTGAATAATAACTAATACCATATTTTCCTGAAGATAAGATCAGATGTAGAGCTTATTTTCAGGGGATGTCTTATATTTTTCTTATACAAAGATCTATATTTATTCAAGTACAAAAATGTACATTTATTCAAGTACTTCTTCTCTTTACAGAAAGCTGGAAGATATTTACCCTGGGAGCCCTCCACAATTCCTTGTGCTCGCTGAACTAGCTCTTTTTTTTTGCATTCATCTTTCTGATCAAAATATTATTTGATTTAAATTTACGATTAAATCTAGTGATAATTGAAGACTTGCGAGATAGAAGTGGTAACAAAAATAATTAGAATTAAAAATGGTTTGTTCACATAAAAGCAACAACAACAAAAAAAAAGCTCAAAATTTCAGAAAATACTTCTGTATTTCACATATGGATATTAAGGAAACTTTTTCTTTAGAAAAAAGATTGATGATATAACTTAAGCTAAACTTTGATTATTAAAATCACTTCTCTTATTTTAATAATATCTTTTAGGAGGAAAAAAAAAAAAAAAAAATCAAAATAAGTTTTTTTTTATCTTGAATATTTAAAAGTTATCATAATGAAACTCTAAAACTATATCAAGCATTCTAAATCTAAGTATTAAATATAAATAAGTACTTAAAAATACATAAATGAAATTATAAATTGTCTCATATGCTGACTTGTGTGAGATTAATTGTTTGTTTTTACAGATAGAATTACTTTTGTCGAAAATGATCGATGGAAAAATACAAAAGAACTATATAATTTATATTACTATTTATTTAAAACATGTATGTCAATAATATTGTTCATTTATACATTTATTATTTTATAATTCAATATGTCCATTGTGTGTCTCAACAGGCAAACAATGATGATCTTAATTAGGGTTTATATTTGGGATGTGGTTTATATTATAAGCATTCTGAAAAATCATGCTAGGGCTTATTTTCTGGTTAGGTCTTATTTTAGCGGATCATGGTAGGTATTTATTTACCTTCACAAAATGAAATAAATCTAATAGATATAAATAAAAACATGAATATAAACATTAGTTTTTTATTGTTTATTATTATTTAGTTTAATATTTATTGAAGTGATGTAAAGAAGTCAATTAATATTGTATAAATATTTTACTAAATAAATAAATGATTAAATGGTTAATTGCTAGGGTGTTCATAAGAAGTGACAGCTCGGTGCACTCTGTGAACTTTAAGCACCCATTTTGCCTCAGCAACAAAGTATCAGCAATTTTTTACTTAAATTCTATATTGTAAAATGTAAAAATATGTAGTATGTTAATTTGTTCATATACATCTTGATTTTATAAAATTAAACAATGTTGGAATTCATTAAGATTTTATTTAAATGATAGATATATTTTATATATAGCATAATGAATATTAATACAGGCAAAAGCAGTAGTGCCACTCAGTGCAAGCCAGAATAATCAATGGATGCCAGAAGGCTTGTGCATGAAATCCCTAACTGGTGCCTACTCAGTGGCACTGCTGTATGGAGAGTTTTGCTTGTTTTAATAACAGTTATGAACAAGCATAAGAAATGGTGATCATGTGATGTTTAGTGGCATAATGAATATTATATAGTCAATCCTAAAATAATAAATATGTAAAAATAATAAATTCATTAATATCTAATAACTTTACTAATACGATACCATACAAAAACTTAGTATAATAACAGCAGAAGCTATTTCAATCCAAGTTTAAAAACTAAATAAGAATGAATACACAAATTTATGTTAGTGATCAATCAATATTGTATAGTGATAAATATACTAAAAAATTTTTTTTATTCTAAGATTGATTTAGGTAATTTCCTCATGTTTTTTATGCCACATCATATAATTACTTTTTGAAAATATATCTGATATATTCTGTGATGCATTTATTTGTAACTGCATTGTGGAGCAATCCATCTTCAACAGTAACAAATATATCGTGGTTACATAATGAAGCAATATCTATCCAGTTATCTTTATGGAAAATATAAACATTAAAATCTTTGTAGCATATGGTATAGGCATCACAAGTATTTTCTATAATTCTTGGTTGATATTGTGACAGTCAGATGATGTATGTTGGTTTAACCCAGTTCGAATACTAGGCGAAAGTACCTCGAGGCCACCCATATGCTAGATATTAAATCAAGAATACTATGACCTCTGCCCTATTCGCCTATTCTCGAGGCTAACTACGAACCAACAACATTATCTGAGACACGCATAAATTATTTTCTCATTCGGCCACAAAGCTTAGCATCAGAGGGAGACATGGACAGGAACACCTATGGAGCTAATAGTTAAATGTGCAAAAGTACTAAGAACTATGTGTTTTGTGTGCCGTGATCATTGAAAAGTAAAAATAAAGCATTAAAATAAAATTAGAAAACTGAAGCTTTTTAGTTAAATAATAAATATTTAATTAATGACTTTAAAATATTAATAATGATTTAACGGCCTCTGCTATTCCCCTAAATTAATTAAAAACTAATTAGATAATAAAAACAGATTAAACGATATAATATTTTTGCGGTCTAAGTCTTTTCTTCACAATTTTAATAAAATTGTCAACTCGAATCTTTTCGATAAAGTACAATAATAAAAATCTTTCGCTAAGCATTTTCTAATTGCTTTGCGCTAAAAACAGACAGTTTAAAAATTATTTAAGATGTATATAGCTAAATCAGATATACGTAATAAGCTAATGGCGGATAAAAGAGGCATTATCAAGGAGATCAAGTTGGCAAACAAAGGAAACTTACTCGTATGGAATTTAGACACACAAATAAAATTGGAAAGAGAATTTAAATGAAAAATTAACTTTTAAACTTAACTGCAATGGAGAACAAAATATTTATACATGTTAGTAATGAAGAATAGCGAAGGAAAAAGGGTTAAATATATAGATAGATGATCACACAATATATATCTAAGACTAGTCTATAAAAATAGTTACATTACAAATCTAATTAAATACAACATTTCATAAATATAATTCAATGAAGCAATTAAAAAAGGTATGAACAAAAAGGGTAACATAATAAATAGTTCATCTTAGGAGGCATTTGTGTTATTCATAATAAATAGTTCATCTTAGGAGGCATTTGTGTTATGATCCGACCGTCAATAGGTATTTGTCCGGACAAGGAAAATGGAAATAAGTAGCATGCTTTTACGAAAAGTCCTACAGACACGGCACAGAGTTCAGATTATATTGGGGGGATACTACGGTATTTTGATGGTATTTAGGAACCTCGGCGATAGGCAAAGCTATTTGCCTAGCCAAGCATAGTAGAATCCATCAAATTCATATGACTTTTAGCTTGTAGCATGTTCAAACTTCTCCATGATTTTGAAAACGACAGTTGTATAACTTTTTGGAATAAAATCTCCACAAGCAAAATCTGAAAGTTCTCCAAAGAGAAATCTGAATGAAATCTCCCAAGGGAAATCTGAATGCCTATCTCCAAAAAGGAAAATCTGAATAGCCAGCAAGAAAACTCTGAATAATCTAGTCTTTTGTTCACTCCCCTATTTATACATTTTTTTTTGTAAGCTACCTTCTATTGTTTTATGTATGATCTTAGATCTTGATAAGCCCCCCCCCCAAGCTCCTTTGTTTCAAGGTAACATTTTCTAAAAATAACTTTTACTTTTTTATTCTAAATTTCTTTCTTTAAACTTTGAATTTTATTAATTAAAAAAGGAAGAGAAGGCCATCTTTAATTTGCCTTGAATGGGCTAATTAATTAAAAATATACATTATTTTAGAAAATGTTGGTGGGCTTATCTCAAAATCAAATCATACTAAATATTTTATCTAAGATTTAAAAAGAAAAGTACATTCTTATTTCTTTTAATAAAATAAGCATTTTATTTCAGCAGAATTTTGCATTAACTCATATATATATATATATACGCTTGACGTATATATATATGTTTGATTAAAAGGTTTTAACAAGTAATTTTTATTAACAGACATTTAATCTTAGAATGGAATTTATTTAAAAGGAAATATTTAAATGCAAATACACATTTAATAAACGTAATTTATTTTAGCTGTAATGCAAAACCCTGCTGATATTGGGCTATAAACTTAATTCAGGTCTACAATACTGATTAAGTTTATAGGAGGCTATGAAGCATGGATTGGACTTCCAGATCCATTGCTTCAATATCGATAAGGTAAACAATATAACTTATTCAAAAGAAAAGATAGTATTTATTATTAGTTTACAATAAAAAAAAACAAAACAAGAATATAATTGAAACATCTTAAATATAATATTTAATATAATAAATGTTCTTATTATCACAAACATCAATTGTATTGCGATTTATGGTTTATTATAAAATCTTTACTAATTTTATTTAGATATATCCTATCATAGAAAAGAATTAAGTTTAAGTCTTGCATACTATAAACTTAATTTTAATCTTTTCATGTTCAAATAAATAAAAACTATTATTTTATAAAATATGTATTTAATATGATAGTGTATCATTTTTAATGTAGGTATTTTAAAATTTTAAAGTATACAAAATATTTATATATATATTACTATATTTTAAAACATATAAGATTTGTAGATGATATAACTCTTATAACTGAGAATGAAAAATGCCTTTAGAATATTTTGAATAAATTAGAGAAAGGATGTATGGAATATGGAATGAAGATTAATGTTGAGAAGATTAAGTGTTAAAGGATAGGAAGGAATGCAAAAAGACTGCAATTGAAATCCATGATAACATAGTTCAGTAAGTAAAAGAATTTAGATGTTTGGGTAATTGGTTGAATGAGGATGGAAGAAGTGAAGATAAAGTTGAAAGAAAAATGGCATAGGCAAAGTAGGCATTTATTAAGAGAAAGAAAACATTTTGTGGATTGTTGAAGAGAGAATTATGGAAAAAATTAATTAAATGCTATGCATGGAGTGGGCAATGAGTAATAAAAGTAGGAACAGATTAGAAGCCTTTGAGACAGGGACATGGAGAAGAATGGAAAAAATCAATTGTATAAATAAGATAACAAATGAAGAAGTTTGAAATGAATGATAAAAGACAATTGGTCGAGGAAATTAGAAATAGAAAGAGAAACTGGATTGGATATGTATTAAGAACAAAGTATAGTTTAAAGAAAGATGTTTTGAAGGGGGTGGTAAGTGGAAGTAAGAAGAAAGGACAGAAAAGATGGACTTTGGTGGAAGATGTAAGAGATGGGAAGAATTATGTAAAGTTGAAGAGCTGGGCAATGAAGAGAAAAGAATGGAAAAATGGTTGAATTAGTGATGTGATTATTCTCTGGACATGTCGATGGGACAGAATACTATTGATGATGATTACTATATTTTAATAAACGTTGACATTATGTGTATATTCCTTCAATGTTCCCACACAATTTTTATGTTCATGTGTCAACATTTATTTAAAGAAATGTTTTTTTTTTTTTTTAATTCATATTTTTTTTTAAAAAAAGGCATATGGCTTTATTGCTTGGGAGTTCATAAGTTCGAGCGCCAGACTTGCAAGCATCAGAATTCATTCTGGGACCTCTCTATCCCAATTCAGATGCTCTACTAACTGTTTCAAACCATTTAGGGCAGTTTATATTTTATTCTCTCTAATATACAGTCATAACATAGAACAATAAGTCTTTATCATTTATTTGTTAAAAATCAATTGACAAAAAAAATTGTATAGAAATTGAAATAATATTATTAATATAATTATTTATTTTTTGAAATTTGACATTAATTTATCTTCACTATTTGTATATATTCTAGTATATCCAACATTAGATATTTCTGATGATGAAATTCATGTTTTCAAACCTCGTGGTAGAGTTAAAAGAGATGAACCATGGAATCCTAAAGGTGAAATTTGTAATGAAAAAAATTATGATCAGATTAGTATGTATTTTTGCTTTGTTTTATCATCTTTTTTTTTTTATTTTAGCTAAATTAACTCCAAATTGCCCCAAGCCTGACAGACCCCAACGAGAAGGTACTAAAAAGGAGGCTGTAGAAAGTGGATTAGCTGCTGCAGCTGCTAAGCTTGCAACCTTACCAGTAAGAAAAATTATTAAAAAATTATACTATTTTAGTTTTATTTATTTTTGCCTAATGTCTAATGTTGACAAATCTTTATTAATGTATTTGTTGCATCATTAGTCAAAATTATTATAATACTAACAAATTGACATTCCTATGATAAGCGAAAAAATAGTCACAAAAAGTAATAGAATATTTATCTATTTGAAACTATTGGTGATAATCATTTAATAAAAAACTGAAGGCAATCAATAGAATGCTATAACAAAACTAGTCAACAATTTAATTGTTGTTGATTACAGTTTGCTACCAGTTTACAAAAATTTATAATTCTCTTCAGTCTGAATATTGCATATTTTTATTTTTAAACAATATAGATATTGTAATGATCAAAGGGCTACAGTATCACAAATGCCTATTTGCTTATATTATCATCAGCTTAAATTTTTACAAGTTGTGATAGCAATTGATACTGACTTATGATTTAAAACAGACAAAGAGCCACATATTTATATAAGATACCATAAACATTTTCTAGGATTAAAATGCAGGAAAATATGTGAAATATAAATTTATGAGAGTAGTTTGGAAGTTATTTTATAATTGAAAATGTATGACAAAAAAAAAGAGCATTTATTTATTAAATCTTAATCTCTCTTTATATATTTGATAAAGAAAGATAATGATGTAAATAATTTTTAACAGTAAAACAACATTTATTTACATAATAAAACATTAGCATAATAAATAATACTATTGTCATAGCTCCCCTTCTCCATTCATTCCACAAATTAATATTTGGTTATTAAATTAAAAAATAAATAAATTTTAAAACCATGTGTACAATAATATATATATATATTACAATGGTAGAAAAATGAGAGAGATTTTGTTGCATTCCTGAACTTTGAAGTGTCAAATCTGTAACCGAATGAAAATGAACAAGAGAAAGAGACTGTTTATATGCTCTAGCCCTTAATGCCAAATTTGTATTGATATAAAAATGAGAACATGATAATTCCTCTTGTTAATGACCTAAGTTTTTGAGCAAACTAAATCCATAACAGTACAAAATAAATAAAGATTTAATTAATCTTTTATTATAATAAAATACTAACACATACTAAAATTTGTATTAGAATTTTAAACTGATCATGTAAATTGATTTTATTCAACAAACTGATTATTACTAATTCCTGTTAAGATTTCACACTGTAATGAATGCTAATTAAATAGTATTCCCTTTAAGCCTAATAATTATCTTGTTTGAAATTGTAATCTTTAGCAAGTTATTTATTTTTTTGTTGGCATCAGACACATATATTAACATATAAGTTAAAATTTATCAGCATTTTATAACTTTAAATTATTCCATTTGTTAAACAATTATTATTATTTGAAATCCTTGGCAAATTATTGATTTGTTTGTTGATATTCATATATAGACATACAACATATATTTACTTGGTTTTAAATAAGCATTTTAAAATTTTCTCCTAGAACACTCCTAAAACAAATTCCATTTCAGTGGTTATTTCAGATTATCCTCAAAGATTAAATTGTCTTTGAAGCAAAGATCAATTTTCCTTTCTAGGTTTACATTATATTATAGTTCAAATAAGACATTTAAAAAAATATGTTACTTTGAAAAAAAAAAAGTGAATGCTTAACACATTATTTTAACTGAAATGATCAATATATATCATATATACAGAGACGATCAAGTAAAAAGAAGAAGAATCTTCCAAATTAAATTATGGGCTTATTTACCCTTTGTTTATTGAAGCTAATAACATAGATAATGTTGTTATTGATATGCTCAAAATTTGCATCTTTTAAAAGATAAATATTGAACTTTAATTAGAGTTCATTTGAATAAAACCAGTATTAAATTTTAAAACAAAATGATAACATTGACTTTTAATTTCTTTTTTAAAAATACACATGATTGTTTCAAAATATCATTATAAACAATATATTTTTAAATAACCAAATATTACTTTAAACAGTCACAATTTAAAATTTAATAATAATTTTGTATTTACACAATAATCTAAACATGCAAGCATATATTATTTATACATACACATGAGAATGTAATTCGTTATTTATCTAAATCTATTGTTTTTAAAATGTGTGAATAGACAAAATATTACTTTAGCTTTTATTAAAATATATGTCTTGAGATACTTTAGCACATATTATTTTTAATAGATAAAAAGAAAAACGAATCACGAATTACTTTGTATTTTGGGTGTGAATAATAACTTCCAAAATTTAAGATAAAACATTACTTGGAAATTTTAAATATTTATTAATATATATAAAATTATGCCAATATATATAGTTTTTTTAATATGGTAATGCCTAACTTAAGTCTAAGCCAGGATAGTACAATATGTTGTAACAGTCAAAACACGTGTATCTCGTTAACATATTGCAGAATTCGACCACCACACAGAACAGCAGCACCATCGAGTAGCGAAGCCACCGTTAATACTGAGTTCGAACATAGTTTATCGGTTCCACAATACAATCTACGGAACAACGCCTCTGATGCGACATAAGTAAACACTTCTTTAGGCACGGTGGTCAGGGAGATGCACGAGATTCATGGGTTTTGTTTCCGAGTTGGCCAACAATCAAACGAATATTAATTAATATATATAATCGAGGAAATGTCTATAATGGGCATCGAATAAATGAAAACTTAACTACAGACGTATATTTAGAATTATTTATTTACGTATTTAATAAAAGAAAACATTATTAATGTTATTAATCATATTTTAAATTCAAAGTCTCAACAGCTAATTGGTAATAATATATATATAAAAATACATTTATTGATAAGGAGCATTTATTTATATGAAGGCGTAATCTAGCTACCTAGGGTTCTCGAGTGAGTATTTCTAATGCGTGCTGTAAGGAATTTATACTTTGCACTGCAAGAGTCATCAGTAACGGCGGACATACATTTATTTAATAAAAATATTTATTTTACGACTAAGGGCAAACATTTATTTGAGAGTATATGACGAAGAGAATGTCGAGGCGGAGTGATAGAGAGAATAATAAACTAAATAAAAGAACACGTGGTACGCCTTAGAAGGGCGATGTAAAATGGCAGCGCTGAAACTGCAATGCCGTGAATAAGTTATAAGGGTTTCGGGTTGGTCTCTGCCGCGACCCGAAGAGGTAAGGTGTCACATGAGCATAACCAGGGACAAGCGGTCCGTGTCGCAATTTGCCAGCTGGCTGCGTGACGGTCGTCAAGCCCTACGGGAACATTATCATGTCCGCTTGTGTAGGACGACTGGGGTTAATTCAACCCTAGAGAATCCGGAGTATTCACGGCGTGGAATGAGCCATCGGGGCTTCAAAACGTAACACATGTATAATATCTAAAAGATTGTGGTAATATTTAACTAGATTTCAAACTCGGCCCAACATTATCACCGTTGACTGAAAGAAAATTGGTGACTCTCAAAGAAATGAAATTTACATAATTATTCATTAACATTTAATAATAAAAAAAATATCTAAAAAGGGAATTATTACAGCGAGTATGCCAGCTATTACGGAGGAGTAGACCCTGCATTACAATAACTGATTCTTTGAATGCGTGTCGATTTATATGAAATTTAAGTTATTTATAAAGCAAATATTAATGACAATTCGACACGCATTCACTGTTCAAGCGATTATGGATCTAGCATTAAAACTAAAACAATTGTGAGAAGGTAATATTTCAATGATAATTATAAATAAATGTAGATTTGAGAAATACACACCTAAGAAGGATAGAAGGGGGGGGTAAGCTAGATTATGCGAGAAATTTACAAATTACATTAATTCTCAAATTTTAGTTTCACAAGATTACAATTTTAACATTTAGAAGTTATACAAATAATAGGAGATGAGCTATAGCTTATTATTACTAGAGTACTCTATAATTTGGAATACACACACAGGTACCTGTTTTATAAGATGTTTTCGTCCATTGGTTTAATAGCAGATTGTTCGTAATTAGAAGTTTTCTTTCTTGTCCTGGGCATGTTGTTTTATTGATTTTTAACAGCAGCGGCTTTCTTGTTTATTTCAGGCAGCAGATCATTTTGGTGTTTTTACGATGGGCAAGGTGAAGCTTGGCATATAGTGGGCCATCTCCCGGTGGAGAATAATTTCGGTGCTTACTCGGTCATACCTTGCAGTATTAATTTATTTAAGATATTTTAGACGCTCCACTCGAGAGCAAAGCTAAAATTCAAGTGCAAGTCTCCAGCAAGTCTAAGATGGCCTCCTTTTTCTTATCTTGATCTTTTAAATTTTCTGTTCAGATATTTTTAGGTTTTATTTATCTTGCCCTCAGGATAATCAATGCTCTGCTGGTTTTAATTAGAAAGAAATTTGCTGTGCTATTGTTTGTTTTTCTTTACATTCGTTAATTACATTCTTTTGGAATTTTGCTATAATTAATTTATTATCTATCACTGACCGATGCTTTTAAATTTTCAAAGACAAAAGGGAATAAAATTATTTTAACTTTAATTAATTATTGCATCAGATTTTGTTAGAATTATTATTTAACGAAATTCAAACTAAGCAACAAATACGAACTTTATAAAATTCAAAATAACTGATTAATATTACACAAAATTTATTTAACTACAAGAAATCTAAATTATATTATTTTATCCGTATTTATTGCGTTTAATTTGAGATCGAAATGTGTGCATGTTTATGCTGAATTCTACATATATTTATACATTTTTAATATTGTTACACACACAATTCGATACCAAAAAGTTTAAATTTGGGTGGGATAGACCGGTCAGTGAGAGACGACAGAAAAAAGGTGAAACTTGAGATTCGAATACGAATCTCACTGTTTCAATGTATAAATGTATTTACCTGTATAATGTAATGAGTTATCTCGGCTTTGGATTTTTGCTTAATGTTCTGCTTATAAAAATAATTGTTGCTCTGATATTTCTGGAATAAATTAAACTATTAACGAATCTTTGAATATATAACATTAGATGAGGTGATAAATTGAAGTAAGCTTGTGAATAGTAATTACACAATGTAGCTAGATGTTATACCGATAATGAAAATTGTTCACTCATATTTTTTTTTTTATCTTTAAAATAATACATGAAAATGATCTGATTATCAGATAATAATGAAAAATTAAAAAAAAAATCATTTAATATTAATTCTTTGATTGATAAGTCTTGCATCTGACTCAAATGCTATAAGCATTTAAATAGTAAAAGATGTCTCATGTGATCTAATGAGTACTCTACTCCTTTCTGATCCAAAACTATCAATTTTTTCGTGGTTAATTATATAAATGAAATTTTATGCGTTGGATGTCATGATCTTCAGGATCTAAGTTATGCATTTCATTTTAACATTCGTGATCTACTGTGCCTTTAAATTATTACTCATATTCATCTCTGTAAATACACATAAATACCATTTATCTAGATAAATTTATTCTGATCATTATTCCTATAACAATTTTAAGAAAAAAAAAGAACCCTACTTTTTATTATCGCACAAACATTTAACTTCATTTACTCCAGGTATACAAGAATCATGTATAAGTCTGTATTAATTACTTTTATGATAAGTCTCTTAAAATATAAACAAAACTTTTATTTAAATAGGATCCATAAAACTGAGCATTTATAACAAACTAAATATTAAAGTAAGATTTGGTTTATTATAGCAACTTTGTTCTTTCATATTCATTGTTAATCTGGATTTATGATTGTTAATAAAATTTCTTTTAAAGCATTATTTATTTTAATATATTTTAAATAAATGTGCTTCAAAAAGTTAAATTGACTGAACTTTCTTTATTTGGTTTGAGTCTTTATACTTAAATATTATTAGTTATAATTATTTTTGTTTTTTAGTCATAACAAGTTGGGAAAAAAAAATAGTGTATTTACTTACATGAATAATTAATTATATATACAATTAATATAATGTGGTTATAATTTAAAATCTATATGACTTGTATATTGCAAACATCTTATTTAGATTCATTTCAGTAAAAAAAAAAAAAAAAATGTTGTTGAATATACATCCTTTATCTGAGATATAAATAAAATAAACAAGTTACATAATAAACAAATTAATTTACAAACAATGCAAATGGTACCTAAGTGGTTGTGTAAAAGAGATCTTGTCTTTTGTCCTCTTTAATGATTTTTAAAAAAATTTTTTGTGTGCTAGTAGGTAGTTTTTCAATTTTGCCTTAATGAGATGTTCTTTTAGGTTTGATAAATATTACTAAACAGTGAAGCATAATTTTGAAATAACTGTTTCATTAGTGATGAATGTAAATATATAGTAAATTATAAATTGGAAATCATTTTGATAAATCCATATATTATTTGAATGAGGTTTTATATTTAACAGTATAAAATATGAAGATATCTAAGTTACTTTTATTAATATTAGTTTTAATGTTGTCCATGTTTAAGTTTTCATTTTATTCTAGAGTCAATTATTTTAATTGTATTATTATTATATTCAATTGATTTAAAATAAAGCATTTGTGTTTTTTTTATTTGAAGATTTTCCATTTCATTTATATAGTGATGATAGACAATTATTTGACAAAGCATACTACAAGCAGCACTGTATAATGATTTAAATACTTTCAGTTATCCCATCCCTCTTCTGTGTTTTTAAATGGATAAGATCCTATACATGAGGAGTCAGAGTGACTTAAAGTCAACATGGACATAAAAATAATATTGGCATCAACAAGGGATTTGAGCATTTCATCATCAAATTTTCAATAGTATGGATGGCTGAAGAGTTGGAGGGTGAAGTAGATTGAAGTCTGTCCATTAAAGTTTGAAGATTTGCTATCTTAATATAAAACGACACTGATTATATCTATGTTTTGGAGATGATGATTTGGATCAACTGATGAGTGCTGGTTTAGCACAAAATTTGCATATTGGAGATCATTTATCTTTTTCACAAGTGTGTGGTTGGTTTGTGTATTGATTGTATGAGATAGAGTGAATAGCTGAGGGGAACTTGAAAGTCTGTGTTCAAGTCCTTTATATAAAAAGTTGTACTTGTATTCAATCATTGATTATATTAATAAATTATGTTTGGCAAATATTCATAACAACTTAAGAATAATTTAATAAAAGTTTGACAAATAGTAATCAGGAATACAATAATTTTTTAAATTTCTTAATTTTAAATCATTCTCATGGTTTAAATGATTATCTATCATTTTTCAAATATTGATTTCACAGGTTTAAGATTGTTTTTTTTTTTTTTTTTTAATGACTAAAAAAAGTGTTCAGGCCAATCTGAAAGAAATCTAAAATATTAAATTTTATATTTTAAACATATGTCTGTTTTAATTATACACAACAATAAATCTATTTAGAAGTTTTTTTTTTTAAAGGTTTTTTTTTTGTGTGTGTGAATTCAGGTCATATAAAATAGAACTGATAGCTGATTTAACTTACTTAAAATTAAAAACATTGAAACATCTAAGTATAAAAAGTATTTAAACAACATATATTAAAATAACTTATTACTGATTAAAATATCATTAACTTGTTATTTATTTTTAAATCCTTTTGTTAAAATTTTTTTGTATGTTTGAATTTAAATATTTTAACTTACATAAAATATATTCATGTATATATATATATAATTTTATAGACTATATTTTCCCACTATATATGTGATAAGTAATTTAACAATATTTACCTACAATATTCACTTTTATCTAAACTAATTATTAATTGAATATTTATATAAGTAAAATATTTCTTAACTCTGCATATATTCTCCCCTTACTTTAATTAAATTATAATAAACTATTAAATATTAATTCTTTACTTATTTTAAACCTTGGAATTATTATTTTATATGTATTATTGTTATTATTTTAAATATGACTGAGTATTTAAAGCGATATTTGTAAAAATGGCAAAGTTAACCTCATCATTTCATTATATTATTATTTATTTTTTCAATTATATATGGCTTCATTCTCATGAAATGGAATAATACATCATCATTAACCATTTGCATTATATAATTTTCTGAGTAAGGTGGTTATAAGCCTAAATAACAACATAGTAGGTATAGCTGTTTTCATATCTTAAACTAGAATCTTTTCATTTTTTTAACATTATTAGTATTTTGAATCTCATCAATTTGTATGGTCTTGTCTCTTCTCTACAGAATAAATGAATTTAACATTAGAATTATTAAAATGGATTCCAATTCTGTTGAGACAGTTTGATTTAAAAATGTATTAAAACATTATTTCCCGACTTTGTGTTATCTTTATTTTTGCAAATAGGTTACCATTTTTTACAATAATAAAATTTCTATCACTTTTTTTTCTCAATAAAACAAAATATTGTTTATTGAATCACCTTTATTTCTTGTTTTTTTCTAATTGAGCGGTTTTTTCATTACAATAAAAATTTTTTTCTTGGTGTATGTTTTTTTTTGGTTTGATATTGTTTTCTTTGTTGACTTTTGTCTCCTTTATTTTTGATGTAATATTGTCTTTACGTTCTACACCTTATATAGATTTTTGTTTTAGATTAAGAACTTAGAATTGGCCTTTGTAAATCAGAACCTATATTTTTTCGATTACTTTATATTGTTTTTGAAAGGCATCAGCAATACATAGTACTTAACTTATCTGTGTCATAGTGCATAATTGAATATTTTTATTTTATGTGGATCATTTATTAAATTATTCATGTACTTATGCACAATTTTTGATTACATATATTTATATTCTCAGAATGCTAGCCTATCTAAAGCTGTCTGAAAAATTTTATTTGGTACTCATCTTATAGCTAAAGACGCCGTTCTATGGCGCGGTTTTCGTGCTAAAACACATAAAAATGCTGTTTCCGCGGCTGACACATTCGAACCCGCGTTTTTTATAATACAACTTTTTTGTTGTCCTACAGAATGCAGGCCGCTATATCGCGTCGCAGTACAGCATGTATGTCGCTAAGCAGCAATTACATTTTCCGGATTCGCACAGTTTCTAAAATAATTATGCCTTGATGAAAGAGTTTGTATTTGAATTGTATTGAAATGTTGTTTTCATTGGATTTTTATTTTATTTTAAACTATTGAAATGTTCAGATTTTTTAAAACAATAATTATAAGACTTTTTACAACGTACTGTATTGAACTTTTATTTGGGTAAATGTTAAATATCTCTGTTTTTATTGAGTTGCAATTAGGTAACGTGTCAAGTAACGTACTGTTAGTAACATTCCACGAGACAAAGAAGATTCTACCATCTGTATATTTTTGAAGTAAAAAAGAGCGGTACGAAAAAAATATCCAGTAAGAAAAGTTCAAATATACAGGTTTTTTTGTAAATTTAATAAAAAGCAAATATTATAAGCATGTTTAATAAGTAAAGAAGACATTTCTATGTGTTTGTTGTTGTTTAAAAAAGTTTGAGTTTCTTTCTTCTGTCCAAGTACGCTTACGATTTTGAATTTTTTTATTTTAGCATTACAAACAAACAGAACACTAACCCTAAAACTAAACCTAAACTAACCCTAATACTAACCCTAAAATTAACCTAAATCTAACCGTAACAACTTTTACTTTTATTACGATTATTATTTTTTAGTTAAACAACAACAAAAAAAGTTGTAACACAAGTAAAAAAATATCCGATAGAAAATTGATAAAAAAAAAGCCGTAACACAATTAAAAAAATATACGATAGCAAAACACGAATCAAATTTTAATTTGTTGATTTTATTTTACATTTTTTATTATCATTTAAATTGTATACGTTAATAAAAAATAATATTTATAAAAGACGATTTTGTTTTGTTTTTATTTTCGCATTACAAAAAAGCACAGAAAAATTATTAAAATCAACGGCCCTTGAATGTTCATATTTTATAGTTTTAGCGTGAAAACGGCGCCATCCAATGGGATCTTTATCTATAATACAAGCACCTTTTATTTTATTAAAGTGTGGTTAGTTTGGTTCTTGGTGCTGTGATAAATATACTGTTTTTTTGCAAATGCCAATTTTATAACCAAAAAATTAAAAAAATATTTATCAGAGGAGTTAGTCTGTCAATAAAATATTAATTTATTTGTGACATTTCATCCAATTCATATTTACAAATTCTATTTGGGTTATTCTTTAATGTCATCCATAATTATAGCATAGTCATTTTTATGGCCTAGCAAAATTTCTGTACCTAATAGTGGGTGAAAAGTATCTACATTTTCATCAGAACCATCTTTCATTGGCATGTATATATTGATATAACAGATGCATTAATGTAATCTGAACATATATACTAGTTTTCACTTTTTATCAAATCATAAAAATCGAATACAGTTTAGAGTTTGAATTTAATCCTGTGCCTTTATAGAGATAATGACATTATACAGTAGTTGTATTTTTGATGAACAGTTAGTATTAATAGTTTCTATTAGTCAGAATTTTATCTAATAAAGCTTATGTGTTGATTGCCTGCATGTTATGACTTACTGCTTTAATTAAGGCACAAAATTTTGACACTAAAAGGTTGTGGGTCCATGGTAATTATTATCCCTTTCATTTAAATAATAATAATAAAAAAAAAAAATCAAAAATATGACAATCCTTGAAGGGGAAAAAATATTTATTTTTTTATGACCAATTAATAATAGCCACTCATGTAAGATAAAATCAATTGGGAGGCATTATCTAAAAATTAAAAATCATAATAAGCAGATAAATACTTCTAAGTACAAATAGATTTTTAAAAAAAAAAATCAGTCTGAATTCAGTTAACCAATTAATAAATTCACTTATTTTCATGTTTATAGGGGTTCCTGTAAATTAGATACTTTTTGATAGTATTTTTAGAAATTGTATTGAACACATATAAAGATAACAGTTCAACTTCTTGTTCTGTACACTTTTTTCAAACTTGAGAATAAATTTGTGTAGCTTTAATGATGAGCAGAGAGTTTCACAAACATTATGCAACTAAGAAATATTCATAAATTTGACTTAAAAGTTGAAATTATAACTTTTAAATGCAGATACTCAGCAAAAGAGCTAGTGTAGTAGTCATTGTGTAAATGTTTTGTTGAAAGAAGTGATATTAACTTAAACATTATGTTTATGCATATTGGAATAATACAATCAAATATTTTATAAGTTGCTAATAGCAACAGTTGCAGTGATAGAAAATTTGGATTTATAATAAGACAGAAATCAACATAAATGATAAAACATACTGCTTGTTATATTTAAAAAAATGGAACTTCTAATATTTAAAATGAAACAATATGAAAAATTTATTTTCCTATACACTAACTATGATTTCCATATATGAACAAACTTTTGAAAACAGATGGTAAAATATATTACTATTAGTATAATGTTTATGAAGATTTAAGTTCAGAACACCATTACCCTAAAATAGAAAATGTATAAGGTTGTTTGAGTTAAACTGAGAAGTGATAAGAGAAGAAAGATTATTAGAATTTTCAGAAATAGAAAGTCATGTATTATTAACAATTTCTTTAGAAAGGAAAATTGTAAAAATCTGGGAACTTGCAGATTGCTATAGACTAAATTTGTGGTCGTCTTGGGGGAAAAAAAAATATGTAAAAAATTCAAACTTAAAAAAAAAAAAAGTTGATCACTAATCTGATCAGTGCTCTTTTTTAGTTCCAATAGGCGTAAATGAATTGAAAATAAAATATGCTAGAGCTCTTTGTAATATAAAAATCAATCTTCATTTTAGCTTCACCAGATAATAGGTACTGAGATATTGGAGACTAGAAGATATTAATGAAAACATTGCAAAATTTGTTAAAAAATAAAAGAGCAATACTAAAATGGGGATGGGGTGGCAGATAGTAGAGACACTTATTTTAAGTCTTTAAAAATTTAAGAAAAGATTTAAAAAAATATAATCTTCAGTAATCTGGATTATATCTGCCTGAAAATTTTGGAAGAAAAATGTTTTAAGAGAATTCAATTTCATAAAATAGCAAAATATAGAATTAATCTTAGCTGTAATAAAAGAAGTAATAATAAATATTTTTAATTTGAACAGTTTCATTGTTTATTGCTTAAAATTTTTAGCAAATTTTATTGCTATTTTTTTGAAAGGATGCGAAATGAATTCCCAAGACCACATTTTTTTTTCAAGAAAATGAATTATTAGGATATTCAGTATTATCACTTCATAAGTCTGCTATTATATAGCTACTAGATGCCAAAAATAGGCTTAATAGATAAGCTTCAAGAAAAAACTTACTGTCATCTTATTATTTTCATGATACCATGTAATTTATTGAGAAATGCAAATTCTCATATTTCCCTTTGATATCTCTAGTGATTTTTTTTTTTTTTAAAAGTGCATAATGCGATACTTCAGGCATTCTATATTAAAAATTGCATAGACTCAAAATCCATTATCATCAGTCTTCATAGACCAATTTACATACGATGGTATCTTTTTATAATAGTTTGGAAAGCATCTTAAATCACTGATATAAAAATAAACCTTTTGTTCTATTGATTAGAAGTAAATTAATGAAAATGAATATTGCTAGAATTGTATGCTGAACAAAATTATTTAGTAGATTGGTTGTTAGCTACTTTTATATAAATGAGTAAAAATTTGAACTAGTATATAATTGCAAGAAAATAGCATTTTTTTTTTATATTTAAAAAAATAATATATATAATCATTATAAAAAAAAAGAAAAAAATTAAAAAGTAAAAAAATTTAAAAAAATAAAAAAAAAAAAACTATGATATAATTTTATAAAATAAAAAAAAAAAACATTTAATAAATAAATATAATTATTATAAATAATAAAAAAAAGAAGAAAAAAGAAAAAAAAAAAAAAATATATTTTATTTTATTTAAAAAAAATTATATTTTATAAAAAAAAAAAAAAACAAAAAAAAAAAAAATTTTGTATAATCTATCTTAAAAATAAAAAGTTTTTTTTAGAGAGAAATATAAAATAAATAAAAATATATTAAATAATTTTTTTTTTTAAACCTCCTAAATAATATATTTTTGAAAAATTTTGAAAAGAAGTAGCTTTTACAGTAAAATCTTTTAAAAGTAATTTCAAAAAAATAAGCAAGTTAATAAAATTTACTATTACATTATAAGGAAAAATAAATTAGTCTTTGTTATATCAAATATATTTTAAATATATATTTTGCAGGATCTTTTGTTTTAATATTTTATGTATTAAATTAATAAAATATGTGGTATAGCTAAAGATGCCGTTCTGTGGCGCGGTTTTCGCGCCAAAACACAGTAAAATGCTGTTTCCGTGGCCGATACGTTAGAACCCGCGTTTTCTACAATACAACTTTTTTGTTGTGCTACAGAATGCAGGCCGCTATGTCGCGTCGCAGTACAGCATGTATGTTGCTAAGCAGCAATTACATTTTACGAATTCACACAATTTATAAAATAATTACGGCTTGATGAGAGTGTTTGTATTTGAATTGTATTGAAATGTTGTTTTCATTGGATTTTTTTTTATTTTAAACTATTGAAATGTTCAGATTTTTTAAAACAATAATTATAAGACTTTTTACAACGTACTGTATTGAACTTTTATTTGGGTAAATGTTAAATATCTCTGTTTTTATTGACTTGCAATTAGGTAACGTGTCAAGTAACGTACAATTAGTAACATTCACGAGACAAAGAAGATTCTACCGTCTGTATATTTTTGAAGTAAAAAAGAGCGGTACGAGAAAAATATCCAGTAAGAAAAGTCCAAATATACAGGTTTTTTTGTAAATTTAATAAAAAGCAAATATTATAAACATGTTTAATAAGTAAAGAAGACATTTCTATGTGTTTGTTGTTGTTTAAAAAAGTTTGAGTTTCTTTCTTCTGTCCGAGTACGCTTACGATTTTGAATTTTTTTATTTTAGCATTACAAATAAACAGAACACTAACCCTAAAACTAAACCTAAACTAATCCTAATACTAACCCTAAATCTAACCGTAACAACTTTTACTTTTTATTACGATTATAATTTTTTAGTTAAACAACAACAAAAAAAGTCGTAACACAAGTAAAAAAATAACTGATAGAAAATTGATAAAAAAAAAAGCCGTAACACAAGTAAAAAAATAACCGATAGAAAATTGATAAAAAAAAAGCCGTAACACAAGTAAAAAAATATCCGATAGAAAATTAATAAAAAAAAGCCGTAACACAATTTAAAAAGTATACGATATAAAAAACACGAATCAAATTGTAATTTGTTGATTTTATTTTACATTTATTATTATCATTTAAATTGTATACGTTAATAAAAAATAATATTTAAAAAAGACGATTTTGTTTTGTATTTATTTTCGCATTACAAAAAAGCACAGAATAATTATTAAAATCAACGGCCCGTGAATGTTCATATTTTATAGTTTTAACATGAAAACGACGCCATCCTACGGCGTCTTTATCTATAATACAAGCACCAAATATGTAATTATAGAATTTAACTAAAACTTTTTTTTCCTAATTTATTTAAAAATTTTAATATCAAAAATTTAAAAGTGAAATCTTTATTTTTAATTCTCTATAAAAAAAAATCATAAAATTCATATATATTTTATCTGGATATACATAAATGAATATGTTGTTTAACAATATGTAATATATTTTTAAGTATATAGTTTACTTTTTTTTTTTTGATTTAATATTTTATTTTTTAAATTATAGAGAAATTAGCTTAAACTTTTTTTTATTAAGATAATTTTTAAAAAGTTTATCAAAAATGTAAAAGTAAAATCTTTATTTTTAATACTTTATTTAAAAAAAATCATATATTTATATATATATCTGAATGTACATACAATTATGTTATGTTGTACATTATATTATATTTATCTAAGTTTGCTAAAAAAATTTATGCTTATAAAGAATTTTTTTTTTTTTGTAGCCACCGAAGAGGCCTTATTATCGGCGAAAGCCCATCCAACCAAAAACATCTGTTCTTAATTTTTCTGTTAGTGATAATAGTTTAGAAGTAGATTCAGGACCATCTACGTCTGTTCTTTATCCTTCAAATACTTTAAAACAGCAAGGATTTAGTTTAAAAAAATCTCTGGATAATGATAGCCCTCAGAAAAGTAAGTTACTCCAAAAGCATGGACAATATATAAATTATGTGTTGCTTTTTTTATTTTTATAAATATATGTTTTGAGTTTTTCCCAAACATCATGCCGAGTAAAGCATGGTATTATATTTAAAACCCTATTCATGGCATATTTTCATTATTCAAAGTGATAGTAAAACCTTATTACATTGTTAAAAAATAAAACAAAATAATAATGTATTTATTTTTGAACTTTTAAACTTACAATGCCATTTATTATTATTGTTGCTCCTTATAGTTTTGACTGTCTGCAGATCTTTTTCGGAGTTGCTATTGACAAATCATTTATGTGAAATGCATAAAAGAAGCTTGAGTGACAAACCAAGAATATACTATCTTAAAAATTTGATCTGTGAAATCAAATGTTTTTTATATGCAAATATGAAATGAATTATTAAAGATAGAATGTGGTTTCAATGACAAGGCATTACTTTTAGAAAATGATGATGATATCTTAAAATCACATATACATGTATAAGTATACTTGATATTCATCCTTTAGCTGTGCGCGCCGCTTGATGGTGTTATTTATGTGTAAAATCACAAAAATGCCGTTTAATCGGCCGCAGGACATATGTTACATCTAATACACCCTGTACGTTGTATTATACATTGCACATAAATATTACAACCTGCTTTGTGCTTCACGAGTAACTTTATGTGAATTCTCACACATAAACTTTTTTTCCCATCTTATGTGAGGTATGTATATGTCAACTGTTTTAAATTTTTTACTTTGAAATGTTTTTTTTTTTTTTTGTACTTTGAAATGTTTTTTTTTTTTTTTTTGGTAAATGGAAATCACGCAATTTGACTAAAATGAAATTGTCACAAAGTTCAATTAATCCTGGAGACAAATTCGAAGGTGACAAAAATAGTTCGAATGTAGGAACGAACCGAATTCTGAGAAGGTCGCGCGTCAAGTAACATCTTTGTCGAGACAAACAAAATGGCGCATATTAGCAAACACTTCGTCTGCTTGAAATATTTGCCGTCAACAGAATTTGAAGCTGTAGCATTTCTGCAAACGAAAAAAGTTCTAATAAATGAGAAGACCTGCATTTGTGGATCATTGATGAGAATTTATAATACATTTACAACAAGTCAGTTCAGATGTTCGTCATGTTCGTGTGATCGAAGGTGTTCTGTGAAGAATGGGAGTTGGTTTGATAGCTCGAGAATCCCATTATCTAAAGTGCTCTGTGTTATCTATTACTGGAGCCACGAACAGTTGACAGTAGAAGGCGTCTTCTCAGAGCTTGATTTATCCAAGAATGTCATCCTGTATTGGAACAACGGGCTGTGTGAGCTGTGCCGTGAGAGCCTGGAAGCCAGACCTTGCCGTCAAATAGACGGGCCCAGTTTGATTGTGAAAGTTGACGAGACTATGTGGAGTCGTCGTAAAAACTATCAGGGTGTGTCCTTCCACAGCAGTGGATTTTTGGGGGTCTATGTCATGATAGCGGGGAATGTTTTCTAACAGCTGTTTTTCCTGATTGGCATCCACACTTGTGCAGGCCCTTAAAGACTATGTGAAGCCCGAGTCAATTTATCTACTGTGATTGTTGGCGGGGCTACAAGACTAGTTCTGCAGGCTTTCAACACCTGACAGTTAAACACTGTTACAACTTTGTGGACCTGCCACAGACATTCAGAAATTTATTTGGCAGCATCTGCATAAGGAGGAAGACATTTTCCTGGCCATCCTCTCAGAGATGTCTGTGAGACCCAATCCACAGCAGCAGCTTCTTTAGAAACTTGTAAAAATGTTTTTTTTTTTTGCTTTTTTTGTTGTTGTTCATATTTCACTTGAAATTTGTTTCGTATTTTGATTAATAAAAAAAACAAAAACAAACCACTTTTCATTGCTGTTTTTGTGTTTAGATGTGTGTGTGCTTGTGTTATGAAAACCATTATTTTTTCTTAATGGCTAAAGGATTCATGCCATATAATGATTTAAAAAGATAAACTAACCTTCAGACAAAAAAACAGTTGATTTCATGTTTTGATTAATAAAAAAGCAAAACAATTTTCAAAAAGCAAAACAGTTTTTATTGCTCTTTTTCTGTTTATATGTGTGTGCATGTCTGGATTAAACAAAAAAAAGGTTGACAATGTTTATATAAAAAAAAAAAAGTTGAACCAAAAAATTAATTGTAACAATATCAAAAAAAAAAAGACCAAAAACAATTAAACTACTTTATCAAATTAAAACAGACTCTGTAATGTTAGATTTTATGTGTGTGTCTATATTATAAAAAAAAAATTGAACCAAAAATTAACCATAACAACATCAAAAAACAAACAATTAAATTACCTTCTCAAATTAAAGCAGGCTCTGTAATGTTACATTTTATTTGAGTGTCTGTATTATAAAAAAAGTAAAATAAGGTTGACAATGTTTATAAAAATAAAAAAAAAGTTAACCAAAAACTAACCACAACAACCTTAAAAAAAAAAAAAAAGACCAAAAAAATTAAACTACCTAATCAAATTAAAGCCAGTCATGTAAAATTACATTTTATGGGTGTGCCTGTATTATAAAAAAAAGATAGTGTTTGGTTATGCGTACGGGGGCCACCAGATGACGCTGCAGAACCACCAAGAAGCCTGCAAGTGATAAATTTCTATGAAAAAATGGCCTCAAATCATCGATGTGATGGAAAAAAAATGAAATAAAAAATCGCTGAAATCATCGATGGACAAAAAAAAAAAAGGCCGATATCGATGAAAAAAAAATCGTGAAATCATTGATGGACAAAAAGCTCACACACAAAAAACGCTGAAATCATTGATGGATGGGAAAAAAAAAAAAAAAATTGCAAAACCTTAAATACAGACCAATACATAGTAAGTACTTAAATATAGATCTACCCTCTCCCTCCTGTTAAAATGAAAAGTGGCAGTTATACAATACATTTTTTAAAAAAAATTCCTCTGACTTTTAACACTATACAACTGAAGACTATAATAATTAATATATTAATACTAATTAAGTAATTAAATATAGATAATAAAAGTAGCTATAAAATACAAAAACAGAAATTGGTGTGTGATTAACAGATATACCCTCCTCCCTCCCGCATTATCTAACAACAGATATTATCATTTTATTAAGTTGCTTTTAATTAATATACACTAACTTGGAGGGATTTAAACTAAGAAAAATATACTACTATGGAACATAATAGGTGAAACATTATGATAGGTAAAGAATACTTTCAATATTAAAAGTTGCAAAATGAAATGTGATGTAGTAGACCTCTCATATTAAAAAATATAATTGCTTGGCTAAATAAAATATGACATAAAACCCCCCCCCCCCCACCTGACTAATTTCTAAATTGGATTTGTAACATCCGAAAAAAATATAAGTACAACACACACACACTCACAAAAACTCCACAAATACTTATAAAAAAAAGTACTTACAAAAGATAGACATCATGGGCAATTTGAAAGTAGACAAAAAGGAAAATTCAAACCTTGAGACTTTGCATGAAAGTTATTTGGAGAAGCTTGTTGAAACACTGCAGATAATTAAAAAAATACACGATGGCTTTAAAGTAGACAAAAAGAAAATTCAAACTTTGAGACATCAAAAGCAGTTGTAATGGCAGAATATTTTTTAAAAGTGCACACACAGATCAAAAACATCGCTCAAAATACATCAACTTTAAAAAAGTACACACACAAAAAAAAAACAATTGTAATGTCATTAAATAACTAAATTTTATATTGAACTCCGTTCTGAATCAATAGTAGCATAGTTCATATATCTTCAAACAATGATAAAACAAAATAGGTATAATCATTTCAAGTGAGTTTCATTTAGTTTAGACGAATTTAAAGTTATATAAGATCGAGCAAAACTTACAAGATTAGATTTATTTCATAGCTTAAGAAATTTAAATAACGAGAAAGATTTTTTGTTGTGCACATTTACAGAATAGGATAGCTAGCTTTAAGTTTAGCCTGATTTTAGAATTGAAATAGGGTTCTGCAGAAGTTTATTACGGTCAAGATTGCTCTCTTCATCAGTGAGCAGGTGTTGCGGATTTTCTTTTCCCATCTCGACTTAATAGTATCAGTAGTTGTCTTCTACCCCACAACAGACATCATAAAATCACATAACTTTTAATAAAAAAATAAAAGTAAAAAAAAGGAAAAGTTTTGCCAAAGCCAAAATTTTAGTTTATACACTGCTCATTTTTAAACTTGTTTACAATTTATTTTTCTCTCAATTATTTGATTTACACTATTTTTTTAGCAAAGACAGTGAATACTGCTGAGTTATCGATTGAAAACAGTTCCCAGATTTTTTTAAGTGAAGTTGATTTTAAAATAGATTCGCAACGTGTTATTTTTTTCCTCTTACCCATCTTTTTTTTTTTTTAAAGCACTAATTAGGTGAAGATTCAGCAAAAGGATTTTAAAAAAACAAACTTTACAACTCGTGAATAACTTAACACATGTGCAACTCATTTGATTTTAATTGACTTTATATGTAAAAATAAGATTAATTTACGCATCAGCCAATAATAATTTAATTCTAAAATAACCTCAAAGAATATATGCATGTTTCTGTTACACATACAAGATTTACCTTAGAGTTAATTTTACAAATTATAATTTGTATATGCGTAGACGCTCATTTCACATACATATACATAATTATATAATAATGAATACGCGCACATACGCCTATATTTAATATGACAATATCAGGATAGGTTTAAAGTTAATATACAAGTATTCAAACATAGATAAACACAGAAATACATACTACTATGTAATATAGTAGGTAAAACAGGAGTGTCACTACATCTGACTGTTTCAATACGTATATTAAACATACGCATATAATTATTATAGTTAATGTATGCTATACCTATATAGACACGCAAATATGCTCTACTATAGATTATTTGTGATGAATTTAAGTGAATATATGTGCACTTGGGAGGGTTTGAACTTTGAAAAAATACTACTATGGGACATAGTAGATGAAACAGGATGATGGCTAAATACCTTTTCAGTATGCAATAATGGTAATAATATATTAAAACAAAACACAAAGCTCATGTAATAGGAATGTATATTGAGCGCACATACATATTTGGAGTGATTACTATATACCAGCATTTGTCGCATTACATTTTTAATGGGTTGTGAATATGCACCAAGAAATAAAAACATAAATATCTGATAGCAAAAATCTTTGTACATTTTAAGAAAATGTTAGTATTAATAAAAAAAATTAGTAAGTAATACGGTTACCTATGCTTTGTGTAGTTTTCTCAAATTCAATTGTGAATTTGAACAATCATAATGTTAAATGTCGCAATTATTTTCAAAACATAATTATTTAAAAAATTGCAACTAAAATTAATGCAGCGAAAGTGTTAACCAGTGCCACACTGTTTTTCTAAATCGTGTTGAAAAAATAATTACAAAAGATAGGGCATTAAAAAAATGTGGCGCGCTATATTAGAAATTTCTAAGAAAGAAATATGACGTAATACACTTTTCACATGAAAAATATAATTGCGTGGGTCGACAAATTTAATCAAAATCTAACTGAACTAGTCTTTTGAAATACCTGCTTAGTTTTATTATGACCTATTAATTATTTTCTGACTGCTAGAAATACAATTTGTTGGGATTATTTGTATTTTTTGATAGTATTAATATGGACTTGTTTTTTATGCAGATGAATACAATAGTAAACATGCACAAATCTTTCAGGCAACATTTCAAAAAAACGTGTTGAAATTAAAGTAGGTATAGTCTAAACTAAATGAAAATCACTTGAGATGATTATACCTATTTTGTCTTATCTTTGTTTGAAAATATATGAATTATGCTATGATTGATTTGGAATGGAGTTTAATGTAAAATTTAGTTATTTAACATCGTTACAATTGTTTTTGAGGTGTGTGTGTGTGTAGTTTTTTAAAATTTATATATTTTGAATGATGTTTGTGATCAGTGTGTGTACTTTTAAAAAATATTCCGCCTTTACAACTGTTTTTGATGCCTCAAAGTTTGAATTTTCTTTTTGCCTACTTTAAAGCCATGCTGTATTTTTATAATCATCTGCAATTTGTTGGAAGAAGCGTCTCCAAATAATTTTCATGCCAAGTCTCAAAGTTTGAATGTTCTTTTTGCCTACTTACAAATTGCCCATTATGTCTATCTTTTGTAAGTACTTTTTTTTTTGTAAGTATTTGTGATTTTTTTTTTGGGTGTGTGTTGTACTTGGGTTTTTTGGATGTTATGAATCCAATTTAGAAATTAGTCGGTGGGGGGGGGATTTGTATTTTATGTCACATTTCATATTGTAACTTTTAATATTGAAACTGTGTTCTTTATCATAAAGTTTTACCTACTATGTTCCAGTGTAGTATATTTTTCTTAGTTTAAACCCCTCCAAGTTAGTCTATATTAATTAAAAGCAATTTAATAAAATGATAGTAATATATGAATGCGTGTATATGTGTATATTTATATAAATCTGTACTTAACCGCATAAATAATTACCAATTTAAAGTTATAAATTTAAATAATAGATGTTAACATTACCTTGTGTGTGGGTATTCATACATACATATATGCGAAGGGAGTGGCAAGATTATAGATTTTTAAGTTTTGCTATTTACATATATAGAAAATGGGGGGGGATTTCTGTTTTTGCAATTCGTATTTTACTTATTTTTGAGCGATTTTTTTTTATTTTTGAGCCATTTCAATTTATCGCTGGGGATGAGGGGGTTATTTTATGTATTTTTACCGATTTTGTGTGTGTGTGTACTTTTTTAAAATTTACGTATTATTTCACTTTTTTTTTTTTGTACTTGATTTTTTTTTAATTACTTCTGATGCCTAGCCTTAGGCATTTTAATTTTAATTGTCCATCATTTGGACCGATTTTTTGAGTCTAGGTGCTTTTTTAAATTTACCAGCGATTTTTTCAGTCATCTTGCCTTAGGCAGCTTAATTTTCCATCGATTTTAGTCAGTTTTTTTTAATTTGAATTTTATAGCATTTTCTTGGGTTCTTCTTTTTATTTTTTTTTTGTCCATCAATCACTTCAGCAATTTTTTTTTTTGTCCATTGATGATTTCAGCGATTTTTTATTTTTATTTTTTTCCATTGATGATTTCAGCCTCTTTTTTTTTGGTTTTTTTTTTGTCCATTGATGATTTCAGCGATTTTTTTATTTTTATTTTTTTTCCATCGATGATTTCAGCAATTTTTTTATAAAATCATATTATTTTGCAAAAAGACTTTTTAAAAACCCATTACTCAAGCAGGGGAGTAAATATGACAAATAATTACATATTAATCATATCCCCAGTCAGACTGCAATTTAATAAAGTATTAAACTGACAGTCACCTTTCCAGACCAAAGTAACTCCCTTGCTGCATGAAACGTGAAACATCCCATGGGGAAATTTATAACTGGTTTAAAACTCAGGGCGCCATCCAATACTTAGATTGGAACCCATGAGATGTCACTAACATGATTCAAGCACTTGACTCTTGGCTAGTTCTTCACATGTAACCGTCTACACATTTGCTTATGAATGGAGACAGAAAAAACGACATTAATAATTTTAAACAAAATTTATTTTTTAAAAAATGATAATAATTATGAATGTAATAATAATACGACATAATTAAAATGTAAACACATAAGAAATATATTTAATAAATTTTGCATGCTTATAATAACGAATAAAATTAAAAATTTTTAATCCTGATATCAATAAATATTTACTTAGGATTTATAGTGCTGCTTTTGGAATTTATTTGTCATTTCAATTTTGTCTTTGATAGGCAGTTTAAATAGTTTTTGGGTTTCATGGTAGGTATCATAGTTCTTAGATTTCTTTGTAGTTGGGTGATCACCCCTTTTGTTCTTGGATCTGATTAGTTTCTTGGTCCTGGCATTGGTATTTCTAACTTAAAGGCAGCTTCTTGGTTTCTTGTTCTTGGTGTGCCTGGTTTACATAATTTTCACTTAATTTCATAAGGTGGGTTGAAATTTCAGCAGAAGGCGAGTCAGAGTAATTTATTACAGTATTTTGCTAAATGGCACACAGGAGAAGAGCAGAAGAGATGACCGAACACCAGCATTCGGTTCTAGCCAATCATTCTTTTTAATCTTGCTTGAACTGACTCTCTGAACTTAACTTCAAACTTTGACTAGAAACTCATTAGAAACTTAACTCCTACTCCAACTGAACTAAAACTGAAGGCAATAGAGAATGTGTGCCTTTTATATTACTCTGACCCCACCTTTGCTGGAGTTTTAACCGCATTATCAATACATTTTATTTCTTAAAAAATTTAATTATAATTTACATTTCTTTATTTTCTGTTTTTTAATTTTTATTACAGAGATTAGAGTTAGTTGAACTAATCAGTCTGGAATTTTAATCTCCAGAGCCTGATTATTTTTGTACAAACTATTTAATTAATCATAAGAAACCCTTTGATTATTTTAATTAAAAACACTTTTTTCTTAAAGAATGTTTTTGACAAATCATAATATATAAAAGAAAAACAAGTTATAATTATTAATTTCTAACTTATCTCCAAATTTTTCCTCTACTTTACTTTTTTAACTATTGAATTATGATTATTGTAAATTTATATATTTTTTAAATAAAACTACAAGTAAATTATGTAACTCGTATATACACACACACCCGTGCAACATGTGTATATACATACTGTTACAATATGTTGTAAGGGTCACTTACAACTCAAGTAAACACTCATGTACACCCTCGTTTGCAAGTCAGTACACTCTAATAAACAACATATAAATGATTGATGGCAATATAATACACCCAAAAATTTTTTTTTTTAACTTACACATATATTAGTAATGTCAATTAGAAAATATTAACTTTAAATAAAAATAAAATAAAAATATTTCCCTTACTAGACTTAACAATTAAAGATTAAATATTCCACATATATAGATAAAACAAAAGTAAACCTATTGTTCAGTAACCATGGAAATTAACCAATACCTGAACTTTAAAACCTGAAGATGATCTAGGTTAAGCATATCTAAGCAACTCATTGTTCAAAAGATGAAAGTTTAAGATTCAGTTACTTAATTGAAAACATTAACTAACTCAACAGTCACTATATATAAAAACCTCGTTAAAAATATATATATATGAAAAAAATATTTTTCTTTCCAGATTCGAATGTCAGAATAACCACAAAGATGGTTGACTAAGCCAAAGGACTTATTTGCTTACATAGCCTTTGACAGCAAGAAACTTTTACAATATCACAAACCTGCACCCAAGGGAGTTTCTTATTAGAGATCAATTGTGAAAACTATAAAGAAATAGTAGTACATCATTTGAATATTATCAGAATAGTAATTTTACATCTGTTAATATATATATAACACAGAATCATATTTTAAACCTTTTAACATTAAATAATTCATAAGCAAGAATATTCAAGTTATTTAAAAGCTACTCCAATGTTTTTCGGCTAAACAACTTGCCATAGAGGTTTTATGTAGATGCTTACTAAAAGATCTAAACATTAATTCATCCATTGAATGCCTAATTGAGATCCCAAAATTCTATAGAATGAGTTTCTACTTTAGTTTCACTATATCAGCTTGCAGAGAATGGAATGGATGCTACGAGAGGGCAGCACTGTACCGAAGCCGACCGACAGTGCTCATCCTACCAATATATGAATCCCAGAAAGAGTATGAATTTACAAGATCAAGTGGCTTTGCTGTGAGGTTTAGAAACATTTTATAGGGCATTCTTAGAACAAAGTGTTGTTCAAATTATTTAAGTAAATCGTCTGAACTTTAAATTGTATCTATGAACAATGGAGAATCCGATGCCTAGCTTGGATCGTTTTATTTTTCAAATCACGAAATGAAAAGGGGGGATTATAGCTTATATGATGAAAAAATATTTTTGTTTGTAATAAATAAAATTTAGGTTTCCCTTCCCTAACAAGCTTGACAGATCATCTTCCTTAATATGGGAGATAAGATTTTACTTTGCCCACATTAAGAACACTCGCTATGTACAGGACAGAATTGTTTGTTAACTTGTTATATTAATTTACTAACTCTTGTTTATTTTTTCAGTATAAAAGACTAACCTTGAATATAAGTACTTTACTATCAAGAGTAGATTATTATTATACAAGGGGTTTCTTTTCCAAGGAAGATGGACTTTGTCAGTTGGAACAGGTTTAAATATAAATTTGTTAGGATTCTTATTTTAAATTGTAATAAATTTGTAAATATTTAGTGCTAATGATGCATACCTAATAGGGGTAGAAAGGGGATGGTTTGAATTATCAATTATCTTATTATATGTTAGGGTTGCATGCCAGGCATTCACCAATTTGTTGTTAGAATTCCTTTTTGAATAGTTCTTAATTTTTCTTTGTTAAAATAAAGTGTGTTAAACTATTTTGAAACTTTGAGAAGTCTCTGATTTATCTAAATCAGTGGTCTTGAACCCGTTGTCCGCGGACCGGGCCGCAGAAGTTTTTTGCCGGTCCGGGTACACTGGCAGAGAAGTTTGTAATAACAAAATAATAAGATTTTAAACTTTTAATTAATATAAACAATTTTTATTTCATCTCATTTTTACCCAATTAAAAAAAAAGAAACAGAACGAAAACAAAATCTAATCAGTCATACATAAATTAATTTGTTTTTCTAGTTATCACAGATGTTTATGGGGGAGGGGTGTAGAATTAAATTTTTTATTATTTTTGTAAAAAAAAAATCAAAATTAAAAAAAAAAAGTTTTTTAATATACAAACTCCATATATATATAACTTCAACTTGTATATTTAACATTAAATTCAGATATTACATTTATCATAATCATTGTCATATAATTACACTAGCTGTGATATTTCCCAACATTCAGGTGAATAACATTTTATTCTTGCATGTTTTAACACTGAAATAATAAACGTAGCAATGCAGGCACATTAATGAGAACGATTGTTATTGTACTGTTTTCTGTAGCAGTATGACTGCGCAACTCGAGAAAGATTGTTGAGCATGTGAAGGTAAGCAACACCATTATAATACCCAGTAACTAGTGTGTTGTTTTGATCAATTATAACAATTATGCTCATCTAAGGCTAAGCAGTTTACATCTTTAAGAAAATTTATCTGTAGACTTCTGCCGGTCCACGAAATCTTATCCTTATTTTTGCCAGTCCGCAGGTGTGAAAAGATTGAAGACCACTGATCTAAATCATTCTATTTCAGCATGATTACTATGCACACACACCCTTTTTTCTTTATGTCATAATATTTTAGTAAGGTTGGTTGGAAAGTCATTAATTCATTATATTTATATAGAAGTGAGGATATTATTATTTATGTAGATTCATTTCTGAAGAGAGTCGATCGCAGATTCTCCCTGAGTTTGAAATCTATGGCATAATGGAACCTGAAAGAGGGGTAGGAAGTGGTGAACTGATATAAATTGTATTCAGATTTAATGCATAATCATTTGAGCTAGCCATTGGAGATGGACGCAATTATTGATCAGGCTCTTCATCGCATCTCTCACTGCGTCCTGCAAAAAGACCCTAGGTCCGACCGTAGTAAGATGCCACTCTCCTCTCCCATGCGGAAACCAGACCGTTACAATATAGAATATAATTCTTGTGAAAAAAGTACATTTTTAAAAAAATAATAAATTATGTCTGTATGTCTACATACAAATGCATTAAAAAAATTATCTTGAAAATGGTATTGTATTCAGACATCATTATTTCTTGAAAAAGTTAAAACAAATAATAATTTAAGTAAGATAAATGTGACAAAATGTAATACAAGTATTAAATAATAAATATTTATATGAAAATAAGAATAACAAAGATAATGTTTATGAAATAGAGAATTAGAAAATACAGTCAATAGAAAAAAATGTATAACATTTATATAGAAGAAACAAAAAAAAAATCAATAAACTAAGTTTAAAATAAAAGATAAGATAAAAAAAAAGTCTACTAATATACATGTAAAAAACACAGGACACATACTTGATGAAAATTATACCAAAGTGATGTATTTTACCAAGAATAAAATATAAGGATAAAATACAAGAAGCACTCTTAATAAAAATGTGAGATCAAAAATGAATCGTGACTGACCAAATGGTACTAACTATTTGACAAATGTTAGTCTGTTTTAAAAATATGTAAGCATATTCCAATATATAAATATTTTAATAGTTTTAATAAATACATAAATAAATTACAGCTATTAAATATGAATATTGAAAATATAAATTTATTTATGGAGCAACTTAATATGAATTTATTACTATAATATCTCGCAAGTCAGATTTCCAAATAATCATTTTTTAACAAAGTTACAAACAATGCTTATTTTCTTGTGCAATTGCCAATCTCAAAAGATTTTTCAATCTGACATCAACAATTTTATATGGTAAATGAATTAAACATTGACAATTGAAAATAATGTAGAATCTGAAAAATTAATCCATTATAACTGGCATACTTATTAATAAAATTATATCTTTATAAAATTAAATGTTCTGTTTAAAAGAAAATTAAACTGTGGGTATATGGAGATGATAATAGATGGACAATTGAAATTTTAAACGGGATTCCAAGAGATTGTAAAAGATCCAGAAAGAGACCACATGTGAGATGGATGGATGAAATAAGAAAGTGTGCAGGAGTGATGTGGAGAAGAGAAGCTAAAGATCGGAGAAGATGGATTAAACTTGGAGAGATCTTCATCCTGCAGTGGATTGATAATGGTTGATGATAATGATATAAATGTATGGGGGCGTGTCTCACATGCATGTATGAGTTAGACTTATAAAATAAAAATAATTTTAGTGCTTGAGTGTGTTCATTCTCATGCTTATCTTCTACTTAAGCACATAATGGAATTATGGAAAAGTAAACCAGAATTAAATACAATTGTCAAATAGTTAGACACATAAAAATAATTATTATTGTTAAGTCAATATTCTTAATTTTTCATAAACAATAATTAAAATATTTATTGTAACACATATGTTGTTACCATGGAATTAGTTTTTTATGATTTTTATTGTTTAAAATTAGACATATGTAAATGGATAGCTCTTTCAGCTTAACTTGTAATGGCCACGTCATTTATGTAACATAAAGGCTACAGCGGTATGTGATACCACTTCTAAGAAAAATATTATTTAAGGTCCCAAATTTGATTTTTTAAATTTATATTTATATATACAATAAGCATTATAATATTTGTATATATATATAAACATAGATTGCAAAAAAAATAGAGAATATAATTATTTCTGTTTAAAATACAAATGATATCACTTGGGATCAATTCGATTGCTTTCCTTTAGAAAAAAAATGATAAATTATAATGAAATAAATTTGATTTTTTTTTATTATAAGCATTACTTATAATATTTCTCTAAAAAAGTAGATAAAAAAAAGTAGCCATATATTTCAAAACAACACAGAAATAAAATTATTTACATTTAAATTTCAGCAGTATGAAATACTGCTAACTCCTCAAAAAGTGGCATCAACATATACTATGTGAGGAAAATTTAAACTGTTTTTACAAAATAGAGATATATCTAGAAAAGTATTGAGAGAACACCTGTTTAATTTATAAAATTCTATGAAATTAAAGCTCATGAAGATTTCTAATATCACATATTGCTTATGGTCAGTGAGAGTTAAGCATAACTATAATCACTGCCTTGGCTTTTTCTTCCTCAGGTTGAAATAAATAATTGTAAATAGTGTAATTCTTCATTGTCCTGCAGGAAATCATTGACAAATATCAACTCAGATCATCACTCTAGTCAAGGTCAAAGCTATGTAAAATTGTCCTATGAATCGAGTAGCTTGCATTCTTATTTTGTGAAACTTCATTAAAATCACTGATCAGTAATGAAAGATGCTATCTGCACCATGATTCTTGTGGCACCCTGATCTTATTACTTAATTAGCATGTATCTTTATATTTTTTCTTCATAAATAATTTTCTGCCCTCTTCATCTATTGAGAATATTCATTAAGTAAGGAATATCAAAAATTACAAATTTATATTTAATTATTAACTTTTAAAATATACTTCTAACATCATTTCTGCTATTAAGTGCTTTTAGATGCATAAACAGTAGTCTTGTGAGAATATTAATAAAACTAATTTAATTGCAAAGACAAATCATCAAATATAATAATAATAATCGTCACATGTAGATGCACAGCAAAACCATTAAATATAATAAATAATGTATTTCCATGATTGTAGAATTTACATTTGTAGTTACATATTTCATGTTATTAATATTTTATTTTCTGTACTTTGAAATATTTTGTTGTAAAACACATATTTTACATATAAATAGTACATTAATAAAAAATAAGAAAAATGTTTAAATAATTTACTTGAAAGTTTATAAATTAAGATTTACCTATATGCAATGAAATTATATAAAAACAAAACAATTAAAATCATAAATAGACATTAAATTTTATTATTGGTAATAATCAGTGTTTATATTTAGGTTTTAAATATTTAAATTCATTTATGTCCTGAAAGTTTTCTTCTTTCCAGATATTAGTACTTTTAATTAATATAATGAAAAATTTTTATGGAAATTATATAGGCATGAATTTATCTGGTTCATAGAGAAAAAATTAATATTGTATCTCGGAATTGAAGTTCATTTATTTACAAAATATGACTGTTTGAAAAATTGTTTACGAAAAAGTAATTTCTTTATAGAATTAGCAAATTTATAATTTAAAAAAATTATTAATAAAAATGATTTTTTTTGAATTGAAAATATTAATAATGACAATACAGTTGATATAAATTTTTTTGTTTTCAGACAATTTGAGGATTCATCCTATCCGTTCAGTATTAGATTTTTATTTTCACACTTTTAGACTTGAAACTGGCATTGGGATTGGAAAATCTGTTTATTTTACCCCTCCAAATATATATGTTGTATTTTTAGAAGATTTTTGACAATGGCCATAATAAGTTGCTGAAACATTGGGCAACAAACTAGATTAACAATTTTGATTTAAATAAATAAACAAGTTAGTATTCAAGTATATATATAATAAGGAACAATTTATTGATTACAATTTTTCTATAAGCCTTGTAAATTTCAAACATTTTCTTTCTAAATTGCAGCCATGGCAACTGTGTTTACATTGTCTAAGATAATCGATCAATTGCTTTTAGCACAGTCATATAACTTTTCCATTATCACTTTTGAAATGCTACTTAAGAATAGATCCAGTTTTTACAAATTATTTGAAGCTAAAAAATCTGATTTCACTTCTACAAATTTTTTTTAAATATCTTCATTCCCTCTTGTATCTGATTTGAGATATAGATTTAGTTAACAATTATTTTATATGATTTTTGATATTTAATATATATATATATGTGCACACAGATATCTGCACAAACATTCAAGCAACACATCTTATTATATAAATAGGTCTAAATCTATTTGCAGAATAAACAAGTCAGAATACATTACTATGATAATTCATGAATTAGATTTTCAAAGAATCATTTAAATAAATTTGGCATTATTTATAAGTTTATCTAAATGATTCTTTGTAAATCTAGCTTATGAATTATCTTAGTAATATATTCAGACTTGTTTGTTCTGTGAATAGGTTTATATTCTCAGTGTTACATATTTGATAAACTGTAAATTATTTACGTGATCATTAAAATTTAAATCATTAGAATTTTATATATATATGTAAGAATGATCACTATCTTAAAACAATTGATTTAGCTGAAACATGGTTTTTATTCTTTTAATAATTGAGTTTAAATGCAAGGTATATTTAGTACTGGTTTTAATTTTTTATTAAATAAGCATTATGAATTCCTCTTTATATGTAATTATTGTCCTATAATTATGTCATTATATTGTTATTATTTAACTTACACTTAATTAAAAATTCAGAACTCAAATCTTTGCCATTCTGAGATAGCAATTTCAATATATAAGACTATAAAATTAGTTTTTGTGTGTCTGTGCATATACATTAATTGTATATGAAGTTGACATTTCAATATAAAATATTCTAAAAATATGAGATTGATATTCCTTTTGGTTTCTCATCTTAAGCTCTAGAAATAATAATACAAAATCTAATTTAATGTTAAAGGAATATCATTATGAAAATAAGTGTACAGTATAAGATTTTGTTTATTGTAAAATTGAGTGGAAAAAAGAAGTTCAGAAATGAAATTATGCAATGTAAATTGTTCTTTACATGTTTTATTCTTGCATATTATTTCACTCAACATAATTTTTTTTTTTTGTAATTATGATTAATTAAAGGGAACTTGCACTCAGATTTTCAAGCTTCCTATAGCCATCTACTCTATGCAATATAATTGATACACACAGCCACATACATGTGAAAAAGATAAATGATCTCCAATATATACATATTTTATGTTGAACCAGCACTCATCAGTTGATCCAGATTATCTTCTCCCGCACATAATATATAATCACTGCTCGGTTTACATTATCTACACACTTTAATGGACAGGCATCAATCCTCTCCACTCTCCAACTCTTCAGTCATCCATATCACTGAAAATCTGATGATGGAACATTTAAAGCTCTTGATGATGCTAATATTATAGTCATACCCATTTTGACCTTAAGTCAATCTGACTCCTCATATGTAGGACCTTAATATGCCCATTTATGGGCAGAATATAAGCTGAATATATAATACTGAAATACAAGTGTAATGTATATACTTAACATAGATGTAATTAAAGGGGATTTAAACCCAGACTTTCAAGCTCCCTACATTCATCCAGGCATCGTCAAAGGCTTTGAACATTTTGTCATCAGATTTTCAATATGGATAGCTGAAGAGTTGGAGAGGATTGTTGTCCATTAAAATGTGTAGATAATATAAACTGAGCATTGATTATATATATATGGGTGGAAGAGGATTATTGGACCAACTGATGAGTGCTGGCTCAGCATGATATATGTATATTGGAGATCATTTATTTTTTTCACATGTATGTGGTCGTGTGTATCAGTCATATTAGATAATATGGATGATTGTAGGGAGCTTCAAAGTTTGGATTCAATTTCTCGTACGTACATTTGGGTTAATTATGTACTATAACGGTCCAAAAAGAAGGAGTCTTACTGTATATGCCATACAGGGCGCCACCAGGCATTTGAACCTGGAAAATTTATAGAGTAGGCAGATACGTAAGTTAAGATTCACATTTACATGTTTTATTTAGACCGTCAGCCCGTGCCACTAGCTCAGTGAGATTTATAAAATATAAATTCTTATTTAAAAATATTTTCAATATTAAAATAAAAAAAATAAAAGAAGCCACTGCCAGTAATTAACACACAAACATTTATTTATGCACATATAGATAAAATTGAGGAATAAAATTTATTATTTTAGGTTGGTTATTAATTTAATTTTTAAATTTGGCTTTTTAGTTTGAACAATCCGCACAGATTTGTTTAATATTTTTTAAGAGTGTCGAGTATGAATAAACTACATAGATTGCATTTGAAAAGAAAATATTCTTTCCCTTATTTAAACTTAGGCCAAAAGTTCGCAGTCAAACCGACGTCAATCCATCTGATACATCGATGTATTCAATGAAGCATGAAATACGGTAGCACAAATACCATACTGTCAGGAATGTACATCTGAACAGCATGGTTAAAGAAGACATTGACTCTCGTCCAGGACAGGAATGCTACATCTGTCTGGCAAGAAGAACAATAAAAAAAAACTCCATAGGAAGGGACTGCGTTTTCCGTCTTACTATCCCCTTCCATAGGCAAAAGGTGTGCAGCGTATAATGCGATCCTGCAAGTAGCAGACCTCATACTACATTTACTAATTACACCGATATATCCAATCCATTGACACAATCTAACCACGAAACAAATAACCTAAGATTACTCTCCCTTGAATTAACATAACTTTGCGACAACCATTCACGCCCGACTTAAATTTATCATTTATATAAGTTTGCACAGATGAATTTTATAAAAGTTTGTTTTTTAATGTTGAGTATAGATCAGCCACATAGATTACATGGTTAAAAACATTTCAAAATAAACATAAACAATCAAAATATAAAGTCATTGATGGAATTGCAGAGGGAAATTTACAAGAAACCCAATGGCATTCATCATAAGATGCTGCATTGACACCAATAACTTAAAAGACATCCGCATAAATACATTTTAGATACTCAACGTAAGGTATTATTTACCGAGTGCCTATATATTTCAATCAAATATGAAAATAAAAACATAATTAAACGTTAACGAATCTATGCAAGCATCTATACCCAACTTAAATTTAATACATTTTAATGATTTATACAATAAATATTAAAAAAAAAAAATGGAAATGATTTTTAGCAAACTCAAATGTATAAAAATTAAACATTAATAATTAATTTGAAAATTTAAGTCAGATAAAAGTTCATTTTAAAATTGAGGTTAGCTGAATATTAATAGCTTGTCAAATCTTTAAAGTTCTTAATTACTTTTAGTAAAATTTTTCCGTTAATATCTTACAGTAGAAGAGCTCCCGGTTCCTGGTGTCAATTCCCACGAAGTCTTTATTTGAAGACCGGTCTATCTGAAGGTGGCCTTAGCTGGAACAATCCTGGTATTACAGTCATTTCATTTGAAATAAGTGAGAGAGGACGACAAGTGCGTCTTATTGCCCTTCTCACAAAATCAAGCTGGAACTGTTTTTAATTTCAATATTTTTCCTTTTATACTGATCGTCCGGATTCACTGAACAATGGTTTCCTGTTCCAAATTTTCGTTATGGTCCGAGCCTTCATTGCTGCTTCTATTGGACATCTAATTTATTTTTGTTCTCTTATAGTTTGCTTTTCGTTTCATTTATAAAACAATCATTTCCATTTACTAAAATATTTTATCTTTAGATTTTGTACTTTTTTATAAAAAAGTACGTTCAAATACTTTTTTATTTTATTTAAAAAAAGAAATACTTTTAAAGTTTTGCATCTGTGCGAATATATATATACATACATTGAACAACTCTTTAATTTTAGCTTTTAGTTTTTTATTTACGAACTTAAAAATTTTTTTCATTCTAATCTTAAATTAATGTAACAGCATATTATATATCCGTTACAGTACATTATACTTGTATTTCAGTAATTATGATTTGTAAATTTTTAAGCAAATGATTATGAATTTTGGAATACTACATTGTTTTAGGTGAATTTATATTTCATTTTGAATTGTTGCAATTACTATAATATTTATTTAACTGGATTGAAAAACTTATTTTTTTATTTCTTCAAACTTAGTGTTTTTATCTTAATTTTATCAAATGAATTCTGCTTTCTTTTGTTCTTATGTTTGTATTTATTACTAATATAAAAAGTTTCATTTGTATTAGTCACTGTTCATCAGTCTATAATTAAATAAATTTAAAACATTATAATCCTTGGCAACATAGAAAACAAAAAAAATATCATATATTACATGGATTATTTTGTAAATATGTAGCTATTCTTAATATATAACTTGTTGTAAGGATTAAACTGATTTTTTATTGCAAATTAATACATTTGGGACATTTACATTATTAATAAATATAAGAATTAAAGAATAAAAAGTGAATTCATTTAAGGTATAATTTTAATTGTATTTTAAATTATATCATTCTTTCATATATATATTTTTAGTTAAAAAACCAAAGAAAGGGTTTGCCACAGCAAAGCAGCGACTCGGCAAGATTCTCAAAATTCATAAGATGCTACATTAGATACTTCATTATATAATATTTTTATGTGCCTTGTTCCTTGTAAAATTATTATGTAATAAAAACACAGGTAAAATTATTTGAAAATGGAAAGATCCTGATCTCTTGGCCAAATCATATTATACCAATGGTAATTTTTGAGATTTGCTCACTGGAAAGGAAAATGTTTTTGTATATTATTTTATGAAAACTTGTAACATGATTTAGACATTTTCATGAAACAAAGTGGAAAGAGAAATCTCTTTTCTAGGATTTATTTTTGTACATTTTTATAATTGTGTATAGTTTCTATTGGCTATTTTCAAGTAAGTTAGTCTCAAAGAAATTTCCACAAACTCTTTTTTGTAAATAAATCATAGGAATTTGATCCTGATGAAAGTTAGTGAAGAAATAAAGAAATTACAGTATGAAATTAAAATTATGGCTATATTTTAAATTCTTTAAATCTTCCAAGTTTTTTTTCTCTATTATTTTTACAATAATAGATAATTATTGTTTTTTTTTTTTAGTATCATAATTATTTTTTATGATAAATTCAAATCTGTAAATTATTTGAGTAAATGGTCAACTTATAACAATTTATTGGCAAATCATAGTAGTTTGATTTTGCAGAATAATAAATACAGGTGAATTCTTTATTGTTTTTTTTTTTTTCAGTAACTACATTGATATAATTGCACAACTTTTTTTATTCACTCATATATTGTACTGTTATTATTTTCAATGTTGTTTTATTGTTATAAAAATATGTACAGAGATATTTTTATATAAGTCATTTTTTTATTTTCAATTTTTTTTAATTGAATTTGATAATTGACTTTTCATAATATATAATTTTTATTTATTTACTTCTATTACATAGCTTTCTTCTCCATTAAATATTCATGCAATATGGTTTTCCATTGGAAAGCAAATTTATTGATTCCAAGAGTCTTAAGACAATGGGCCCTGTGATTAAGCAATAAATATTTATCATCACTGGCAGCAATTTGTCTTTGCTTTCCACTTCTTTAAAACAAGTAATTAGAAGAACTAGTTTTGATAAAATATTTCGCATGGAAGACTTACCTCTGATTCCGTCTTCCATTTTTTTATATATTTATTTACAAATATGTGAAAGCACACATTATTAAATCATTTTTCTTGTTTGATTCTCTGTTGTAGTAGAATCAGATATTTGGTCAATTTTTAGCAATTGTATAATTTATTCAATAATTTTTTGAACTCAGAAATTAAAATTCCATTTTGTTTTTTAGTACTGTTGACATAATTATAAATGTAATAAATTCTAAAGTTATTGAAATAATAAAGAATTAAAAACAAAAAAAAAAAAATACTGAAAAACTGAAGATAAACTGATTGCTGCTTAAAATTAGAAACCATGTTTCTTGACATACTCTGCTATTTTCTTTGTAGTTCTTGAAATTTTAATAATTTTCACGATATTGTATTGCAGATCAGAAGAAAAAAAAATAGCATTTTTAAGTACATATATCTATGTACTTGAAGTTTATTTGTATAAATTTTCTGCTGTCAGTACTATATATATATATATGTAAAACATAAAAATCAAAATTTGTAAATATATAAATATTTGAAAATGTATTTCAGATTGTTTTGTTATACTGTATTTTAAAAAAAAAAATCATTTTTAAGTCACGGTTTTAAAAATGAAATAAACATGTTCATAATACTGAATACTATTTTGTATTTCTAGTCATTTTTTTTCTTTGCTATATTTTTGCATGTCCAACTATTATGCAGAAGTCTGTATTGTATAGTGCGCATACTAGCTAGGTGGTAATTTTTTAGCATTAGCATCTTTTAACATATGGTCATATATGAAAATGTATTTTCTGGATATTAAATGTATGTATATGTTTTTCCATATACATCTCTATTAAAAATCCTTCCAAAAGTATCAGTATATATCTAGTTAAAGACATTAGCTAAATTAAATTTTTTTTAAAAATTTATTTGTAATTAAGCTTGAAATTTTCACAATATAGTGATCCAAATTTTCATTTTTTGATACAAATTTTTGTAAATCTGTTTATATAGGATACTTATTATGTTTTTTTTTTTTTGTAATATCAAAATACAATAAGTGATAACAATTCCAATGAAATTAAAAGTTTATTACAAATGTACTGCCATGCTCTCTAAAAAGTGAACTCCAATAATGGAATTGTAGTTTCAGAAAACATTAGCAACCATGGTTTAGCAGTCTTATTTACGTAAAACAGACACTTTACTTGAAAATTGGAAAGATTTTATACTTGACAGAGACATTGAAAATGCATCAATAATTAAACTTAACATTAATTTCATATTTAGCTAAGGCACCTCTAAGCAAAGGCTTCTACTATTCCATAGTTTTCTATGCATAGCACAGATTTAATCTAAGAAATCATATAATATATATAATTTAATAATGAACTTATCTGATTTCATTGTAGCTATGATAGAACGTCTCTGAAAAATAAGTACAAGAAGTTATTTGTTAAAAATAAAAAAGTAAAACTCATCAAAGTCCTCTCTCCTCCCCACCAAAGTTAAAAACCATGTGATCACTGATTCAAAAATGTTAGTCATATTTTTATGTCTGCTTCCACTTTCATAACAAAATCTTTGATATATTTTTTCCATCATTAACTCGCGTGCATATATACTAATAATTTTAATCTCCCAATTCATTCTTTGAATAGCACCTTTCTTTAATATAATTAATATTTTTTCTAAAAAATAGGATTAAACTTTATTGGTCTAACATGTTTTACAAGGTAAACTTTGATTTCTTTATGTAATATGAAGATCTAACATGATATCTTGTATTTTTGTCCATAGCATTTCCAAAAATTGATCAACCTGTGTAGAATTCAAAGCATCAGTCCATGAGGTGATCAAATATTAAGAGTAAACTTAGATTACAATTAGGAATTATTTGTAAAGTCTAGAGTTCAAACATGAATAGCATTTTAGGAATACAATATTGAAAAATCTAATTTGCAGTAGATAAGTCGAGGAATAGGAAAACACTTGAAATAATATAAAATATTGGGGTAAGTCAATCTACTGTTCAGTTCTCCGAAATGGCTTTGAATATCTCCAGAAGAGAGCAATCCAGTATACCTTGGAAGAACTATGGAGAACAAGGAAAAAAAAACCCCGGGCTTTAAAATGTCTGCTGAAAACCATTCCAATCCCTCACGAAAAAACATATGAACAGCAAAGGACCAATCCCATCAATATCCATATTGGAAATAATAAAATAATTTGCAATTAAAATCAGTAGGCCAAACTGCAGCTTACTTTGCAATAATACATGGATAAAATCATTTATATGATTAATGTTAAAAAATGTTATTTTTCCTTTCCTATGAATGGGAAGTTCAACATAGGAAACAATCCCCACAGCACACACCCAGCTTCCATCCTCAACAAAATTAGGATTTAGGCTCCTGACACCCTTCCTAACAACCAGACTCTCATCCACTCAGCAAAACTGAGTGAAACAATGATTTTTCATTAAAAGGCAAAATTTCTGTAGAAATCTTTTGAAATTTCAATGGCTGCCATATAATTTGCACAGCGTTTTTATAAAGGTTGAAATTATTCTTACTTGTGATAACATGTTGACATAACTTGTATATGAAAAGAGAGTTTAAAAACATCTCTTTTAAGTAGGAAGTTTTACCAGAAAATTAATTCCCGAATAAAGTAACTAAAATGGGAAGCCAGAAACAGAGTTAACTGGAGTCCTTGGCTCCCTCTAGTGGACTTATATATCATGTTTTCTACTTCATCACTACACAATTTATATTTTCCATCTCCTAGATCTTTTCACTTATTTATTTTTCTAGTTTTCAGAGATTTTGTTCTAATCTTAAGCAATAAACTACTGGCATACTGTTATTATTTGATTTCATAAAACTATAGTTATCTTAGCTTTTATATTTTTTTCTTTTTGATTACCAGCTTATTTATTCTCCTATTACAGTCTTCTTCACTTTTTAAAAATGTAAGTAAAGAATTTTTATTGAACAATGCCTTTCATTCACTTTTCCAGACTAATCCTACTCATAAATGCAATCTACCAAAAAACTTATCTTTTTCATATACTTAACCAATCTATTTCCCTATGAATAAACTCTGCTGCCATCCACATACTTTATTTCTTATTGCATGCCTTTCAATTTCCCATTGACTTCCTTTTTCAAACACTATCTCAGTACTATACATTATTTCCATAAAATTAAACATATCTTTTGTAAGCAAATAATGCATTATTTCTTAATTACATTTATTTTTCTTTAATTTGTTTCTATTTGTAAAAGCATATTTATAATTTCTATATTCATCCTTTAATTTATAGAATTTTTTCCTTCAACTATGCATTCTCAACCAATAGAAAACTAAATATTTCCCATCTTATGATTTAATAAAAAACCTTTTAAAGTATATACTATTTGTCTAATTCTTCTTTTTCGTGTCTTTTTAATTTAATTGCAATTTACTCTCCAAATCCTGTAAGTATATTGCAATGGTAACCAGGGTACAAACAATTATTTGACAGTACATATATTTTCTTTATTGGGGTAATAGTATTACTTTATTATTTTAAGTTTAAATCCTCACCAATAGTCAAGTGTTGTTAACCGAGAGGTCAGCACAGCCGCCTTGCAAGCAAGTAGTTGGTTGCAGATGGTTGTGAGTTCGCCTCCCGGCAGATGCTATGACATATGGGAAAAAAATACGTGACAAATATAGAAATATTTATTTGTGAATAAAATAGAATTCAGAAGAATAATGGTGATTTTTACTATCAAAATTGCTTTATCCTAATTTGTTTTTATTTATTGAAGCAATCCTTAAATGAGAATGTTTACTTCATTCATCCGTATGTATGTTCTTAGAGTGTGTGGGGTTTCTATCTCAGAATCATGTGTGGCTTATATTTTCTTATTAGCACTTTTTTTTTTAAAAAAAAAACGTGGTTATAACTACTTATTTTCAATAGGTATATAAAATGACAAAATAAAGATTAATAAATTTATTAATGAAATAAAATAGCCTTATTTGGTAGATTGCCTCTTACATACTTATCAAGCCGGATATAATAATCAAAAGTTCATATCTTTTATTTTCCCCTACTCTTTATTAAAGTCTCTCACGTATATATAAAATTATTTTATAGTCTTTATAGTAATACTTTAATTCATATCCATATATGTAAATTAAAGCATAATTCATTACATGAATATTTTCAATTTGTTTTTATTCTCCAAGTCGTATTTCTTTTTTTTAAATATTCAAAAAAAAACTAAAATACTGAATTTCCTTTAGTTCTTGAATTCTTTCATCTTCTCTTAATGATTTTAGGATTATTGCTAATCTAACAAGTGTTGAACAGTTATGCTTTGTATTAGTATATTATCCTTCAATTAAAAATAAATAAATATTTTTTTGGCATGTACTAATCCCTTTCTAACCATATCCAAGTATTCTAATGCAATATTTTCATAACTTTTTATGAGGTAGTAAATCCAAATTGCAAAGCCAGTTATCTAGTTTAACATTTTTAGCTAATTCCTCCCTCTTTTTCAACAAGGGAGAGGGGAGAAAATCTCATTTACATACCACCAGCTTCATTTGCATATAATCCATCCCTTTTTTTTTACTTCATATAGAATTTTTGGGACCTCACCTAAATGAATTTCTAAGGTAATTTATTCTAATAAAGGGATTGTCAATTAAGTGTATATTTACAAAATAAATAATCTTTATATAACAATTTTATACAAGTGAATATTTCACTCTTTCCTTCTTTCTTCAAACCCACATTGCCTTTGCATTGCTATGACAAGGGTCGCAATATATTAAATCATATCCATACTCTTCATTTTCTCTTTTGACACCATTTTATTTATTAAGCAAAGGAATGCCTATCTTTAACATTTGTATTACTCTGGGGTCAAATGTGAACAATTAATGGATACCAGATGGTCATACCAACCTGACATCCAGATTAGTTTCTGGCTATTGATCTTTCTCAGAAACATCAGACTGCACATATCTAACAATTATACATTTATATTATGTTAAAGATTCAAGTTTCAAGCACTAAGATATTTTGAACATGCCAACTTGCTACTAGTTATTAGGTTATAGCTATATATTTTAATGACCTCATACCTTAACTAGGAAGTTTTAGCAAAAATATATATATCTTTTACTCACCAAAATTATTTACATTTGATAGAAAAAAAATTTTTTTGCTGTCAAACCTATGTAATAATAGAAATAGATTGGTTTGATTTCAAAACTTTCAAGTCATTAACTTCATTTGCATATTAAAAGTGGACACCAGATGGATATGATACAATCCAATGCTCATCAGTTTAAAATAGCTAGAAGTTAGTTTGGATATCTAGTTGGCAGCATCATGATATACATTGATTATCCTCAGCTTATCTCTACCAAAATTTCTATATAATTTATATTTCCAGTAAGTCAGAACATTCTAACCATTTTTCATTCTTTTACTTTTCATCAAGTACATAAACCTATCTAGTCATATACACAAATTGCTTTATATCTTAGCTAATATTTTTGCAATTTTCCACTTTTCAAGTATGTATATTGCTGATCATATAGCAAGCACCCTAGTGACAGCTGAGCATATAACCATTTCATTCAGTTAAAGCAATCTCTTTTTGTTATGTAAAACAGGATCTAATTTAATCATGCCAATAATTCTCTAATTTTGATCCTATTTATTGTTTCTGTTGATATGCTGTCTACAACTTTCTACTTTGCAGAAGTCTGTTGAAGAATTTAAAGAAACTGCTGATAATGAATTTCTAAATGATTGACATATATCTTAACAAAATCTTATTCGGAATAATTAGTGACTACAACAAAAAAAAAGAACCCAACAAATCAAATTAAAACATAAAATCAATTTTTTTTTTTTAAGTCTTAAAGCTACCTAGACAATAAAGTTGTGATAATATTACCATTTCTATTTTACAGTTCATTAATGGAGTGATAAAGAAGTAATGTAATTACCGTGTATCCAGTCAATGTATCTCATTTTACAAAAGTTGTTGCCTACTTTTATTCTAGATTGCTAGACAAGGGTCAAACCTGATCCACGCGTGTTACGATGTTTGTACAACTTTCCGTCTGCCATTTTATTACATTTAAATTTTAGGCCAGTAAATAAGTTATTGAAGTAGTAATTTTCTATTAAAATGTTTTTATTATAAGTATTGGAGGGGCCCATATATATATACGCAAATACATATAGAATTACAGATGGAAACTTTTATAAAAATCAAAAGATATAAATTTTTAATATGATATTTTTTAAGTATTTTATTCTGGAGATGATAAACCTTACTAACATTCCGTAGCGTCAAACAAAAGAAAATCCATTAACAAAGTGGTAATGGATTTTCTAATTAAAGTAAAATTAAAATAGAAAAGATAATTTGAAATATAAATTCTGCAAATCTACATTTAATTAAAAATAGATTTGAAACAAATCATTGAGTTTATCGGGGGAGTGGATCTCAAGAATACAATGTAAATATATTTTAATTTGATAATTGCGGTCATCGAAATTCCAACATAGCTACTTAGCCTGGAGCGTATGAAAAAGGGAATTTCCCAAAAATAGTTGAAAAAAGGTATAAATAGCCAAAGAGAACAATCGAGGTCAGCCAGTCAGTTTTTTGTCAGTGATTGCCTGGCAAATCGTCATCAAATTTAAAAAATGTTCTGAAACGTGGTAGCAGAGTAGATGGCATTGACCTGCCAGTCTCCTAAATATGATCATCAAAATACCATAAGCCGGAAAAACCTCAAAAATGAACTGCTGAAATCTTATTCAAATACATAGCTAGCTATGCCTGTGCGGAAATTCAGTTTTCATCGTGGGATTCAAACTTCCACATGGACTCCTAATAAATTAGGTAATATATTTCCAATTTGTTAATTTCTACAACTCCAGTGACCCAGTAATGTAAATCCTGCTAATTGTAATGTTTTCAAAAATGTAATCCCCATAACGTAATTTAAACGTAACTTAATATTCTGTAATCTATACTTGCTATTATTTAAAATCTAATGTCTTTGCTCTCCTTCTATCTGTCTAAAAATTATGTCTCTTAATGCTAAATTTCCTTCTAATGTGGTTTAGAAAATATTATTATTAATTACTTAAAATGAAATGAATATATGCCAATTTTGTTCCATCTTGACAAAAGTTTTATTTAAATAAATATTTTGCTTCCTATTTCCCAACCAATGTTTGTCAGTAAATAAAATGAATAATTCTCCAACTCTGAAGGATTAATACTTAGAGCAACCTTTGTTTTGTCGAGATGAAACCATTTTATATTGTTTTTTTTTAAATATTTATATGTACACGGTTTAGTTGTGGGGAGATGCTAGATTCAAGCATGAGGTTTTATTTAGTTTAATAATTATTTCATTTTTAAAGAAAGGGAGGGGGTTTATAAAATTATATGCGTGCTAAATAATGAGTTATAGAATGTTAAATGAAATGTTAGTGGGATTTTTGTGTTGGAGGGAGAGATGTGTCGCTCATAAATATATTCGTAATAATAATTGTTTGTTTTATCCTTGTGGGTCTGATCTTGATCAATCCGTGTTACCTTTGTGTAATCTTCATAGCTCAGCACAAATATATATTTAAATGCTAAAATATATTCTCCAGTACTCCTATTTTGCCTTGCCGGCATTTAGCTTGATTACTCGTCTTTTGTGATCAATAGATCAAAACTAGACCACGTGATAATTTCACTGGCCATGATTTATTAGGATATGAAAGCTAAAATGGGAAGAACCGGGGCAAACTAAGCTCAGTTAGCCTTGGCGATTCTCATTCTTACCTGAAATATTTTAGGTTTGCCAATGGCGCAGACGATTCTTTCTTTATTTTTTGGCGTCACGGGAATGCTGGTAATTTGTCTGAGCACATCATGGCGGATTGACCACGATCTGATTAATTTATGTATTTTAAATCTTGAAATATTTATTTGCGAGTATTGCGATCTATTTATATTTTAAATGTGTCACTCTCTTCGACGCCAATTCCTACAGTTTGAGTCGATTATTTCTCTTAAAATAAAATTGACTCATAATAAGGTTACGTTTTAAAATAGCTCTTCGGAAATATCCATTCCGTATATCTCAGACTTGGGCGGGCGTCTCCCATAAATCGCTAATTGTGACATTTGTTAGATTGGCATATAAACCATGCCGCTTACTTGCCAGAGGCATAATAAATGACAGAATAGATATTTGTTATTAATTAATTATGAAATCAAAACAGAGACATTAGATAAATTATCAAAATGTTTGATTAAATATATATATGTGAATTTAAGCTACCTGTGGTTCGTCTCCATTCGTTCTAAAATTAATATTTTCTAATTAATTATTGTGCTGCTATCTGATGACTCAAGGTTACACACATACCATTTTATATTTAAATAAATAGATAGTCTAATTAAAGTTAATAATTAGAGTTAGACATACAAATTAGTTGCGGCTCATGCTCCATCGTTGATACTAGTGGGCCGGAGTGTGGAAAAGATTAACTGCTTACTCGAAAATGTTAATTAGTTTACAGATTTAGAGAGTGAGTAAACAGGGCAGAATCCATAAGTATTCTTTATCTTTGATCTCACGTACAGTTGGATTAGAGGTACTTTTACCCAGGCTGTGAATCGTGTCGAGTTAACATACAATTTCGACCGGTACAAGATAGATAGTTGAAGTTTTAAGTTGGATCCCATAAGATTGTAAAAAAAAAACTAAAAAGAAATCAAATATGAGATGGTGAAATGAAATAAGTTTGTTGATGTGATGTGAAGACAGGCTATGGGTATTAAGAAACTGGATTAAAATTGAAAAGACTATGGACCTAAGAAACTGGATTAAACTTGAAGAGACTATTCTGCAGTGGATTGATAATGATGATTGTCTCATGATTCAAGCAAAAGATGTTTTTCTGAAAATAATATTAGAGTATTAAAGATTCCTTTTGTATTACTGAATTTTTTTAACAGTAGCTGGTAATTTCATTTCATTATTAGGTGCAATTTTGGATAAATAATTTGGAATAATTGAGACATTCTATTACTAGCGAAATAGCATATTGAGTGCAGACGAGGTTCTGTAATCTATTCCCATATAAGATTCATTTTGAATTAAAATATATGAAATAATACATAAGCATCTATATTTTTATTAAAATGTTTATTTTGAGATTTTTTATCAAAATATTTTCTTTTAATATTAATTATTTTTCTTTTCATTTACAATAATATAAAGAATATACAAGAATTTCAAAGAACTCTCTCCTTCCAGTAATGTATGTCAATGTTGCTGTACATGATTGTATTCATTTAATAGGAAAAAAAAAATTGTGTAGGCAAAATAATTGCCATTATTGAAAAATCAAGATAATAAAATATCCGTTTCTGCTATCAGACAGTTATCCCAATAGTTTTCAGTACTTGTTTTTCTTGTTCTGTGGTATGAATGCTAAACATATTAAAATATGGTTGCTGGGAGAAAGTCTGCAAAAACTCTGTAAGGTAGGCGGCCAAATCAACCTGATAAAGAGGATCTTTGATGGCATCAGGATCTTCTTCATCTTCATCATAATCAACTTCATAACCTGTTAAAAGTATATAAAAATCTGATGTGAAATATGAAAATAGATATCTGAATTAATATTTTTAATTTCCATATCAAAGTACTTTTTGGAAATAAGCCCTTATATAAATATTTTAAATTATAATGAAAAATACAATAATGTTAATTCATATCATAAAATAACGTAGAATATATAGACTGAGTTTTCTTCTAATATTCTAACCAAGTTTTTTTTGTTATATTAAATATATTTTAAGAGTAATTTTTATATATTAGGAAAAAAAAACTGGTATTCAGATCAAATCAAACTAGTATTGTTTCCAATAAAGCCAGAACGTTTTGATAAGACCATGCTCTGTAGAATAGTTAGATGCTAATCAGAAATTAAATGGAACTAATAGAGAAATAGATTGGGAGGGATTATAAAGTTTTACTCAAGATTCAACTGCTTCAATAATTATGAGGCAAAAGCAATTAGAGCTGAGAATTATCACATGAACAAAATTATGAAATGCCTTGAATTTTCATGACTAGATTTATTAATTTACCAAATAGTAGGATTTAAGCAGTATTTTTATTTAATCTTGAATGTTCATATACCAAAAAAAAAAAAACAACAACCCCATAATAATAAAGAAATAATAATAAATGAATGCAAAGTGTATACAAACTTAAAATAAAAGAAAAACATTTAATGCAACAATTTTTGAAAATTCTGATGAAATACAAAGATGGAAGAATGTATGTTATATACATTATTAAGTTGCATCCACAATAACAGAAAAATAGGGACTAGAGTCTCTTGTTTAAGTGATTTAAAACTTTTTTTCATTCACAAATTCAGTATAGTAACAGAAGATACTTTACTATACTATTTTATGAAAGCAACAGTTTCTGAATTCATAAATTTAAATAATTGTATAATAATTTAATTGCTAATGGTTTTGTAATTAAACTTTATTTATTTGAATTTTTGCCAAAATACTTTCTATATTAAGAAACAAAATTGGATTAAAACCAGCATATTGGTAAAAAACAAGTAAAAACAACATTGCATCGACAGAAAAAAACAGATGTAATGCTCTGCTTAAGAGACAAAAAACTTTGCGCTACACATGCCCAAAAGAAAATCAATATTCATCATTCTCCACTAACATGTGCTCTCTCCCAATTGCCTCGTGATATGTCATCAATTGGGCTGTAACCATGGACATGTAAGTGATAAGTAAATTACTGAAGACTTAGAAAGGCCTGGAAGAATGGCAGCTTGCTTTTCAGAAAACAGGATTCCTAATCTTCCATTCAAGTTCTTCAATTTTTCAAAACTGAAAATTCTACAACAGAGTACAGTACAGTAAAGCATGACACCAAGCTTGTTCAATTTGATTGGTCTTCATTTGGCATCTGTGTCTGAAAAACCGCTGCATATATTTCATTGCTTTTTTTGTTAAATAGTTCACAAATTCTTAAAATGGGCTCATGTTTTTTATGAGCTGCAAAAAATATGTCGCGGGCCATCTGGCCCATCTCTTGAATCTCTGTAGCAATCTGCATCAATTAAAAAGCTTAATGTTTATTATGTCACATATATTATAGAGAGAATAAATGGATACTAGAAACCACCTTGCTCCTAGGCTTTACTCACTGAAAGCTTAACAAGACGAAACATCAAATAAAAATATTTTTCTGGCTAGCTATTATTTCTGAATCATTAATTAATCATCTCTTCATTTGAATATAAATCTATTTTTTAAAAATTTGACTTTATTAGATAATTATTTTCATTAACTACTTTTACCACATATCCATTGAGCTCTATTCTCACTTTATAAGTTACATGGAGTCGATTATAGATATCCCACCTTTTAATCAGACTCGGAATTCTCACACCTTCTAATAGATATTACAGATACACTATAATTCTTTGCTCTTGCCCTATCATACAAGCAGGTGTCACCTTTAAATAAGTCTAAAAAATCGATAACATCATGAGTATGTATTTTATGTTGAATATAAAAATGAAAAATAAGAATTCTCAGAATTTATTTATTTTATTTGTTGATTTAAAGAATAAATTTCCAGATTAGTAATAATAAAAATGGTTGTGAGAATATCATTTTATATGTATCCAACTACTTAGCATGGAGATTATTGGAACTAGTACCATATATACCTTCAATTTTAGTGTAAGCAAGCTATGACCTATGCTTGAAGACAAGATTGAGTTAAATAGACTTAGAAAACATCCTCGGAGGATAGTTTACCATTGTTTACTACTTTCTTAATATAATTTATTTTAATATGTCAATTTTAAAGCTGCCTTATCAACTTTAATAAGTTCCATATCACCAAGAGGCATGCCTAGCAATAGTAATGAAAATTTAACACAACTTAATATATTACTCGGTAATTTTGCATATGTTTGCATTTCCAACTCACAATAGATTATATAATCAATTCCTAACATTTAAGAATTTAATGATTGTGATCAGTTAATCACTGAATAAAGTAATTTGTATTCTATTCATAAAAATTGAAGTTCACACTAATATAGCCATCATGTCTACAACTTTTTATAAGTTTAGTATAGAACTGAAATGAGATTTAATAGAGATCATGGTTGTAAATTGATTAATAGCAACTATAATCATTATCTTGAATCTTTAGATAAATCACAGAAAGATAGAAACTAATGAAATTAATTTGGATTCTTGTATACAAAATAAGCCATAAAAAATATGCTTTTGTTTATATTAAAAACTGTTTCTTTGACATACATTTTGAAATAGTTTTACCAAATTTCTATCATATAGATTTTCTTCAAATTTGGTGCAAGTGTTAGAAATCGATACCATGTAATATAACAACGAAATATTTCAGGTTTATCAAATGGTTTATACAATCCAAGGCTGTTGGCAATTTCAAATGTGTTGATATCAGTATACTAAGTTTTCAGTGATGAGCACGAGAGGGCAATATATTTTTTAAAAAAAAAAGTAAAAATGAAAAGCATTTATGTTAAATTCAAATATATATAAAAACAAATCTTATTTTTTCTTGATTGTAAAAATTGCTTTAAATTTTCATTTCTCTTTATTATAAACATTTTTTTACAAAGAAACAAAATAATATTAGTCATTTTTTTTTTTGTTAATAAAGTAAACTTTATTAATAGAAAATTATATATATGTATTGTAACGTCATTACATCACTCTCAAATGAAAATATAAAAAAAATTTAAAGTAATAAATATATAAAATGCACAGATGGAAGACGTATTAAATAACTATTTAAGAATATAAACTTAGTTAAAAGAAGGTGATAAGGAAAAGTTTAAAATCCAAAAACAGATTCTATTTAAAGGAGAGTACAAAATAATAAAAACCATTATTTTCTTTTAAAGTTATTTTTAAACTACAGTAGGATGGAAATGAATTTATACTGAAATGTAGTGGCAACCATGTCCACAGATTGTACATCAGATAAGATATTAAAAATTACTAGTGATTAAGAAAATATTGGTGTTTCCCACTCTAAAGCCAGTAACCAATAGAGATGCGTATACATACACAGACCAGAGAAAAAAATCATTATCACCAATGAGAACCGCGCTAAATCATGAGAGATAAATCCTAAAGTTCCAAGATAAGAGATACAAAGTGATATAAAAAGGGAAGAATTCTGTCAGGAAAAAAAAAACTTTTTCTGAGATTGATTAAAATATTTTTGTACCAATATTGCGGACAATCACGATGTAGGGCTGCCAGAGTGACAGTTTCTGAAAAATAGCAAATAATGGATTCTTCTCCAACAAAAAAATAAAATTACTGATTGGCAATGGGTAAAAGTATTGAACTGGAAGATGTAGTGTATTAGGGACTATAAAGATGGTATTCAGTAAACCTTAAGCAATCTGGAGGATTCATGGAAATAAAGAGAAATATGAACTTTTAAATGGGATTTGAACTTTGACCCTCTAATTTAAAAAAATACAAACTTTCAATTTAACAATAACTAAATCTGAACTTTATCCTCTAAAGAAAATCTCGTCAGACAATTAGAATCTAAATTATCTATTTCCTATGTATATTCTGTTAATAAATATTTTACGTATAATCTATTTTGCTGCACGACCAGAAATCATCTCATTAATTAAATTAAAACGCCATTTATGATGAGCATAACTTGAAAATCAATATAAAGACACTGTTTGCATATCCCAAGTTCTCTTACCATGCTGTAGAATATCTAAAATTTGCCATTATCATTTCCATCCTCATTCAATTAAATTAATGAATTTAAAGTTAGGTATTGATTACTGCATAGACCTATAAAATCATGTTTGCTCATGTAGGATTAATTTTGGGCTAATTGTTTTGTAGTTGAATTGATGCTGGGGATGTATGTATAAGTGTTATATGTCAATATAAATTAGGAAGGTGCATAGGATTCTTAGTCCCTTGTGCCACATTAGCATATATGGTATTCCACCCAATTGAATGTATGGCCCAAAATGGTGACCATACGCTATCGATTTCTGACTCTCTGGATAAAGACTATAAGTCAGCAAGGATGTGATCTTTTGCCAGACAAACGCACATTCCTTTAAAAGCCGTAGATCATAAATTATTGTTACTTCTTTAATAATGTTATGTTATAGATGTAAATTCCTGTAGTCATGATTATCGTATGCTAACATTCTTATTTTTGAATTGATCACATCGGTATATCAGTAAACTAGCATTGATTTGGATGCGAATTTTTGGCCTGGAGTTAAAAGATTGAGTCTTTTAAATGCGAGGTTCTATGAAGTATATTACGCTTAGCAAAATATGAAAATAATATTAAAATATTTTAGGTTAAATTTATCCATCTGTGCATATGGGATAAATGAATAACTTAAATTAAATCTATCTAATAATAAGCATTAAAGAAAGAATTAAGCCTCAAATTTTGTGTTTTTATATCGTATGTGAGTAATAAATATGTTTTGTCTCATTAGTTCTGGCAGTGACTTGTTTTATTTTCTGTTAATTTTATTTGAAATCAATGATTGAAAATCTTAAGTTTGGTATTTGATATCTTAAGGCTCAGTTTCTCCATGAACTAGTGACTAGGGCTAATGGTCAATTAAAATTTGAACCTCACCCATATGTGTCTGCCTACTTTATAAATTTTTCTTATTCCATTCTTTTTCTTTTTAATAATATTATGTGATGTATTTGGCTTCTCCTTAAATGAAGTCAAGAATATCTCAGCAACTATGCCCAGATAAACCTGTTAGCCACTTTATTTTCCATTCACCATTCTAAGTCTTCCCATATTCTGCCCCATCCCATTTACACAACATAATCTTTGTCAACTCTATGGCCTTTAAATCTAAATCCCCTTTATCTTTTCGCAAACCCAGCATAAAAACTAATAACTCACTTTCTGTATAGTCACTTTGTTCATACCTATTCTTCCATAACTTCATTATCTGTACCCTTTCTGCTTTCAAGCATTTACATTCAATCAACAGATGCCTAATATTTTCTATACCTTCCTTACACAATTTGCACACTAAATCACCCATAGTTTTCCATTTACATGTATATTCTTTTGTTGCTAAAGATCCCGTTCGAGCCTTAAACAATAAACTACTTTCCTTACTATTATCATAAATTAACTCACTTCCAATATTCCGTTTACTTCTATATATATTTAAACTCTTCTTACCCTCCATCTCTCCAACTCCCTATTTTTTATTAATCCTTCTATTCTTTTATCCCATTCCTTACCACTATAACATTCACCAATCCTCCTAACACAATCATCCCACCTTTTATACAAGTATACCAATATAAATTTCTCTATCCAAATCTTTTGCATACCGCATTACCTTTCTCACCCATCTTGTTACCTGCCCTTTACTCATAACCCAATTAAACACTATTTTGGCTATTCTTTTACTATCCATAAACTGCAACCCACCAAACATTTTCATTTTATTTTTTGCATCTCTCATACAGAAACTTGACCATCCTATTTCTCCTTGAATTGCCTCCTTTGCTGTCCACATCTCTGCATCCAATGCATGTCTTCCTACTTCCCTTTGTACTTTCTCTAAATAATCTAAAATCCTTTTACTAACACATAATGCATCATTACCATATGTTAACCCTGCTACTGCAACTCCCTTCCATACAATTCTAGCTACATCATATTTATTATATGGAAATACTGTTAGTTTCTTTACCAAACCCTTTCTTTTCTTTGCTTCGTTTACCAATTTTTTCTCCCATTCATCCAAGCAATTTTCCTGATTACATACGATGATTCCCAACTACCTATATCTATCCACCACACTTAACTTTATATCCCCCAATAAAAAACTACATCTTCTCTTTCCTCAGTATTCACCATCATTATATTTGATTTTTCTTCACTAAATTTAATCCTCATCTCTTTACCCACCCTTGCACATGTCCTCAACATAATATCCATATCTTCTCTTCTTTCTGCACATAAAAAGATATCATCTGCAAAAAAAAAAGACCTGACAAAGTATATACTCCTTTGCCACCTATTAACGGTATCTCTACCCCTCTTCCTAGTCTTTCTATTGCTTTCTCCATTTCACTCAAAAACAGCAAAAACAAAATCGGTGACATAGGGCATCCTTGCCTTAATCCCACCCCATTTTTAACTTTAACTGATTCTATATCCCCTAATTGGTAAGTATAATAATTATTTTCATATAATTTCTTAATAATATTTACTAAAGCTTCATCCATTCCCAAATTGGCTAATCTTACCCACAATCTATTTCTATTTACTCTATCATATGCTTTCTCTATATCTATAAAACTCATATATAATGATCTACCTGAATTCCTATTCATCTCCATAAGTTGTGTAACTACAAACAAACTATCTCCTATACGCCTATCTGACCTAAAACCTCCTTGCATTTCCCCCACTACATTATTCTCTTCCATCCATTTTACAACTCTTCCAGCTACCATATATGCGAAAACTTTATATAAAACTGATATTACCGCTATCGGTCTATAATTATTTAACTTTCTATGATCCTTACCTTTTCCTTTAAATAATAATCTTATTCTTGTATTACTCCAACTACCCGGAAAAACTGTCTTCTGTGCTATCTTATTAAAACATGATAATAACTTTGCTTTTGCTCTATGCCCTAAATTCATTACCATCTCTGCTGCCCATCCATCTAAACCTCTTGCCTTTCCACTTTTCAATCTCTTTCCTGCCTCATTCAATTCATTTTTTGTGAACCTAATACTCCCATTACTAACTGCTTTCATGTTTTCTATCACTAATTCTTTCACATCTAACATCTTTTCTATATCCATTACATATCTATTTAAGATTTTCTCTAGCTCGCCTCTAGTGCTACATTCTATTCCCTCATCATCTATTAATACTATCTCTCTTTCCCCTACATTTCTCCTTTTAATGTAATTCCAAAATTTTTTACTTCCATCTCTTCCACTTTTATTAATATCCTCCAACAATTTACTATTTAACTTCATCCTCTCTCTATAATTATCCATTTTAGCTAGCTTCTTCTTTTCTAAGTACTTTCCCCATTTATCATTAATATCATTTTCACTTTAATTTAAATAGACTAGTGGCGTGTGGTAAGGCAGATGGGAAAGAATAGGGGATAAAGAGGAAGATGAATAAGTTTAAGTTACATGATATGTGATACATTATATATGGAACACAGACAAAACAATTGGTGCTTCAAGGCAGATGATGAATGACTTGAACGAAGAGAGTAATATTTTACAAATATTCATGTGTATTTTATCTACAATTTATACATTTTATATAAAACTGCAGGAAAGAATAAGTTTACATTGGAAAGTAATAACATTGCAAATTAATGCTGACATAATGTACAATTCAAAAAGATATGCTGCCAAATTTTGTTTATCGTTTTTCTAGACAAAAATTGAAAACATTTAAGTATATATAAAACCACTCATTATTTTTTGTTATCAAATATGATAGAAGAGCAAGAAAGCCATATGGTTTTAGGAATTGATTTTTAATGTGTAATTTTCTTTCAAATTTTTTGTTTTGATAAAAACTAGAATTATGAAAAAGATCCCAATACTCAAAATTTAAAAATAATATAAAAAAATATTTTATAATGAATGCTTTTATTTAATGTGCACTAAAAAGCCAAGAATAATTGTTTTCTTCAATTACAATTGGATTTTTGTACATAATATGAAATAAAAATGGAGTGTCCAGAATTTATTTAATTCAATCGTTAATTTATAAGTAACTGAATTAATTAATTTCCAGATACACCATACTTTTAAGTTAAATGCAAGAACCCTGATTATGGTTGAAAAAAATAATTATTTTTGGCTTTTTAGTGCACAGTAAATAAGTTTTTTTTTGACATCTTGTTTTTATATATTCATTGTTATTGTTTTGTTTAATTAAATCATACCTAAAATTTTCTTCTGAAAGTTGAGCAACTATTTTATTTCTAATTATTGTTCACCATATTATTTCTCTCCAATTAAGCTTGTACATAATTATTAATACTTTACATAGTGTATTAAAACTACTTTAGAAGAAAATACTGACTGGAACAAGTATGGCGATATATTAATTTTATTAATAAATTTCTTTGAAAAGAAACCATACCTGGATAATCCGATTGTGATAATTGGCTAAGAAGACTGGATAAAGTTTGGCCTTCAGTTGTTTCTTCTTCGCTTTCATCATCATTTTCACACCAGGACTATTGCATAAAATAAAATTATGTATATATATTTTACCATTATTATCATTTAGCAGCCATTGGTAAACATCCTAACTTCAGAAAAAAAAGAATAAAAGAAAAAAAAAAATTAAAGAGTATACAAACCAATGACCTATATATATATATAATGACATAGAGTACCTTATATAAAAATTAAAAGTCATACTAATTATGACAAATATACTGTGAACAATTAAAAAAATTAAAACAAAAAAGTTTACTTACAAAAATAATACTATATTACAATTATATCACTGAAGTAGAAGCATGTAAATATATGTGATTGATATCATTATAAGAGATGTTTAATTGGTAAAAAAAAAAAAAAAATGAAAGAAAATATATATTATTTATAATCTGATATCTACGTAAATACACAAACAGATTTAAAAGTCACAATTTTCTTTTTAACTTAAGTTATATTGACTAATATTAAAATAGTCAAAACTGGAAAAAAAATTTGCATCACTTTTAAGAAAAGTAAAAAAAAAAAAGTTTCGCATTTTGTTATCTTTTTTTTATACCATTTTCTTTTTTTTTTTGGTGTTGTCAAAAGACTAATATTTAATTTGATGCATATATTATCAAGATATTTTTTATATAACATAGATTTGGAATTTGAACCTGAAATTAGAAAATGCAGCAAGTTAACATTTTAAAATGTTAACATCAGAAAAATGATCAAAATTAAATAATAAAAAAATGATAGTAAATAAATTATATAACTGTACATGAAACCTAATTAAGGTAAAAACATCAGTTTGCTATATTAAAAAAAAAAAAATCCCTTTAAATGATTATTTTGCTTTAAGCAATACTATTAAGTTGCTTTTTTCACGTAAGATTTGGCAATTAGAAGCAGCAGTTTTAAAAAAATTTGCCAATTGAAGTTTTAACTTGCAGTTTATGGTTGTTGAATCAATGTCACTCACTGCTATTTTAAACATGGCTGAAGAGAAAAAGGTTCTGTGTTTTACATTAACAAGAGCTTTGAGTTACTAGCAAAATCAAAATCAAAAATCAGTAAATAGAAATTATTGAAAAATAACTGATTAATATAGGAAGGTGCTAAGTATATTTTTCTTCTTATTATAATGATTTATACTTTGAATAGTGTCAATTTATTTGAATAGCTTGCTTTATTGCAATTTTTTTGGAATCATAGTCTTTCTCTGAAATATGAATTTTAGAAAATGAGTGCCCTCATAAGAACTTTTAAGTGTACCAGTGGAAATGCTGCCACTTTGGGAGTTAATTTGTCTATGCAGAAAAAATAATCTAAAAACAATAAAGTAAATCTTACAGAAGAAGTAACCTGAAAATAGAAATGTATATTCGATCAAAAAATAATTTTAAATTAAAAGTAGATGTAAAAAAAAAAAAGTATATAAAGTATATACACACACATTTAAAACAGTAGTATTTTTGTTAATATATATTTTGAAAAAAACGTAAATAATTTATTTTTCGTAAATTTTTGAATTTGGTAAATTTTAATGTCATATTTTCTTTATTAGTGTTCTGATTATTGCAGATTAGTAACAGTGCTATCAGATATATGTTTATATTTTAGAAATAATCAAGTTGAATCAATCAATGTGTTTTAAATGATTTTTAAATCTAAATAATTATTAAAGATAGTATTTTCTTAATAAATAGAATAAAAGAAATTGTTGGACTGATGAGATTTGATTAAAAATGTGTTATGTTCATGTGAATGTACATTTATGCATATTTTATTTTTATTCTTAAGAGAAAGTCAGATTGCGGATAAACCTTACTTATTTTTTTTAAATCTTCTGTTACTAGCTTAAATTTGTTGAGTAAGGACTATATCCTCAAATTATGTTTTATGCGTATACCTGCACATTAAAATACATGATTACTGGCCATTAAATATAATTAGGATTTCAAATTCTCTATTAATAAATTAGAAATGTTAAAAAATGAAGAGTAGATATGTAAGTATATAATGAAGTGCCAAAACTTGCCCATTAAAAAATTAAATGGTGATACCAACTGAGAATCATCAAAATTATTTCATAAATATAAATCCAATTGATTTTGTCAAATAATTAATGGGTTAAATATATATCCTATCACAATATATATGAGCAAATCATTCGTATCATAAATTAAAATAATTATATCTATGGAATTTGATGATGATCTAGTCCTGGTCGCGAGAACTACAGTAATTAGTATTTAACAATATGGGCATATATTGGTCAGGGAAATACCTTACTATAATCACCATGATTAAAATTGGTATTCCAAAATGTGACTTTGCATTACAGTTAATCTCATATCTAATATAAGGTTATTTATATATGTTATCATTAACCCTCATTATCAGATTTTTAACTACTATTTACATTCTTAATTCCTCCCCAAGTGAGAGCAATTTGTTAATAATATCACAACCACAAGTGGATTGCTAATCTTCCCAAATATGAATTAGACAAACTCATATACACAACAAAATATTGTCAGATTTAGTTGGTTTACGAATGCTTGAAATTAACAACAAATGAAAGCAGAGGCATTGAATGGATTTGCTTAAAAAAATAAATCAACATTTGATCAACTTTATACATTAAACGCTGATTTTATAACTATATATTTTAAATAAAAACTTATAACCTTACTATTTCAATAACCACATAAATAATTAATAATCAACCTTTCTTATGTTAGAAATTATTACATTTTCTTTAATCGTAGATACATACTTTCAATTAAATAAAGTTCAAATATATATATATATTAAAGAGTATAATGCTAGCTGAAATCTTTATAAAACATTTTAAATGCCCCACAGCTATATTATTTCAATGACATGCTTCCTTTAATTAAAAAAAAAAGCTCGAATTGAATTTTGCAGCCTCTTCGTAATTATATTATTTCAGTCACACACCTCTTAAATAAAGCTCCTTTTGAATGTGCTTCAAAATTCAAGCTTTTCTTTATTTAAATGGAGAATGTAGCTGAAATAATATAACTGTGGGGTATGTAATATATATATGTGTAATTATATAATGAATTATTTCCATCACTCAAGTTGGTAAATATTTTTATTAAAAAATTCAAAACATTTAACAATTAAACAAGACAATGATAATAATCCAATATATAAAGTAAAATGTTATCATCACAAACTTTCAGATATATATCTATAATACTTTTTATATAGGTTTATGATATTCTCCACCTTTAAATATTTTAATTCTTTCCATTCATGCATCACAATCTTACACATAATTAAACAATTCATTTTTATATTTTAAATATATGGTTGAAGACATCAGGAGAAAAACATGATAATGGATCCTAAGATGCATTTCTATTTCTCAGATCTCTTCAGTTAGACCAATCTCTATACATTGTTTTATTGTTTATTGATGAACAATTACACAAATTTATTTTACAAGCACATTTTATTAGCATGTACTAATTTGTAATAATGACCTTTCAATAAATACATAAATGATTATCAATCATTTTTTTATTACTTTAGAAATTAGTATATTCATTTAACCTTAGATATAGGTTACAATACCCCATTATAGCATATGATATATATATATGTAAATACTTAAAGTATAATGTAAATTTCCATTTATTTAATTAGAAATATTTCAGTTATGATGTAAATTGAAAGTGAAGCTGAAATAAGTTGTCTATGATTAATATTTTCTGGCTGACACATCTATAAACTAGTAGTGGATCCCACTTTTAGGTAATACTGTAGATTATATAGGAGTTCTAAGTCAGATATAAATGCGTTATATATATATGAAAACTAAAACAAATGTCAACTTCCTATACATTTTCACAGGTAAATAAGTTACTCTGTACAGAGTAATATATAATAACTAACCATTTCATTTTCATGGCTTTTATATATGTAAATATTGAAATTACAATGGGAATTTTTATCCAGAAAGACTCTTGTTATCACAACTGAAATATATGTAAATATATACCGATCATTATTATAATTTCAATATTTATATCTGTAAAGCTATGAAAATCTGTTACTGAAATATATAAATTAATCAATAGAGCATATCATATCAAGTTGAATGTAAATATTGAAAGTTAAATGAGATCTTTTCAGTATTATTTTTTATTTAGAATTCAGCTATGATAGAACTAAGTAAGTAATCTATTAAAAATCTGATTAGCAGACTAACATCTATGAGCAAAAAATTAAACTCCACTTAGCTATTCTCTGTATTTAAATAAGAGAGATATTTCAAACATTAATGCACATGCTAATTCTTTGCAAATCTTGTCATTATAAAAAAAAAAAAAGGTGTGTGGTCTGTAATGTGTAGAGTATATAAAGTTTAAAAAAAAAAAAGAGTCGATTAGGAGTATTGAAATAAAATATACTTTTATTAAAGAGATAAATTTATTGACATAAATTATAAACCCACATTGAATATAATTTTCCTTTTTACATTAGTCTAGGGTATGCATTATTTATTCAATCCTATTTTAAAATCATTTATGATAAGTAATTTCATTATTAAATTATATTAAATGTTGTTGCATTATATTAAAGTAGCATTCCATGCTGCTTTTATTTAATGATATACTAATTATTTTCTCCCTTTGAAACATTTGCGATATTTCTTTTATATTGAACAAATAATTATAAACAATTAATACAAACTTGCATATATTTTTTTTTTAGAAAATTGCAATATTTTTTTATCAGGATTTCAAATATTGTCTGCATTTTATGTTTTTCCAATTTTATTTAATTATTTTAAACAAAGAGTTTTAAAATGGTATCTGTCTTGATTAATAAATTAGCATGTGTAACACCACCACTTGTAAATACGTTGATCATCCCACAGACCTTCTTACATGCAGGTACTTTGAATCCCAAATATTATAAAATATTAATAGTAAAATAATCTGCAATTAAAAATGAATTGTACTTGGAATTTTCTCTATTGATTTAATGGGATCAAATTCTTTTCTCAAGTAAAAAAATGCAATTTAAATATAATCTTAGGTTAAGATATTTGTTTTTAAAAACAATTACTACTCATGTCAAGCTTGACGTTTTACTAAAATAGATTTATTTTAAGAAACATATTGTCTACAGACTATGCCTGTTCTTGGCTTTACCAAAAAACAATCCGATTTCTCAGACAATGATTGAAATATTAAGATTTTTTTTTTTTTAAAAAAATAGCATCCTTGTTTGACCAAATAATAAAATGAATGCAAACAAGTTCAATGACTGACAAAACATTATTTTTTTTAAATTGTTGCTTTGGAAGTATATGGACCTCAAAAAAAAAAAAAAAAATCTAATTCTATCAATCAGTCAACGATGGCCACTTTTATAATGTTTCCATCAAATCATTGTGATTTGGGTGAAATATCCAAGTTGAAGTTAGAATAGATTTTTAAAATTTTAGAAAAGAAAAAATTACAAATTTTCAGAAATAATATGCTAGCTTCAAAACTGTGGATCCATGAAATTATGTCATCTGAATTTTCTTATTTATAAACTTAAAAAATTATATTATTACTTACTACATCATAAGTACTTTCAACCATTCTTGCTTCCAATAATAAATAATGTGATTTTAGAGAATCAAACAAAATCATAGACATTGTTTTTAGTCAGGAAATGCGCTTTTCACGAGTGTTAATGATAAATGAATACTTTCATTCCCAATACAAGATATAGTATTTATGAAAGAATAAAATGAATCCACTTATTCTTTCATTCAAATGTTTATATATGAGCAAATCTGAAGTACTGGCAATGAAAGTGTAAGGAAAAATCACTCACTTTAAATTACTATTTACGATGTCTCAATGAATGACGTCTGTGAAATTGTCTAGAATTTACTAAATGTCACTCTAACTGAAACTTAATCATATGTAAATAAGCATTTATTTTTATATAGCGCGCTATGTTTATAATTGTATTACATTTAAATATCAGCCTTTCAAGCTAATTGTGCATGCGCTTTTCACGAGTGTTATCGTAAATAGTAATTTAAAGTGAGTGGTCTTTCCTCACGCTTTCATTGCCAGTACTTAAGATTTGCTCATATATAAACATTTGAGTTGAAAGAATAAGTGGATTCATTTTATTCTTTCATAAATACTATATCTTGTATTGGGAATGAAAGTATTCATTTATCATTAAAAGCGCATGCACAATTAGCTTGAAAGGCTGATATTTAAATGTCATAAAATATTTTTATAAAAGATTTTAAGGGTTCAAGTGCACTGTTCCAAGATCCAAAACTCCTCACTGCTGAAAACCATAAGCTTGAAAGTAGTCTGGGGATATTGGATAGGTAGGGATTTATTAAATACTTATTTTGCTTCTATAATTATTTACTAAATCTTAGAATAAGGTGACACAGAGATGGTGAAAAAGTATGCTAATAAAAGATCTTACTGTTCATTCAGTTCACATATTTATCTAACAAAGATGTGCTCTTACTGTCATGACATCCAGCCAGTTGAAAAACATACAGATTGTTTTCTGTCATTGTATTTTACATTATTACAGAATACCCTTAAGTGAAAATTTTTTGTTGCTTTATTACATATTCCATAAAGGGCAATCAATGTCTTAGTTCTATATAAAAAATTTGGCAGAATAGCAGCCTCTATAAAACTAATTTAGTTGAAGTTGTTCTATCGATCCCTAGGATGCAATATGTTATTTAAATTTGTTAAATGTGATAGCAGCACATTGGAATCTTAGTGCACTTCAACGTGTGTTTTTCTATCTGAAAGAAAAATATTCACCTTCTTAAACTGATAACTATATATGCTAAAAGTTGCTGAAAATTGTTTTTCATCACTTTAGAAATAAGCATCTGGGGTTTTTTTTTTTTGGGGGGAGGGGGGATATTTAGAATATTCTGTAGATTATACTTCGAATTGACAAGAACAGCTTAATCATCAACATACTTTAAGAAAATGTTTTGTATTTTTTCTTTTAATCAATTCGTATTTATTATTTCATCATTATTATGGATTACAAAAATGGGAAACAAAGTTGGAGCCAGCACATATCCTTGTTTGCATCAGTTTTCATTTTAAATGCCTCAGGTTTCTATCATATAGATTTATTAATACGAATAATGTTCCATGTTCTACTGGCTGTTTTTTAATATTACCACAAATCTTGACCAAATTACACTTCATGTAAATCATTAACACTCATGAAAAGCGCATGCACAATTAGCTTGAAAGGCTGATATTTAAATGTAATACAATTGTAAACATAGCGCTATATAAAAATATTTTATGGTAAATTTAAACAAGATTTTTAATGAAAAAAGTAGATCTTGTTTGCATTATGAAAATTATCTCAAAAGACATTCTAACAATGAGCAATATTGATTGCTTTCAATTGAAAGGTTATGGCTAAGAATAGAATATATTTGAGAGTATATTAGACAAGATGATGATGAAATTTTTTCAGACTGCTGCAGGAATTAAAAGAGCATTACAAGACATCAGATAGATTAAAGGCTCAGCATTTCATATATGAGGATGTATTTGTAATTCATGGGTTAGTTTATAGATCGCCATAAAAATAATCTAACTTATTGTTCATTATCTTTTTGATAATTATTTTCTCTTCTGGAGCTAGAATGGACATATTCATTTACAAGTGGCTGCTAATGATAATGAAGATAAAAATAAAAGTAGTCTGTGCCATATCAACAATAAAATTTCTTAATTCCAAAAACACAAATATTTTCAAAAATAATACTCTTTAATCTAAAAAAATATTAAACATAACAGGATATTAAAAAAATATGCTTTACATTTCTTTTTATATTTATAAGAAGACTAGTTAATTCATATAAACATTATAATATCTAGAGAAATGAAACAATTATCAATTTTCCTTTCTCTTTCAAATATTTCTCAATAAGACATCATCTATCTAATTATATTTCTACTATCTCTACTTTTTCTAAATTTGAACATAGTATAAACAAAATGTATTCAATACATATAAAAATTTTAACTATATGATTTTAATGTTATTTTTCTTTATTTTAGTGCCTTCTTAATAGTTCAATGGTCATTCTCCGTAATCACAAATATTCACCAATTCTCTCAAACTCTTTGTTCTCCACTTTCCAAAAATTTGGTAACTCAATTAATATTGCAAAGATTCTCTGAACTTTGTCAATTTTAACTCAATTATATATTTTACAATATCATTCTCCATTACCAAGTAATCCCCCCCCCCCCCATATCTAACTTTCTTTTTCATTAAACGACTTATTGAGCAATAGCCTCATTTAATACTTATCATCATCTCTCAATTTACTAAACTAGCATATATCACATATTTACCATCATTTCTTATCCAACAAATTAAAAAAAAAAAAAAATTTCAAATACTTCTTTTTTTTTGGCTCACAACTTGTTATACTCTAACAATTTAGTTTCAATTCTTCTATTATTCAATTATGGTCTGGCACATTATCAATTCTAAGATAAGTATATGCATATTTGATGGTGTTTCTAAAACTATATTCTGAACTCATATATAATTCAAGTGAGATCTGTTATCGCATGGACCTTTTCAATCCTCTCTTGTAATTTTTAAATCATGTATTTATTATTTCTCTCATTTCTTATTCTTAGTTCATAATCTACAATTTTTCCATGTTTACAATATTCCAATCTCCTATAATCACTATACAGTCATTTTTTTCTTTCATTACTTTTTACCATATGCAAATGTACTAAACAAATATATATTATCAGCTACTGTCAATTATATAAACAATGATCCAGTGAAGAGGTGATTGGTTCTCTTTTCAATCTGTTTGTAGTGCATCTAAGAATCAACACATCTTATGTAATAATACAGTTTAGCTATTCATTGCAAAAATTTTAAGATGCTAGCATGACTTACAAATTATGACATGAAATATGACAGTGTGCTTAATACATTTGTAAAAACTCACTATGAAAAATGTGCTAACATTGGTTTGGGCGAAACCTCTATTGAAATGATTTAAACTGTGTATGGCAAGATCATGAAAGACAATTGATAGACACAAGCATACTATCACATTTAACATTGTAACTTGTGATCCACACATGCTAGTGCCTTAAAATTTTTATAGCGAATAGCTAAATTATGTAGTTAAGTAACAAATGTGCTGATCAGAGATGGAACTGCAGACAGCTGGGAGAGAAAACCAACCATCTTTTCACTGGTCACACTTTATACATATCTAAACTTTAAAAAAATAAAGCAAAATCATTAGTTAAACTAGAACATCATTTCAGCCTAAGTGTTTTAAGTTTTTTTTAATGCAGCGAGTCTCCAATTTACAAAATTAATGCATTCTCCAAGACTTTGAGTAAAGCATATAAGGTGCAAATTGAAAAAAATCATTAACCATTACTATTATACAAGCTTCTTTAAAAAATTTTTTGAAGCATCATTTTTTTTATTAGATTTAAATTAATGAATGAAAGATATTTTTTATTATTTGAACAAAATATTGAAGGTTTAATTTGTTGTTAATGAAAGAAAAAAACAAAAACATTTTTAGTAAGTATATAAAATATCTACAATTTCTTTAAACAGTGATTTTTTAAGAATCATATATAATTTATAAAAAATTTGTGTTTTCTTTTAATTTAGGAGACGAATTAGGTTTACAACTAGAATCTTGAGATTCCTAAAAATATGTCTAAAAAGTTTTCAAATAGTATAAATATATTCCTTCTCTATCCAACAATCACTGTGCTTTCATTAAAATAATAACACAAAAAAAAAAACTACTAACTTCATTGATATCATCACTGTCTCCATGTGATCCTTCTGATCCTTTGCTCTCTAAAATATTTGATAATTCATTTATCAAAAGCTTGTAGACTTTAACTAACAAAGGAATCAAAGTCCATTGTTCAGGCACTGTAATAAAAAAATCAATTAAAAAAAAATCAATAATAATAGATCAAATCAAAATAAGTCAGATATTAAAATATACAATCAATAATTTTCAAAACTTTTATAATTAATATTAGATCACTTCCCTCTTTCTTACAGATATTAATGTGCTGTAGTTAAAATAGCAAATCTTAATTAAATGGCTTTGTAAGTTAAGTTAATATCAACTGAGGCAATTAGCGAGTACCTTAATAATTCGAGAAAGCTATTACAACTATATACATAAACTATGGCTGCAGAAAGGAGTTTGCTATTAACTGAAAGGAGACCCTTTGATTCCTCTTGGAGTCCTTAAAGGAACCGAGCAGGGCAAATTTCTAATGTCCACTCCATACGTTCTTGTCATTGCAACTGTTATTACTATGTGATTATTCATATACTATATGAACATGGATTTACCAACATGCTTTAGCCAGCGTGGTGAGTTTATTGGCTTTTAACCTGAGTTTAAGATCAAGAAGCACTATGGTCTTTCTTCTCTGTTGCCTGATAAGGCAGAATGAATGTATATGTAAATAATAAATATTTTTCCAATAGTTATATACAATTATGACAAGACAAAAATAAAGCATGGCCCTTATTCCCAGGAGGCTGTGAAGTCACCAACCAAGGCAAGCGGTTGGTGGCCGAAAGTGGAGAGTGCTAAGAATCCCCTGATTGCGGACTCAGGCTGTCATTTGATGATGACTTTATTTAGGTACTTACAACTGTAGATCACTTTCAAATGAAGGAAGATTGTAAGAATTAGAAGAACTGTCTTATATTAAATGGGACATTATTGGACTTTGTGAAGTTAGAAGGTGAAGAAATAATTGATTTAAAAAGTGGACATATACTCTACTATAAAGGCACAAATATTGGTAATAAAAGTGGAGTAGGATTCAATATAAATAAAAAATGGAAGAATAACATTGTGGAGATTGATGGTATATCTGACAAAGTGGCAAGATTAGTTTTACAACTTAATAGCAGATAATTCAGGTTTATGCCCAACAAGTTCTCATAGTAGAAGATTTTTATATGGATGTACAAAAAACTTTTGATCAGAGTAAACAACATTTTAAAATTGTTATGGGAGACTTTAATGCTAGAATTGGTAAACAAATGAAAGTGCTGTAGGTAATTTTGGTTATGGTATATTAGAAATGAGAGAGGACATAGACTTGTGGAGTTTGCAGAAAAAGAAAAACTTTGTATTATGAATTATTTTTTTGAGAAAAATGTTAAAAGGAAATGGACATGGAAGCATCCAAATGAAGGTACAGCAGAATTGGATTATATTTTGACTAACAGAAAATACATATTTCACGATTGTAATGTTCTTAATAAATTTAACACAGGAAGTGATCATTGATTAGTAAGATACGTGTTAATGCAAAACTAGCGAGACAAAAATTATTAAGAAAAACAACGTTTACAGTTGATATCCCTAATTTTTAGAAACATTCTAATGAATTTAAATTAGAACTTACAAATCAGTTTCAAGTATTCGTAGATTTTGAACATGATTCAGATTTGAATGAAATTAATATGAAAATAACTGATATACTTTTAAAAACTGCAACAAAGATAGCTGGTAGAAAAAAGCAGCAACTGATCATGTACAAAAACGATGCATTAAAAAGGATTGAATACCTTGAATTTTGTAAAATGGTGTGGAAAAGAGTTGAAAATGATATAAGAAAGTATAACTGTGAACTAGCAAGGAAAGCTGTGAAAGAAAATAAAAGTCTTGGTAGGAAATTTATATCTGCAATAAGAAAAAAAAATGGAATAAAAGAAAGATGACATTATGAAATGGGTAGAAGACTATACAGTAATAAAAAACAAGAACTTCCTATATCTATTATATCTTCTGAATTGCCCAGAATTTTAAATAAAGAAGTGAGACATGCAATTAAATGTATGAAGAAAGGAAAGACTCCAGGTAATGATGGAATTATAATTGATATATTAAAAGAAGCAGGTGAAGAAATAAAATTTTTTTTTAGCAAAGTTATATACCAAATGTCTAAATGATAAAGATGTACAAGATGATTGGAAGAATGCAGTATTAATATTAATATTTAAAAAAGGTGATAAAGAAGATATTAGAAATTACAGACCTATCAGCCTTTTATCAGTTTTATACAAAATTTTTACCAAGAGAAATTACAATTCGTCTACAGAAAACATTGGATTTCCACCAACCAAGAGAACAAACTGGATTTAAAAGTGGTATTAGTACAGTAGATCATATCCTGGTATTGAGAGAAGAGAAGTTATAGAAAGGACAAATGAAAATGAGTTGCCATTATGCTTTGGTTTTGTCGATTATGAAAAGGCATTTGATTTTATAAACATTTCCTCAATGATTAAAGCACTGGGTCATCAAGGTATAGATCCAGGATATTGTCATATTTTAAAGAATATTTATAAAAATGCAACAGCAACTTTTAGATTACATAATGATACTAAGAAAGTCAACATTGAGAAGGGTGTAAGACAGGGTGACTCCATATTTCCAAAACTTTTTGCAGCAGTGCTGCAAGAAGTATTTTGTGGATTAAAATGGGAAGCTAAAGGAGTGAAAGTAAATGGAGATTATTTAAGTCATTTAGATTTTGCAGATGATAGTTATTTTTGCAAATAATGCTTTGGAGCTGCAGGAGTTATCAGATGAAAGTAGGACTAAAGATAAATGTTAAAAAGACTAAAGTAATGTTTAATGGATTTTCTCAAAATATGAAAATAAAGATTGATTATGACGAGTTAGAAGAAATTAACAGTTACAAATACCTTGGTCAGATTATTAATACAGATGGAAACATAATGGATGAAATTAATTATAGAATTAAACTTGGTTGGAGTGCTTTTGGAGAAATAACTTGATACTAAAAGGAAAGATGCCTATGTGTTTGAAAAAGATTTTTAATAAATGCGTTTTACCAGTTTTTAATTATGGATCTGAGACTTGGACACTCAATAGAAAAGCAATACAGAGACTTCAGACCACTCAAAAAAGTATGGAGAAATACATGTTGGGAGTAACAAGAAGAGATCAAAAACGCAATATATGGGTAAGAGAACAAACAGGTGTTACTGACCTCATTGAAAAAATTAAAAGACTGGAGTTGGGCTGGACATATTGCTAGAAGAGATGATAATAGATGGACAATTGAAATCTTAAACTGGATTCCAAGAGATTGTAAAAGACCCAGAAAGAGACCAAATGTGTGATCATGTGATGATAAAGTGTGCAAGGATGATGAGAAGAGAAGCTAAAGATTGGAGAAGATGGATTGAACTTGGATAGACCTTTCATCCTGCAGTGGATTGATAATGGTTGATCATAATGACAAACTACAAGAAATATATATAGCCATATGGTATACAAAAATAATATAGATCATAATGGCCTTTTTATGCCTATATAGCCTCCATTCTACACCTATCAGTGGAGAACCAACTAGGCACTGCAGCTACACAATTCCTCAGGGACCAATCAATGATGATTTCAGACCACCTACTCCTCTCTGTAGTTATTCAATTTATTTATAGTCTCTTCACCATCCTAATAATTAATTCGGATTCACCAGACAAATTAGCCAAAGGCTTTTTTCCCTCATTGGATATTACTTTCTATCTATGTTCATTGGTCAGATGTTTGTGCACACCTTATTGGTTTCCCCTTGTTGTATACTCAATCTGTTTCCAATTTATACTATCTACGCTTCATTTTTAGTAAGTACACACTGCACTACTCCTTTTAATCCCAAGAAACTCTGCACAGTACCATTAAGACAACAACAACAAGTTTGTCTGGAATAATATAGTCTTTTAGATAAGCCATGGGTTGGTGATGACATTTGAGATTTTCCTTAATCTGATATTCAGTAGAGTTCATTTGATGTTTCTGCACTTGGGAGTCATCTTCTTTTTGCATATCAATTACAACTTGAGTTTCCACATAATTTCCTTGGGTTAATATTTCGGATTTAGTTTGGTTCTTGCTTCCTTTTTCATCTAAATTGGTGATTGTACCTGTCCAATTTTTTCTGATATGATTTATATGTTGGTCACAGATTATTCTGGTTTCACCCTTTTTATTTGGCTTTCAATCTATAATTTCCCACAGGCTATCACGAATCCACACACTTTCTTCAATCGTATGTTTAATTATCAATTTATTGATTTTTCCTTCTTTGAAAAAAAAAGGGACAGCTTGTTTCTTAGCTTCATTCATGCTCATCAAAACTTTCACAGATGATATGTTCCGTGCATCTTTGATATTTTCAATATACTTAATATTAGCTTCAACTATTGTACTACTTTCTCTGCTAATCTGTTAGACTCTGGATGACATGGAGGCACTAATACATGTCTTATTCCCCATTCATCCATAAAGGCTTGGAGTTTTGATATAAATCTGGACACCATTGTCAGAAATGAACTCTTCTGATGATCCTTGATATGCAAAAATTTCACTTAGAATAAGTATAGTTTCTGTCACACTGGTATTCTTTGCTAGTTTGTACTCTGCCCATTTGGAGGGAGCATTAATCACCACAAAAATTGTTACCATTTAATGGGCCACAATGGTCAATATGTACTCAACTCAATGGGCTATTTTCTTTAGGCCATGAGCTAAACCCTTAGGAGACTGATTCATAGTGGAATGGCAGGGTCTAAATCATTCATATATATTTCAATATCTCTATCAAACCTGGCCAATTTACATAACTTTGAGCAAGAGCTTTTGCTATAACCACTCCCAGGTGTCTTTGATAAATTAAGTTTAGTACTCTTTTATGATCTACTGGCAAAATCAATACTCTGTGATCCATTATTATAAACCTATTCAATACCAACAACTGTTGGTGACTCATTCATAATGTCTTATTTAGATAGTTAGGGCTTTTACTGGGCCTTCCGTTTTTAATCCAGCCAGCATCTGGTAGTTCTGCTGTTGATGGTTTCTGAGATCCACTGGTCTATAAAATTAAATTTGACCTCACTGTTGGATTTTTCTGTGACAACTGGTATTCGAGATAGGGCATCTACATGCTGTATTTTGCTATCTTTTTGATAACATGGTCAGGTGCAGCTTTTTTGTTGGCAAATATGACTATAATCAGTTATAATCTTGATCAGTCTACCATAAATGTATTGGTGAAATTTGCATACAGCACAACAATTGCCAATGCTTCATTGTCCAACTGAATAGATCCGTCATGCTGGCATAAACATTCTGGACAAGAATGCTAAAGGCATTTCCCTCCCTGTCGACGGATGACTGACACCTGCTCCTATTCCATATTCAGATGCATCAGCAGTCAAAAAGTTACATCGTGAGCCTTAATGTAATGAACCAATGGAAAGTGTTCTCTTATGAATCGCCCCACTTCCAATTTTTCTTGAGTACATTGTAGAAAAGTTTCAAAGAAATTTACTATACTACAAAACGCTTGTAATTGCTTAGCCTTCATTATTGCCTTAATTTTTTTAGGATCTGACCTGATTCCTGTACTGGATATAACATGGTTCAAAAACTTGATTTCAGAAGCTTCCCAAATATTTTTTCCATATTGACTGGCTCCAAAATTTTCCAGTCTTCCACATACTCTACTTAATCTTCGAGTTGACCAATATATCATCGAAATATGGTATGACCCCGTTAAGGCCTTCCAATGAAGTGTTGACCTTAGCTTGGAAAACATTTGGAGCTATGGATACCCCAAATGGCAAATGGTTGTACTTATATAACCCCTTATGAGTCATGATAGTTAAGAGGGTGGCTATATCTTTTGACACCGACATCTGATGAAAGGCAGAATTAAGGTCTTGCTTTGCAAAGTATTTAGCCCCTTAACGCCTGCTAGAATTCTCTGACATTTATTATGGGGTATGAACTTTTATCTATACATTTATTTATGGTTAATCAACAACCCCCCAAAATATGTATTTTACCGTCTTATTTTTTAAAAAACTACAATTGGCCTCTACTGATGTCAATACTTTTATGCCTTTTTTTTTTAAGCAGACAATACACATTTTTCTTTTTGAATATTATGAAACTACTAAGATCATAGTTTGAGTAACCAGATATCAGAATTTGTAGTCTTATCTATGAAAAACTTCATATGGCACAATGACCATCATAGCTATCTTCAACAGGTCTATAATTTGAATTCAATTCATAATGGTTATCTGCCACAGAGCTATCAGTTAAAATCTCACTTCACTTTTTTTGTATGATCATATTTCTTGTTATTGTAATTGGTAAATTTCTTAATAATTTTTATCAACTATCACCTTTCTATGCATCTAATAATATACAAAAACAGTGGAGATTTTAACTGATAGCTCTGTGGCAGATAACCATTATGAATTGGATTCAAACTGTAGACCTGTTGCAGATAGCTATGATGGTCATTGTGCCATGTGAAGTTTTTCATAAATAAGACTACGAATTCTGATATCTGGTAATATTAAAAAAAAAAAGTTGTGTATTGCCTGCTTAAAAAAAAAAAAAAGGCATAAAAGTATTTTTTGACTATGGAGTAATGATTGGACACACAATAAAAATATTCAGAGATTGCATTATTGTTTAGGCAATGCATCTCTTCAAACTCCATCTCAGTTTTTTCAGGAGTGTTGACTGATATGCCAGCTCCCACATCTTCCTGTGTTAATGTTTAGATTTTGTGATCAGCCCTATAAGTTATGAATAGTTCTAATGGGTAAGTTACACTGACAATTTTATTTATATGTTTATTCTTTTGCTGCATGGTTAAATAACATTTAACTACTTATTAGAAATCTCTTTACAGTAATCACTTGATTTTATATTTTAGATGGATTTTATCTAACAGTAAAATCTTTTTCACTAAGTGAATAATAAAACAGACAATAAAAATAGCAATATTATTATTTTATATTGCACTAAATTTAAACCTGTTTTTTTTTTTTTTTTGTTTATCTTCACATGTATTGTGTCTGAAATATTTACAATCTAAAGATTATTTTCGATTTATTCTTCTCTATCACTTTGTCTTCACTGACAGCTAAGTATTTATAGGAAAAATATCAATATCTTTATTTTTTGATGTTTGGAATAATAAATTTCTCTTAGGTAAATCACGTTATATATCATTTTATTGAAAATTTTGTGAGGAATGTAATGAACCTGTTAAGAAAAATATAATTTTAAAATTTATCTGTTAAAATTTAGTATATATGAAGAAGCATAAAAATAGTAATTTTTAACAATATAAACATCTTTTTTTTTTCTTACTATTTTGAATATATAATGTCTACATTTTTTCTACTTTATTACATTCTTTGGTATATTATTTTTCTGATAACTGAAACAGTAGGATGTGCTCTGCAGATCTTTGTTTCACCTTTGCTTACATCCTACCTACCCTCATACACTATTTCAAACCCTAAACTTATCGTAGTGTGTGTTTACTGTGCATATATACCAAAATCCTGCCTAATTTAGACTTCTAACAGGGTACCCATGGGTTTTATCATAATTAAATTTCTTGTAGCGGTTCTATTTTCAAACTGTCGAATATATGTAAGTATATTCTCATACAACAAAAGTAGGTCACATATTCTCATCTACACACATACTGTGATATATTGTCAAATGTTTTAAATTGAAATATTTTAACTTTTAATGTGGGGTTGCTTATGAATAAAATATACATTTGTTTGCATTTAAATTTTAATATTTCTGTAATAATTTTATAAATGGCCTAAAATAGTTTTAAAACTTTGAAATCTTTAAAAGGTTTTGAAAAGAGTTTTAGTTTATGTTTTATTAAGTTTGGCCTTATTTTAAATAGCAATAAATGAGGGTGGGAAAGAGAACAATAGTAATTAATTTTAACCTGTTTACGCCAAGTTTCACTAATAAGTTTTTTTTTCCTATCAAAATTAGAAATAACAGAGGTTCACTAGCAAATTAAATGGATCATAATCAGAATGTAAAATTAATTAATCTAAGTGCATTCCTTTGGTTTCTGATTAAATTAATGACATTAATTAATGGATTTATCACCAGAGGGCTATAGCATTATATAGTAAAAAGATAGATAAATAAAGTGGATTATTATATATAATCCTTCTGATTTTATTCGGAGATATTATTCTGAGTTTGGTCAGTGAAGAATTATTGTTGAATTATTAATTGATAGTGACTTATCCGAGTTACCAGAAATTTATAAAAGTTGTTCAAAAAAAAAAATCAGCTTACCAGATCCTCGATGGGAAGCGAATTTGGTTAAACAGTTTTAGTAATAGCCAACATTAAAATGATGAAGTAGAAAACGGCATTGTGTGGTCTTTCCTCGGGAATGGCTAGCTTGGCTTCCATCATTTACCATGTCCTGTTATTATACCATCTAATGCCAGACTTAACCATCCTAATAGGTCAGAATGCTGCTGATCAAACATACATCTTTAATCCTGCTGAAGCTCATCAAATCCATAGACTTAAGAAGAAACTGAAGCTGCTCAAAAAATTCATCAAATTCTTCGAAAGTGCGCATGGACTGTTTCTCAACAGATGAGGTAATATAAAAATTAACCAGAGATACCTCATAAATAATTCCAATCTATAGCTACCTTTTTATTGTATTTATTCATTTAGTTCTTGTCTTTAATGCATGTTTAATTCATACTGGGGTTAATATTTTCTTTATATATCTGTTTAATGTCTCATTATATCCTTTATTATAATGTGATTGAATAAATCCCGCTGATCGATCCAACTATTCATTTTTTTTATATTATTTTATAAACCGCCATTTTGATGCAGACTTAAGACTTAAATGTTAAATTACCCCTCTTATTATTTGTTTTAAATATCTCAATGGCTCGCTCATCCGGGGGTTTATTCTCTATAAAGTTTTTGCTGAGAACGAAAGTACTAATATAATATCCATTCTTATCTATTTCCTCCATAAATTCTATGTAAAATATTTTAAATTAATCCACTTAAGCATGTGCGAATTACGTAAGGAAGTTTTAATAAATGCTTGGTTGCCTCACTATTTTCTTCGTAATCACACATTTTCCACCCTACACTTTAATTGATATTAAAATGTATTTATATTTTCATGTTTTATGTAAATCAAGAGATTTCAAATGGTGTGTGTGTGGAGATAACCACAATAGTTATGTAAATACCACATGAAATTGCATGCAGGCAAAGAATCAAATTCTGATTCTTGCCTATGCCTTGGTACTCATGCTGTGGAGTCAGTAGTTTTGCCACATCTTCCATCACATTATTTTCAATTCTATAGCTAGCAGATGAGGTATATGCAAATAAATTATATCTCTGTGGGACAATAAATATAAGAAGACAGCATCACTCGTGTGCATAAAGAATATAAACACCACTGATGTATATAACAAATATAAAATGAAGAGATAAAACTCATTTTATCAGTGATACAGACAGTAACCTACAATTTCTAGTTTTACATAGACAAGAAGCCAATTGCTATGATGACAAATGTATATCCATCTTTTGGAAAAGATTTGTTTTGTATCTTTTATTAGGATGAATCTTTTTCTTATAGATACCTTTGAGATTTGTCACCTTTGGGGTACAAGATAAAAATGAAGAATTCTTATGCAAATACTTCTGGAGATTCTGAAGCTATGAATTATCTCAGATAAGAAGTACATCTGGGTCTCGTTTTATGCGGATTTTTTTAATGTGATTTTGAAGTTATGCGATTCATGTATCTTCTTAATATCTTTTTGTGCGAGTTTTCTTTTATGCGATAAAAAAGTTCATATTTCACTACATTTATTAGATATCAAAAAATTTAAATTATTAATAACTTATTTTAACTTAATATTTTTTTTCTTTAAAAATATAAAGTTATATTAGCAGCTAACAGGAATATGGCCTGAAGCTATATTTAGAATGTTAGCTTCTACGTAAATAACCTACTTACACTTATGAGTAAATAATAATAATAGATTTACACTTACAAGTATAAAAATATCGCAATACATATTCAAAAATTTTAAACTTTTAAAACATATTTTGTTAGATATAACAAAAATAAATATTCTTTTAAATTTTTAAAATAATGAAGATTTTGTAAACTGAAAATAATCTTTCTAATGATAATGTATAATTTTTTTTGTTTTGATTGCGATCTCATTTTTTTAATATAGAAACAAAATGTGAACGTTTAAAATTTATTATTTTCTGATAAGTAATAGACCTGATTTTAATAAAGCTCGTGTTTACAAATGTTATATCTGAAACTTTCAGACATCTATATGTCTAAAAATCCAGCTATCTAACTCAAATAGCCATACGGGACTGAACTAAGTTCAGATACACCATATATTAATAGCTCTAGCAATATAAAATTACTCAAGCCTTAGTAGCAAAAAATAAATTGATAAAAAATCAAGTCAGATGTCACATGCCCTAATTTTAATAAAGCTCGTGTTTGCAAATGTTATACATAGAGTTCGCAAAACAAACTCTTAACATTTACATTTGTAAACACGAGCTTTATTAAAATTAGGTCATGTGACATCTGACTTGATTTTTTTTATCAATTTATTTTTTGCTACTAAGGCTTTGGTGATTTTCAGATTTTTCTTCTCAATAGTTATACATTAGATAAAGTGCTGGGCTAGCCCTAGTATTTTTAATCTAATGAATGTCCTAACACCTCACTGATGACGCTAGATGCAGAAACTGGTCTTCTGGGGTTGAGGGTATTCTCAAAGCTTGTTAAGAGTTTGTTTTGTGAACTCTATATATAACATTTGTAAACATAAGCTTTATTAAAATTAGGTCATGTGACATCTGACTTGATTTTTTATCAATATATTTATCATAAGATAAATGATTTGTTTATATATATCAAACTATCTTAGAAAGTTTAAAAATGTGCAAGACTACATGTTAATTAGTAGCCATTTAAAAAATAAACTTTCTGTACAACATTTTAAAATAAAAAATATAAATACTATTTCAATGCAACATATTAAAATTATATTGAACAAATTCAAATGTTACAGCACCACAAATTTGTCAGATTTCAATTCAGAAATCTTCAATTGTTGAATCTGTAATTCTATTATTATTAAATGTCATAGAGCAATGAAATAAGTATATTTGAATATTTTCTCAAAGGAGATAATATTCAGTAATGACATCTCTTTCAACATAAATACTTAATGATTTGCTAAAAAATATAAAATCTTACTTGTACTATTTTTTGACCGTGTCCGTATGCCCTCATCGGATTCAAAAATCTGATTGCCTTTCACGAGAATATTTTGTAAAGATGCATCATTAGCTGTGACCCCATGCTGCAGTAATTTGCATAACGCTATGGAACTAAATATATATATATAATATCAAATAATATAAGTATAATAAAAATATTCACTAGAATAAAAACTACAAAATTTTAAAAAATACCTATATAAAATTCTCTCTTTTCTTCATAGCGTAAGCATGTGTTTTAAAGACCTACAGAGGTCCCTAGTGACGATTTTTTCAGACGCTCATTGCTAAGGTTTACAGCCTTGTTAAAACTATTACTGGAATAATAGTGAGCGTTTAATAAAATTTATAATTACAACTATAAAATTAAAGATTAAAATTCTTTGCTATAGCCAGTTTTGGCGTATTCCGCCATACTTAAGACGGCGGAATACGCCGAAGCTGGCTATAGCAAAGAATTTTAATCTTTAATTTTATATAGGCATTTTTTAAAATTTCGTAGTTTTTATTCTAGTGAATATTTTTAATATATATGTATATTCTTTTCATGAAAATAATAACTATTTTATGAATATGTAAAAGCAATAACTGACTTATACTTTGCCTACTTTTACTATCTTTCTTTTAATATTTTAAATACAAATATATTTTATATACCTGGAGACTAGTGTAATATAGGGAGGTTGAAAGTCTGTGTTCAAATTCTCTATATTATAACTTTTTTTATATATAATTTGCATTTTTGACAAGTGTAACAATTTTCATTATATTTCAACCCACTGCCTTTTTTTTATTTCTAAAAGTATTTAATTTTATTGGTTGCATTTCGATTAAATATAGTTCATTATATTTCAAAATATCTTAATGTCAACCATGTAGAATCTCTGCAAAATTTTTACCACCCTTTTTTTATCCTGTATAAAGCATTTTATTTTGAAAAAAAAAAAATCATTGTAACATTTAATGTGAAGTTGTGATTCTGTGATTTGTATCTTAGAGCTTTGCAGTCTGCTATGGAAAAATATATATATAGTTTTTTAAAGATGTTTTACATAAGGAAAAAAATGGTAGCCACTTTCTTAGTCTTCCATTCTTTTGTTATGGGAGGGAGGGGGATTCCACATAAGTTATGTATTTTTGTAAATTAAAGCAGAGTCAATTTTTAAAATTATCAGATTCCTTTTATTCTAGCTAACATTTTTACGACAGCATTTTACTAATTTATTAGTGCAATAGATTATAATTACTGGGTGTATTTTTTTATTATTATTATACAATATTCTTTATTTTAGTATTTCATATAAATTTCATTGTGTGATTCATACTTTGAAAATTTTCTTAATATGATATAGTGTTCAATAAATAATATTAAAGGTCATGGTAAATTTGTTGTAGACAGAATTGGCAACATTCACAATATTCTCATAAAATCTACCCATGCATGAAAGTACTCAAATTTTTCTGACTAAAAGATAAAAATAGCTATCTGGTCAAAATAAAGACAGCATTAAGGTTGATTTCTCATGCTATTCTGTATAGAAAATGAAATGGATGATATACAGCTTTTACGATTACACAGCCCGTATCTAGTTTTAATTAATTAACATTTATTTAAGCCACTAAAAAGTTTTTTAAAGATAAGATTCCAGAATAATAAAATGAATGATGCTGTGCAAAAATAGATGCACAAACGAATGGATTTTTTTCAAGCTAAAATTAAAAAGCATTGTGTGATTTTGTATTTAAAAAAAATAGTGAATTTAAATAAAATATCTATAGAAGCATTGAATTTGTTTCACTTAATGTTTCTTTCAGTATTTCTTTATATTTCTGTGATTGAATTCTTAATATTCCAAGATCTGTCATATGTTAATTATAATAAAATTTTTGATCATAGATTAAATTCAAATAGAGGCTTCCTAATAATAGATCTTTTGTTACTAATTTTGGATTCATCTTTGCTAAAACAGATGGTTTGTTTGTTGTTTCCACTTCACAGTTTCTATATTTTACAAGATAGACATTATATAAAAATCTAATCTCTTGTATAGTGAATTTAATTTTGGATAGTTAATTAATAGTTTCATGCAAGCTGACATAACTCGGCAGTCTTCTAATTGCTGATAAAAGCAAAATTATATACATTAACATTAGACATATTTTCTTAAATAAAAGTTTATTGTAAATAGAATTAAAAAACAAAACTAAGAAGTCCCATAAAGCTATTAAAGTTACAAACTCGTCCCAATCAATATTATCAACAAGTTTTTATTTCTTTCATATTAAATTCTATACAATAATTATTTTACAATGATTTTCCAAACAAGCTTTTTCTTCTAGTACAAAACATGAATTCTGACTTTTATCTTTCCTAAAAAAAAAATGTTTAGTTTGTAACTTCAACATGTTAGATAAAAAATCTCATTTGTATGATTAAGTTTCAAATATTTATCACCAGCAATATTTTTAAAAGCTCTCTTATAATAAGTAGACTATAAAAAATTTCATAAGACTTTTTTTCAAATTATTTAAACAGATATCTTGAAACTTATGTACAGAATCATATTTTGAATCATTTCTACATTGTGATCACAACATAGATAGATCATCTGTGTTAAAAGTAAGAATGTTAATCTCTTCAAACACATAGGTGGAAATTATATTTTCTGGTTCAGTGAAATAAAGTTTTAACTTCATTTCTCCTTTCAAATTGTTATTTTTTAAAGGCAGATGTAATTAATTTTTCTGTGACACCAATTTATAATTTTTTCCTTGTTTAATTTTGATTATACGTATATGTGATCCTGAAAAATAACATCAAATCTGACATAAGTCTTCCAATTTTTCATTAAAGCAAATTTACCACAACTGTTTAAATGAAAAATTATAATAAATAACAAAAAAGTAATCCCATGACATGATAAGCCTATACAATTATCAAAAGTTAAATTCACTGTACAAGAGATTAGATATTTATATAATTACTTATAAAATATATATAAACCTTCAACTTTAACTCAACAAAAACTTAACCTATGAGTATGACTAATATTTTCAGATAATTTTAAATTCATTTACTATAAATTCATTAAATATATATATTTCAACCCACACACACTTTATTATTTCTTTTATAGTATAATTTGTAGGTGTATCCATAGTGTATAATATGATTTCAGATTCCCTATCATAGAGTCTTAATGTTTTTTCCTTTATTGTAAATAATGGTTTTGAACTCAAGTTATTTTCAAAAAGAGAAATTAAATTTTGAAATCTTATGATAAATATATAAATTTTGATTCCTTTACGTCTGCTTCATAAAAATCTCATTACAACTCTGAATTTGTCAACATTACTCTTCTTGAATACTTAGAAGATATATTTATACATTAGATGCAAAATATTTTCTAAATTTAAACAAGGAGATTAAGTCTCATTCAGTGCTTTCTTAGTAATAAAATTTAACAATTAGTTGTATATTCATACGTTTAAGATTATTTCAATATTATAGATATTACTTTATGGAATAAAACAAACACAAAAATCCCTTATATCTATCTATCTATATATAGAATTAGGCAATCAATAAAAGGTAATAATATTTAGCAATTCTTTATACATGGATGGCCTATGGGGCTAACATTAACAGAAATAATTTGTAGTCCAGTTCTTAACCAATTTGAATTAGTAGTTATTCCAACTACAGCAACATTGTCTTTGTATATGTATCATGCAGATGATGTTCTTATCTAATGCTGAAGAAAAACCAATTACTGATATAAAAGATGAGTTATCTCACTTAACTTCTTTAGTTTGGACTATAGAAAATGAAGATACATCAAATGGTATAAATTTTTTAGATATATATATTCAACATTCAAACACACAAATCAATTATAAAATCTATCAACATTTGTGGTATAATTTATCCACCTTCTTATACTCTAATTTCACATAAATTGTCTGGTTTCAAATGTTTTTTTGTATAGAAATTATAAATTATGTAAGTTTGAAACAGACAGAAAAGACAACATTAAAAACTATATAAAAGACTTAGTCAATTCAGGATATAATATTAATATATTAAATAAAACTCTTAAATTATATTCATTTTTAAATACTGTGAACAATGCATGGATCAGCCTTCCTTTTGTATCACATAAATCTAAAAAGAATAAAACAATCTGCTCAAATGATTTCAATATTAGTTTTAGAACCTCGTAATCAAATTTTGAACAATACTAAAGATAAATTATCTCCAAATCAAGCTCTTCAAATAGCTTATAAAATTAAATGTCAAGAACCAACAAATATTGCAATTTATAATGGCGAGTCTCGTGCCAACTACTCTACAAGATTAGCATAACACAAGTATATATATATAATTGCACTGAACCAGACCCTAATATTAAATCTATATTTTTAGAACACGAAATGAAGTCTGGACACAATTTTGATCCTCTTAAGTAGTTTGCACTGAACGCAAAGATCGAAAAAGAAAATATAGAGGCATGGTTTATTGCAAACAACATCAATGTAATAAACAAGAAAGACTCATGCATTGCATTATCATGTAAATGATATACATAAATTAACTTATAAATTCTATTTATATAATGTACTGGTCATCCTACATAAGTTAAGAACATCGGTCCCTTGAGGATGCCACTAGGCTACTTAATGAGCCTAGAATAGGTGATTTAGCGTGCAAATTATGTAAGGAAGGTATAGAAAATATTAGGCATCTATTGATTGAATGTAAATGCTTGAAAGCAGAAAGGGTACAGATAATAAAGTATGAACAAAGTGACTATACATAAAGTGAGTTATTAGCTTTTATGCTGGGTTTGCGAAAAGATAAGGGGGGATTTAGATTTAAAGTGCATAGAGTTGACAAAGATTATGTTGTGGAAATGGGATGGGGCAGAATATGGGAAGACTTAAGAGTGGGGAATGGAAAATAAAGTGGCTAACAGGTTTATCTGGGCATAGTTGCTGAGATATTCTTGACTTCGTTTACGGAGAAGCCAAATACATCACATCACCTAGAAATTTATTTGGGGTGACCGAATATTCACTAACAATGATGAGCAGACTTAACATAAAACAAATTATTTGTCTCCCGACAATAGCTTAGCTCAGAGTATGAGACTCATAACTATTAAACAATTGATAGATGGACAACAACAAACGTCAGCCAAATTAAAATTAATAGTAATAAAGTTTATTAAGATTAAAAAAAAAGAAGAAAACAAACAAAAATTTAATAAATACTTCATCGATGAATGTCTTAACAGAGTACATTATTTACTGACAATTAAATTGTTTTCCCCTATTTAATTACTTCAATAATATTAAATAATCTTTTTAGCAGCAGTTCTATAAAATAGAATATGATCTATGTGCGAATGACTTTTACCAAACATAAGAAAGAAAACTATTCAATTTATCTTATTGAATGCCTATAAATATATGCACTGACAATAAAGACTTATGTATGCAACAATATCTAAACTACATAATAATTATAAATAAAATATGAAGGGCTGTTCAATATAAGAGAAGCATGATAAGCTCTTTCTAATTCTAAGTTTACCATGCAAAAACAAGCAAGTCGATGATTTAACAATTGGTAGTCCCAGTTTAAAAAATATGAGCTTGACTGAAACATTGCAGTCAGCAGCTCTGAAAAATTTGCCAATATGATAGTGATAACATCAAACAAAGGGGTTTGCTAGTTATATAAAAGCTAGGCCATGCCAGAGTAAACAAACTGCAATGGAGGCAATACTGAATGGGTAGATACTTAACTAACATTGGTGAAGTAAAAGAAAAGTCTTATAAAATAACAGTCATCTTTGTCATGGATTTGTTTTAAATCTACACACACAAGTAGATGAATACTTTTATATAATGCATATTATACACAAGCAATAAAACATTTTAACAATTCCAAATCACACATATATAAAATAAATTGATTAATGTTTTTAAAGAAAAAGTTAAATTTAAACATTATTACAAATCTTCTTTAAAAGATTTTATTGACTGCTTAAAAACACACTTAGGTTTTAAATATTCAAAGAGGGAAGAGAGAGGAATCAAATTATTCTACAATAGTAATAATTATTCTGAAATTAAGACTATTTAAGTTTATCCAAAACTCCCCATAAAAGAGAATTTCTTCTATAGTTAATTTAAGCTGTAAAACATTCATACATAACTTATATATATGATATCAATTAATAGAGGCATAAAATAAAGAAGAATACATTAAAATGTAATATTACAGTTAACAAAAAGTAATGCGCATATAGGTAAGGAAAACACTAATACCAATACATGGCTTATTTTAAGAAATATTAAAGTTTATATTACCGCTAAGTCCATCAAGGTTGTTGCTATTGCTTCCTGTGATTTTTTTAAGGGGTAGCTACTTTTATCCATTTTATAGCTGTAATTTTCTGGGCAGTTAATTGAGTCTTCTTTGTATAATGGCTTTAGGAGGTCAGCTTTCTAAGGATTTATGATTTTACGACATGTTGAAAAATGAAGGTTTGACTAAGAGCAGAGTTCATCTTAGTGAGGTGCCTAGCTAAGCATATATTGAAGAACACCACTAGGAATAATCTGTCATCTCATTTTACTACTGCAGGCTGCTTGTCATAAACTGTTGGGGAATATCAATAATTTTGGCAAAAGAGCTGGCAAGAAGTGCAGCTTGTCTCACAGAATGAAGAGACCCAGCATCTGGAATACAATCTTGACTAGTAGAGTTGGAAAAATCTGATGAATGAATCTTCTAATAGAATCTAATATAATCTTATGACTGAATGAATCAAACAAATTTTGGGAAGCTTTTATACACATTTTGGTCTATTGTTTTCCAACACAAATTTTTCTAGAATTTTCTAATTAGTATCTTAAAATAGCCAGGTTTTTAATTACTTAAAATAGAACATTTTTTACATTCTATACTAATTAATTACATGACATGTCTTATCTGAACAATGCTTAACTTTTAGATTTTATTATTACAACAGATTATATTTTTTTGAGGTTAAGCATTGTTATACAATTTTTAAAAATAATCTTATATAAAAAATAAAATTTACATTATTTTTAATGAAAGAATTTTTTTTACTGATAAATGTGTGTGTGTGTGTTTATATACATAAGATTGAACACAGGTTAATATAAAATTTAAATTAACAACATTTCTAGATTAATTTACAAATAGAAACTTTAGCTGAATCTCCCTATTGTCTACATATATAGATTTGAGACATAGCATAGCAAAGCATCTGTCTTAATAAACTTATAGGAGTTCTATGAATATGACCTAACCTGGTCGAAAGCAATACTTAGAAATAATATTTTATTAAATTTATAATCTTTCCAGAATAATGTATTTATATTATTTTTTTATATTCAAATTAAGGCGAGACGTATTTTATTGAGTTATATTATATACTTTAATATAAATCGCTAAAAATTTAATTAGAAGCAGCAAATAATCAACACAAATTTCATAAATGATAACTGTTAACTCACCATCCCTTAAATTTTAGCGACAAAGTTAACTAAAAACAATTATAATACTTCAGTAATTAATTTGATACGTTTGTTAAAATCATATTTATTTTTTATAAAAATACTATAAATATTATACGCATAATTTTTTTGTTGTATCAATTGTGAGCAAAAAAATTTTGCTGGATGAACGATGAATATACCAAGGTGATTTTGTCTTCAAACAATGAACTAAAAAATGATATTTGAATTTACATTTCAATGTGAATCGCAAAAAAAAATTTGATGGAATATTAATTAATAGTATTAATGGTGGATTAGCACTGCTTGTGAGTTCCTAAACTTAGCTATAACAGTTACCACATCAAATGATAAAAGGTTTTGGATTAATTAAAAAAATCTTGATCTGACCAAAGAATAAAACTATTCACATTTATCTACCATATTTGTGGTAGAAAACACCCTAATGTACAGATAAAAGATGGACTAGACACATACTATTTCTATGCTATATTTCATAGTGATAAATCTTTTTGTGAGTCTTTCATTTTATAATTCTTTATTTTCAATTCTTTGATGTGGGATTGAAATATATAAACCTATTTGAAAATGCCATTAAAAAGAAAAAAAAATGTTAATATGGTTTTTGTTGGGGGAAATTTTTTTTTCAAAATTTCTTAAAGAAAACTCTACTGAACTAATACAATTTGATTTAAACCAAATATCAAATTATTTATTGCTATTATACTCAACAATATCTAAAAAAATATTTTTTTTAGAATGGTTGTAAGAGCAACAATTTTCTGACTTTATTCAAATTATCAAATCTACCCATAAAATAACTAATATCAATATATTATTAAAGTATATACAGTTTTTCAGCATCAGTATAGTCGGTTATTTACATTCAATTTTACATTTTTAGTCATTGCAAGAAGCTAATGAATTTATACTGAAATAAGTCATCAATAAATTAAATACTCATATTAGTGCCTAATATTGACTTGCAAAGTAATTTATAAATTAAATGTATCATTCCAAAATCTCTTGTAATTGTTATATTTGTTTCAAACTTTTATTATTATTTGTCTTTTAAATTTCTTATTTGGTTTTGAAAAAGGAAGAACAAAAAAAACAGTCAATTGTATGTGGAGTTTTATGAAAATAATATTAAAAGCCAAAATAATTGTTAGTTACAAATGTTTATCATTTTTTCATAAAATAAACTGGGTTTCTTATTCATTACAAATTACAATTAAACTAATAAAAACACAAACCAGCTTTGTAACAACAAATAAAAAGGTTAAAATGCTAAAAAAATTTTTTTTTCATAATCAGCGATAGTGTATAATTTATAAAAAGTAAAAAAAATATTTAATGTAAGATACAAGAATGTTTCATTTTTAGATTTTATTTTCTGTTCTATTTTATTAAAAATTTTACCTACAAATTAACACCTGCAAAGTAGGCTGAATCTTATATTTATTTATAAGTTATCCCAGTAGGATTTCATTCGCTTTCTGCAATGTTTAAAAGCATCAACTAAATGTAAAACTGAATATAAATATAGACTACATTGGTACAAGGTTTCTTTACATGTTGTGATGAATTAGTACATCAAATAAATATTAAGTAATATTAACAAAAAAAAAAATATTACCTGACTTTTCTTTCATAGCTGCCATAAAATACTTGTTGCCTTGAACACCATTCTGTAAAAACAAATTCTAAAGCAGCTTTTCCAGTAGGACCAGGAACACTTGATAAAAATTCTAAGACAGCATCTAATTGTGTATGGATGAGATGTGCAAATACCATTACAAGGCTCTAAATAGCAAAATAATCCTAATTATGATAGTACTAATGATAGTAATAAATAAGCTGAAAAGATTGTAATACCTGAATAACGCTATGAGATTCAGCTTGCTGCAATTTGCTCAGGACACCTTTTAAAAGTAAATCTAAATAATCTCCTAATCCTGATCCCACTTTTGAAATTAAAGTTGATACCAACTTTCCGACATATGCAGCTGTGAATTCTGAAATTTTGGGATTAAGAAGTTGAATAGCTACTTGCACAACATAAAATAATCCATTGTTTCCAGTTTCATCTTGCCACTGCACTATTTGGTCTAGAGCCACTGAAATATATGCTCGAACACATTCACCTCCGCTCTAAAATAAATATTTGCTTTTATTTAATGTAAGTTTTTCAAAAGCTGAAAAGAATGTAATTTTTCAATAAATACCTGCATAGTTGAATTATCATCTGTTTGAAGGCAACATCGAACTGCTGCAGGAAAGGCTTGCGTGATTAAAGGTTCATATAAGGGCACAGGGCTGTTACGTACTATAGTTTGAAGAACATCAAGTGATACCTTAATGAAATTAAAATTTATGATTATTAACCCATATCTTTATTTAAACATTCACTATACTTGCATTCATATATACCAAAGTGATTTAAAATCACAAGCTTGATGAGATTCTCTCTTACAAGGATATTCTAAATCATCAAGATAAATTTTTTATAAAAGCAACCTTCTTATGTAAATTGTATAATTTCATATTCTCGTGAATCTTTACTTCTGTTTTTATTTAACAACTATTACACAAAATTTCTTGTACAAGTTCCTCTTTATAATTGAAGTTTCACAGAGTTGTAACAAAAATTTAAAATGCTAGAAGTATATAGAGATTCATATTTGTAAAAATCTCAGCATATTTTTTTAAATGGTTGCTAAAGCAAATTGATTAATAATAATTATTTTCTGAAAAATTTCAATACCATTATAGTATTTAAACCTTCAGAATAAAAATATTTTTTTTCCATTTTAATATATATATATAATTTACATAATCGACAAGGAATTACTGGAAAAAAATTCATACAACATATACATTAAAAATTACTTCAAAAACCTTGGATACAGATTAAAAAAAGTTACAGTTCTTTAAAATAAAAGCAAAAAATGAAACAATAATTTCATTAAGTAATTAAATATCTCTGAATTCGATCTGTCTTTGAATGATTCTATTCATGATTTATATACAATGAGACGAGACAATATGGATGATATTTTAAAATTATTTAGTTCAGAAGAAAAACAAAAAATATTAGACAAGTTAAGCTGAGATAATATAGTCAACATATCTCTATGAATTTTAGGCTCAATACACAATTATGATTGTTTAGTGCAATGTATGATTTAGATTTCAATGCGTCATTATAAAGGAATTTGTGCCCTGCAACAGCTGATATAGTGGTAGAATGGCAGACTCTGGAGCATAATTTTCACAGATCACATCCAAATCTGTCACTTCCAGCGATTACACTTTTTATGAACTCCCAAGCAATAAAGCCATTTGATTATTTATTTAAAAAATTTGCGAAAAGACAACATTTATTTTAAAGTATTATTTATAAATATGTGATTTTTTTATATTATCTGATAACTTATCAATAACTTTGTTTTTAATTTCAGATAATAAATAAGTTATTATAAAAACTGTAATTTATTCTGTACATTCAATTCCTAGGGTCAAATATCGAATCCAAAACCTTAAGAATCTTGTCAGATACAATTCAAGATTAAAATTTTGGGGTGAGATTTGAGATTGTAATTCCTAATTAGATTCTAGGAAGGTTTACGTAATATGTAATATATTCAAAGGCAAAACTCTCCATACAGTAGTGCCACCCTGTGCCAAACAGAGTAATCAATGGATGCCAGAAGGCTTATGCATAAAATCCCTATCTAGTGCCTACTCATCCAATATCCCCAGACTAGTTTCTGGCTTGTGGCCATGTGATGTAATATATTCTTTTTGCTTTGTATAATAAAAAATCTTTAAAATTACAGATTTATATTCTGATTAAAAAAAACAACACTTTTTTGTATATAGATTTAATTGTAGAATCTTTTTTTTTTTTTGATGAATTGTTCATCCTAATTGCAGATTTTTATATAATCAAAATCATAAAAAAGTAGCATGCAAAATTTTATAACAGAAACAAAAATATATGTTTTAATTAAGAATACATTCTGTTATAATAATCAAGTTACTGTTAATTTGTAAGAACATTTATATGAATATACGTATATTCAACCACTGATAGTTCTAACTCCAGTTCATAGAATACTACTGCAATAAACAGCAATAAAATATAATTGCCAACTTTATTTTAATAAAATTATATTTTTGAAATAAGTCTTCCAAAAATAAGTCTATATCTTTTAACAGCCTGTTCAAGCCTTTCTTTCTATAAGTTCTACAATATCATTTGATTGTACACAAGTGAAAAAAAAATTTAATAAAGCTGTATTAGAAGAAGAGTTATTTCAATAATAAAAAGATGGAACGGTTACAAAAAAGGTCAATATAATGAAATATATGGAAGAGTTCTACAAAAATTATATAGTAATAAAAAATAAAATAAAATAATCATTACATATTAATTATCAAGACTTTTAAATGAAGAGGTGAGATATGCAATCAAGTCTATGAGAATGAAAAAGCTCCAGAAAATGATAAAATTATTATTGTTATCTTAAAAAAAAGCATATGAAAAAATAAAAAAAATGTTGGCAGAATTACATATCCAATGTCTAAATGATAAAAATGTCGTTTATGATTGGAAGAATGCTATAGTAATATTCATATTTTACAGACCTCTCAGTTTTATACAGACTTAATGAAGATAATTAAAAATTGTCAACAGTGAACTTTGGATTTAAACCAAACAAAAGAACAACACTAGATTTTAAATGGTTTTAGCCTGATAATGGATTATAATCAAGTATTTAAAAAAGATGTAGGGAAACCCCCCCCCCCCCCCAGTGAATATGAATTGTCAATATGCTTTGGAATTGTACATTATTAAAAGGCATTTGATCCCATGAATATTTCTAGTGATTAAAGCATTTGAGCATCAAGATATAGTAGATTCATGATATTATCACATTCTAAAATATATATATCAAAATGTAATGGCAGTGATTACATTACATAATGACACTAAGATTAATATTAATAATGATATATGATGTGGCAATTCTATAACCCCAAAATCTTTTACAGTAGTTTTATAATTAGTATTTTATGGATTAAAATGAGAAATTAATGAAATAAAAATACATGGCTATCTAAGTCCTCAAAATTTTGATGATGATGCAGTTAGTTATTTTTGCAAATACTGTTTCAGAAAATGTTGCAAGATAGATGAAAGGAAGAAAGATTGATAATCATGAATTAGAAAAATTTAACAAATTATAAATACTTTGGTCAGATTAGTAATACAATTGAAAACAAAATGGATGAAATTAATCATAAAATTAAATTTGGATAGAGAAATTTTATTAAAAAATTCTTAATATTAGATGGTAATATACCAATGTGTTTAAAAAGGTTTTATCAGATATATTTTTCTGATCTCTTAATCATGGATCTGAGACTTGGATACTTAACAAAAGAGTAATTCAGAAGTTTCAAACCATTCAACAAAATAGTGGAAGTATCAGAAAGAAGTGATAGCGAAACACTTGAATGAGAGAACAAACAGATATAAATGACATTATTGAAAGAATTAAAACCTTAAAATGGAAATGGGCTGGACATATTGCTAGACAAAATAATAATAGAAAAATGATGTTTTAAATTGGATCCCAAAAGATTGTAAAAGATCTAAAAAAGATCAAAAATAAGATAGATGAATGAAATAAGGAAGTTTTGTTGGTGTGATATGGAGAAGAGTATGGATCGGAAATTTTTTTTTAAATTTGGAGATATCTTCATTCTGCAATAGATCAAAAATTGTTAAAAGTGATGAAGAATATCTAATTAAACTTTTAATCAGGTACTTTTGGGAGTTATTAAAACGAAAATTAAAAAACAAAAGATTTGATATTAACAAAAAAAAAAAAAACAGCAAAGGGAGATTTTTAGCATATAGATTTGGAGAAATAAAAAAAAAAAAAAGTTCTTAATGTTAAAAGAATAAACTACAAAAAATATATGGGAGAAAAATAGTAATAGCATGTTCTTAAAGAGATAATAATTATGGTTATCAAAAAGATAAAGTATGTGTAAGATAATAATGAAGGATTATCTTAACATTTTTATATCTACTACTATTTAGCATTTAAAAAAGTAACTTCAGCATTATCAAAAGGTTTAGACATGTATAAATGCTTATTATGTTAAACAATACATGTGTTTGAATGAATATATAAATAGTTTTTTGTTTCTATATAAAAAAAAAAAAAAAATTGAAAACTTACTGCTTGCATCCCCATAGGAATTTTATCAGTAGTTGCTTGCAATATACTAATTAGAGTTGGCAATAACCTTTGCTGCAACTGATGAACACAGCCTTCATTTTGTGACAAAACTTTAAATATGTCCTGAGTTAAAGTTGTAATTAATGGATCTATAAAATATATAAATATGTTGACATAAATAAAAATGCCAAATATTTTTTTAGGTTTTCACTGTCAGACAAAACCCATTCTTGCAGAAAAAAATTTAGTCTTAACAAGAATCCTAACCGCTAATATGGTTAATGCACCAAGTCTTCATTCGAAAGCCTGTTATTAGCGCTCTAAAAAATCATTTTGGATAATATGCACAACCATAACAGCAATGAAGATCTTTTTAAGATTATCCCTACTGATTTTGATCAATATGAATGGTGCTGCTGATCATTACACCAGAAAAAATATTTGAATTAAGCACATACATATATAACCGTATAAATCACAACAAATATGTAATAAATTAATAAACCACCGTACAAGTAACTTTTAAAACAACACGTAATAAATAAATTGTAAATTATACCCCATGCTTAATGAATTTTTAGAGTAACTCCTTGCCGATTATATAAATTATTCTCTCTATTAATAAATAAATATATATTTACTATTATTCCTCAGTTCATGTAATATCTGTATGTAATCCAAGTTGAGTACATAATCTCTACTACATTTTAGTTTGTGGATATTAAACTCAGATCACTTTTTCAATAAACATTAATTCAAATTCTCCAATATATTATGACTCCATAAACGAAAATAATTTTATACATTATTTTTTTTTTTTGCTCTTTATTAATTCTCTCTTTAGTGTTTTAAAGTAATTTATTGATATTGGAAGTATGTTACATGCATTATAATGCTCAGTTATATTTTTATTATTTCTTCTTACATTACAGTTATTGAAATCCATTTTTTATTAACATTATTCAAATTTCTTCTAAAATTTTCTATAGCCTCTCTCATATAATCATCACATTTGCCCTGCATGTTTTAGTGCAGTGGTAAAATATAACTTGGAAGTTCTGGGTCCATGGATCATGACTCCAGTTCTATAACTGTAGATGCTCAAACTTTTTTGAACTGCTAAGCATTAAATTATAAGATTATTTTATAACTTAGCAATATTATTTATTGTATAGAACATTTAATATTTTCATTTTGCATATGGTGTAATGTGAAATAGTGCATTATAGAATTCAATGTATTTATTTTAATATTGCATGCAGTTGAAAAAGATTATACTCAAGTAGTTGAAAGCGCACAATGCAATTTATTTATTATTTAATGTTTTAAAAAATATAATCACAGTGGTTTATTGATTCAATATATACGCACATATTAAATAATAAAATATAAAATGGTCTAATTAAAATTTTTACTGTTAGCCTGGATATTTAAAGTGCTATTTTTAACTATTAATAATCTTAAAAATTATATTGTGAATAGACCAGCAATGGTGGATAGATTTGAGATACAAATAACCATCTACTATTATAAGATAGAGCACTATTATTAACAAACTATCTATGCCAAAGTTCAAAACCACACACACACATAAAAAAAGAGAGAATTGAAAGAATATCTTTAATGGCAATGAGAAAAAGATCGCATATTATATTTCTATACTATCCAATGCTTGTGGAGATAAAGATAATTGCCATAGCTGTAAAAATGTAATAATAAAATGTTAACAAACAAAACTTATAGATTTTCTGCAAACTGCTTATTTCATTGAATTTACTTTTCAAAATTTTTAATTTCTTTATGAATATGGAAGAAGTACTATTTTTCTATAAAAATAAATAAATGTATGAGAAATAATAAATAATTGTTACATTTTCATTTACCATTGTCAAACTTCCCTCCACTCACAACTTTGACGCCATCCATTTCAGATAAATACAATAATGATTATTAGTGACTTGGGCCAACTGATGAGTGCTGGTTCAGCACGAAATGAATCTTGAGGGTCATTTGTCTTTTATTGTATCTTTATTTATATGAATTTAAAAAGAATGGGGAAGTATGGAGGTGTTTATTATATCTATAATGATATTACACATGGGAAAGAGAAAGGTGAAGAACTCCGTGTGTGTAAAATTAAAAAATCAGATATATTAATCTTTAACTGAGATTTACAGTTTATATCTATGCTAGAGATAATCTCTAGCTTCGATAATGATTAATAATAATCATTATTGTGTTTATCTGAAATGGACGGCGTCAAAGTTGTGAGTGGAGGGAAGTTATAATAGTAAATGAAAATATAACAATTTACTCTAGATAAATACTATACATATAATAGAGATATATATGAGAGATAGAAACCTAGGCCAGTGCTGGTTCAGCACGAAATGTATCTTGGGGGTCATTTGTCTTTTATTGTATCCTTATTTATATGAATTTAAAAAGAATTGGGAAGTATGGAGGTGTTTATTATATCTATAATAATAAATAAATAGAAAACATTTGGGTCATTAACATAAGCTGGAAATAATTAGATAAATTGATTAACTCTACTAATATGAAAATATTAAGATAGTAATTGGTTAACATATACATATTCACAAAGAGACAATCATTTTAATAAAAATGCAAGCACTTCACAATACATGAAAGTAATGAGATCATATCCTTAACCCTGGTAAAAACTCCTCATCCTTAAAAAATAATTGACATGACAAATAAATCTTAATTTTCCCTATATTGACATATTTATTATGCAAATGTTTAAACGCACATTTAATATCATTACATATATGTTATGAATGAAAGCATTACAACTGGCTCATTATTAATCAAGATATAAAATATTACTTAATAACTAAATTGGGAATCATGACATTGTAAGGGCACAGAACCAGTTACAAAAAATTCCCTTCATCAGCTGTGCCAAGCCCTAAACACTAATCATAAATCAAAACAGGTTTGAATCTCATTTATAGGAAGCAAATATCACTTGCATTTATTTCAAAATGCAAGGGATGAAACATGCATACAAACCACAAAGAGTTAATAATAAATAATCATAACTTTAAATATATGTAATTTAAATAGAACTACTTTTTTTTTTATGTGACAAAGCATCGGACTATGCAATATCAACAACTAAAAAAAGATAGAATGATACTAATCTATCTTTTAATTCTGTTATAAGCATCACATGATCACCATCTCTTATACTAGCACATAATTGTTATTAAACAAGGCAAAACTCTCGATTCAGTAGTGCCATCCTGTGACAACCATAATAATCATTGGATGGCAGAAGGCTTATGCATAAAATCTCTATCTAGTGCCTACTCATCCAATATCCCCAGACTAGTTTCTGGCTTGTGGCCTTCATCAGTGAGGAGCCTTGGATCTGAGAGCACTGCACCTAGATCTTTTTGTAGTTAAGTAGAGATAAAAGGTGGCTGCTGGAGAGTTGCATTAGATCTTAAGATCTAGGTGCAGTGCTCTCAGATCCAAGGCTCCTCACTGATGAAGGCCACAAGCCGGAAACTAGTCTGGGGATATTGGATAAAGTAGGCACTAGATAGGGATTTTATGCACAAGCCTTCTGGCATCCATTGATTACTCTGGATGGCACTACTGCATGGAGAGTTTTGCCTTGTTATTATATAAGCTTAATTTTTTGATGTAGTTTTAAACTATAGGGTGAATTTGGTTTATTATAATTTATGTGCTGACTAAATGATTTAAAATCATTTTAATAATGTAACTGAAATGAAAGTAACTACCTCTCACTGAGTTATAAAAGATCAACAACTCCAAAAAAAAAAATAGAATGATACCAATTTATCTTTTATCTCTGTTGTTATATAAGATTGGTTTTTTGACATAGTTTTAAATTATAGGATGATTTTGGACTATTATTTTAATTTATGTGCAGACTAAATGATCTGAAATCACCATTAATATATTCAAAGGACCAAGAACAAATCTTAGTTTAAACAACCTCTGAATATTAAATGCAAAACTCATTTTAAAAATGTAATTAAATCATAATCATATAGTTTAAATCATAGCAACAAATTAAGCTAAAAGATAAATTGATATCATTCTATCCTATCGTGGTTGTTGACATTTTAAAGTTATAATTATTTATTATTACATTATTAAAAGTGATTTAATAATATAATATTCAGAGATTGTTAAAATTAAGACATTTTTGATCCTCTGAATATGTTAATAGTGATTTCAGATCCTTTAGTCTGCACATAATTTATACTAGACAAAATTTACCTATTGCTTAAAACTATGTCAAAAAATGAAGTTTATAAAACAACAGAGCTAAAAGATAGACTGGTATCATTCTATCTTTCCATAGTTGTTGACATTACATAATTCAGTGGGAGATAGTTACTTCCTTTTCAATTAATGGTTATTATATTGCAATGAGAATAAAGACTTATTATATTATATCCTATAGATCACCAATGCTAATGGAGACACATAACATATAATAATGTTAGTAAAATATATAATAGTATTCTAAATGCTTACAAATATAAATGAATGTGTGCTTGTTAAGTATTAAGAGCAACACATTCAACAGTTGTGTGTATTTCATCTTGTGAATCTTTTTTATTCAAAGTTATTCTGATTTATAGTAGTATACACCTGGGTCTCGTTTTATGCGGATTATTTTAATGTGATTTTGAAGTTATGCGATTCATGTTTCTTCTTAATATCTTTCATATTTCACTATATTTATTAGATATCAAAAAATTAAAATTATTAATAACTTATTTTTACTTGAAATACTTTTTTTTTTTAAAAAAAAAAAAAAAATAACGTTATATTAGCAGCTAATGTGAATATGGCCTGGAGCTGTATTTAGAATTTTAGCTTCTATGTAAATAACCTATTTATACTAATGAGTAAATAATAATAGATTGTAACGGTATAAAATATGTCGTTACATTAATTTAAGATTAAAATAAAAACTAAGTTCGTAAATAAAAACTAAAAGCTAAAAAATTAAAGAGTTGTTAAACATGTATACATATATATATTCGCACAGATGCAAAACTTTAAAAATTATTTTCTTTTTTTTTTAAAAAAAAAAAAACAAGATCTAAAGATAAAATATTTTTGTAAATGGAAATGATTGTTTTATAAATTAATTGAAAAGCAAACTAGCCCTTGGGGCTTTTATAGAAAAAAAGGGTCAATTGAAAGATATAGATAAGAGAATAAAAAATAAATTAGATGTCCAATATAGAAACAGCAATGAAGGCCCGGACCATAATGGAAATTATTGCAACAGGAAACGACGTTCAATGAATTCGGAGGAGTACTATAAAAGGAAAAATATTGAAATTAAGTGGAGTTCCAGCTTGATTTTTGTGAGCAGAGCGATAAGACGCACTTGTCGCTCTCTCTCACTTATTTCAAATAAAATGACTGTAATACCAGGATTGAACCAGCTTAGGCCTCCTCCAGAACAGACAGGACTTCAAATAGAGACGTCGCGGGAATTGGCACCAGGAACCGTGATTCTCCTTCTGTAAGACATGAACTATAAAATATAAAAATAATTAAAAACTTTCGTTCAAGCTTTTAATATTCAGAACCTAAATTTTAAAATGAACTCTTATCTGACTTTCAAATTGATAATTAATGTTTAGATTTTATACATTTAAGTTTAAAACAAAAAAAAAAATCATTTCCATTTAATATTTATTTGTATAAATTATTTAAATGCATTAAATTTAAGTTGAGTATTGACGCTTGCATAGATTCGTTCAAGTTTAATTATGTTTTTGTTTTCATATTTGATTAGAATATATAGACATTCGGTAAATAATGATATCTTACGTTGAATATCTAAAATGTATTTAATCGGATGTCTTTTTAGTTACTGGTGTCAATGCGCCATCTTATGATGAATGCCATTGGGTTTCTTGTGAATTCCCTCTGCAATTACATCAATGACTTTATATTTTGATCATATATGTTTATTTTGAGATGTTTTTGAGCGTGTAATCTATGTAGTCGATCTATGCTCAACATTAAAAAACAAACTTTTATAAATCCATCTGTGCGAACTTATATAAATGTTAAATTTAAGTCGGGCATGAATGGCTATATAGATTTGTAAAGTTATATTTGATTAATTAGGGGAGGGTAATCTTAGTTTATTTGCTTTGTAGTTAAATTAGGTCAATTGATTGGATATATTGGTGTAATTAGTAGATGTAGTATGAGGTTCGCTACGTGCAGGATCTCCATTATACGCCACACACCCCCTTTTGCCTATGGAAAGGAATAGTAAGACGGAAAATACAGTCCCTTTCCATGGAATTTTTTTTTATTGTTCTTCTTGCTGACAGATGTAGCATTCCTGTTTGGTTGAGAGTCAATGTCTTCTCTAACCATACTGTTCAGATGTACATTCCTGATAGTATGGTATTTTGTGCTGTTGTATTTTCATGCTACATTGAATACATCAATGTATCAGATGGATTGAAGCCGGTTTGACTGTGAACTTTTGGCCTAAGGTTAAATAAGGAATAGAATATTTTCTTTTTAAATGCAAATCTATGTAGTTTATTCATACTCGACAATCTTAAAATAAATATAAAATTCATCTGTGTGGATGATTTAAAATCTTAAAATAATAATTTAAATTAAAAGACTATTAAAATCTAAAATAATAAACGTTATTCCTCAAGTTTTAAAATGATTGTATGTGCGTAAATAAATGTTTGTGTGTTAATTACTGGCAGTGGCTTTTATTTTTTTATATTTAAGATACAAATTAAACAAGTTATATATATTATCACTGCGTCTCCACTGAGCTAATGACTTGGGCTAACGGTCTAAATATAAAATAAAGTGGGATCTTAACAGCACGTATCTGCCTACTCTATAAATTTTCTAGGTTCAAGCAGCCTAGTGGCGCACTGTCGGCAGATACAGTAAGACTGTAAACTTCCACTTCCTTTCGGACCGTTATAAGATATCTACTTACATATAAAAATATCGCAATAAATATTCAAAAAATTTAAACTTTTAAAACGTATTTTGTTATATATATAACAGAAATAAATATTTAGATTTTTAAAATAAAAAACGAAGATTTTATAAACTGAAAATAATCTTTCTAATGATAATGTGTAATATTTTGTTTTGATTGCGATCTCATTATTTTAATATAGAAACAGAAAACCATTAACACAGCATAAGACTGAAAGTAGTGCTAGTTGTTCATCACATCACGAATAAAAATAAAGTGGCTAACATGTTTCTCTGGGCATAATTGCTGATATTCTTGACTTTGTTTAAGGAGAAGTTACAATACATCACATCACACCGAGTCTGATTTCTTCCCAGTTTACAAACGAACGCTAGCAGTAATGATTAAAATATTTTATGAAAAATGTAAAATTAAATACTGTAGTAATAAAAAAAGTTCATCTTGTATTAATTTTTTTCAAATATTTCATATTTTTTATTACTCATACTTTAATTGCTTATTTTTTAATGCAAATTTTAAAGTAATTTTTCCGTGTTGCTTTGCTTTTATGCGAATTCTGAAAATTACGGCACCTATCCCCCATTTTTCAAGGTAAGTTAAGTCTATTTTTGTGCGATTTTTTTTAATGCGGGTTTTCTGTGGATACTATCTACTGCATAAAACGAGACTCAGGTGTATTAAGGTTTGGCATAGTTGATCAAGGTTCTCTTGAAACCAGTCTTGTGAGCCTTGTATTATCACAGTTTACAATTTGAATATACCACAAAATATTTTTTCACCATAATTAGATAATAAGCAGCAGAGTAGTTACTTGCTCTTAATCATGTATTAATTACAGAACTGATTTTGCATATATCAACAATATTTTTATGAGTTTGTAAATAAATTAGACCAAAAAATAATAAAATCCAAGTTTTCACAATTAATTCTTATGGCATATAAAGACCTAATATAAACTACATTTTTTTCCAGACATTTGTTGCAAACTGAATATGGTAATACCTCAGTAAATTAATGTATAAAAATTTCATAAGTGACAAGTTCAGACTGACTATAAAATTCAACTTGTTCCTTAATTGGAATCAATTCTTAATTAGCAATTAAAATAAGGCATTACTTAGCTTCATAACAATCTAAAAATTCATGTCTTGCATACATCACTTGAGCTAAAATAAATCAATTAGGCCTAAAGAATTATTAATCTTTGAATAACTGAAAACTTTTCAATATACTAATTTACTTTTATAATCTTAAATAATTTTATTTCTTTCTATCTTAAATATGTTGGTCAAATATCTATAAAGAATATTAATACTGATAAAAGCAAGCTCATGTTGAAATATTTTTAACTACAAGATGAATAACATAATATATTGCCTAAATGAAAATTATTCTCATCAAGACTGCCTGCTCTATAATCAGAAAAAAATAATTCATTAATCAAATTTCATGTCTCAAACTAATAAAAATGGCCGACATTAAATACACTTTTACACTAATCACATCAATATTATAAAATAAGACAATCATACTAAAATTTTATTAGCTTTCATTTCACCTGATTATATATTAATGATCTTCTTTACCACAACAGAATCAAATATATTATAATTTAAATTCTTCTGATTGCTAAAACATAAAAAATGTTTTATATAAGTAAGCAAGCTAGAGTTACAATCTTAAGATGGATAAAAATGGCAATCTATTAATTCAAATAGCAAAGAGCTGAGTGAAAAAAAAAAGTAAAATATAATGATGGACGGAGTGGGACTAAAACAGAAAGCCAATTAACCATAAAGAAGTATTGTGTCATCAAATATTCATTGATTAGTCAAGACTTATAAAGATTTGGTTTCAAAATTTTAAACAAAGAAGTCATTCTCTAAATACTATACCGGTCACAACATGTTTATTCATCTAACATGAGCTGGAACTCACAAAATGTACTTCAAACCCAGTCAAGCCAGAGATTTGTCAGGGACCAGCTTGAATTCGAACCCACTCTCTAAGCCCCAGATCTAACACCTAATGAATAACATAATAGTGATGGCACATGAGAATTAATTTTAATCCGGCCCACTAGCAAAGCGGAGAAGACAATGAGACATCTATTAACTATGACTAAACTAAAATATATATAAGCATGGCTGTACTTTTGGAAGTGGAGAAAAGAGGAATTCGAACTACTCAAACAAATCGGATAATAAAAATTAGTTTAATATAGTGACAAATTGTTTACATACATTTATAAATTAATTGCAAACAGTATATGTGTGAATGAGCAAGCGGTAGATGATTACATAGTGTCATTCACGCTATTATTTCTCATATGCTCTTTATTAGCTAAATAATATATTATAAATAAGCACACATCTTTGGTGGGTCCAATATTAAGATGCCAATCGATTATTAGAAAGAATTTACATAAAATTGCTATTAACGCTTTTATATACAGTTCTGAAACATGGTGACTAACATTATTTCGGGGAGCGTTCCGAGATTCATTACAGATATAATACAAACTATTTTCACGCCATTACGGTCATGAAAATAAATAAAATACATTTGAAAACATATTTGATTATATGACAAAATACTTAATGAAACTTCTTTTAATTAGCGCTGGTAAGAAGAACGCTTTATTTTCCCCAAGGCATATAGATACTCTTAAATACAGAAATAAGTTACGATGGTGGGATTGTATAAGACTGAAATAAATTTAATTAATAAAACTAGAAGTAGTTGGCATTTATATATATTTTAAGCAGAGCGCAATTTTAATATTAGAGCATTAAAACTGGGTCATGAAGCAAAAGAAATAATAATACGAAGACGTTTGCAGTGCTGACATAATTAGCCAAAAAATAACAGGAAAAATCGTGCTTTTGGACGAAAGACGAAGTGGATAGGCATGCCGTGGATATCACCGACCCACAAGCCCTTTTTACGAAGAAAGTGGATAGGCATAGCGTGTGCCAGACTTAGGTAATAACCGCCAGAGGCCTTTTTATACGAAGAAAGTGGATAGACATAGCGTGTGCTAAACTTATGGGAATCACCGCCAGAGGCCTTTTTATATGAAATAAGTGATCCTGGGAAGGTTAATTATCCTCAGGACAAGGCTTGAGAAGTAAATCTATGGGTTCAAACTTGTCGCAACCCCCAGATTAAGAAGCACATATATATAAACACGAAGATAAGGCCGAATGTCAGTAACGCAGTATGTATAAATGTCACTAATGACATTGACTAAAATTTACTGCTTTAAAAATAAATGACCCTAGTTTGAATGCTATAATTTATACGGATAATACTCTATGCAGTTATATATATAGAGAGATTTCCCTAAATAAAATATGGTAAGATTTTACTTAGTAAAAGAAACATTAAGATTTACCCCCATCCCTTTTCTGCTATTTTTAATAAATCAATCCGACCTTCATTGATTTTATAATAACTGAAATATTTAAATACTGTATTTGATATTTTAAGAGTATGGAACAATAAAATAAAAACTAGCAGTTATATATAGAAAACAATTAAGTCACCCTTTCAGAATTGAATAATAATATTTATAAAATAAATAAGGTTTCAGAGCGTTAATTAGTTTGAGTTCTGGATTCTCCCCGGGTAGAAAATCCAGAGTTAAACAAATATATATTTTTTTACTAAAACATAAATAAAATGTTGGCTTGTAAAACAATCTGGCGAGTGTTTTAATTAATAATGCATTATATTGAAAGGGGACGTTAATTCACGGAAGTTTACTTAAAAAGAAAGAAAAGATTTTAGAAATTCAACTCGTCAGATTGCGTGAGATTGGCATATTAATAACTAAAATAGACATATAAAATCAAGTACTAAATAACTAAATAAGTGACCGCACCAAAATTAAAGAAAGTTAAAGCATATGAGGGAAAATTAGATTTATAGAAATTATTTAAGAGCAAATTACATTTTAGAAAAGTTACAAAATTAAATTATACATTAGGAGAGAAAGAGTTTGAGACTAGTGAGGCAAGTTTTACTTGCGACTTAAAAACTTACCTTGCACTATTTTAAGAGTCCATATTTTAAAGCCTGCTCATGCATGGCAATTGGTTATTAAATAACAGCAAGCTTTTAGTCAGCATTCCACAATTCTCCAGTCGGGTTCTTACTTCATTCTATGGGAGCATGATATAACGGCAGTGGAAGATGACCCTCATGGGTCAGAAAGGTGATGAGCTTTCTATGCTTACATTTCAAAACAGCTTGGATTCAGTTAACTGCACAGTTCTTTCAATAGTAGCTAATCTATATCGTGATTTAAAATTCGGCCATTTTATACACTGCTCAGGTATTTCTGGAATGCTTTTAATTACTTAGTTTTAGCTCACAATCTATTCTCTGATCTTAAAATTCTTTTTCTTTATCGATTGTTTTTGAAGATGCAACAGTAAGATAACGTCCAAAAATAAATTCAAATCTATTTCCAGATTAGAAATAGATTTGAGAAAAATGTTTATAACAAAAGAAAATCTTTAATCTTAATCCCCATTTCATTTTAAGTAAAAACTTTAAAAATACCTTCCCCAGATTGAAACAACAGTGTTTCCAACCCTTTAATCATTTTTGGACAATTACCGGTTGCCTCTTCTATCTTGGATTTTATAAAATACAGTTTAATAGGAAAAAAAAAGTACTTTAAAAAGAAAAAGTTGTATAAATGATATATAATAAAATATTTTTAAAAAATCAATATTTTGTTAGTAAATTTTTGCTCCTATATATATATTTTGAGCTGCACCTATGTACTTTAATAAAAAAAATACTAATAATTCATAAAAAGAAATAATAATAATTAAAAAAAATGTTATTGAAATGATAAAATTTTTTAACTTAGGTGCGCATCTTAAATATATACATAAAATATATATACATGACAAAAGGAGCGGGATGGGATATAGGGTTTGAGTACAGGATAGTAGGTGGGAACATGTAGTTCAATCTTAAGCTAAGATTGACTGCTTCAATACTGATATATGTCAATACTGATATATGACATCTCAGATTTGTTAAGAATTCTGGTAATATTTATTAAAATAATCATTAACAGGTTTAATATTACAAGTGTAGTTGAAATTACTCTTGACTGTCAAAAATTTCATTCACAAATCATTATTCAGTTACTTTCACTACTGTTTTACACAAAAATGACTTTAAATTTCAGAATTGGCAGCATTATTTTTATTCAAAATTTCAGTATAGAATATTCCATATTGAAGAGCAGCTCTAAAGGAAAAGTGTTCAATATGTCTAATATTACTATTATTATGCTTAAATGACATTACAAATTTTGGTAAATGCGATTCAAAATACCAAATTATAAACACAAAGCATTAAATCATAGAATTGGCAGATTCTTAACTTTTCTCTGGAAAACATTTGAATATTAAAGTGAGCTAGATCTTTCATATTTTATTTAAATTTGAACATTAACTTGTTCTAAGACAGAATTCTCCTCATGCTTTATGAACATTGTAAAATATACTTTATAGCTTGAAAAATAGGTAAATATGTTATTTATTAATATTTTTTAGACAATAAAATTTTTTTATTTCAAAGTACCTTTCAAAGAATCTATCTCTATAATCTCCATGAACTTTAGGTCATTATATTATGTTAATTTTAGAAAAATTTATGTTTAATTTGAAATATTTCAGTTCTATTGTATTCAGTAAAAAAAAAAAAAAAGATAATTAACTTTTTTTTAAAGTTAAACATTAACTAACAAATACTATTATAATAATAATCATGGAGAATTTTGGAGTTGTTATCTTTTCATAAATATAAATTTGGAAACGTATTTTTCAGAAATAAATAAATTTATTAAGTGGAATATGAAAATATATTTTAATGTACACAAGTTATAACAAAATAAATATAATTTTTTTTTATAATTATGTACATATATATGAAAAAAAAACAAACTTACCACTACTATTCCGAAGAAAAATAGCAATCATTAATGGAGTAATTTTATTTTCACAAGATGTTATAAAAACTTTATCAATCTATAAATATATATATATATATACACATAGTTGGAATTAATTGAAAGTATTTCTGCAGATTGAAAGACTATATATAATAGTTAATTACGATTACATTTATTATTTTTTATGTTATTACACATCAATAAGTATAAAGTGCAAACACATATGTATACACAATATATATATAATCATTTGTGTATTTTAAAAAGTAAATTATTCAACAATGTATTTTTTTAAAAAAACAACAACAAGTAAACAATTAAAGAAAGGTGTAAACAAGGTATGTGATGCTAGTGGTACGCACTTTGGTTCTCCACATATGTTTTCCTACTTTTATAGCTTCCTTTCGCACAAGGACAACACTCCACAAAAACTTCAGCCTTTTTTTTTTCGTTTTTACTTTCTCTTTTCCCAACTTAATCCTTTAATTATCCTTAATTACATGGTCAACTGAATTCAGTTTTAATCAAACTTTATAACTATCTTTAATTAGTTTTTTTTTTTTGGATAATTTTAAATTTGATTAAATTATTAAGCAAAGTTACAATATATAATGCAATTACATGGTAATGTCTAAGTTAATAGTCACAATAATAAATTCTAAACTTTTTTTGATATATCAATAAAGTATATATTAATTATTACTGTTATTATTAACAAGTAGTGTTGTTTGGAAGAAATGTTCATATTGTTGATGATAATATCTAGTGAAGAAAGTTATTAAATTATCCAAGATATCCTCTGTGTATATTTTATAAATACTCAGCATCTTAAGAAATATTATATATATCAAATTTTGTTTTATCGCAGTTGAAAGATAGTTTAAAAAAAATACACATGCACTTAAAATCAATTTTGAATGAATAACGCACAGAATAGCTTTTGTTATTACAGCAAGACAACAAATAATAACAATTTAAATCTTTAACATGTGTCATAGTGTGCACGACTGTTTATGGATGAATGTATTTAGAATTAAGATATAATCAGAAATGCATTAAATAAATTTATTATTAGAGTAATAATTAAATTTATTAGTAATAGTAATGAGAACTTTAAAATTAAAAAAAAAAAAGAAATCATTTATTATAGTATTTTAATATTATAAACAATTTATTTGTAAAACAATGAAGTATTTTATTTTAATCATTTAATTAATGTCATCTAACATTTTAATATTTCAAAATCATATTAGTCTAGATTTTTAAAAATATCATCAAATTTTGGTGCTCTAAAATCTCAATATATCACCTGCTACATACTGTTTCTAAGCGAATGTGATAGAATATTTCCGTAAATATAAAAAAAAAAGAAAAATTTTGGGTAAAAAACTATGATCTCAATGATCATGTGATAGGAATCTATAAAGACATCAATGTGTGTGCAGGACTGCATAGGATTTAAATTTACAATAAGCCATCATATGACAGGAATCTACAAAGACATCAATGTGTGTGCAGGACTGCATAGGATTTAAATTTAGAATAAGCCATCTTGGCATCCTGCCTTAAAATGATGTCTGGGTAAACAACCAATTCAATATTTGCCTCTTAATGACAAATGCTCACCCATATTGTCTAGAATGAAGAAATTAAGTCTACCAACATGTATCACTTCAATAATTGAATTTTAAAAAAATAAAAAAAGGAACAGAAAGCAATTACATATTTATTCATCTTTTCTCAAATAGAAATCATTGCTTGGAATTATATTTGCTACATCAACTTAAAGTTTCAGATGAATATTATAAAACTAATGTAAACTGATAAACTAACTAATTGCTTAATTAAACAATCCAAAACAAAGCAAAACTCTCCATATAGTAGTGCCATCTTGTGCTAACAAGAGCAATCAATGGATGCCAGAAGGCTTGTGCATAAAATCCCTATCTAGTGCCTACTCATTCAATATCCCCAGACTAGTTTCTGGCTTGTGGCCTTCATCAGTGAGGAGCCATGGATCTGAGAGCACTGCACCTAGATATATAGTAGGGATTTTATGCACAAGCCTTCTGGCATCCATTGATTGCTCTTGTTAGCACAAGATGGCACTACTATATGGAGTTTTGCTTTGTTTTGGATTGTTTAATAACAATTATTGTGCTAGTATGAGATAGTGATCATGTGATGTTTAGTGGTTTAATTGCTTAATATTATATTTACAAAAATTACATAAAGCTTTGCATTTATTCTAAAAAACTAATGCAACCAGTGGATTACGAATTATTTAATAATATAATGACAACAGTTATACAAAAGCTATCTTCGTAAATACGCTTGTAAAATTTTATAATCTATGAAAGCTACTCCTTAAAGGGTTAACCATTGTGTTTAGTGCATAAGGAATATAAACAAATTATAGACTTGTCAAAATGTTGCTTGGAAAATATTTAAAATAAAAACCTTCAACCTTCGTTATTATGCCCTTCATATAACAATTAAATGTTGTTAAACTCATCCATTACGATACTCCAACCTTGAATTGCCAATGATTTAATAATTGTAAAAATTTAAATAACTGTGCCTGAATTATTAATCTTGAACATTGTTAAAGGGCTATGGATTATAATCTTAAGGATATATAATAAAACTATTGAATTTGTTTACTTTTAGTATATTTAAATTTTTTATTATGCATTAAAAGTTTTCAAAGACGTGATAATGAAGATACAGATAAGTATATTATGTTTATGATTGCAATGTGATATGTATTATTAATTTATCATACCTTTGGAGATTGGTTGGATAGACTTTAAGTTAATTAAGAAATTTTTTGTTTAGCCAAAAACAATATTTAATATTTTATTGGTTTTTTAATTTAACATCATGTTTCTCTTTATATGATGAAAGGAATCTAGAATATTTAAACATTACCCGTCCTATCTTACTTTACTCAAAGAGGTGCTCATGTGAGTCTATAAAGATTAGATAGTGTCCTTGACAATATCATCAGCAATGATAACTAATAAATATTATTGTATAGTTGAGGCAAACTCCTTACAATACTTTGTTATAATTTTAAACATAATCTAAGCTTGTAATGCATATTATTTGAAGGTCACCTGCTCCTGTGAGTCAGGTCAAATTAAAATTATACTTTTGTGAGAATAATATATACAATTTGGGTTAATCTCTGTTTTTTGATGAAAAAGTTTATTTAACAATTCTGATACATATAATAAGAGGTTACAATTATACTAATAAAAAAGGCAATAAAATATTCGTCTTTGGCTTATTGTTGTTATTTAAGTCTTTAAGCACATGTAACCCCCTCAAAATGAATGCTTTATATTAGCATCACATGATATATCACACAAGTATTTATCATTAAAGTAGCAAGCATTTAGTAATTATATTATTACATCATTTATCATCTTTGAAGAGAACTTACTGCCATTGTTATTAAGTTCATTTTTGGATACTTTATATATTTTATTATTAAAATTGTTATATTTTGTTAAATTATCTGGTTTTTTCATAGTTAATTAGTTAAGGATCATTAACTACACATTTTAATAAAATATGATCACATGATGTTTTTTTATAACTATTAGATGTTGCTTAGAATAAATACCATTCCTTATTGTATTCACTTACACCATTTACATCGTAGTCAACATTCACATCATAATATTTTTATTTATTTGAAATATGATTAGATACAATAAAATTCCTTTGCTGTTTGGTCATATCAATAATAAATCATTTTTTTAATTTCTGAGATTAATGATTTTGAGGAATATTAAATCCTGACATAATTGTGCTATCTATTTAATTCAACACGAGAATTTAGAATCAACTTGCTGGCCATTATAAAAATGTATAAATGTAGAAAAGTTGCTTATTAGTATTTAATCCTACATTTTATGTGCAGAAAAGGAAGAGATATTATTAATTTTAGCTAATATAACATATAATAATGACATTCCACTCTTTTTACACAATAAAGCAAAATATATTTATTAATTTTACAGTTTCGACTGTTCCTAGCAGTCTTCATCAGATCTACAAAAAATTAAACATGATATCAATACAACCATATTTCATGCATATATCTATTAAATTGTTACAATTTTACCTACTTAATTATTAACATCACTTTATTCATAAAACTTACTATTATGTAACTTTAAAACCTACCTTACCCTATATTTCTTAATTATTATATTTATTCACTTTTTTCCTTTGCCATAATTTTATAATTCAATGTAATATTTATGAAATCTTTCTTATATTACTATATTCATATATTCAACCATATTTTACAATTACTATATTCATAAATTTAACCTTATTTTACATTTCACCTATTATCTGAATTTTTAATTATCTTATTCCATTCCTTAATACCTTACCCATATTTTATTCCTGCTTCTTCCATTTACTTATTATTTAGAAAATTATTTTAATTATTCTAATTCTTATATGTATTACTTTACCTTAATATCTACTAAAACTTTCTTTCCTCCACCATTTTCTATCCCATCATACACTGTCTTTTTAGCTATATACAGCTCCATCTATTATCTATTATACAAACTAATCTTAAATATGAGTGATATTAATTTGTGCTCGTCTTAGATGCACAGCTGCACCATAGTGTACTATTTAAAAAAGAAAGTAGAAATTGTACCTAGTATCTTAAATCTCTCTCAATGTAACACACACTTTTCTAAAAGTTCTTAGACCTCAACCACTATAACCTTCTCTCTCCTTTATTTAGTTACAATATATATATACACTATAACGAATATGTAAAATACACGAGTTATATAAAGATAGGTAAAAATAAAAAGGACTATCTAATGTAAATCATTTAAATAATCATTACAATAGTAATTAGAGAGGGAAGACATTTTTGAAATAGAGAACAAAAAGACTGGTTTAAAATTAAACAAAGAAAAAAAAACTCCAGTCAAATTATTCTAGTCTATTTTAAAATAAAAAAAGTACTTCAAACAAAATTATAAAGATAATTGCTGGTCAAATAAAACTAGTAAAAATTGTTTATCTTCTCTGTAAAACACATAATGAAAACAAAACAACAACAAAAAAGAATAACTTAAAAATGTGGTAAGCTAAAGTATTAATTTTAAAATGGGAATGGAATATAAAATAATTTGTAAAGTTATCTAATCAAATATAGAATTTTGTAAATTACTATCTAATCAAGAAAGAAGGGGTTATGTTTTACTGAAAAACAGTAAATTGATTTAGTAAGTTATGTAATTAAAGAGACTGTTTAATAAATAAATAAAAAAAAAAACCCGATAGAAGTGGGTGAGTTCAAAACAATGTTGGTCAAAAGTATAAAAGGTAATATATTTTCATTAGCGTAGTTCTTCTGCTCTCGTTAGTTTTGCTGATATTACCTAGTGAATTTTGGAGTCTCTGCCATCGTGGACTTCTATTTTTGTGGCTCAAGTAATATATAGGAATCTCTGCAGATGCTCTAACATCACCATGCCTTGCTAGATTTGCAAATGGGTGTTCATTCAGCCTCTCACCATGCAATTCCAATGAATTATCAATAACCTGAGATGTGACAAAAACCCTCACTTGCCATTGCCGAGACATCCATTGGTCCTATGTTCAAGTATGCTGTGACCATTTTAGATGAAGAAGATATGTGCTATCCCGGAAGAAAGCTATAAGCTGCTAAGGAAAACAGAAGCCAACACAAGAACCCTGTTCATAAGATCATGCCCTACAAAATGAAGACATTAACTACCTTTTAGAGTCTAGGCATTGTTAAAAAGGGTGACCACCCCCAGAAAACTCTAACCAACACCTAGGTCAAATATAAGCCAAAATCAGTCTAGTCTTAAACTGAAATACAAGGGGCAAGATTTATATTTTCCTTACAAACTTTGTTAAAATCTAGAAATAAGTAAATGGTAAAGGTTTACTTTAGCGGCCCCAATATGTTTGCCCTCTATTGTTTAAAATTATAACTAAATTTTTTGAAATTCTTACGTATATGCTACTATATTCCAATTACATTAAAATTTATTCAAATGTAAAATAAAAAAAAACATTTAGCTTTTTAAGCATAATTGTGTCCTATGCATACTAGCAAGTTGGAGAAAAAAGCGGTATTGCTGTGTCTACTCCGGAAGGCAAATTCATGCAGATACGATGAAAACAAAGCTCTGCTGGTACCAGATTGGAATTTCAACTTATACTTTGCTCTCATCCACATATTTTCAATATTCTGGGTGTGTATGCCTTGGACTTCAGGATGCATGAAGTTGTCCTGATAGACAACAACCGAATGCATATATACCCCATTGTTGAGGGTGCTGATGTTATTGTACGCAGCCCAACCATCTGAAATAATGTGCATACCTGATAAAATGTACTGCTGTATCAAGCCCTCCAGTGTGTCAGCAGACCTGTATGGAACTTCTGTCAAGAAGCACTTCCTTGATCCTCTTTCTATACCGCCAAAGACCCAATGACCTTTTCGTATAGTCCCCCTGTGGTATTTGCAATGGAAATAATAAGACTCGTCAATTTTGACGATTAATGGCTCCCCAGTGTCATCAAATCCACCGAGAACCGTCGGATTTGTGTCAAAATATCTGGCACATTCCTCCCGGAAAAAATTAGCCCAGTGAATTACTATTTCCTAGCTGACGCCGGTCTCATGCAATGTAGTCTTGGGGCAAATTATGCGCCCAAAAATACACTATGTTTATAATTGTTCCCAGAGGCAGATGACTTTTGGGAAAAAAAAGACCCCTTTCTGATCGAGCTGCGATGGCGACATATTCTGCATTGCCATCTACACCCAACTAAGCCTGTAGAATACATCACCAGTGTACAATGAACACCACACTGTTGGCATAAGGTGTAGTTCTTCAGAAAAAGTCTTCGTGCAAGCCATTTGATGGCCAATTCCGAACCTTTAAACACAGAGGGTGTCTTTTTTTTTGTAACGTGCTATAAATGCAGATAGTTTAAATTCTTAAGTTTTAAATAAATTAAAACTAATTATTTTAATTAATGTCATGTAATTAATCCAACATTCAAATTCTTTAAAAAGGTAAATGTTTTTTTTTATTATCTTTCACATTTGAATAAATTTAATGTAATTGTAATATAGTAGCATATATGTAAAATTTTCGAAAAATTTAGTTATAATTTTAAACAATAGTGGGCCAACATATTGGGGCCGCTAAAGTAAACCTTTATCAAGTTAATTATTATTTCGTAATTATTAACTAAATGAATTCTGGGTAACAGTATGTATACTGAACCCGACCACTTGATGGCGTTTTCACACAACGCACATCAATATACCGTTTCAGCAGCATAACTTATGACTAACACTACAACAGTGTTGCTTAGAGCCATAACAGGCTGCCTAGAAGGCGATGTATCCTGCGATTACGTAACGAAATACTACGCCCATTGACTTGCAACAGTATTCCTCAACTGAGCGCAATTCAACTCTCGCTATCGTCGGATTTGATGGCAGCCGTATTTGAAGGTGGCGAAACTATCAAAAAATTTCATTGCGGAAAAAATTTTGAGAAAGCGTAGTGGATTTAGTATTACATATTAAGAATTGTCAGGCTGTCACGCACTCTTCCCTACAATTTTGAACTGCACACAACCAGCAGAGTTCTGCCAAGTTCACGCGCAAATGCACATTTACGCATGAATCTGTGAGAGAACAGTAAAGTGTCGGCGCGGCAAGTGTTCAAAATTGGTTGAAGGAGAGTGAATTGCCGGCTACAGAAGTTGACACTGTTGTGTTTTTCCAGAAAGAGAACATCCTGCCAGATGCGAAGCAATGCGTTTGCGGTAGGAGCTTGATTTTAGTCAACTACAGGATCTGGGGAATTCCATTGCCACTCCTGCAAGGGTACCTAGGATCTGCGCAAGGAAAGTTGGCTGGATGGATCCAAAATCCCGTTACTTACAGCTTTGAGGCTCATCTCCTATTGGAGTCAAACAAACCGTAACTCCCCGCCCCCCTAAAAAAATTAAAAAAAAAAAACAAACTGTTTAAGGCTTTTTGAAAAAGGTAAAAAATAAAAGAAGAACTTTTCACTATCATATAAAGGTTTCGGTAGCATAAATATTTAAAAAAAAAAATCTTTATAATAAGAAAATAAAAAACGATAATTAAAAATCAAACCAACCCCCCCTCCACCCTCTAAAAACCAATTGTTGATTTATTAAAAATGAATTGATTAATAAGGCTTTCCAAAAAAAAAAAAAAAGCTCAAAATCAATAAAAAGTTGATAATTTAAAAGCAAGCCAACCCCCCCTCCAATAATTCGTATATTTTGTTAATCTATCTCTTTTATATGCATTCTACATTCAAACACATTTAAAATTAATATGCGAAGTTTCCAGTACATCGGCAAAAGATACTAAAAGATGAGAATTAAAATTCAAACCAACCCCCTCCCTCCACCCTCTAAAAATCAACTGTTGATTTATTAATTAAAACTGAATTGTTTAAGGCTTTTAAAAAGCTCAAAATCCAAAAAAAGGCGATAATTTAAAAGCAAACCAACCCCCCTCTACCATCTAAAAACAGGGTTTGTTTATTAAAAAAGAAAAAAAACGTATGTGTTTTATGGTACAGAAAGGGGTAAAAAAATTTTTTTTACCATAGTATTATGTAAAGAAACCGACGGTCCGTGAATCAGTATATTTATGTGCATTGGGCGAAAAGCAGTGCCATCAAACTGTGGGGTTCAGTATACATACTATTATTGAATTCAGTTTAGAATAATTTTGCAAATTATTTAAGTTTTATTATATGTTTATGTTGTTATAATTTGTTAAGGTATTATATGTAAATAACTATGTTGTTTTAATTGTTAATTTGGCCTGAATTCTCTTTTTTCGGAATCTTTCACTGTATGAAATTTAGTCAAAACAAAATCTGTTAATTATAGTTTTGTTTTAAATATTTAATATCTGATCGCTAGCGAGATGAGTTTCTTATGTTAAGCTAGATGGAGAATTAAGCAATAGAAACACTTAAAATCTCTTGTGAATATTCCTTTGGATGGCGTCCGGTTTCAATACCCAGTGTAAATTAAAAGTATCCATGGGAGAGGTGTTTTGTTTTGAGTAAGCAAAGAGTGGATTTAACAGTCTGTGTCTTTATAGACAATATCCAGCCTGAGTGTTAGTATAGTTAAAATGTAAAGTATTGACTATATTTTCCCCTCTGCTTGAATAACAGTCCGTATATAATCTAAATTATGTACAATAATATTCTAAAAAATATAAAGTAAGTCCATTATAATACATTTAATAACTTACATCCATTAATATATGCAAACTTCATAAATAGCTTTTTATGAATAAATATATTATTATTATGTAATCATCAAAATATAATTTAAATTATATATTCAATATGTATAAAACATTGATCAAGAATCATTTTTTCTCTTTCTCCATTTTAAAATATTTGGTTTACCTTTTGATTTAACCTCATGATTGATATCTAGATAGCCAAAACAACATCATTATAATATCCTTCCCAAAATGATAAAACAATGAAACGAGTTTACACATTCTATTTCAAATTATTTACCCTTTTTTCTGATTATATTTCATCACTTGATCATTAGAGATTGTTAGTGGTTATAAATACAAACCAAAACATGAATTTGTGTTTTCCTGAAGGTTAGTGATGATGGTGTTCTAGTTGTATTTTTATATTGGATTATTTCCGTCATCTAATATGAACATAGAATGTCTTTAGAAAAATTTAACTTTATTTAAATATTCCAAATACATTCAACTGTTAGTAATAGCACATCAAACAGGTTAGTATATGCAAAACGTTTCGAGAGGTAATAAAATATAACAAAAACATCAATTTCTCTTTAGTTTCTCTATTAGATATATATAATATTTGCATATCCTGTGATTGATTCGGCTGTTTCTGTTATTATTATATCATTCTTCTTCAAAAAATTATATATACATATATTATAAATAATAAAACTGAGTTTTCATTTTGTAATTGAAATTCTGCTTTGATCTTCTGAAATATTAAAAAGGTGATTCTGGTCATTAAGTCTATAAATATATACAATCAATAGATATAATACCCTCCCATATTTAAAATTACATAAATAATCTGAGCATATATAAAAACAAATGCTAAAAAGACAGATGGTATCATCTGTCATTGGAAATTTTTTTATGTGTAAAACTCATCAGATGCTTCAGTTACTATACATATCAATGAGTATATATTGAAAAGATATAAGTATACACATATAATATATGTATATATATATTTATTTATTTATGTATTTTTAAAAATAAATTATTCAAAAATATATATATTTAAAAAATAAATACAATTAAACAATTAAAGGTCTAAAGAATAATCAAGTTCTTAACATAACATCAGTTAAATAAAATAAAAAATAAATTTAATTTAAATCCATTAATATAAATCATATAACAATTTTGCCATAAACATTAGTACTTTTTCCTTTTACTCAAAAGAGATAAATTGTCTTCTATATTCAAAATGAATGGATACAATTTTTAATTAATTACTAATGTATAATATTAACTTTAAGACAGTTCTTCTTAAAGTTAATATTATACATTAGTAATTAATTAAAAATTGTATTTAATTATATTACATGAGACATTATTGGACTTTGTGAAGTTAGAAGAAAAGGTGAAGAGACAATTGATTTAAAAAGTGGACATGTACTCTACAATAAAGTCACAAATATTGAAAATACAAGTGGAGTAGGATTCATTATAAATACAAAGTGGAAGAACAACATTGTGGAGATTGATGGTGTATCGACAGAGTGGCAAGATTAATTATAAAACTTAATAGCAGATACCAAATGGAGGTAATTCAGGTTTATGCCCCAACTAGTTCTCATAGTGATGAAGTAGTAGATTTTTATATGGATGTATAAAAGACTTTTGATCAGAGTAAACATTTTAAAATTGTTATGGGAGACTTTAATGCTAGAATTGTAATTGAATGAAAGATGAAAGTGCTGTAAGTAATTTTGATTATGGTAATAGAAATGAGAGTTGATATAGACTTGTGGAGGTTGCAGAAAAAGAAAAACTTTATATTATGAATTCTTTTTTTGAGAATAGTGTTAAAAGGAAATGGACATGAGAGCTTCCAAATGAAGGTGCAGCAGAATTGGATTATATTTTGACTAAAAGAAAATACATATTTCAAGTTTTAATGTTCTTAACAAATTTAACACAGGAAGTGATCATCGATTAGTAAGTAAGATGTAAGATATGTGCTAATGCAAAAGTATAGAGACAAAAATTATTAAGAAAAACAATATTTACAGTTGATATGCCTAATCTCCAAAAACATTCTGATGAATTTAAATTAGAACTTACAAATCGGTTTCAAGTATTAGTAGATTGTGAACATGATTCAGATTTGAATGAAATTAATATGAAAATAACTGATGTACTTTTAAAAACTGCAACAAAGATAGCTTGTAGAAAAAAGCAGCAATTGACCAATAAAATTTCTCCAGAGACTAGAGAACTTATGAAGAAAAGAAGGAATATGAAGATATACAAAAATGATGCATTAAAAAGAATTGAATACCTCAAATTTTTTAAAATGGTGCAAAAGAGTTGAAAATGATATAAGAAAGTATAACTGTGAACTAGCAAAAAAAGCTGTAAAAGAGAATAAAAGTCTCAAGAGTGTAAAACAACATTTTGGTATTGGAAGGAAATTTATATCTGCAACAAGAAAAAAAGTTGGAACTATTACTAAAAAGAGAGGTGACATCATGAAATGGGTAGAAGATTTCTATCACGAATTATATAGTAATAAAGAACAAGTACCTCCTATATTTATTATATTGTCAGAATAGCCCAGAATTTTATATGAAGAAGTGAGACATGCAATTAAATTTATGAAGAAACGAAAGACTCCAGGTAATGATGGAATTATAATTGATATATTAAAAGAAGCAGGTGAAGAAATAAAAATTTTTTTAGCAAAGTTATATACCAAATGTCTAAATGATAAAAATGTACCAGATGATTGGAAGAATGCAGTATTAAAATTAATATTTAAAAAAGATGATAAAAAAAGATATTAGAAATTACAGACCTATCAGCCTTTTATCAGTTTTATACAAAATTTTTACCAAGAGAATTACAACTTATCTACAGAGAACATTGAATTTCCACCAACCAAGAGAACAAGCTGGATTTAAAAGTGGCTTAGTACAGTAGATTATATCCAGGTATTGAGAGAAGTTATAGAAAGGACAAATGAATATGAGTTGCCATTATGCTTTGGATTTGTACATTATGAAAAGGCATTTGATTCTACAAACATTTTTTCAGTGATTAAAGCATTGGATTATCAAGGTATAGATCCAGGATATTGTCATATTTTAAATATTTATAAAATGCAACAGCAACAATTAGATTACATGATACTAGGAAAGTCAACATTGAGAAGAGTGTAAGACAGGGTGATTCCATATCGCCTAACTTTTTACAGCAATGCTGCAAGAAGTATTTTGTGGATTAAAATGGGAAGCTAAAGAAGTGAAAGTAAATGGAGATTATTTAAGTCAGTTAGATTTTGCAGATGATGTTGTTGTTTTTGCAAATAATGCTTTAGAGCTGCAGGAAATGTTGCAGGAGTTATCAGATGAAAGTAGGAGTAAAGATAAATGTTAAAAAGACTAAAGTAATGTTTAATGGATTTTCTCAAAATATAAAAATAAAGATTGATTATGATGAGTTAGAAGAAGTTAACAGTTACAAATACCTTGGTCAGATTATTACTACAGATAGAAACATAAAAGATGAAATTAATCATAGAATTAAACTTGGTTGGAGTGCTTTTGGTAGAAATAAATTGATACTAAAAGGAAATATGCCTATGTGTTTGAAACGAAACGTTTTTAAAAAATGTGTTTTACCAGTTCTTATTTATGGATCTGAGACTTGGATACTTAATAGAAAAGCAATACAGAGACTTCAGACCACTTATATGGAGAGATGCATGTTGGGAGTAAACAAGAAAAGATCGAAAACGCAATATATGTGTAAGAGAACAAACAGGTGTTGATGACCTCATTAAAAAAAATTAAAAGTCTGAAGTGAAGTTGGGCTGAACATATTGCTAGAAGAGATGATAATAGATAGACAATTGAAATCTTAAAGTGGATTCCAAGAGATTGTAAAAGACCCAGAAATAGACAACATGTCAGATGGATGGATGAAATAAGAAAGTGTGCAGGGATGAAGTGGAGAAGAGAAGCTAAAGATTGGAGAAGGTGGATTTAACTTGGAGACCTTCATCCTGCAGCGGATTGATAATAGTTGATGCTGATTAACTTTAAAGTTTTTGAAAATAAAAAATGAATTGAAAATCAAGTGAAAATAATTTTTCTCTTAAATAAATCTAAACTAAATGATTATTCACATATTTGAAGCTATAACTACATTTGTTTCCCGTAATTATGATTTTACACTACTATGCAATGTTATCATCTTCCATATCAATATCAGTGGTAATTTTTTTTATAATAAAACGTTTGAAAAATAACTCCATTTTGACATGATTTAAAATAACTTGAGATTTTTTTTTATATTATGTGCTGACACATTATTACCGCATCTGAAATCATATACTAAAATTATATGTTGCTATAATGTTAATCTCTTCTTTAAATGCTTATTTCAACTTCATCTAAAACAAGTGTCTCCACTACAGAACAGAATTCTGAGATAATCAAAATGGTCATACAATTATTATTTGTTATCAAGCTGCGCTAAGTTCTGATTGCATAATGAATGTCTGCTTTTCAATAAATTGACACCAGGAATTCACATAAGATATATGGAAATATCTAATTTCAAGTTTAAGCTTCAACAAAGTATATAAGATTTAAATGTATCACATTCTATTTTCGCACCTGTTTAATATTAAATTTCATTAAATATTGCATGTATAATAAATGTATTGGTAATAACTGTGTGATAGACTTCCAGTATGTAATAAATTATTCAATCTCTTAACATATACTTAGCATAAGCATTAAAAATATCTCATATTTTAAGTTTTATGTAAATAGTTAACAATCTTGAAATTAGGTCCCAAAGCTTTTATCAAATTATATTTAATATTTGAATACAAGTATACTTTATATACTTGAAGTTTAGAAATAATTATAGGGGATTTGAACAGATTTTCAAGATCCACTTTATCACATACAAACGATAAAACCAAACTGGATAACCTATATAAAAATGCAGTCTGATTTTTTTAAATATTCATGACAAGACTCAATCAGGTAAAAGACCACACACATGAGGGAAAAAAAAATCCTCAATATATGTATTTCGTGCTGAACCAGCACTCATCAGTTGGTCGAAATCATCTTCTCCCACACATCTGCTATCTTAATATAAACTGAACACTGATTATATATATGTGTGGGAGACAATAATCTGGACCAATGAATGCTGAGTCAGTAAGAAATACATATATTAGAGATCATTTATCCATTTCACATGTGTGTGGTCATGTGTATTGGTTGTATGAGATAAAGTGGATGGCTGAAGGGAGCTTAAGTCTGTATTCAAATCCCCTATAATTACAAATTATATTTATTAATAAGTTGATTTTTATTTAAATACATTATCAAATCTTTTTTACTAATGCAATGACGAGAAATATGAAGCAATCTAATGAAATCAAATGCCTGTAATTAATATAACTGATTTAATTTTAATGCTGGATGAAATAAACTCTACTGTATGAAAGAAGCTTATAATTCTATAAATTCAATTTCTTGCTGTTTATTTTATTAAAAACTTATATACATACAATTTTTAAAACTTCTGGCATGAACATTACATTTCTAGAGTGAAGAGGTTTTACAATTTAATTAATATTTTTGTTATGTAATAAGCATTGAGCATAATGCTTTGAAGTTATTACTTATAACTTAATATAAATTTTTATTATTTTATAACATTTCATACATAAAAAATTCTTTCTTTTTCTTTTTAAAAACTTTTTATTTTTATGAATCCATAATATATTCCAATACATTATATACCTTTCTGATGTTTCGACTACTTCCTTGTAGACATTATCAAAAATCTACAAATGTAAATACACATATATTATTATTATAATATTTAAATACAAGTTCAGCATACGTTTTTCGCATGTGGCCATGTGTTTCGGTTGTATAAGATGGAATGGATGACTGGAGAAAGCTTGAAAGTCTGGATTCAAACCCCCTCTAATTATATCTAGCTTAGAAGTATACATAATGTTCTTGTATTTAAATATTACATATTTAGCCTGTAATCTGACCATTCCCGTTCTATATATTTAAATGAGCTTAAAGTCCTGCATATGATGGGTCAGAATGACTTGCAGTCAACATAGGTATGACAATAAAATTGGCAAACAAGGACTGTGAACACGCCACCATCAGATTTCCAATGATACAGATGGCTGAAGAGTTGGAGAGTGAAGAAGACTGAGGACTGTCTCTTAATATAAACCGAGCACCAATTATATATATGTGTGGGAGATGATGATCAGGATTAATTAATAAGTGTTGGTTCAGCACAAAATACATATACTGTATTGGAAATCATTTATCTTTTTCACATGTATGTGGACATGTGTGTCGGTTGTATGAGATGGAACTTGAAAGTCTGGGTTCAAATCCCTTTTAATTATTGTTATAAGTATATAATTTTTAACTCATAATATAATAACATTTCTTTAGCATCTACATATATTTCTTTTCATCATATACATTTTACTATTATTATCATTTACCTCCCCCTATTCTTTATTACATCTTATACAAATGTATAAAACTTTATATTACTCATTATACAATTACTTACATTCTTTCCTTATATAATTTAACATTTTTTAATATGTTTATATTAAAATTTTTATGTTTAAATTCTTTACTATGTATGTAAATATTTGATTTCTTATCATTTAAATGCTGCTTCAATCTGGTTTTTAATTTATTTTTTATTGTGGCAATATATGATACATTCTTATCTTTTTTTATAATCTAAATATCTAATCGTACAAATTCCATTCATATGTTCAACATTTTCCTTTTTGTTATATTAATCAAATTACCTAGGTTAATTTTCTTTTTGTATACTGGTTTGATAATTGCTAAATATGCGTGTATTAGAAAAATCTGATCAAACACATATTTTTATTGAAACAAGAAAAGACATGAAAATGTTTAAGTTTAAATTAAACATGTGCGTGTATAAACGCAACGGACATATAAAAATGCTATGAACTAATTAAGCGAAATTAATTTAAATATTAGCAACTCTGATTAAATATCAAATAGCCCTATAGCAAATTTAATTAAATGCCATTGGAAAATACGGATTAGAATCCTGATAAAAATTATCTGAAAAAAAGAAAACTTTAATTAATTAAATATATAAGCACTTGTATTATATATTTATTAAACAAAAATGCAGGTTAGAATGTAACAACATTGGTACTACTACGTGGTACAATTGGACTCCAACCAAAACTGGGAACTGTTATCTCCACCAGAAAGGGAAGAGAAAATTATTAGCTAGTTGAAGCCCTTGAAGAACAGAACTGTTTCTTCCTCTGGCAATTACTGTCAGCCTTGCCAATCTGGCCACTCTGAGAGCTATTCTCCGAACTTTAATTAATATTCCGGGAACGCAATATCAGGTCGCAGGATCCTTATAATAAATCAACTGCCTTCAACCCATTGTAAATATATATGTATGACTTCGTATGTTGAAGAGAGAAGAAAATAATTAAATAACTATTTAAAAATTATGGAGTATCAATAATTTTAATTGCCGTGCCGCCTGTGATAGTATTAAGGTCACTTCTTTTAATTTGCAATCCAGCTGTGTATAACTTGATCACCACTGGACATAGCAAATGGTGCAGCCATTGTGAATGAACCCCGACGGTCAAAATCCCATCAGATTAGGTAACGGGCAGAAGTAAAATTACTAGTTTAATTAACTTGTGTAAGCAAACTATTCGTTTCTTGTAAACAAGAAAAAATTAAAGTGATTAATTATATATACTGTAATGCAGCCAGTAATATCGGAATTTCATGTCACAGAGGCAAGCCAATGGCCCCTCTTCGTCCAACAAATTGAGAAACTCCTAGTCATTAATAAAATAAAAGACGACAAAAATTAAAACTGCAACAGTATTGTGCTACATGGGAAAAAGAGTTATTCAGGTTGCTAACAGATTGGTTGAACCTAAAACCCCGGAAAAACTAGTGTTTCAGCAGCTCAAAGAGAAATTATCAGAGTACTTCAACCCTTGTGAGTCTAGACACATAGCCAGACTCCATTTTAGAAACTGCCATCAAGGAAAGAACAAGAGCACTCAAGAATATGATATGGCCCTGTGAGAATTGGCCAAGAACTGTGTCTATGAATTATATCTGGAGGAAGCACTCCTTGACCAATTTCTGTGTGATATGACCAGTGACGCCTTGAGACAACAGTTTTTGGCAAACAGTGCCATCAACTACAAGGAAGCTATAGAGTGTGGGATAGCCCATGAACTCGTGGCTATCCAAGCAAAAGAATTCACAGCCATCAAATTAACGGACAGCGATCCCTATAAAATAGCCAAGGTCGATAATTCGGAAGAAAGTGCACGCCAGCAAGTTAACACAACCCAGAAAATTTCAAAGCAATATTAAGTATTTCTGCTGTGGAAAAATAGGACACAGGTCCACTGAATGTGTTTATAAAGATCAACGATGCAGAACCTGTAAAAAAATCAGCCATTTAGAGAAAATGTGCTGAAAAAAGAAATCTGTCGATTATACAAGCGAAAACCGCCAGGAGCGCCTTACTAAAGACAAATCTACTCAAGAAAAGTTTGTTTGAATAAATAACATGTCATCTGACCAGGATCACAAAATTGAAATGAGATTAAAATTCTTCGGAAAACCTGTTCTTATGGAAATAGACAGCGGTAATGGAGTATCCTTGATCTCTTTTACAGACTGGAAAACCATCATGGCATTCCCCGAAGATACTAAAGCCAAACTTAAAAGCTCGCAACATAAATGGTAATGCCAATAACATTAGAGGCAAATCTAGGTTCCTATCATGAAGAACCGGAAACTACTGTTATACATAGTCCACGCCAAGATAAACCATCTCATTGGCCGCGAATGGTTCAGAGACCTGGGAATTAAATTACATACTGGAAAAAATAAGGACAAATACCAGCTCTCCAATCATCGGAGTAAGGACTATCATTGCATGAAAACTGAGGATGTCAAACCACTGACAGATATCAAAAATAAATTTTCACCGAATGACCGAGTTTGGATCAAAAATAATCAAGATAAAAAGTGAACCAGTGGAAAAGTAGTACGTCACCTGAACAATCAAGTTGTTGCCGTCCGGATGGCGGACGGAAAAGTTACTTCATAAGCATAAGCAACTACGCAGGAATAGCAGCAAGTTTACTTTCGAAGTTAAATCGAAAGCAGAAACGGAAAAACTACAGACCGGGAATAACACAGTAAAACCTCCTAATGGTGATAATTTTGCAGCATTAAAATCCAACACCCCGCTATGCCCTAGGCGCGAGAGGTAAATCCACACCCACTTTGGCAACTATGCTCTTAATTCAGAGAGCAGAAAACGAAAACCCTCTAATCTCTGAATTGGGGGGAAGGTGTGCTAAATATGCATGTTAGAAAAATCTGATCAAACGCATATTTTTATTGAAACAGGAGAAGACATGAAAATGTTTAAGTTTAAATTAAACATGTGCGTGTATAAACGCAATGGACATATAAAAATGCTATGAATTAATTAGGCGAAATTAATTTAAAGATCAGCAACTCTGATTAAATATCAAATTTAATTAAATGCCATTGGAAAATTTGGATTAAATTCCTGATAAGAATTATCTAAAAAAAAGGAAAACTTTAATTAATTAAATATATAAGAACTTGTATTATATTTTTATTAAACAAAATGCACATTGGTACTATCAAGTGGTACCGTTGGACTCCAACCAATTTGATTATTTAAACTGCAAACTGAGAGCCGTGATCTCCAACAGAAAGGGAAGAGAAAATTATTAGCTAGTTGAAGCCCTTGAAGAACAGAATTGTTTCTTCCTCTGGCAATTACTGTCAGCCTTGCCATTCTGGCCACTCCGAGAACTATTCTCCGGACTTTAATTAATATTCTGGGACCGCATACCCTTATAAATCAACTGCCTTCAACCCGTTGTAAATATATATGTATGACTCCATATGTTGAAGAGAGAAGAAAATAATTAAATAACTATTTAAAAATTATGGAGTTTCAATAATTTTAATTGCCGTGCCACCTGTGATGGTATTAATGTCACTTCTTTTAATTTGCAATCCAGCTGTGCTGTAACTTGATCACCGCTGGACGTAGCAATAATTAATTTGCTTCCCTTCTTATATTTTTTGTTAATATTCTTAACAAAAAATATATATATATAAAAAAGGAAGCAAATTAATTATTAAAACAGTATACAAAAAGGAAATTAATTTGACTAATTTGATTATTATAACAAAAAAGGAAAATGTTGAACATATGAATGGAATTTATGTGTTTAGGTTGTAAGATAGTAAAATGATAAGACATCAAATATTTACATATATAGTAAGAAATTTAAACATAAAAATTTTGATTCAAACCTATTAGAAAATGTTAAATTATATAAGGAAAAAATGTTGAAAAAAAGTTTATATATTAACAAAGAAAAACCAGTTTTAAATAGAACAAATTATTAAATAATGATTTTATTTAAAAGTAATTATATAAAGATTACTATATAACAGTTTACATTTGGATGAGATGTAATAAAAAATTGATTTAAAATAATAAAGAATAGAGGAAATAATTGAGAATAATAATAAAATCTATATAATGAAAATAAATATTTAGATGCTAAAGAAATAAGAGTTAAAAATTATATACTTACATGGATATATTGCTAGAAAAGATGATAATATGGACAACTGAAATCTGAAACTGGATTTTGAAGAAATTGTAAAAGATCAAGAATGTGACTATTTGTGAAATGGAAGGATGAAATAAGAACTTGTGCAGGAGTGATGTGGAAAAAAGAGTCTAGAGATTGGAGAGAATAGATTATTGATAATAACTACAAGGACATAGTTGAAATGTCATAAAGGTATATAATAATATTGTAATATATTTGGATTCATAAAAATAAAAAGTTTTTAAAAAGAAAAAGAACAATTTTATTGAATTTTTTATGCATGAAAGATTATTTGGAAACATATTTTTAAAGAGAAAAGTTTATTTTTATTAATAATAATGATGATGTTTTAAAAAACATTTATTTAAAACTTACAGTGATTTAAGATTCCTTGGATATTTCATAAGCTCTGTGATCTGATAAAATGTTTTTTATAAATAATTTTGAACTTCAATAATCTATTATAATGTAAAATCAATTAATTCTGATAATAATTTTTATTTTCTTAAAAAATAATACTTATATTCTTGATTCACTTATCATTACCGTAACTATTTTGAGAAATTACTTGATATGTAAAGGAAAAAGATTTTTTGTTACTCTAGTTTTAGAACTTAAATTTGGAAATTTTTTTTCAAGCTACTGAAAATTTCTTAATGCAGAGTTTAGAATTTTTTCAGATAGTTAAAACATTCAATATTGATCAGTATGTGAAAATCTAATTATTCTTACCCAGAAGATGATGTAATCTTTATCATTATAAAAAAAAAATGTTGAGCTCTAGTACCTTTACTTAAATACATTTTATTTTACTTCTATATTAAATGATCTTAAAAATATTATTAAAACTATTGAAAATATAATAAGTTGTGCCAAAAGGAACGAAGTGTTAGAATAAAAATTAAAACACTCAGAGATCTTGGCCTATACCTTGCTTTAGGAAAAAGATTACCAATATCTCTAGTTCTTTAGAGAATTGTTTGCATCATTTTTCCATATATAATATTAATTCATATTATAGATCAAAACATAGGTTATTGATTTTATTTCACATCATTATACAATACTATATATTAATATAAAATAGAAAATCATAAATCCTAGCCAAAAAAGGAATAGAATTTTACTAAAATTCTTCCATGTCCATGGTTTCATCTACTAACAAGCAGACCTTATCACACCCATACACATAACAAAAATTACCATAATTTTTCAACATAATGCTGCGGTCATCTGGCAGATAACGATTGCTAAGTTTTAAGATCACTGCTCTATAGCAATAGTTAGACATGAATTAAAGAACAATTGAAATAAATTATTTACTTATTTTATATAATCTTAAAGGTGGAAGGGCTGCCAGTCTTAATAAAATACCTTGAGAAATTTTAAAGTATGATGGTGATATGTTCACTTCAAATTTTGAATTTCTTTGATTGTATAGGATCCATGTTATTACGGTATATGATTTTAAAGATATTTCTATTAATTAAAATTTATAAATATAATGTGAATAAAGACAACTGCAGTAGTTGTTGCATATTATTGCCATTCACAATAGCAAAAATACTTTTAAAGATTTTGTTGAATAGCTGGCCTCCAGTCAAATGAACGGTTATCAAGGACTCCAATGTGGTTTAGAAAATTAAGAAGCATTATAGCCATAGTTTTTGTGCGTAATAAATGACAAAAAAAAAAAAAAAAGGTTTTGAGCAAAGATACAATTAATATATTGCTTTTTAAAAATTAGTCAAGGCATTTAACTCAACCAAAAAGATTCATGGCACTGTTTGAAATTTGTTGGTAGTTCATCAATTTATTCATAAGTGGTCAGAGATATTTGAAATCTAACTTACCAGTTGCAAATTTATTTTTAATTTTTATAATAGTGATCTTTAAAACAGATTATAAATGACTTCATGAATAAGACATCAAGATGAATTTGATGAGAAGGTCATTAAATTGAACCAAATCCAAAAATAAGAACTTTATTTTCTTGGTTTTTAGATTTATTATATTTGCTAGTGCTATTGTCAGTTGAAAGAATGGTTTATACAATGTTTTTAAAGCAATCTATAAAGACCAAATTCTCCATACAGTAGTGCCGCCAAGTAGCAAGCCTTCATAATCAATGGATACAGGAAGGTTTGTACATAAAATCCCTATGTAGTGCCTACTCATCCAACATCCCCAGACTAGTTTTTAGCTTGTGGCTTTTTTCAGTGAGGAGCCTTGGATTTGAGAGCACTGCACCTATATTTTAGGATCGAATGCAACCCTCCAGCAGCCACCTTTTACCTATTTAGTTAACAATAAAGCTAGAAGCCCAAGATGAAAACACCAGAATGTTTCTAGCTCAAGCTCATCTGCTTGCATAGTCATATAGATCTGAATTCAGTTATATAGGCTCCTCATTGATGAAAGCCTCAAGCAGCTAGAAACTAGTCTGGGGATGTTGGATGAGTAGGCACTAGCTAAGGATTTTATATACAAACCTTCCTGCATCCATTGATTATGAAGGCTTGCACTTGGTAGCATTACTGTATGGAGAGTATGGTACTCTTATTAACAGTATATGTAAACATATGAAATGGTGATCATGTAATGTTTTGATGGTTTTAAATCTATAAAGACTTTGGTTTAGTAATTAACACTTGAAAAACTAAGTATTTTACTATACGATACATAAAAAAAAAGCATCAGTAAATTTTAAAATGGGTAATTGTCAGCTTAATAATGTGGATTGCTTTATATATTCATACCTTTTTAATAGAAAATCAACCTTTGATGTTGAATCCAATGAATTATTGTTGCTTTTAAGATGTTGAAAGAGGATATAACGATAACTATGTTAGTTATTTATAGGGCTGTTATTTTGCTAATTTATTGAATGGAAGTAAAATATAGATTCCCCTATCTATGTAATATATTGGTACTGGAAAAATATTTTTAAAAATGCTCTATAAGATTCACAAAATACAATGGCAAGATTATAAGAACAAATTACTAAGTAATGCTATAGCTTTTACTATTTTTGCAAAGACATATATTTGAATTGGATATATGAAGCAAATAAATGGTGACAGACTTTTATGAAAATTATTCCAAAAACATTCTATAAGAAGTTCAATATCAATTTTACTAGAAGGATATGACTAATGATACAATACTATGAATAGCTACTATTGAGAAAGGTGTTAAGACTTTCAAAAAGTAAAGTTTTCAAAAGAAAATAAAAGCACTGCAAGATATCAGAAAGACAAACTTAAGAGTCAGCATTTATTATATTAGGATACATTTCTGTTCACAGAATGGTTTTTAGCCATCATAAAAAACAAACTTAAATGTTTGGTAAGGTTGGAGGGGTGCATTTTTTAAAAAAAAAAAGAATGGACACACTCATGTATGATTGAGTGCAAAAAGATAATGATGATAATGAAGATGTTTTAAAAATGACTAAATGGAAAAAATATGCAAGATTACATTAACTTGTTAAAATAACAGCACAAATATAATTCTATATTTACTTAAAATGGCATAATTCAATGGCATTTATTATAAGAGACTAATAAAAATTGCCATCAATTAAAAAAAAAAAGTATACATACAAGAGATAAAAAAAAACCTTTGCTCTACAATTCAATAATTAAACTATTATTATTAAATCGCAACTATAACTGTGCTACATAAAAAAAAAATAAAACGCATATGGCTTTATTGCTAGAGTTTCATAAAACAGAGGCAAAACTCTCCACACAGGATCGTGTGATGTTTGAGAGTTTATAAAAAGTTAGAGAACCAGATCTGCGAGAACCAGAATTGTTCCTGGCAACTCACAATCACAAGCCTACGCCAACCTGCGCAGGGTACTGTACTACATGATAAAAATATAAATATATATACATTACTATTTAAAATATTTTTAAAAATATAATTTCTTTCAATAACTGAATAAAAAAAAAAGCTAGATTCTTACAGGAATAATAATGTGCAACGTCTCCAGTACAAGTGCTAAAACCTCTACGGAAAACTGTGTTGCCAAAGCTATCAAACCTTCTAAAATATGTGGTAAGTATGGAACCACAGCTTGAGTATTATTCACAGATTTCAAATGATTGCAGAAGCTAAAATAAAATATTAGTTTAAATTATAAAAGAGGCTAATGACAATATAATTGTAAATTTTAATTTATGTAACAAAATGAAGTACCTCTTACCCCCAAACAGCTCTCACAGCCGATATTCGCACACAAGATGTTTGAGACAATTGTAATCCTCCTACAGTTGCTTCAAGAAACCTTTAATATATATTGTATTATAAATTTATTTTAATTATTATTTATATATACATTGGTTAACTTTTCTTGGAAATTATAAGTGCTAGGACGCTAAATAAAAAAAACTTAAGGGTAAAAGTTTATTATAATCTTATGCTAAGTCACTTTTGGTATCTTGGTCTTATCATATTCATAGCAATTATATCTTGATCTTAACATCATCTTCATAGCAATGACTGGTGGATAGGAGAATGATAATATAAGTACGAAGCAAATTTATGTAAATGTATCCAAATAAGTTAAATGGCCCACTTTTTAGAGAGGGGAAAGTATAATTTTTGTTTACTTATAGAATTGGGATTAGCGATGTGCCAAGCCTTTTTTGTTTTCCACTAAAATCATTTCTCTCGATGCATACAACACTGGCTACTGTAGGTTCGAATGTATGGTGGAGTTTATTTTGGTGCTCCAGAAATATGGATTTGTGGTCTGGATTGCTTTTAGCCCTTCTATAGAGATGATGTTTAGGACAATTTATTGCAAGGCTGGCGGGTGATTCTCCAAGCACTGTAGCTGGTTTGAGTGCAAGAAATCTTGTAAACAGTGTGTGGGATATGTTTGGTGGGAAGATTTGGAATTATTGATCAATTTGTTTCTAGAGGGATAGAGTGCGAAGGTTGATCCTATATGAATTTGAGCATATTTTTATTTATATTTCTGAAGAGTTTAGGAATATAGGGGAGTGATATCAGGGGTTTATTGTCAGAAGGTACAGGTCTAATTCTAATCTTGTAAAATTTGTTGTTTCATGTTAGTGAGGGTCCCATATATATTTGAACCCAACAAGGCATAACTCAATGTATTTTTCAGTGTTAGCCTTACGGTCTAATTCTAACTTGCATAAGTTTAAATTTCTATATAGAAATGTAGTTGGGAGTTATGGATTAGGGATGTAAAAAGCCTCGGATTTCGGTGGGTTTGATTAGCATTTTGTAATTTAATTGGGCATTCTCCCTTTGGATGTATATTGAACCGGATGTTGTATCTGATTCAAAGGTCCCTTCATAAAATTAATACCAAGTTTTATTTTTATAAAGTTATTTAAAAGTTTATATAATATAGCACACATACGCAGCTATATTTTAAAATTCGATGGTTTTAAATTTTGTCTTCAACAAATTTTATTTGTTAGTTTAAAATAAGTTTCTTCTGACGCTTATTTTTTTAAAAAATCAAATTGTAAAAACATTCCAAGTTAAAAGTTTTAATCTTTGTTTTTTTTTTTTTTTTGAGAAAGCTTTTAATTTTGGAAAGTTAATTGCATTCCTGCTTCTTTTATTTTAATTACAATCCATTTTTAGTTTAATTTTAAAAGTGGAGATTTAATTTTGTATTGTTTTTTTTTTTTTTTCTATAAGATAATCTCTAGTTAGAATTCTTAATAAAGGTTGAGCGAGAGATAGAGATTTGCCCCGGGCTGTCTTATAATTGAAAACAAGGAAGATTATGCGAGAGATAGAGAGAGGATATAAATAACCCCAAAAATTTCGGTCGAGGCTTGACAAGCTAGTTCTGCTTGAAAGAGATAGATTCAGATTCTAATAATTCCACTATTCATTATCACACATTTATATTAGCCTGCTGAGATTCGTGTTTAAAATTTGCTGTACACATTCTCGAAACGCTGTTAATAAAATATTATATTCTGCTGCGTGTCGTTAAGTGGACTTCGTATTATTGCCTACGTTTGCTTTCATAAGATGACTTAATGTATTGCTATTTGTATTCAAACCTACAACATGCCCTGTTAACTCCTGATTCCAAGCTGTTTTTCCAGCCATGCAATGAAAGTCTGAATTAGAAAGGATCCCAAAATATAACTCTACACTTGCCGCCGTGAAGAAATGAAACAACCTGAAAGTTGAACTCAAAATAAATGTGCGCACTCTTTGAAAAACTCCATGGGCTCTGCTTTACCGTAAGGTAAAAATATTTCTTATTCTTTCCAGGGTATATAAATCTCTAGTTAAACCTCCGCTCAATCTGAAAATAAATGTGTTGTTTTAATAGTTATTTAATCTCATAATTATATGTAGTTGCTTTTCTTTATATTTGTAGTGTGTCTTGGAATCTTAGTTTTAAGATTCCAAATTTGTTTTCAATTTTATTTGTCAGGGAATGTATTGTAAGATTATATTTTATATGCCTGCTATGCCTTCATTGTTATTACTAACTCTTGCTTTGGCAGACCGTAATTTCATTTTGCTCACCTTTCCCTCTTTTATTGTAATGAAATTAATTTTAAATACGTTTAGTTTGTGTTTCTTGCAAACCACAAATCTTTTGGCTGGCGGTTTGTTGTGTTTTGTTACTCTAGTTTTTCTGTAGTTGGAGATTCTGTGTAGTTTCCAGATTACGCAAGATTATAATCATTTTTTTTTTTGTCTTGTATGTGAAATCAACCATGAATTGCCTTACACGTGGTATATCATGAGCTGTCCTTCCGGCAATTGACGTTCTTGGTCATGACACATTATTCCAGGACAAGAAATGCTCACCAACACTGTTTCGTTGATTTCCCAAAAGACTCTATTGTTTTTTATATCTCTGAATAAGGAAGCTAGAATTAGTTTTTATAAATCGCCAGCAGGAATATACTATTAATTCCATTTTAAATTGTAGATGAGAGAACAAACCTTTCTGCTAAAGTGTAATGTTTTCATATTTGCAGAACTCATATACACTTTCTGATGAGTACGCTTATAAAAATCTAGGTCAAACTTTCGTATTCTGTTTGCTAGATTTACTTTATTTTGTTTATTGAATTTAATAAAATTTTCAAATTAGTTTAAATTATTTAGCTGACATTTTTCTGTGTTTCATTTTCTCAATTGTCTAAACAATAGTTAAGATCTCTTGCTGTCTCCCTGGGGTCTAGTCGGTGCAAATCATTGTCATCATTTACTTTTGATCACGGAAAACAAATTTCCCAGGTATGTAGTGATCTGGTAGTGCCCTGCATGATCAGGGGTAGATTGAGTGACCGTTACAATATGTAGAGATATTTATTCCTTTGAAATAGTTTTCATATTCTGTGGTCCAGCTTAATGCAGATTTCTCTGCAAGCTCATGTTTCATGTTAATTTGGGGCTCTGGAGCACAGATAAAGATGACATTGATGTATCAGGTACATATTATTCCTAATGTGTTTTCACATTATTTAGGGAGTATATCCCTTTCAATACTGTCCAGAATGATACTGGATGTTATTCTACTTATTGGTAGTCCCATTGGCCAGCCGTAGTCCGTAGTGTAGTGTTGTCCATTAAAGAGTGCAGTTATATTTTGGTCAAGTCAATTTAAAGTTAATAATAAAGCTAATTCTCTTCTGTGGATAACTAGATGTTGTTATTGCATGTTTTATAATGTTGATTGATTGTTTTCTGTTTATTGAACATTAAAGCTGTGATGTCTAGAGACACTATTCTAGATAGCATTGGTTGTTAGTGGTGATGTTTTTAATTTTATTGACGAACTCAAATGAGGATTTGATAATAAATGAGCCATATCTAATTGATCGGTGAGCCACTGCACTATTTGATCACTTTTGTAGCGCTATAGTAATGGGCTCCGCCAAAGTTAATCATCAGCCTGAGTGGGAAGCCACGTTTGTGCAATTTCACATTCACGGGGAATCGCTGCTGAAGGATAAATTTTACAATATTCACTTTTGGTGAGGATAAATTTTATAATATTCACTTTTGGTGAATGCACTGCTACATTCTCTTACAATTTCAGATATAAATTTATCCTTAATTTCTTTTTAAGTTGTATAATGGTACTAACTATCCTCTTATATACAGATAATGCTGTAATTTTGGAGATAAAGCACAGCGGTGTTTATATCCTCGTCTAATTAAGACTTTGTTTTTATAGATTTATGTCTAGTCACTTTCGCAATTTGACTAATGACCCTATCTCTGTATGGATTATCTGAGAATGCGGACGAGCTCTATCATTGGGTTATTCCATCTGCCTCCCACAAATTTGCGGTCCGGTTTCTAATATGAATTTTATATTATTAGGTGGAGAATTGTTAGTCACGTTGATGAAACTGCAGGTAGTGGGAGGAGGGGGAATTTTTATTCCTTGCTTAAGTTTCTAAAAACATTAGATTGTTGCATTTCTCCATTATATAACCAGGTATTTCCTGTATTGGACAGATGTTGCATTGCCACCTCTTCTCTTTTTTCAACACCCTCTTACATCCGGATATAAAGTTGTTCGAGAGATTGAATTGTAATTGGGCAAGCATTCTTTTGCAGTTATAAATTGTGTAATTAATTTTGATTTTGCAGCAATTTGGAATTATCTTGTATTTTGAATAGGATTCTAGAAATCTGATTCTTTGAGTTGGGACACTAATTGATTTGCCGACTTTTAACATCTTACGCTGGAGATATGTATTCATGCTGTCTTGTAATTATATATAAATTGGGTAACTTTTCTTAGACAAATTGTAATTAAATTATAAGTAACAAATCAAACTCCATAAATAAAAAGGAATCCTATTTCCCACTCTCTAAAAAGTGGGCCACTGTTTAATTTATTTGTATACATTTACATAAATTTACACTACACAGAGTCTAAACTCTCCATACAGTAGCGCCATTCAGTGCAAGCCAAGAGTAATCCAATTGAAGCAAGAAGGTTTGTGCATAAAACCCCTATCTAGTGCCTATTCATCCAATATCTCTCAAATCCAAGGTTCCTCACTGATGAAAACCACAAGATAGAAACTAGTCTGGGGATATTGCACGAGTAGGCACTAGATATGGGGTTTTATGCACAAACTTTCTTGCATCCATTTATTACTTTGGCTTGCACTAAGTGGTATTACTGTATAGAGTTTAGCCTCTGTGTAAACAGCTTGGGTAAGCATAAAAAACATCATATTTATGCCCACTCATCCTTGTTCACCAGTTATTACTATGAATATAATATCAAGACCAAGATAACAAAAGCAGCTTAGCATAAGATTATAATAAACTTTTACACTTAAGCATTTCTTATTTAGCATTCCTAGCACTTATAATTTAATTTAATTATTATTTTAAAATGTCTTTATTCATAAAAACAAAAATGTAGACAATAAATAAAGTACTTATCATTGTAAAAACAAATTCACTAATCGGAAAAAGGTTTTGTATTACAGGAATAGGCCTCAAATTCTTTATACAGTTATATGTGAGCTATCAACTCTTGGGCAATTTGAATTAATAAATAACAACTGAACCGATTAAACAATTCAGCTGATAAACCTAATAAATTATTCTATACTTCCATAATGTTGGAAGTGATAAATATAATTCAATTATTAATATTTTTTTAATAATAGTTTTTTTTCATTCAAGAATTTATCAGTTTCATCTTCTCATGTAATAGTAGTTTTTGAATATTAAATATATTTAGATGATTAAGATTTTTAAAAAATTTTAATATTGAATTATTAGTTGATAAATACTGTTCTGCAATTCCTATTTTGGTAGCCTAACTATAAGATTTACATCTAACACAAGTCTCAGTTGAATTAATTCAACATTTTTAACAATTATATTTTTAAAAAAAATGTTTCCAAAGAAACTGGATATAAAGTCTACCTCAATGTGATATCTTAATAACATCACCTTTTTAGAAAATATATTTTAACTTTTTCAATAGCAAACTTGTATACATATAGCAATAAAAAAAAATCCAATTAGAAGGAACACTACATACTAATCAATTAGTTGCATTCCATTATTTTTAAAAAAGATATTAGCAACAATATGATAAATACTGATTTTCAAATATTATAGTGATCATCCTCAAAACAAACACTAATATTTGAGCAGATATTATTTTTATTGAATATAGTTTAATAATGTTTACTGAGATAGCCTATAACTTTGGCATGAGTTAACTTTTAACAATTGCAAAACAGCTGATTTAAGTGTTATCATAATTATCTTTAGATTTACTTATTCTTTTTTCGTGGTGGTGTTTAACTGAAATGATCACTAAAATTTTCAGATCTTAATTTATAAGATTATCATATTTAACTCAAATTTACTAAAAAAGCAATAGATTATTGAAATTTATTTACAATACTGTTAAATGACTTAATTGTGTGTAACTGATTATTTATATTTGATACCAAAAGAACCTAAAATAAAACATACTTGATTTATTCTCATTATTATAGACTATTAATAATTTCATACAAATGTGGAAAGTTACTTTTTTTCCCATTAATTAACATTCAAATATTCATTTGTTTAATATTGATACATTTCTTCAAATAAACAATAATAATAAACAAAAAAACTCAAGAAGAATATTTTTAACAATAATCAAAATCTTCAGAATATGTAAAAGAAACACAAAAAGTAAACTGACTAAAAAAGTTTTTATATAAGTCCAATAAGCAAAATTCCTAATAATAAAAGGTGCAGCAAACAAGGCAATTTTGAAAAAGTAGGAAATTTATATTGTCTTAAAATAAGTCATCCAAATACATAGTGAGCAATCCTCAAGAATGTTCCAATGTCATATAATATGAATAAATAGATGATACACAGATCAACCCAAAAAAGAAATAAAGACTAGGTCATAGTGTAACGGTCAGAAACGTGCGGTGCAGAATTCGACCACCACACAGAACGGCAGCACCATCTAGATAGCGAAGCCACCCGTAGTACTGAGTTCGAACATAGTTTATCGGTTCCACAATACAATCTACGAAACAATGCATCTGATACCACATTAGTAAATATTTCTTTAGGCACGGTGGTCAGGGAGATGCAAGAGAATCAAGAATTTTATTTCGAGTTAGCCAATAATAACATTAATATTAAACATTTATCTTTAGAGAATCGAGGAAATATTATATAGAATGGGCATCGAATAAATAAATAAAGATGTAACGGCAGACGTATAGTTGAAATTATTTATTTAAAACATTTTAATAATAAATCATTTAACTAATAATATTTGGTAAGATTTAAAATATCAGTAGCGGGATTTTCCGATACTGTTAGATATTAAAGAGATACATTTATTTATATAGCTGACGTAATCTAGCTGCCTAAATTCTCGAGCAAGTATTTCAAGAGCATGCCTTCGGGATTTATATCTTTGCAATGCAAGAGTCTAAATTAGGATTTATAATAGTAGTGGCGGACATATATTTATTTAATTAAATAAGATATTTATAAATTACTATGGACGGACATTTATTTGAGAGTGAGTTATGTCACTAATGCAGAGACGGAGTTATGTATTGAACACTAAAGTTAATAAGCAAAACACGTGATACATCTAGAAAGGCAATATAAGGGTGGCAGTATATTGAAACTGCGAAGCTGTGGATGAGTTGAGAACAACGGGTTGGCGTTTGCCGTAGGCCCAAAGAGGTAAGATGTCACATAAGTATAACCAGAAGCAAGTGGTTCGTGCCACGATTACTTCCTGGCTGCGTGACTGTCGTCAAGTCCTACGGGAGCATTTATTATGTCCACTTGTGTAGGACGACTGGGATTAATTTCAATCCTAAAGAATCCGGAGTATCCAAGGCTTCTAATAGGTCACCGCATCTCTAAAACGTAACACATGTATAATATACAGACTATTCTGCTAAGATTTAATATATTTTATAACTCGGCCCTACATCATCAACATTTAATAAAGAACGTTTATGACTCTCAAAGAAATGCAATTTACGGAATTATTAATTAAAATTTAATAAAATATAAAAACAATAGGTAAACTAGGTGAGTATTAATAACTAATATGTCAGCCATTTGCTAAGTATTAGACCCCTGCATTACAATAAATGAAGCATTGAATGTGTGTCGATTTATATGAAAATATTAAGTAATTTATGGAAGTAAATATTAATGAGGATTTGACATGCATCCACTGTTTCAAGCAATCATGGATTTATATTTAGAAAATTATGAGCATGCTATAATTAGATAATAAAATTCAAATTTTTAGAAATACATACCCAAGAAAGATAGAATTAGGCAAGCTAGATTATTAAAGAAATTTACAGAATGAATTAATAATTAAATTCAGTTTTACAGATTATAGTTTACAAGTTATATAGAGTGAGCTATAGCGTGATTTTTTAGAGTACTCTAGGAGAATTTAGATACAGGTACCTGTTTATACGAAGTTTTCAAATTCAGCAGTCAATAGCAAATTGTTCATGATTTCAGAAGTAGCAGTTCTTTCCAGCATTTAGGTGATTTATTTATTTAACAGCAGCAGCAGCTTTATGATTGTTCAGGGCAGCAGATCCTTTTGGTTGATTTTGTGGAGGGCACATGTGTAGGTTCGCGGCATACGATCGACCATCTCCGGGGAGAAGTCTTTGGCGCTTTCTACTCGAACATACTGGGTAGGTGAATTAATTTATATATCTGGAGACTCTCAACTGATCGCGAGCACAGCTAAAATTTAACTGAAAGTTCTTAGAAAGTTCAAAATGGCCTCCCTTCTTGATCTTATCTTTTAACTTTTGTGATGTTTTATTTTTGGATTCAATCATTTGCCCCGAGGATAATCAATACATTCTTATACGTTTAATTTATATAGAAAGCTGCTTTTCTATTGTTCGATTTTATTTTTACATTTACATTTTTGTAATCAGATTTTAGGGAATTTTTCTTTTTAATTAATCTATTATCTCTCATCAACCGTTACTTTTAAAATTTCATTTACAAAAGGAAACATACGATTATTTTTACTTTTAATTAAATATTACAATCAGATTTCTAAAATTATTATTAAATGAAATTTAAACAAAGCAATAAATAACGAACTTTATAATTCAAAATAATTGGTTAAAATTATATATTTTTATATAACTAAAAAAATACAAATTACATTATTTTTATCTATTGCTTTGAATTTGTTATCGAAACGTGTGTGTGTTTATGGGGATTTTACATATATTTGTACATTTTTAATATTGCTACACACACAATTCGATACCAAAAAAGTTAAATTTGGGTAGGATAGAGTGGTGGGTGAGAGACGATAGAAAAGGTGAAACTTAAGATTCGAATACGAATCTTACTATTTCAATAGAAATGCTTAAATGCATTCAAACTAAAGTAGCAGTCAACAAAAACTTAACCAACTTTACAAAAAAATCAAGATTAGATCTAAAGAAATCTAACCCATATATCAATAGCACAAATTTTAAGTTTCAATATAATAGTAAACAAATAAACTAAATTAAAGCATATTACGAAAACACAAGTTATCAGAATTTAATGAATATAGATACCAATTAAATCTCACAATTTAAGTCATCGAATTAATAAGACATTATTAGGGTGTGTAATTCATTCTTATAATAAAAAAATACAATAATTTCCCTGAAGTAATATCTCAAATCTTATAATCTGTTTACGACAAAGATTTAAAAACGATAAAACAAAAAAAAAAAAAAGTGTGCAGTATACTTGCCGCTTTATTGGCTAGTGTTAATAAAAGTAAATTAAATTCAAAAGAGTTTTGATTAGATATAAATCAATAGTGAGTTATAAAAAAAACTAGTTTCATCACTTTTCAGGATAAAATAATCTCAAAAAGATCATTTTAATTTTCCAGTTAGACAGAAACTCATTTTTTTCCAGCCCACATTCATTTTATCAAATTAAATTGGACCGGGGTGGGAGGTTATGCTCCTATTAATATAAAACTTCTAAATACACCATGATTTATCAGTTTTTAAAAGGGCTATTTTATAAAAAATGTCATCAATATTCAGATACAATCGAAAAATTAACTTTAAAATTATTGTAATACTCTTATAATAAATTTTAAAAGTATTCAATTATTTAGGCTTTGCAAAAAATCAGAAATTAGGGAATAGTCAGTATATCATACTTTCTGGTTCACAAAAAATAAACTATATACTATTCCTATCAATGAAAATAAACAATAGTATAAACTATCACATTTCATTATTTAAGAAATATTATTTTACTCATGTAATAATGCAAGGCAAAAAGAAATTATATGAAAAAATTTCATTATGGTTAGTATTTTTTTTATACTTTACATTGATTTTTTGAAGCTTAAAAATTAAAACATTCGTCAAAAAAAAAAAAAAAAAGAAAACTTAAAATTTTAATTGCATTCTTCAAAAAAATTTACATAATAAAATGATTGATCTCTATCTATCAAAATCTGTTGCAGATAGTGAACACAAATTTCCATATTTATAGATCTCAGCTAGGAAAAATATTACATACAACTTTTAGTTGATATGCTTTACTAATATGCAAAAAATATATGTAATAATTTACAACTTGATGAACAGAATACTTTAAAAAACAATGACAAAAAGATGTTCTCTCATCAAAATATATTGTCTGATATTAGGATCTTTGAGATATATGCATCATACTTCAATTAAAAAACAAACAAACTTAAGTTACTGGTTTTTAATATCAGTTAACAAAACAAAGTAGTACATAAAAATTAAATGAATAACTTTCTCTTTTAGTTCATCATCTAATTTTTAAAGGTATAATTTTATTGAGAAAAAAACAAAAACAAATACAAAATGTTTGTCATTCACTTCTTTATTTTGAATAAGAAATTAGCAAACGTGAAAAGACTGCAATTTCATAAAATAGAAACACAGAATAATTTAAAAATATATTTTCATTATTATTATATTACGTAATTGAGTATATTTTCTATAATTATATTACATCAACAATATCCTCAAAACTTAAAAAAAATTTCTTTTGTTTAAATGGTAAATTAAGTTATTAAAAGTAACAGCACAGTATTACCTAAAGTGACAGATAGAGCTTATCTAAGACAGTTGATAAACAACCAAAAGCAACGGCCATATTTAAAATTTCAAAAAAAAAAAAAAATGCAGTGCAAATAACTTCAATGCAAATTTATCTAGATCAAAGAAAAAAATCTTAATTGCTAAGATTTTTTAATTTTGAAAAGCCGAGACAAAAATCTATCTCATACTTAAATTTCTTAGAAAAAAAAAATTGTTTCATAAAATCCAATAATAAAAAAAAAGTGAAAATCCTTGAATACTAAAAAAAAAAGCTATCGTCAAATCTTCATTACTATCTATTTGTAAGACTAATATATCTTAGTTATGTTTAAAAAAATAAAAAATAGGATAATTAAAAAAAAAAACAACTAAAAGGAAAACCAAATAACTTAATTTTTTAAAATGTTTTAAATTCATAATTAATACTTAATTAAAATCTACATGTTTTTAAAAATATATATAAAGAATAGTATAATATTGTCATACATTGCTTAAGCATGTTATATATTAATATACAGAAATATCATAAAAAGTTTGATATTATATTTAAACTTAGCCATCATTCATTTGTTGGAAACCCAGTCAATTGCAATGAATAAAAAGTTCCTGTATATTATTTGACAATACTTATATATAATGTATCCCCTTTCCACCAATATAATTTAAAAATTCCTTTTTCATTATTTACCTTTCATTAAGCAGAAAAGTAATTTTTTTTTACTCTACTACATAGCGCATGCGTATTGTTAACTCTTGCGGTGAAAAAAAAAAAGCCAAAGTGAAATTTCATTTTTTTAAAATTCACATTAAAGCGCTCAGCGCAGATAAACATATAATTTTGCAATATTAAACTTCTCTAACCTAAGCGTGTTAGCGCAGAATTATTGATATTATATTATTTATGTGAAATTATTTAGAAATAAAAAAACAATATTTAATAATATCTCACTTTATTAAATAATCCATGCATAAATAATATGCAAATACTACAGAAAATAAATTAAGTAAAATACAATAAAATTAGCAACAATATCTAACAATTACTAAAGGTATGTAACAGATTATTGTTTCACAAAATGAGATTTTATTTCCAGCACTTAAAATTATTGAATACATTTCAGTGTTAATGTTTATTTTATTATTAGTTACTCATGAAATCAAGTGATATTAATAAGTGGTCAGATTAGCATTATAGCTCTTTTCAATTAAAAATAATGAAGATAAAAGCACTATTTTCTATGCTGACTAGACTATCATAAATTATAAATACAAAATCAGTGTAGTAATAAAAGTTCAATGCTAACAGAATATTTTATCATACCTTTGTAGTAATTCAGATGACATCCCAATACAAAACCGACTAGCAACCCATAAACATCTGCCACTCAGAAACGGCGAAACTAAACATTCCAAAGTTCAGTATTACTATGAGCAATGTATACATGCATACATATCAAATCAATGATTTTCATAGATAAAAAGTGCAACATATAATTCAAATTCGTCCATGTATACATATGCTCATTGTTAAAATTAGCATAGTAAAAACTTTTACACTAGATTCTACCAGCCATCTTTCTGGAAAACAGACGTCATTCAGGATATTACAGATGAAAAGATTTTCATGCATCTCTATACTCCCTGAATGACCTTTCCTATCTGCAAGATGACCAGTGGTCTTAGTCAAACATCAATAAAATGCTAATATTAATGAGCAAATGCAAACATGGATAAATCTGAAATAAAGATTCATATATACCTGCGATATTTGTGTCTTCCAAAACAATGGTTTGAAAAAAACTATTTAAATTAAAATTTAATTTAGCAGCCTGAATTTGCTCAACAATAGCAGATCGAACACTCCCCAAAGTTAAAAAACATGCTTCGTGAATTTTCCACCTAGAAAAAAAAAACCCAATAACTTTTTATATAAATTAAATGCAGATTTCTATTGAAATACTGATGCAAATTATTTTAATCTATATTTGTGCTAAAATATTTAATCACACAAATACACATATATATATATATTTTGGAATCTATGATGAACGACAAATCTTACCAATGAGAATTTCCTGAATTCTTTGCTGCATCTGCTTCTCTTAAATGAGTAGTAACGGCTGAACAAACAGCTGCAGCTCCTTCTTCAGGAAACTCAGTAGTCAGGGACTTTAATTTAAATGAAGAGAAAAAGATAATTTGTTAATATTTAATTAAATAAATATTAAAAAAATATATATATCACTTTTCTAACAAAAAAAAATTGAAATTGTCAAGCGTTGGTGGTCGAGTGGTCAGCACAGCTGCCTTACAAGCAATTATCCCGGGTTTGTGGGTTCGCTTTCCAGCCGATGCTTTGTCACATGAAAAAAAATTGAAAATTTTTATATGTTTATAATACTTGTACGTAATCTCATGTTATGGCAATCACTGATACATATATTTCCTTTTTCACTGGCCATTAGAATATCTCACAAAAAAATCAAGTCATTTTAAGATATTTTCATCACTATAACAGACAATTGAAATCATTTCTACATACGCATCTGTTATCTTTAAACACAAAAAAATATCCACTCAGGTAACAGCTATATCATTTAATTATTCTTTGATGATTCTGAAAATCTGGTAGTCAAAATTTAAGCTAAAAATGCTTTTTTATAAAACCATTTTCAGATACTTTTATTACAAATTTTATATTTTAATTTCTACATCTGTTCTTGGAATAGATGATAAGGCAATCCATAAATTCATTTCTTTTTTGTTATTTTTTACAAAACAAATAATGATTTTGACTTAAAAATATTATTCATTTAGTAGATGGTTTTCATTGATTAATTCTATCTTTGTATATGCTTGATGTATAATCACTCACATGTAATATACCAGTATGACAATTATTTGAATTTACTTTGTTGTTTCACTTGAATTATTTCAAAACAATACTTGTATTACTTTTTAAAATAGAAACATTAAGTACAATTCAAACAAATTAAAAAATTTTTGATTTGTGAGAGAAAATGAATTCAAATTGATAAGAACCAACAATGCATTTAAAAAATTGGTGTTTTGAGTCCATGTATATACTTGAGTAATAATATACAGTTTTCATCACTGCTCAAAATAGCGCTAAATTTTATTTATCAGAACTATAATTGCATTGCAAAAAAAACCCAAAACAAATCCACATACACCAAGGCAAAGCATTGATTTATAGATTATATTATTCTATACAATAAATATAATGGCAACAATCTTATATATTCCTAGCATAACTGATGAGCTAGTAGTTTGTACTGAAGAAATAAGTCTTATGAAGATTTGGTTTATTAGCCGTAATATGAGATTCAGCATTACTGATAATGCTCGAGTAAAACTTCAATTACTTTTCATTCATGTACAACATTTTCGGTCATTATCAAACTAATGCAGGATATAGATTTTTCCAAATTTCTTTTAGCATTTGATCCATAATTTCTCTACATTACTATAGCTAACTTCTTTATTTCATCCATTCAACTTAATGTGAATTCTTTCTGGGATCTTTAAAATCTTGCATACAATTCAGAACTTCGGTCTTTTTATTGCTATTTCTTTTAGCAACATGTTCAAACCGTCTCTATTCAATTATTTTAGTTTTCTCAATACAAGTTCTATATTTATTAGCTCATTCAGATATTATATTTTCAATCGCTCCTTATTATTCTATTATGATATATGCTGTAACTCATATAACAAAATATGAATGAATTTCTAAATTAATTTTATTTCTAGATATGATATTCAAATATAAAGAACCATGTTTTTCTAAATAATGTTTAAAAGGATAGCATTTTTGAAAGGCTAAGGATATTTTACCTTAAAAATGTGAACAGTAAAATTATATATAGTTCATATGCAAATATGAAAAGAATGGTTGAGGATAGAATGACATGGCTGCAGAAACAAAGCACTGCCTTAGGAAATTGATATGGATTTATTAAAAACTTTTCAGCAGACATATTTCTTTCTATTATTAAACTATCTCTAAGTCAAGAACTCATTTTTTTACTTCTATTATTAATTTCATTTCTTTTATTAGAACAATCTATATTGATAATTTAATTTTTCCTTTTTTGAATAATCCTCAAATATTTTTTGTAAAACCATTGAAAAGTATGGATGAGGCAGAATTATTCTTTATTAATATTATCTTTTTAGTATTTCTATATAATCTAATTATTATTGTTTCCATTTGATAAATATTTTTCATAATTTGTTAATATCTTGGATATATGATGTTTCAAAGCTTTAAACAGATGCTTATAGAGTGAATTGTTTCTGTAATTTACAGGTTCAATGAGAAATAGAAAATTCTTATTGTAACTTGCTTAATACTTAGATGAGATCTAATTCAGCTTATTATTCTTATTTTTTCCCCATTGACTTGAGTCCAAAATTCTCTATTGCTGATAGATTCGTATTTAATATCTTTTTCATTTTCCTTTCCATTATTTCTGTCTTCTAATTGTGGTATATCTTTATTATTTAGACAATTTGTAAGTCTGCCAACACTTAATTTTTTTTTCATCTAATTCTTTTAAAATATCTATATAATTCCATCATTGCTTGAAACGTTTCCATTTTTTGTAGATTTCCTACTTCTTATATCTTCACTTAAAATATATGATATTTCAATTTATATTTTTGATGTTCTTGAAGAATTCTTCATGAAATTGTGTTTTCATCAACCATGCTATCTTCTCTCTTTTTACAACAACAAGATGAAGCTTTATTCTTTTCTATCATTTTTTTTTTTTTTTGATACTTTAAATATCATTATTAAACTATTTTTTAATGGATTTTAAGATCTATAACAATTTTTTTTTAAAATAATAGGATCCATTGGAAATAATATCATAAAATAAAGATTTGTAATCCAGCCTGGCAATATGATATTTCTCATTTAAATACTGTCATAAATTTGTGCCCCCCCCCCCCACTATAAATTCATTAGTATCTAATAATTTTTTTTATAAAAGACTCTACAAATATTAGAATTTTATTCAAACTTTTAACAAATTAAGTCATTAGTAAGCTAATGAACCTTATTATACACGATTAACCCATTGTATAGAGACTTTACTTGATCAACAAATTTTGCAATTAAAATGACAAATATCACTTCTTAAGCTATTTAAAGTATTATCTGTTGCCATAGATAATAACTATGAGTGATCTATTTCTGTTTTGCAAAGAACATTTATACATGTTTGCAAGCACTTTCTCCTTTGATAGTTTCTGATATTTTAGTTAATAAATTTTCCATGCCAACAAATTATTGATTAGAAACTATCAAAACTGCTAAATCCGTTTGACACTCTTCAATGCTTTTAACTATTGCCCTTTCATTGTATTTTCCATAATTGAATGGATTCCCATGTTAAAAAATAACACTTGAATTGTCAAAAATAACAGCAACAACTTTTGAATAAATATCAGTACATTTATTCATAGAATGTGTTGGCATATTTTTGTTTTTAATTGCTTGTAAGAAAGCAATTTATGATTTATCTCATATATTTTTAATTGACATTCTGCATACTGCTGCTTTAGATTATAAAACATATAATGTACTTCCATCAAACAATTATGAGAAAGTCTCAAACTCACCAACAATGAAATTCTCAATTGCATTATTCCTATTTAAATCATATAACAATTTTATTTTTACTTGAACTAAAGCATATAATGTACTTCTATCAACCAATTATAAGAAACTCTCAAATTCATTGATAATGAAATTCTCAATTGCATTACTCCTATTTAATTCAGATAGGAAATTTATTTTTATTTGAACTAGTCATTTTTACAAAGAAAACTGAAATCGCTTTTGAAAAAAACAAATAGTATTAATAATAAATAGCAACTAAAAATAATGAGTTATCATTTTTACCTATTTCATCATCTAAAAAATGTATAATATCTACAATTTAGCATAATGTATATTATCTGAGACTTGGACACTTAATAGAAGAGCAATACAGAGACTTCAGACCACACAAAGGAGTATGGAGAGATGTATGTTGGGAGTAACAAGAAGACATCGAAAACGCAATGTATGGGTAAGACAACAAACAGGTGTTACTGACCTTATTGAAAAAATTAAAAGATTGAAATGGAGTTGGGCAGGACATATTGCTAGAAGAAATGATAACAGATGGGCAATTGAAATTTTAAACTGGATTCCAAGAGATTGTAAAAGACCCAGAAAGAGACCACATGTGAGATGGATGGATGAAATAAGAAAATGTGCAGGGGTGTTGTGGAAAAGAGAAGCTAAAGATCGGAGAAGATGGATTAAACTTGGAGAGACCTTCATCCTGCAGTGGATTGATAATGGTTGATGATGATCTGTATTCAGTGATTTATAATTATAATTAAAAATTCACTTACAGATAAATTCTGCTCATTTTCTGAATTATATGTGAATTCATGCATTGGTGTTAATTCTAATTGATATATATATACATTTTTTTAAATATATATTATAAACTAGACAGAAACTATCATTTTTTGTGGAAGTTTTATATTTTTAAAATAATAAATATATTTATCAATAAAATATACAATTGAGACAATTACAGTACAAAGTCGAAATTTATATATATGGTAAATATAAAAAAAAAATCCTCACATCACCATAAATTTGCTATATTTTAAGAGTGTTTAAAAAATTCAAGCCTATCATATGAATAGCATATTCTAATGCAAACAGTGCCTTTTGCTGAAAAAAGTTGGAAACTATTCTGGGCATGTTTGGAATTTATTTATTATGTTTACAAGATAACTCTAGGGTAATATAAAATTGTATTTTGCTATCAAAAATAGACTTAATTTAGTCAAAAGAGAATTATTTTATTCTGATTAATATTAGATTTGCATAAGGTTTCCTTCTTTGAGAGTTAATTTCTATGCTGGGTAGTGTTTATGTATAAAAACAATTTTAGAAATGATTTTAATTTAAATTATCATTCTAATAAAATAATGAAACAAGTAAATACAAATATTAATGGCAATATTAAAAAATTTCTAAATTACCAAAATTAAATCTTGAGCAGATATTCTCACAGAATATGAAAATGTATCTTCATCTTCATCTTCGACAAATTGATCAGGATTATTAATCCAAATTTTAATCTAAAAAAAAGTTTAAATCAAGTAATATTTTATACATATTTATTGTCATTAGCATTATAGTAATAAGTTATAATTAAAAATAACATTAAAATGATTTTCATTAAAAAACAAAAACAAACTTATTCTTGGAAATACTTTAATATATGTATGACTGTAGCCAATTCAACAAATAAATGACTGCATCCTGAAACATTTCATTTCTACAAAATGATAAGGAATATTCAGAAAGAAATTATAATACTCTATTATTCTGTGGATAGAACATACATTTACCATTATATTTATATAATGATATGGCTCTTATTGCTGAGGAAGAAAAGGATCTTCAGAATATGTTGAATAAATTGGAAGAAGGATGTATGGCATATGGAATGAAGATTAATATTGAAAAGACTAAGTGTTTATGGATAGGGAGAGATGCAAAAAGACTGCAAATTGGAATCCATGATGACATGGTGCAGCAGGTGAAGGGATTTAGATATTTGGGTTGTTGGTTGAGTGAGGATGGAAGAAGTGAAGATGAAGTTAAAAGAAGAATAGCATTGGCAAAGGTGACATTTGTAAAAAGAAAGAAGATATTTTGTGGACCTATGGAAAGAGAATTAAGGAAAAGATTAATTAAATGTTATGTGTGGAGTGTATTAATGTATGGTTGTGAGACATGGACATTGAGTAATAGAATTAAAAAACGACTGGAAGCTTTTGAGATGTGGATATGGAGAAAAATGGAAAAAATCAGTTGGGTGAATAAAATAACAAATGAAGAAGTTTTGAAAAGAGTTAATGAGGAAAGAAGATTGATTGAAAGTATCAAAGAGAGAAAGAGAAACTGGATTGGACATATACTAAGAAAAGATTATAGTTTAATGAAAGATGTTTTGGAAGGTATGGTGAGTGGAAATAAAAAGATAGGACGGAAGAGATTGACATTATTGGATGATATACGAGATGGAAGGGGTTATGTGGAATTGAGGAAGTGGGCAAGGAAGAGAATGGAATGGAAGAATGGATGAACTGATGTAGTGACTACTCTCTGGACCTGTCTATTGGACAGACTACTATTGATGATTTATATAATGGCAATTAAATAAAGCCAGATTCCATCAATCAATAAATTAGATTCTTGGAGATTTTAGAGGAAATGAAAAAGATAATTTGGAAAGATAAAGACAGAAATGTTAAAGAGTTAAAAAAAAGTGAAGTAAAATTGTTTTTTTTTTGAGATACTTGTGAAGAGGAAAAAAAACTGGATTGAGTATGCACTTTGAAGTAAGAGTTATAAAATATGTTAATATTGTAAATAGCACGAAAAAAGAGGAAGGAGCAAAAAAATGATTGATGACCTTAAGACAAAAATAATTATGAATTTTTGAAAAGTAGAACAAAAGCTTGGAGAATACTGTCTAGAGTTTAGCCTGACTATTAATAAAAATATACAAAGATTTATATCCTTAAAAAATTTTCTGAAATTTTGCAAAATAATTCTTGTATTTTCTTCCATACTCAAAACTCAAAAACAATTTTTTTCTCTATAAATAAAATTATATAGTGTATTTAAAACAATTAATGTGTAGCTACAGACCTCAACAAAATTATAGTGAATACTTAATTAGTTATACTATTATTGGAAACAACTAATTATATAATTATAATAGCAAAAAAAAAATACTATTGAAGTTACTAATATAAATATTTATAAGCATCTTAAAACCGTAACACAGATTTATAATATGTACAACTAATTATACAATTTTTTTTAATATCCATAATCAGATCGTCAACATTTAATCTATTATTCATTCATAAAACATGTTTGAAGCTGTTATATATATTTTAAAATTAAAATAAATCAAAATTTATAGTCTACAGTATTTACTATTACTGAGAATCTCCAGATAATTGTAATTCCTTATTTTCTGGATCAAAAAAATCTATTAGCAGCTATATGGATTTAATTTTGACAAAGTGCTGATAAACTTTGTACACTAGAATATATAGAGAGTAAAAATTCCTTCATAAGGGTTATAATATGATCATTCTGTCTTTTTAAAAATTGTTATATATTTTGTTAAATTTTATATTTATAACTCCATACAATAATTTTTCAGTTTTTGTTTAATTTATTTAAAAATAACTTGAGAATTAAATTTTTCATTTTTATTTCTGGATGAAATATATGTAAGTCTAGTTCTCATTTGCTTCTCCTCAATTTGATCATCTAAACCTTTTATGATGATTATTTTTTCTGCAGATGTTTTGCTATTCTTTATTATTTCTATCTAATGCTTATCAATAAAATGTAATTACAGCTAAAAATTCTGTTAAGTTGGTTTGTTCTACAGCCAAAATGTGCATGCTAAACTTAATTAAATAAGATTACTTAAGTTTTGTTTCAATATGGCTGCTAGCATATCCATAGATTGTATTTTTTACAAATGTAAACTTAAGTAATTCTTAATTTTTTTTCTTCTAAATTTTCTTATATTAGTTGCTTCCTTAACTTTTAAAAATCTCAATCGTAACAAAATAATAGGAAATAGATATATATTATAAAATTTAAACAAAAGTAACATGTCCAGAATGTGGATATTTACATATTAGACCCACTACCTGTGTTTGCAATGACAGAATGCCATACAGCAGTATTAAAAAGTCACAACTATGGCATTCTGCTAACGCAAATATGGTCAGCAGGTCTAATATTTAAATACCTAAATGCGAAGTTTAGTATATAATTCTTACTTAAAGAAAAAGATGTACAGTATAAAAAAAGTGACATCAAATAGACCGATCGCTCTTTCAGAAAAACTTTCAACCATTATTTCTACCATTTTGCTTCTACTATTATTATTTAACTATCATCTGAATATTTTATTAAAAGTTATTAAGTTTAATTTTCATTTTTTTTATTACATATATTACAAAATTTTTTGTTATGCTCAATCTTAATCCTTGTACGAGATCTTGAAGCAAATTGTGTTGCTATTTGCATTAATTTATTACTATATCATTAGCAGATCTAAATAGATATAATCTACAGCCAACACTTAGTTCAAAAGTTTTAAAGTAAATGTTTAAAATAGATTTAATTATATTGTCATCTTCATTATCAGTACACTCGCTTCTCCCAACAGTAATTCATGTTAATGTTAATAAAATAAAATGCAAGTTATATTGTCATTCATCTTAATACCTTACTTAGAAATTTATAAAAACACTCATTAAATGAAACTTGATTCAATGTATTATGCCATGTTGAATTAAAAAAAGACACAATAATTTATTTATTTTATCAATGAGTCAAAATTGCTATCCATCAATAAAAAAAAAGACATATCTTGTTTTAAAAAATATTTTTGATAAATAAATTCTTTAATAAAAACCAATTATTTCAGATTGAATAATTCAGAAGACAAGGAAATTCTTATTATCCTTGAATATACTGTAATAATTATAGATATCTTCTCAAAATTAAATAGTTACAGAAATCTAGATAATAAAACTGCTTTTTTGCCCTTAACAATCATTACTCTTTATTTTTATGTTTCATATAATTTTTTAGCGTTAGTATTATTTATTTCTCCCACAAGATTTTATACGATGGAATTTTGATATTATAAACTAAAAAAAAAATTAATTCCTCTGCTATACTGGTATCTAATCATTTTTCTTGCAATAATTCTGTTGTCATTCTTTGATACTATAATTATGAAAAATCATCAATCAATTATAATTAAATTATTTAACTTATATATAACACATCATAAAATATATGGAAAAAATATATATAGGACAAACATATGTAAATAGGTAATAATGCATGGAGAAAAATTACCTGCTCTTCAGTCATCTGCGTATATACAATAATGTAATAAATTAATTGATCCATATTTTTCTTCAAAATATGACAAAAACGTGATGTTTCCAAGAGACTATGTACAAATTCAAATATACTAAAAACTAAATTTTCAAATCCCAATACTTCACCTAAAATATATATATATATGCATGTATAAATTTTTGAATATTAAATTCTTAATTTATAATAATAAAAATGTTTTTAAATCAGGGGGGGGACGACTGAGTATTTATTATTACAAAATACATTTTTTGCACTACAATAATTAGACAGATAAAAACCATTATTAACTTTAGAAAGTACAACCCAAACAAATTAGATTAATAAATTGCTTTCATAATTAAAGAAAATTTGTTTTAAAACTTTACAAGTTGGTGTCAATCATATCACTTTTTTGTGATAAATAACTATTTTGAACAAATCATTGAAAATATTTAATATTATTTAAAACGATATTAAAAATGTTTTTTTTTTAAAATGATAAATCTATTAAAAATAAGAATAGAACATACTTTATAATTCAAATATTTTAAATTTTATGTTAAAAGACTGTATAAATTCCACATAATTTATATTGAACAATTTAAATATTGCATTTCAATCGATCAATTATTGATTACAATATTCATGCAATGTTAAACTTAGCATTTTATTAGCTTAATTATTTTATTTGAATAAACAATTCAATCATCATAAAATGATTTTTGCAACTGCTTTTTTCATATATAAATATTTCTTCAGAATTCCTGGATAAAAACAAAATGCATTTCCAATAAGCAAATATACATAAACTACATTTATCTGCATCATTAAGAACTTTTATTGCTTAATGTGCAGATTGCTTCAAAGTAAAGAATCAAATTACTGAGATAATCTTTATTCCAATAATAAAAACATTTGATCTTCATCGAAACCAAGTCCTGATAAGTCCATTCATTCTTGATCATGACAAGAATTCTGAATCTTATTGCTTTGTAAGAGGAGCTGGAGAAAACTAGTATGTTCTCTCATCCTTAAGCTTTAGTTAGAATCAGTTGCAGTTGACCGCATATGTTAAAATTTTTTTGGTTAATCATTTCTAATTTAAGTGCTTGAATTTCCGACAGTCATTCACAGAGTTTGGTTGTATTTTCCTTTTGTGTATGATTCAAGATCTGTTTAATCATGAAAATATTTATTATAATAAAACAATCGAGGGTTTTTGGGGGCCTTTTTTCATTTGCTACATTATAGAAAATATAAATAATAACAATAATAATCACTTTTCATATGCATTTAAGATATCCAATTTATTTATTACTTAACAGTTTTAATTATTTGACTGTTTTTGTCAGAGCACTATGTTTAGGGGGAGGGGGGATGTTTAATTTGAAAGTAAAGAATGGAAAGTGATTATTATTTGGTAATTATGAATATAACAACTTATTTCAGGAAGACAAGATTTCTAACCAAGTTAATATTTCATATAAAATTTTACTTTAGTCCATGTCATTGTTTAGCAAGACTTTGTTTTGGTCTATTTTGCACTAATCAATCAAATCATTACTTCGCATTTAAGATTCGCAAAAGTAGATAAGATTTTCTAATATTATTACCATTTTAAATTAAATTTATTTTCATAGATTATGGCTAAATTAACACAACCTTTTCTTTCACATTAAGATTATCAGTGCTATTTTTCACACTTTTCCATAATATAATTACCAGCATATTCTGATGATCAAAACTGCAGCTTATTTCTTTTAATTATAAAAAATAAAGACTACACCATCAATTATTATTTGATTGGAAATCATCTTAATTAATGTAATATTTCCATAAGTTGGTTGATATTACATATGGAATATCTATCTGTTGTCAAATCATACAATTGCTTATAAATAGTAGAATAGATATGTTTATATTATACATCCATAAATAATTTTTATATCTTACAAAAAAAAAACATGCAGAATGATACAACCATTTCATGTTGCATTGTTGAATATTCAACTGCTAAAAAATCTCCAAAAAAAAAAAAAGGCATATTTATTGAACAATATTTAGCAAGCTAATTTAATGAGTTTTTTGTTTTTAATATTAAGGTATGAATTTCTATGCTAAAATGTATTCCTACAATAGTATTTAATACTGACATACACATTCTAGTAAGCTTTCTACAAAATTCATTGAATTTTGAAAAGAATTTTTCAAAGATGAAGCTGTATAATTTGTTTTGGTGATAAAAAAATCCATTACATCTAGTACAGTGATTCCCAACATGGGGCACATACTTCATAGGAAAGCAATTCAAGACTGAATTATTAACAGTGAATTTGAAAACATGCTAATTGTTCTTATATCATATTATTCATAATTAAGCTAAGTATATTTTTTTTAAATTTCCCTCTTTCTGTGTAATCTCAGTATTTTTTTCTGTTTATATAACCTTTACTCCTTACCTTTCTATTGATACTTGGAGTAAGTTAATGACGTTTTAGGCTTCCTCCATGTAAATAGTTCACTCTTTGAATAATAAAAAAATGTCATGGGAGTGGACATCAGGATTTTAGAGATGCTTAAATGGACCATGGCCAAAAAAAAAAAAAAAAAAAGATTGGGAATCCACTTATCTAATAGAATCATTATTAGACCTTTCCTTAATACATCTACTAACATTAAATCAAAGTCAATGCTCAGCTTTTTTGATTAACATTATCATTAACAGTAGCTTAATAATGTTCATATACAAATTTTGAGCTTTGCATAGCTTTATAAAGTACATTGTTAATTAATGAAATATAGTTTCTCTCAAAGTAAGAATTGTATCTCTAAACTATCATTCTGAAAGATTATTGAATTTTATCCCCAGTTGTGATACATCATTTTCTACACCATTATATTTTAAAATAAAAAACTAATTTTGCTGTGTTGAATATACACTATTTTAATTTTTTTTTTTATCAGAATCCAAAGATTTTGTTCTTATGAATCAGTATTATCACATTTAGTGGAAATATCTGTTTGAAAGACTTGGACGAAAAACATCTTTCTTTACTGGAGTTATAAAATTTTGTAGATGAGTTGATGTTTCAAATTATCTTCATAATTTTTTGAGAAAACTTTTGTTTCTTTCATGACTTAACATTTGTATAATATCTAGCATATAATGCCTTAACTAACAACTTTCTCTATAAATAATGCCAAAATAAAATGATGTGTAACTTGGTCATAGATGTTTCATCTTTCATATTAGTGTATATTTAAATGGTTAATTTAGGATATCAGAAGATAAAAATGATAGCCATATTCTATTTTTTTTAAAAAATAAAATGATTAAAAAAAATAAATCAAAAAGCAAATCAAAATGAAGGTATAAAGATGTGCAGCATTTAGAAAGAATTCTCCATTCGTATTTGAAGACTGCATTATATGGAAAGTAAAGCCATGCTAAAACACAACCTTTTAATCAAGGCATCAGAGGAAGAATTAAAAGACAAAAATGCAAAATCAGACATTAAAAAAAAAAAAGACTGGTTACTTCTCATATTACAACCGACTATATCAGTAAAATATCATCTGGCAACTAGCTCCTAATACTTACCCACTTGCTTTTAAATTATGTAAATATTCACACATTGAAGGATTTTGTGGCTAAGAGATAAATCTGTTTTCCATGTTATGATCTGGTTGGACCCTAGTCATATAATACTTGAAATATTTTTCAGCTTTTTTCTAATGAGGTTTGCCAGGTTTTCTTTCAGACAGGTAGCCCATAAATAACACAGTTGTCCATCCAATGTTGGCCAATATTTATTTAATAATTTTTAGCTAAACACTAAAACAAAGATAAAATAACTCAATTCCTCACCATCTGATAATTAATAAGCCGAGTAATAACTATTTCATGTTTCTCTGTGAGGGTTGTTTAACTTTATCTTTTATCTGCATATATATGCAAAATTGACATCTTAAGCTATTTCTCACTATTTAAAATGCTTTCGACTTTTTTACATTTTAGTGAGCTTAACATAGATTTATAATTTCAATCACTTGGTGATAAAACAATCTGCTTTTTATCAATAATAATCCATTCTATATTTAAAAATCTATACTAGTAAAATTAATGGTTATAAGATGGTAATAATAATCAGATCCAGTATCTAGATATTGACCATTAATGAAAAACAATGGACTGAATCAGAACTAATCTGTTTATGTAACACTTTAGATCTGACATTATGATAGCAGCCATATATTTTAATAAGTTAACTATAGACATTTCTGATCCGTTAACAAGAGTATGGTATATACCAAAACAAAAACTGCACGACTACCCTAAAGCTTAGATTTGATATCTATATTATCAGTAACCCAGTGTTCCTAACTGAAAAAAATCAAAAGACAAAAATTACAGCCCCAATAACTTTTGATCCCAGTCTACTATTTGTACCAACAAATGCATGCATTAATCTCTAAGAAGTAAAATTTGATCTTCCAATGGTATTGCTATAATAATGTTATCCAATAAGAAATAAAAGCTTTTCTTCTCTGAATCTAAGGTTGGAGCATAGACACTGATAAAATGAGCTCTAGAACCAGTATGCAAGGCAAGGTTATTAATCTTTTATTGACACAATGAGAAATTTGAATAATAAAAGATACTAAATTAGATTTTACAGATATTCAAACAACCTGGATTCTCCTTTCATTGATTGATCTGCCTTTCCAAAAAAAAAAAAAACTTGTATCCATACATCTGTGCTAATAAACTGCTTTCCTCTGGAAAACAAGTTATACTAAGAGCAGCTGTATCAATCCTAAATCTTGAGTTTTTCAGCCACAAGTGCAGCACTCAGTTCTGGTCTTAAAAGTGTTTGTATCAAGTAAAGTTTGCACATTCCATGTATCTATATTTAGAAAAAAAAAAAAAAAAATTATATTTGTGATATTTACCTTTAGTACTACCACTGCCACTTACTACATCGCCACTACTGATATTATTCTTACTATTATTATTTCTATTGCTTAAATAAGTAATCTGCCAGGCATGACAACTTAAGCTAGATTGTGAAACAGGCCCCTTTTAAATATTGTCTAGGCCATATCCATTTCCATGGTAGGGCAAAGGGATCTTCTAAATAAAACTGCCTAAACATACAATCTTTGCCAGCTGAAATTCCTGTCTCATTTAAATCCAGTTCCAAATAGTTATTATTGATTGCACTGCCTCAAGCAAAAATCATAACTAAGGACAGCCAGCCTTTTAACCTTTTCTTGTCATTGTTTTCTTAATTTTCAAGGACTCTAAAAATAAAAAAATAAAGAAAAAAGAAATATTGGAGTCAGAGACCCTGGATAAAAATGTTGCACAAACACATAATCCCATTGTCACAGTAATTATAACATGTCTGAAGGCATGAGAAGCTCATGATAAGCAAGCCCTACAATAAATTAAATGACTGAAGAAGAAAAAGAGAGAGACAGAAAATACTATTTACATCAGAAACAGTATCCAACATCCTATTCTACAAAGTGACAGGAGATCTTGGTCGGATACTGTTTATTTGCTATTGATAGTTAGCCTTTATATTTAAAGACCATTTCACTATCCACTGCCTGTGGAGCTCGAAAGTAGCGTGAGAGCAGCATCTGGGCCTTTCAATATATTACTAAATTATCTTTTTCATAACAAATTATTCTATTTTTGCATTAATAAATTTAACAGATATAATTTTAAATTAAATCATATAAGCATATATATCTAACCCTAAAATATCTGTGGTTTCAAGCATTTCCATGGGGAGATGGAACCAAATGGCTCCAGATAAAGGCAAATTACTATATTAAATATTTTTGTATAAACTATTAATCAAATGCTTCTAATAAAAATAAAATTAACAATCTTGCTTTAATTAAATGACAAATTAGAAATGATTAAACTAAGTAAACAAAATGTAAGGGTCTGACATGGACTCTTAATTTTAAAAATCATCCAAGTTAATGCTATTCATGGAAATATTATTGTTGGATATAATTTTAAAAACAAAAGATGAAAAACAAAGTTCTCGGTTAACATACATTAGAAAAACAGTAATACAATTTTCCACGGAAATAGCAAGTCGGCCATCAACTTTAACTTCTCCTTCTTTATCTTCTTCAAAATGAATAAGTTAGCTGAAAAGGCAAAGACAAAAAGAGTGCAATATTTTGCATCATTCATCTAATACACATACATTCATTTTTAAATTTATATTTTTTGGCATTGTATTTATATTTTAAGAATTAGAATGTGCATTTATTTTGATTTCATATCTTTGTTTTATATCTTAAGCACTATAGAGATTAAATATGTATCAAATGGGCTAAAAATTATGATAAATTATTTATATTTTTAAAAAAATACTTATCACATTATTCCTTTTTAAAATTTCTTTTTAATTAGTTACTTTACCGAGATACTACTTTAATTTTTTCAAAAATTCTGATTAAGAATATAGATCAGATTAGGCAGGTCTTGGCCATAAGTTTCATATGACATTACATGGATCTGAAAATTACGATGTATGAAGGATAATGTCTTTCACTTCAAGCTATTACATTTTTTTCTATGTTACAGATTCAAATGATAATAATTGTTTAAATAACTGCTAATACAATAAAGTAACTTTTGGCCCATACAATATAATAATGTATGTTGCTATACACATTTGTTAGGGAAAAAAAGTCTAATACATTAAATGGTGGTAGATATGATAAAATTCTCCAATTAGCTTAACATACTATTATAAATACAAAGTATTTATCTCTAATTTTGTGAAGAACTTTTATTTCAATTAAAATTGGTAGTGCAAGATGAATCCATGTGATATACTAATAATAATAGTATTTATCAGAGTTGTTAAATTCAAAGTCAAATATTATATAAGAAGCTCCCATTACATTTCAAGTACTATACGTTACATGAGACACAATAATATAGTATGTGTGCACAAATATATATTGTAACCAGTTGGATTACATCACACACACACTAATATAGTGTATGTGAATATATATATATATGTGTAAAATAAAGGAAAAGTAGAAATAAACATAGAATAAATTTTTGTAGATATTTTTCTATATTTTCTAAAATAAAATAATAACAAGTAAAGGGTTAAATAACTGGTAAAACTGCAGTTTACAGGTCACAATAAAATTCGAAATTTGTTTCACATTTTTCTCACCAGAGTGTTTCTTGTCGAATATTTAAATAAGAAAATAATTAAAATAATAATTAAAAAAATAATTAAAATAATAACAATATATCCTACCAACATTCGTAATTACTGTCCAAATTTTTCTCACCACAGTGTTTCTTGTCGAATTAGTGTGGAATTGTTACATTGTCTTGGCGCACATTTTACAAGTTTTCCAAAGTTGTAACACGTGTTTTTTAACTTCCATCGTAATTCATAAAATGAATCCTTTAAATGGTAATGTAGTTGTAGTACCAGAAAATGAACTGTTACATGCTGCAGATATTCGCGTAGAAAATTGGACATCATTTCTGTTGGCGAATGAGCTTCGAACTCCGGAGTTAGCAAGGAGGCGCCTGCATAAAAATAGTACTCTATGCCAGCATTGCGGCGTGCAGTGTTCTCTCATCAAACAGCAAGAATGTGGAGATGGTCACAGATGGCAATGGAGATTATGTCGCCGTCGTGTATCTATCAGAAAGGGTTCTTTTTTTTAAGAAGCCATTTATCCTTCAAGACAATTATGCTTGTAGTATATTATTGGGCACATAATTTGCCACAGTGTTTTTTTGTTCACGAGCTAAGTATAAGTTGGCACACTATAGTAGACTGGCCAAATTTTTGCCGCGAAGAGTGCGCAACGTATTTTCACAGACATCCAACGCAGGTCGGTGGATTTGATGATAATGGAGCGCCTAAAATCGTAGAAGTTGATGAAATTAAATATTTTCATCGAAAATATCACAGAGGAGCAATTCGAGAAGGTCATTGGGTCTTTGGTGGAATAGAGAAAAATTCAGGAAAGTGTTTCTTGGTAGAGGTCCTTAACCGATCAGCTGTGACTCTCGAAGCAAAAATACAAGAATATATTTTACCAGGGACCCACATCATTACGGACGGATGGGGTGCATACAACAACTTAAGCACAATCCGTAATGGTATATAAATGCACTCTGTCGTCATACACCAGGAGAACTTTGTAGATCCTCACGACTCTGATATCCACACACAAAATGTGGAAAATATGTGGATGAGAGCTAAATGCAAGCTGAAACATCGGTGCGGGACCAACAGTACTTTATTCAAATCATATCTGCAGGAATTTGCTTTTAGGACTCTCTACACAACTGACACAGTCTTTGCTAATTTTATCGCTGTTGTAAGCGAAAACTACAATGGACAGTAATTATGAATGTTGGCAGGATATATTGTTATTATTTTAATTATTATGTTAATTATTTTCTTATTTAAATATTCGACAAGAAACACTCTGGTGAGAAAAATGTGAAACAAAATTCGAATTTTATTGTGACCCGTAAACTGCAGTTTTACCAAATAACTTTGGGTTTAAAATAAAATTTCATTATGAAATTAATATTTTAAAAAAGGTCTTAATAAATATAAATATTGCATTGTTATTATTATTATTCTGATTGTGAAATGTAAAAACACAATACTTGTTTTTGAAATTTTTTTAATTAATTAAAACATATATGTTTTCAAAGGGATTAGAGAGCTAAAAATAAAAGCTCTGTTTTTAATCAAGATCTTATCTCCTTAGATGATTTTATAAAAAGAGCTGATAAAAAATATCAGCCAGTCTGGATAGTGATTTTGAAAAGAACAGTTCTGCTTGCAGTTTTGTAAGAGTTGGTCAGAAGAGTTTTTAATATTTTAAGCAGTGACCAACTAGGCCAACTTCAAAGTTGGATAATGATTTTGAAGAGAGCAGTATGTTGTTGGCTTTAGCAGAGAGTTGGTAGAATAGCTACCATGAATTGATACAGCTGAAGGTAGGACATTGGATTTAGAAGCTACTAATACTTCCTTCTCAGGAGATTGAATTCACTTGGAGAAAATGACCCACTTCTTTGTGCTGTAATTCATAGCCTTAAACAGAGAGGATAGTTGCTTGTCTAAAATTTATTAAATCAAAATAGCTGCTTGACTGGAACAATCCTAGACTGAAAAGAAGACCAACATTTTACATGGATTACATTTTTCCTGATTATGACAGTCACTAAAAACCAAACTCACCAAGAAAAAAATCTAGTTTGCTGAAGAGTTAATTACACGTATGCTGCGTCAGATATATGCAGAAAAGCACAGATAAATGTATATATAGCTGGTGAGTTATTTTAAAATAAGTCATATAAAAATAGACATATATAGAGCAATATTATTTTTAAGTCGGTTAAAAATCTATATATTTTAAAAGAATATAAAGTAATTTTGCTAAAATTATAATTACGAGTCAAGAATAATTCATTGACCATCTCGTTTTAAAGGCAAAATAGATGTTTTTGAACAATAATTCTCTGGACATTATTTTGAAAAAAATTATTTATAAAAAAAAGTAAAGAATCGATGATTCAATAATTTAATTTAAAAACGTTGATAATTAATCAACAAATACCTGTCAAAAATTGACTATACTTTTTTTTAAGGAAAAAAAAAGAGAATTTATAAATTGAGACTAATTTTAAATTATATCTATATTTTGTTTATACACATACGTATATGTATGAAATTTGTGCATATTGTCCAAAGAATTTAATAATGAAAATATAATATAAAATATGATGTAAACGTCAGCATGCGCACACACATATGTAAAAATTAAATATGTTCAGAAATCACACGCATGTATGTATGCGTATATCTGTCAATTGTATTGCAGATACCAATGCTTGTCAATTGTAACACATATGTAAAATTTAATCTTTTTTTTTTATAATTATTTTAGGTTAATTGAAATGTATTCCTTGTATATTATAAAACGCATGTCTGTGTATAGATATATATATATGCGTTTGTAGAAACTTATTAAGAAATATTGTAAATCAATATGATAACTTTAGTTGCGTATATCATATTGTATATTTTTCAAAATCAGAGCTTTTATGCTATAAGATCTTAAATCTTTTTTTTTTTTTTTGTTATTAATAAACTTGTATTTAATTGTTAAAATTGTATTCCATCATCTCTTGTTCACATACAGTAATAGAGCCCATGTTCTCTGAGCTAGATTTCGGACACGGCTAAATGGGGATGTGTTTGGTGCTTTGGGCATCCAGAGATGATCAATCATCATCCTGGTTGGCGCAAAAGAGGATACTCTCTAAAGGCCATGCACTATTATTTTACTTTAGACTTTATTAAAAATTTAAGTTTATAGTTGGCCAGTACAAGTGGCCCGAGCATTGATGATGATCATCATGTTTTAAATGTCCCAGCATTATTGTTTAGATTTTCTGATTATTGTGTATTTTAATGGATGGGCACTAAGCTGGTGCATCCAAGTTATGTTTAAATAATTGCCCAAGCTAGCAAAGGCTCAGAAGTTAGCCTGGTCTACAGAAGACCCATTTCCAATCCAATCACAAGGTTGACTGTTGATTTATATTTTTTTATGGTTCAAATCCAGCCACAAGATGGTCTGCTGATTTTATTCTGATATATTGTACTAATTTGTTTATTCCCATCAATGACGATGATGGATGGTTATTTCTCTTGAGTATTTACCCATACTTACTTTTTTATAATGCTGGTGGATTTTAGTAACTGGTTGATCTCTCAATGCTCTCACAGAGATTTTCTAATCTCATGTTCTTATAAAATGTTTCATTACTCATTTTCTTATTAAATATATACTTTTGTAAATACTTTGTAAGATTATTGATATTTCTTTTTATATCACCCCACCCCATCCCATTACAATATATAAAGTTGAAAGAAAAAGTAGAAATAAACACAGACAAAAATTTTGTAGATATTTTCTACATCACTTAGAATAAAGAGTTAAATAATTCTAAATTTAAAATAGAATTTTATTATAAATTAAACAGCTTAAAAAGGTCTAAATAAATATTAATATTGTAATATTAGTATTCTGATTTTGAAATTAAAAAACAAGCATAGTTTATTTGTTTTATTAATGGTTGTATACATTTCTATTATCTATTTTTAAAAATCTTTGTAGATTGATAAAACTGTTGATCTTGCTTTCAAAGGGATTAGAGAGATAAGAAAAAGTTTTTAATTAATTAATTGGTAAATCTATTTATGTAGAAATCTTTGTATATCATACTTTGATAAAAATTTCAAATTTGTTTTCAAAAGGATTAGAATTGTTTTTAATCAAGAAAACAGTTTTAAATGTGTTATCACCTCAGATGACTCATAAAAAGAGTTGATAAAGAGATTAGAACAGTCTGTTTTTTAGTTTGGCTAGTAAAATTTTTGAGCAGTTGGCAGCACATAGTTAGCTGCAGAAGAGTTGGCTAGCAAGAGTTAGTGTAGCAGTTATACTGAAAACTACAATGAGGATGTAAGAATGCAAGGAAGCAGCTACTCTACAGTTCAATGGTGGAGTTTGATTTCATATGGAGGAAAATGACCCAATTCCTTGTGTTGAAATTCATAGCTCCTAAAGTGTTCTGGAAAACAGCTAGCTTGCCTAAAATTTAAGTGAAATCAACTGCAGACCAACACTTGCCTGGAGCAATCATGGACGAAGTGGAACAAAATGAATGCTAACGATTTATCTGATTATGCCTGTTCCTGATTATGCCTTTCTCAATGCTAACAATTGCCTGGACTATATTTATCTAAATGATGACAATCACCAAAAACAAGTTCACCAAGAGAAAGCTTGTTGAAGAAATAGTTATATGTATGCTGCTGTGTCTATATGCAGAGAAGCACAGATAAACGAATATACAGCTGGTGCTGAGTAGCATTATATATAATAATGAAATTTCAAATGATTTCCTTAGTAAAAATGACATTTTAAAAGTTATAGATATATATATAAAATGATATTCTTTAAATCGTTTAATGAAGGAAAAAGAAAAAGACATTTTTTTAAACCTATATTTTTAAATTTAGAGATGTTATGATTAAAGGCAACTTGTGATAGTGATATAACTTAAAACAAGTAAATAATCTGCTTGAATTAAAATCTAAAAGTGTTATAATTAATTAACCTAATCTGTCAAAAAGTATTAAATAATAAAATATAATAGCTGCTGGAGAATTTAACTTTTATCAGCGGTCAAGAAATTGATACTTTTTTTAAAAAAAATATTAACTATTATGAAAAAATTAACATGATTTTATATACTTTCAATATTAGATTAATTATGAAAATGTAATATTATTGTGATAAATTAAAATATATAATATAAACATCAATATGCACATATATTCCTATGCACACAACATATGTTAAATCAAGAATTACGTATTGCAAAATTAATAATTTTATTTTGACAAAAATGGAATAGACATCTGTGTGCTGTATTTTATTTTATGACAATTCAAACGTTCATTTTCTATCAAGCCTGTATGCTGAATGGGTTTTAACCTCTTCGTGTTTACGCCCACACAATGCGGGCAAATTTTCAAATTATGAATATCCGGGTTGAGATTAACAGAAATCTACACAGGCTACGCATGCGCTTTTTAGATCTTCATTTGCAGTGTTCTCTCTAGTCTCCAGAAAGGTAAATTTTATTTTTCTATGATAAAATATAAAAATTTTAGGATAATTTTTGTGATCAAGTAGATTGAATTTTTTGTCTTTCTCTTATTTTTTTGATAGTTACTGGAGTTCAGCGTGAAAAATATATCTGGAAATAGTTTTACTTTTGCTGTTGTATTTTGAAGAAAATGTTATGGAGGCTTAATGGTAAGTATTTTTATTTTTCTATATTTTTTTAATTATTTTATTATGTTTTTTAATTATTATTTTATATATTTTTTAATTATTGTTTTTTTTATATATATATTTGCTAAACAAAAAAAATGATTATTGAAACTAACATAAAAAAAAAAAAAAGATTGTGCATATTTTTCTATAATATGAGTTTGGGTGGATGGAGTATTTGAATTAATTGATATGAGACAAAAATATATTTTGGAAATATAATGACCTAATTTAGATTTTTCAATAATTTTTTTGTCTGCATTTTAATAATAGTAAAAAATACGCAAATGCTAAAAGTAACGATTTTGACAATACATAAACTAGCCGATTATAAACTATTGCAATATAAATTTCAAAGCAGCATATTTTTTAATTATTTTATTCATATATTATAAATTTATTTAATGCACATTGATTACATAAGTAATATTTACTAAGGCAATAAACCTCAAGACTGTGCGCTTGAAAATGCGCACACTCTTGAGGTTTATTGCATTAGTAAATATTATTTATTCATATATATATATATATTTGATAAAAAAATATACAAAAAAAAATACTATTAAAACTAACATAAAAAAAAAACCAGCTCGCGATTTATCTGCTTTTTTTGATATGATGTGAATTTGGGTGACTATTTGAATTAACTGATACAAGACAAAGATGAACATATTTTGGAAATATAATGACCTGATTTAGATTTTTTTATAATTTTTTTGTCTGCATTTTAATAATAGTAAAAAATAGGCAAATGCTAAAAGTAGGTTTTAAAAGTATATATATAAACTACAAATGTACCTCAAGCTTAATTCTATAATAAATTTAGAATTTCATTCACATTTTATTTTGTATATATAGTGACTAGTTTAGTAGTACTTTTTAATAAATTACAAACTGTATTGAAGTTCTTCATTATAATATTCAAATTATACTAATTATTGATCAATGTTAACTACTTGTTATAAGATGTTACTAGGAATGACTTATACATTACAAACCCCTGTATGGAAATAGATTTTGAAGGGCTATTGAAAAAATTGATAGGCACTAATGTCTTTATTCTATGAAGTTTTCAAGTGATGGATTACCTTAGGTGTTATTATATACTATTTTTTTAAAAATGATGAATCCAACTAACCTACTAACAAAAATATAATTTTACATTGTATGCATGATAATTTAGAATTTATGAAATAATATGAAAATAATTATTAGAAATATTAACTTTTATTCTTTTTTTTTTATTACTTTGAATATCAATGACTACATTTTTTCAGTTTAATTATATTCTTTGGTGTTTAATCTTTAAAACAATATTTATTACGTCATTTTTTTATTAATAAAACTTAGAAAGTTATGATAAAATTTGTGGCTTAGCATAATTTTTTTAAATATTCAATATGGCTGCTTAAAAGTGAAAAGGTTAAGTAATATATGAAAACCATAATAACTTGCATATAAATCACAATGTGATAATTTAAATTTTGTATAGTACTCAAAATCAGAAGGCTTATATGTATAGCCTTGTTCTAAAAATCTTAATTTCATTTATTTTTTTGCTGTTGTTAATAAATGTGTATTCAATTGTTAAAATTATTCCAATGACTTAATTCTAAATTGTTGTTAATAAATGTGTATTCAATTTTTAAAATTATTCCAATGACTTAATTCTAAATGGTTTTTAGATTATATTATGCATTGCATCATCATCTTAACAATAATAGAGCTTATGTTCTCTGAGCTAGATTCATGCATAATGGTCCAATATATAAATGGGGATGTATTTAGTGCTTAAGGGGCATCCAGTAGATTGAGATATCCTGATTGGCGCATAAGATTATATTCTTTAAAGCCCATGCACTACATTTTTAGTCTATTAAAATTAAGTTTATAGTTGGCCAGTGCATTAATGGTATTAAGTGGCCAGAACATTGATGATGATCAGCATGTTTTAATATCCCAGCATTGTTTTGATAATTACATATTCTGATGGATGAGCACTTAAGATGGTGCATTCAAATTATATTTAAATAATTACCCAAGCTAGTAAAGGCTACTACAATAGACCCATTTCAAATCCAGTCACCAGATTGACAGTTGATTTATATTTCAAATCCAACCACAAGATGGACTATTAATTTATTTTATTGTTGATCATTCATAATGATAAACTGTTATTTTGAGTATTAACTTTACTTATTTTTACTTATTGATACGCTGGTTGAACTTAGTTAATTATACTTTTAGTTGCTCTAAGGAGTTAGCTGACTAGTCTCAGAGTGATCTATATAGATTACTCATGCTATCTACCTTAATATATCTTTTCTTTAATATCTCCCAATTATTTATTTACTTGAATATTTTTTAGATTAAATTTTAAATCTTCTGTTTACTTGGGAGTGATGATGTTGATTTCATCCCACATCAAACCCTTATTATCCTGTTATAATATATATGTAAGTTACTAAAACTTGTTACTTTATTGGTAAACTAGGGCATTCCATTAAAGAGAGCAAATAATAAGCTTACCATCAGAATCTACTGGATCATTAGCTTCATCTGCAGCATGAACAACTGTCCTGACATAACTGATTTATATGTAAGAAAAATAATTATATATCCTGTTGTGGAAGTATTAGTATTAAACATAAAAGATGATGATTATTCAGATTTGATTTGGCTCATACAATAACAATCTGATAGTTAATTATATATATATATAAACAAAGTATAAATGCTAAAAAAATTTTTTTTTACCAAAAATGTTGCTAGGAAATCATCAATCACTATTGAAAGTCCTATGGATAAACTATTTTGCTCTAGCAATGAATATAAAGTAGTTTAATCATAAAAATTTCAATAGTAATTGAAGATTTTCTAACAATATCACTGCTAAATTTATCATTGATTAACTACATAGAAAAAACTCCACGTCTTTACTTATTGTTATCATAATAAATCCATGAAAATATTTAATCTATCATATACATATACTCACACCTACAAATACACTAAATGAACTATTTTATGGTAGGCTATTCTGTCTAAACATATTTAACAATTTATTATATGGAAATAATTTAACACATAATTATTGGAATAAAGCTTCTTGAAAAGTTTCAATAATTTTGGAATACATAAACTAAATAATAAAGATAAGAAAAAAAAATTGTTTTTCCTTGTATGTTGTGGTAATTATGTTAAATTGAAAATGAATATTGCTTACTTTAGAAGACCATAATTCACTTTTCAAATCAATTTCTGCATGTAACTTAAACATTGGGGAATTTTATGTAAAACTTCCAATGTAGAGTGATTATAATGTGATATATTATAAATTAAAATGCTTGCTGCCTCTTTCAGTGCTTGATATTCTTATTAATGACAAACTAGTGAAGTCAAAAATAATCTGGATTTATCAGATAAATATTGATGTATGATCATAAAAAACAACATTGCAATATATTCCAACTATCATAACTAATGAGCAAAGTGTTTTATATCTATGAATACAATGCCCATGGTTAATCTTAAATCTTTTACATTAAAAATAAAAATCATTTTTACTAAAGTTAGAAGCCACAGCTATTTTTAAATTAAAAAACTTCCTTAGCTACTTTTGTCTAACTGATAATGCTTCTATTATCATAATTAATACATCAACTAATTTTATAATACAATTGGTTCTCCACATTTTCGTCTCATGATTACTATCAGAATTAATATAAATCAATTTATTCTAGCCATTCATTTACATTTATTCTAATAAATATTTCATCGACAATATTATCTGAGCTGATTTTATAATAACAAACGATTTAATCAATTGTGACATTTATTTTGTGACTTGAAATAAAAATTAATAAATTAGCAATTTGTGAATGACTTGCTGTAATCATAACATGATTATATATTAAATTTAGAAAAATAACACATGCAGCCTTAAAATGTTCACATTAAAAAAAAAAAAAAAAAGAAGATAGTCCTAGTAGAGCCTATAGTTTTATCCAAAAGATGGAATCACCAACCACATATTAGTGACCAAAAGGTAAAAACTGATTGATAAGTTTAATATTGAGGTTTAGTCAGAATAAATAATATTTAGCAAAATTAAATTTAAGTTAATTGAATCACCAACCCAAAAAAACATAACCTTAATTTAATTGAAATTTTATTAAATACTAAGTAATTTTGTGTTTAATAAATAACTTGTTCTTTTATAAAGTAAAAAAAAAAAAAAAGTGGATAAACACAGTACATAGCATTCTGCCTCTACATATGAGTATTGAGATTATTTTGAAATGTTAAGTGGAAGAAACTGGAGATAATAAAATATAACCATTTGTATTCTAAGGTAATAACAAATTATTATTATTTTGTTTTATTTAATATAAATAAAATTTGAATTTATTAATTAATTAAACTTGGCTTTTGTATTTTTTTTTTATTTTTATAAGATTATGTCACTTATTATTCCTTTATTTGGGTCACTAACACATATACTTGATTTATATTTACCCTGAGATATCTGAATAAACATTTAATTATTTTGAAGATTGATTAGATTACATATTAAACCATAAAGTCTTTAAAAATTAGTATTACAAATTATACATACATATTTGGAAAATATTTATTAAGGATATAAAAAATATAAACAAAACAATTTATTTATATGTTATTATAGCTAAGTTTAAATTTAGGTCATCATTTATATTATTTATTTATCGAACGTGGTTTGGATTCAATAAAATGTCCTTTGTCTCTGAATTATGTTAATAATCATGTTCTACATATTTAAATATTCTGTATTTATTACATCTCATGGTCCTCGTAAATTATCATCATTAATATATTTGATTCCTTAATATGTAGGCTAGCTTAGTAATTTATAGCTTATATATCCCATTTCATTTTTACCATTACAATATATATTAAACTGAATGCTTTATCCGCTTCAAAAGCAACCATCGAAAAATCAAAACCAAAGTGTATAATTTTAGAGATTACACACATACTCGATTACAGATAGAAAAAGTAAAAACATTTTAATTTAAAACGAGTTTTGATTGTGGTAAGTTTTTTTATTTTGTTGATTTTAATCTATTTTAAAAGCGGAGACTTATTTTCTCATTTACCTAAATTTAATTAATGTGGATTTTGTTTAATTAAGATTAAACGAAAGATAGAAGATTAACACTGGTTAAATTTGTAATCAAGATTAGGCAGGAGATAACAATTTCGTAGAAAAGCTCTGTGTTTTTGACTATTAGAGATAGCTCGTATATTCGCTAATGGTGGACTGCTGACATCTAGATTTTTATATTCGCTAATTGCATAATCAAGTTAGCTTAAAGCAAAAATTACTTTTGCTTTGAAAACGTTAAGTCCAGACTATTAAGAGAAGATTGAATGGCCGTTTTTGAATTGCTTGACAAATGCTCAAGGAAACTATTCATTCAAAATGCAAACTACCTACCTTGAAGAACCTTCGTAAAAATATGCAGTGCTAAGACATCTAAAGATGAATCCCGGAGCTCCATAATTTTAACATCATGAACATAACCTAAAAGCCTAGTCCCGAACTGATCATAAAGATTGCCTTCATACTCCTGACCAGATAAATGGAAATCTAAAATTTTCATAATGACTTCTAGATAGATGTGAACTGTGCATGCTCCGCTGGACAGAACATTGCTTCGAAAATGAACATTTTCATATTATAACCAGGGCATAAAATCTCTTATCTAAATCTCAGCTTAATATAAAAGAAACATGCACCTATAATAAATTATGAATAATAATTTAAATATCATTAATTATAAATATTTTTTTTTTATTATACGTATTGGAGTCATAATTTTAAGAGTTTATAATTTAAATTTATTTGTCCGAGAGGGTATAGTGAGTTCATATTTTCTACTTATTTGTTTTTCTTTCTGATATAATTAATTATTGTTAAAAGCTTTGGCAGATACTATTAGTTTTCTTTTTAACTCACTTGTTCCTTGTTTTTTGTTGAAATTATTTTAGTTAATTGTCTGCGTTTACCGCAGACCGTAAATCTTTAGGCTAGCAATTTATCGGTTACATTGTTGTTTTCTTAAACCGTAGATATTTTGTTTTCTATTTCAAATTATGTAAAAACTGTAATATTTTCTCTTGTTTGTCAAAATCAATCTTAAAAGTCACATTGTTTGATTTCTTATGACGGTTTGCCGGCATATAATATCTTCATTATGTCCAATGTTTTTTCAGGGTTTAGGGAAAGCTCGTTCTGCGCTGTTCATTGACTTCCATACAAAATCGTTTTCTTTTGAAATCTCTAAATAAAGGGAAGTGGAATTTGTTTAGATAAATCGCCGGCAGGAAAAAAAATCATAAATTCGTTTACTTTTTAGGTGACAAGACGAACTTATCTGCCGAAGCATTTCATGCCACAATCCTCTCACACACTCCCTGACAAAGAAAGTTGAGGTATTTGAGTCAAACTTTTATATTTTGTTTGACTAATATTTATTTTGGAATTTAATAAATTATTAATATTATAATTGCTTTTGGTTGACATTTGTCTTTGTATCCTTGCCTCAATTGTCTGAACAAAGTTGAAGATCTCTTTCTCTCCCTGGGTCTAGCTGATAGCATTTATCATCCATCAACTTTTTGATCACTGTAAATTTTTTTGGTTGTATTCTCATCCTTGGTGTTCGCCTTAAGATGGCGTTGATGCTAATCAAAAACATATACATATAACGATTCCGGGCCGGACCTAAATAATCGATTTGATCTAAAAAGATCTGATTTCTTAGATTTGTAATAAAATATTCTACTAATACTATTATATGATGTTAGTTTTTTTTCATTTTTGTAAATGTTTATTAATCTTATCTTGTTTTTGAGTTTGTGTGTGTGTGTCTTTAAAGTTACGATGTTTTTGTAATTTTTTTTTTTACTTTACGTGTATCTTTTTAAAGTTACGGTATTTTTTTTGCAAGAGTAAATCAATAATTTGATTCAAAAGCAAGACGTAATAAGTCAATGTTTATTAATCTTAGATTCCTTTTGAGTTTGTGTGTGTCTTTAAAGTTACGGGGCTTTTTCTCATTTTTTTTTAACTTTATGTGTGTTTTTTTTTTTTAAATTACAGTATTTTTGGTCAAGAGTAAATCAATCATTTTATTAAAAAAGCAAGACGTAATTCTAAATCTATCAAAAGTAACGTAATTTATATACTACAATTTAGAATTGATACTCGACTACTATTAGTAAGGACATCATTAAAAGACTCGATTGAAAAATGATACCCGACTAATTTCCGTTTTCTTTTTTTGGGGGACAGTAATGAATCAGAAAGTGGGTTGTTTTTGTTAAGTCTGTCTATATAAAAAGGATACCGTTATTGAAATACTAAATTTAAAAATGATAGCCGACTAATTTGAGTTTCTTTTGACAGTAATTAATCAGAAAGTGGGTTTCTTTTTTTTTTTTTTGGTAAATCTTGTGTATATATAAAAACAAACAAACCGTAATTCAAAGACTCCATTGAAAAAAAATCAAACCCCGTTGAATTTGCTTTTTTTTAAAAGACAGTAATTAATCAGGAACTGGGTTGTTTTTGTTAGCGAGTAGATATAAAAACTGGTAAAGGTTTACTATAACGGTCCATGTATGTTTGCCCTCTATTGTTTAAAATTTAAACTAATTGTTTGAAAATCTTACGTGTATGCTATTATGTTATAAATAAATTAAAATTTAATCAAATGTAAAAGATAATAATAATTAATTAAAAGAATTACTTTTAATTTCTTTGAAAGTTAATAATGTTTTACTTTGATTACCTTTGCAGTTCGATTGCTTTTTAATTAATCATCTTGTTTATCTGCAAAGTTCCTTCGTTAATTAATCTTCCTATCTAAAAGAATTTGTTTACATGTTGTTTTAAAAAATAACACAGCTATTAAAGTATAATATTATTTTAAATTAATGAAGTATTTTTATGTTCACGTATATATATAACTTACTTATGTATATGCGATAAATTATACACATACATACGTTTAAATATTAAATCCCTATTTACAACATTTACTATTATTATTTTGTATGTATGTATATGTGTACAGTGTATTTTAATTATTATAAAACAATCAAAGCATATACTTTTTTTATTTTAAGTTGTAGACAGTTTAAATTCATAACTTTCAAAAAAATTAAAAGTAATTCTTTTAATTAATGTAGTGTAATTAATCCAACGTTCAAATTCTTTAAAAAGGTTTCTTTCTTTTTTATTATCTTTTACATTTGATTAAATTTTAATTTATTTGTAATATAATAGCACACACGTAAGATTTTCAAACAATTAATTTAAATTTTAAACAATAGAGGGCAAACCTACATAGACCGTTATAGTAAACCTTTACCTAAAAACTAATCTTATTTTGAAATAAAAAATGTAACAAAACAAAAAAAAAAATACCCGACTAATTTTATTTTTCGGACAAGTAATTCCTAATAATTAGACAGTGGGTTGTTTTTGTTTGTGCATATATATATAGCAAAAGTAACTGGTCACAGACGAATTCTCGCGAAAACGGGTACTTTTTGCGTGGTCCTTTATTTTTTTTCCCTTTTGCACCCTTAAAAGCAATTTTTGAGGGTTATCCCTTCGTAATGGAATCGTCAGGACATTATTACTAAACTTACAACAGTAAAGTAAGTTACAATACATTAAAAAAATAGACATCTTATCAAATTTAAAAAAACTACGACTGATTCAAATACACACACTCTCACCCGAAACTACAGAGAAAATAGATATTCTACTATTACGAGAAAATGATGAACAAAATCGACTACTATGGCAGCCAATCAAGGCATTTCTTTCTCTTTGCTTTTAGCATAGAAAAAGCCATAACCGGCAGCCGTCGGGAACTCTTTCCGTGTTTTATCATAGAAAGAAGTCTCTTTGTGTTGGCTTCTGTCGCCGCCTCCTCCATCCAACATAACGTGAGAACTTTTCTGCATTTATAACGTAGAAAAATTCCTCTTTGGTTGGGTGAAGGCCGGTGAAACGGTATATTTCTAGGAATTTATCTAGAAGTAACGACATCTTAAGGCGAACACCAAGGATGAGAAAACAACCATTAAATTTTCTATGTGTTGTGATGTACTGTGACTTCTCCTTAAATGGAGTCAGGAATCTCTCAGCAACTATGCCCAGAGAAACCTGTTAGCCACTTTATCTTCCCTTTCCATTCCCCACCCTAAGTTTTCCCATAATCTGCTCCACCCCATTTCCATAACATAATCTTTGCCAACTCCATGGCCTTCATATCTAAATTCCCTTTATCTTTTCCCAAACCCAGTATAAAAACCAATAACCCACTTTCTGTATAATCACTTTGTTCATATTTTTTCTTCCATAACTTCATTATATGTACCCTTTCTGCTTTCAAGCATTTACATTCTATTAACAGATGCCTAATGTTTTCTATGCCTTCCTTACACAATTTGCAGACTAAATCACCCATATTTTTCCATTTACGTATATATTCCCTTTTTGCTAAAGATCCCGTTTGAGCCTGGAACAATAAACTACTTTCCTTGCTATTATCATAAATTAACTCACATCCAATGTTCCATCTACATATTTAAACTTTTTATTCTCCATACTACTTCTCCATCTCCCTATTCTTTATTAATGCATCTATTCTTTTATCCCATTCCTTACCATTATAACTCTCAACAATGCTCCTATCACAATCGTCCCACCCTTTGTACAAATATACTGATATAAATTCTTTATCCAAATCCTCTGCATGCCACATTACCTTTCTCATTATCTTGTTGCCTGCCCTTTACTCGTAACCCAATTAAATACTATATTGGCTATTCTTTTATTATCCATAAATATAAATAGAAAAGAAAAAAGTTTGGTGGTATAGGAGTTAAAAGTATTTAAATACTGTTAAAAATCTAGAACATTTGTCATTTAAGATAAGGTTAGGATAATAAGAATGGATGGTGGCTAGTGTATAAAGCTACTGGAAATAATCAAACTATAATAGAGTGGAACAGCAGAATATATGAATGCCTGGTTAAGGATATATAGAGTTTCAAAGAAAAGGGAAAAAGAATAATGGCCAAAGGGGATATACATGGGCATATGGAAGAAATTGATGATGTAGGTAATAAGATTGGACAGCTTTTGAAGAATTTTTGTCAGAGTAAATTTGAGTAGTGGAAATTTATCAAATATTTATGAAGGACAATACACATAGTCTAGAAATAATATATTCCCACAATAGATTATATATTAGTAGAGAAAGAGGGAATAAATAAAGTACAGAAAATTAAGGTGTTTCATATTGAAGAGAGAGAGTATGTAATAATGATCATAACTTCTTTATAATAAAAATGGTTAGTAAAATGATGGAAATAGAAATAAAAATAGAAAGAGTGAAAGATGTGGATGGAGAGTGAATGATAAGAATAAGTTAGAAGAGTATAAAATAAAAGTTGAAGAAACCATGGAAGAATTGGTTTGGGGATGAGTATAAGGACTTGTGTGGTGCAATAGAGAAAGTGGGGAAAGAATAAAAATAATAAAAAAAGTGAGTTAGTAAAAGCGTAAAAGAGAGGGAAAAAAGCACGCAGAGAATATAAGTATGCTATTAAGAACAAAAAAAGTGAAAAATATGTTAATGTTAAATGGAAAAAATACTTAGATAATGAGAAGTTGGCTAAAATAGATAATTATAAAGAGAGAATGAAATTGTATTTTTACATTGGACTATTTTCATCATCTAATATGTGTATTGAATGTCTTTAAAAAAATTTAACTTTATTTAAATATTCCAAATACATTCAACTGTTAGTAATAGCATATTAAACAAGTTAATATATGCAGAATGTTTCGAGACATTTTTTTCTCCCCTCTTCTTTAGGTGTTGCTGACCTGATCAGTGATAGTACTAGCATGGGATTTCAACCTGGACCCTTAGATTCTTGAGTATTGAATTTTAAGGTAATGCTGTAGCTAACTGAGTCATCCTGCCAAAGGCAACAGACTATAATAATTTCATATACTTATCTATGAGGTTCTTCCGGATTTCTCCACTTTTTCCTAAGAACAAAGTTGATTAGTGGTTTCCATACATTATGTATAGTCACACTAGGTTAGCTTACGGGATTTTTTACCATCTTCTTTGTACACTTTTCTCTATTCAATAATTTTGTATTTTCTCAATTGAACACGTTTCTTTCTTCTAATCATCAGTTTGTGTTCTTGCAAGTGCTTTTCTAAAGACATTCAATATACATATTAGAGGATGGAAATAGTCCAATATAAAAATACAATTAGAACACCATCATCACAAACCTTCAGGAAAACACAGAGAATGAAATTGAATAGTAAATTATTGGAGGATATTAATAAAAGTGAAAGAGATGGGAGTAAAAAATTTTGGGAGGATATTAATAAAAGTGAAAGAGATGGGAGTAAAAAATTTTGGGAATACATTAAAAGAAGGAATGTAGGGGAGAGAGAAATAGTATTACTAGATGATGAGGGAATAGAGATAGCTCTAAAGAAAAATTAGAGATAATCTTAAATAAGTATGTAATGGATATAGAAAAGATGTTAAATGTGAAGAACAGAGTGATAGCAAACATGAAAGCATATAGTAATGGGAATATTAGATTTACAGAAAATGAACTGAATGAGGCAGGAAGAAATTGAAAAGGGGAAAGGCAAGAGGTTTGGATGGATGGTCAGCAGAGATGGTAATGAATTTAGGGCATGGGGCAAAAGTAAAACTATTATCACATTTCTCCGGGTAGTTGGAGTAATATAAGATCAAGGCTACTATTTAAAGGAAAGGCTCATAGAAAGTTAAACAATTATAGACCGATGGCGGTAACATCAGTTTTATACAAGGTTTTCTCATATATTGTAGCTGGAAGAGTTGCAAAATGGATGGCAAAAAATAATATAGTGGGAGAAATGCAAGAAGGTTTTCGATTGGATAGGCATATAGGAGATAGTTTATTTGTAGTTACACAACTTATAAATATGAGTAGAAATACAGGTAGACAGTTATATATTGTTTTTATAGATATAGAGAAGGCGTGTGATAGAATAAATAAAAATAGATTATGGGTAAGTTTAGTAAATTTGGGAATGGATGGAGCTTTAGTGGATATTATTAAGAAATTATATGAAAATAATTCTACATATCAATTAAGGAACATAGCATCAGTTAAAGTTAAAAATGGGATGGGACTAAGGCAAGGATGCCCTATGCCACCTATTTTGTTTTTGTTGTATTTGAGAGAAATGGAGAGCAATAGAAAGACTAGAAAGAGGGATAGAGTTACCATTAGTAGGTGGCAAGGGAGTAAATACATTGTAAGGTCTTTTATTTGTGGATGATATCTTTTTGTGTGCAGCAATAAGGAATGATATATAAGTTATGCTGAGGATATGCGCAAAAGTAGGTAAAGAGATGGGATTAAATTTAGTGGAAAAAAAATAAAAATAATGATAATTAACACTGAGGAAAAAGAAGACAAATAATTTTTATTAGGGGATATAAAGTTAAGTGTGTCACAATATAACTATTTGGAAATTGTTTTAAATAATCAGAGAAATTGCTTTGATGAATGAAAAAAAAAAAAGAAGATAAATGAAGCAAAGAAAAAAAAGGCATTGATAAAAAAATTAATAGTGTTTTCATATAAAAATATGATGTAGCTAGAATTGTATGGAAGAGAGTGGCAGTAGCAGGTTTAACACGTAGTAACAATTCCTTATGTGTTAGTAAAGGGGCATTAGATTTCTTAGAAAAAGTACGAAGAGAAGTAGGAAGACATGCATTAGATGCAGATGTGTGGTTGGCAAAAGAGGCAATTCAAGGAAAAATGGGATGGTCAAGTTTTTATATGAGAGATGCAAAAAGCAAAATAAAAATGTTCGATAAATTGCAGTTTATGGATAATAAAAGAATAGTCAAAATATTATTTAATTGGGTTATGAATAAAGGGCAGACAACAAGATGGGTGAGAAAGGTAATGCGGTATGCAGAAGATTTAGATAAAGAATTTATGTCAGCATACTTGTACAAAAGGTGGGATGATTGTGTTAGAAGAATTATTGAGTGTTATAGTGGTAAGAAATGGATAGAAGGATAGATGCAGTAATAAAGAATAGGGAGTTAGTATGGAGAGGAAAACAAGTTTAAATATATATAGAAGTAAATGGAATATTGGGTGCAAATTAATATACTGTTTAAGGTTCGAACGGGATCTTTAGCAATGAGGAAATATACACATAAATGGAAAAATATGGGTGATTTAGTCTGCAAGTTGTGTAAAGAAGGCATAGAAAATATTAGGTATGTGATAATTGAATATAAATGCCTGAAAGCAGAAAGGGTACAAATAATGAAGTTGTGGAAAAATAAATATAAACAAAGTGATTATACACAAAGTGGTTTATTGGTTTTTTATGCTGGGTTTGGAAAAAGATATGGGGGATTTAGATATAAAGGCCAAGGAGTTGACAAAGATTATGCTGTGGAAATGGGGTGGAGCAGGATATGGGAAAACTTAGGGTAGGGAATGGGAAAGGAATGTGGCTAACAAGTTTCTTTGGGCATAGTTACTAAAAGATTCCTGACTCCGTATAAGGAGAAGTCACAATGCATCACATCACTTCTTTCTTATACCAAATTAATATCTAATATTCTCAATTAATGAAAGAAAATCCTATAGAAAGAAGTTAAATTTACCAGCAAAGTCATACTTACACCCAAACACTGGGAAACCATAAATTATATATATAAAAATTCTTCCAACTAATAACAAATCCTAGAGAAAAGAGACAAGTTTATCAGCACGAGTCATATTTATATTTTGCATATCAATGTTTTATAATTTTATTCAAATTATTAATCAAATAAGGATCAATAATAAAATAACAAAATCTATATTTACCAAACAAAATAATTTATTTAAAAAAAACAATAATGTTATTGTAACAGCTATTAATATTCAAATTCACATATTAAAATCAACCAATGCATATATGATTGACAAATTATACTGCCAAACTAAACCTAGCTAGCACTGATATAAATAATTAATAATCTAGCAATCTATACGCCGAGAGCTTATAGGAAGCAATGGGTGAAATGCCTATTAAAGATACGGTAAACTCAATACACGACATTACAAGAGAACTATACTTAAGGCTACATATATAAAATATTTAAATAAAATCAATACTAATTCACGATTCTAGCCATACACATTATTAATATATCATGACATCACCCACACTCTTATAAAAGTATTTATTACAAAACTAAATCATTATAAAAATTAAACCATAGGAAATTTACAACTGGTACTAATATCAAACTAAACACGTAAAAATGAATACCCATTAGCAATTAAAAATTAGAAGTAATTATATTTAAATAACAAAGATTACATAATGTGCACCAAAATTTGGCATCAGTATACTTTCATGAATAAATTATTATTTCTCATATTTATAGCATATTTTGACTATTTTAATAGAATATTTGAAAAGATTAATGTAAATACATATCGCAAATTATAAATTTGTATGTTTAGAACTGATAGCAAGTTAATAGCTGTAAAAGGAAAAATATTTATCAGAAAGTTTGTTTTTAAAAAAAAAAAATTAGTGAAAGATTTATAAATTGCTTTTATTTACTTTGTTTTATTTATCAGTAAAGTTCAGTTTTATTTTGGCAATTGATTGAAGAAACTAATAGAAGCAATAAACAGAAGCAAATGATTTTATCCATTTTTAAATACAGAAACAGAAGACACGTCTGTACGAAGTTGAAAATAATTTTTCCAGCAACTAATGGATTGAAATGTATCTCTATTCATGTTAGTTGAAGAGATAGAAAAATAAATTATCCATTTGAGTTGTGTCTGCCTTTTTGGGATAAATAATATCTATTTAGAAATTCATTTTATAGAGCTTAAAATTTATTATTATTTTTTAAAGAACTACAATCTAATGTGTTCATGTGATAGATCAGTATAATAAAAAACTATTCTTCGCAAAGAGCCAATAGATCAATAAATGATTTCACGGCTCATAATTCAGAATATTTAATAAAAAAATTATATCAGTTCTTTACAGATTAATATTCTAAATTCAACAATTAATTTTAATTAAAAATAATATTTTGTAAATTATAAAATACAATAACTTTCTTTTTAAATAATACAATATTTTTAACACACTCAATGTCACATTTTAAAAATTATTAAATAAAATTTCATTTCCAAACATTTCCTTAATTTATACACCGATGAAATATATCATTTCATTACATAAATATATGAACAGCTATTTAATTAGATTGCCAACTAACAATTTTTTTTTTTTGAAATGATAATGCAATAATTTCATTTCCTGTAGAAATTATTTTAAAATAATCCAAGAGCTTTTAAAATTTTCAAAATGTGTCTGCAAATTTTATATAAACACACATCATATATATCTATATTCATAATTCCATGGATATACTTTCAGTTATTTTTTCTTTTTTATCTACTAAAAAGTAATTTTGAAATAATAATTAATCAGACTTTTTAAATTTTCATAAGCTTATTAAAAAATATAAAAATGACTCGCAGTTGCTTGCAAATAATCACTCATTTTCACTATTATTAAAGATAAAATGGGGAAGAGATCTTTAAAAACATAATTTAAATAAAAATATTTACAAATTTGTTACTTTAACTCAGAGATAAACATAAATACATGTTTAATGACCTTAGAAGAGGAAAATTGCATACTATAACATTGTTTCTTGAATTCTGCTTTATGAATATTAGAAATTTATAAATAAATCAAACTGTCAAAGTAATTTTTTGTTTTACTTACTTATTTTTAAGGCAATTTTTATTTTCGTTAGGATGTAAACAAATTCTATTATTATAAAAAAGTTTGCTGATTCCTGCCTTTAAGTTATTAAAATATTGTCATTATTCTAAAGCTGTTCCCATAGCAATTAGAACTAAAAACAAATTTTTGAAAAAGGATTAAGGGTAGTCCTGTAATTATCTAACTTATAAATACACAATATTCATTAACATGCCTCAGAATATATTCATTTCTTGGAGATATGCAATATGTTTACAATATATTCATGATTTGTTCACATATATGATCTGAGGCTAAATATATACATAATTTGTGCATTAAACTCTTTTTGCTGCCATGAAATTTCTAACCAAGAGAAATATTTCATATTTTAATGGGATTTTTTTTAATCACAAAATTAAAAACAATAACAGAAGTTTCTTTAATAAAAGTATTTTTTCTTTTAGTTTTTCAAAATATTAAAAGTCAAATTCCCAACTATGCATCATTACTATTTTTTCTAGTTTTAAAAAAAAACTGAGTTGATTTTTATTGCTTTTGATTCCACAAGAATAGTTGAAATACTTAAGGAGATCAACCACACATAATATATCCCCATTCCAGCTATTTTATAATCACATTTGTTTTCTTCCATGCTTAACTTTAACTAATGTTAAAAGATAACTAATGGCTGTCAAGTTTTAATTTCATATTCTGTTTAATAATATCTACATTCACAAAAAAAAAATTTGTTGTAATTCATATATTTAACAAGTTCATGGAGTAACACACACACACACAAAATAATTATATTATATACCTTAATTAATTTTGTATGAACTATATACATACAAATTTAGGTACATGAAAGCAGTCAACACTTAAATAATACCAATACCAATCTCAATCTGAAGTCAAAACCTTTTTACAATAAAGGTGGATACCCACCTTTATCTATGGCCCTCTTTGTTTATATAGAAATTAAAGATTGCAACTTTACTATATTTAAATAAAGATATTGGACTAAAAAAAAAGTATGACATGCACACCATATTAGATTAATTTCAGGTATTTATATAAATCTGTTTTTTTTTTTATTATTTATTTTAAATTTGTTCATTCCAGATTAAATAAAAAATATTAAAATAATTATTAATGCATTCTAAAATATAATATCTGGATGATAGAAGTTGATAAACTGCAGGAAGTCGAATTAATATTCTAATTATTTATTTTCACTAAACAATATAGAAAGATATGCAGAAGATGAAAAAAAAGTGATCTGAATTAAAATTCCCCTTCTAAAAATGGCATCACAAGCTTTAATGATATTTTTACAAAATTAAAATTCATAGAAAGTAGTTTAAAAATAGTGACTTTCACAAGTTGGTTTAAGCTTGAAATGTTTCCTCATTCTTTCAAAGTAATAATAATAAATGTGAATATTTAAATATCAAAAATTTTAATTTAAATAATTTCAACTAAAGCAATTTATATTTTTTAAAATAGCAATAAAAAAGGATACATATCAGCACTATTAGTCAATGTGGTCCAAACTAAAGTTAAAATTTGAGGTAATAAATGTACCATTTGTTTAGGAAAACGTTTTACTAATGTTGAAAGAGCCTGAAAAAATATAATACAGTATTTGATAAAAAATGCAAACTAAGAAAAAAAAAATTAAATTGGCTAATATTATCATATATAACCTTTAAAATTTCCATTTTAAGGCCACTATCGGAAGTAGCTCCTTCAGGTACTTGTAAAGCTCCAACAAAAGCTTCAATAAATTCTGGTAACACAGGAAACAATAATTGTTTTGCTATTGCCTGGAGAGAAAAAAATTGAAAATTAGAATATTAAAGAAAACAAACTTTCTAATTTTATACTGATGTGTTATTTAAATTTACCATATTAAATTCGCTCATTACTGCAATCAAGTCTGTACATGTACAGAAAATTTCAACAGCTCTTGCCCTTGTTCGTATACTGTAAACCTAATTAAAAAATAAATTCATATTGAAAAATACATAATTACTTTAAAAATATTTTTTCCCTCTAACAATATGAGGGAGTAACCCCCCCTCCCCAAAATTTTGTAATAAAAACCTATTTTTAGGTCTTATAAATTGAATCCCTTTCAAAGCACTGCACATTTGATGTAATGCACTAAACTAAATGTGTTTTCCACTTATGAAAGTAGCCCTGAAGCTCTTGCAAAGTGATGAATGCCTTTGACATTTTTTCTTCAACACTTCCAAATCTTTTTTTTTTTTTTGAGACATTTTTTCATTTGGGGGAATAAAAACAAGTCATACGGAGCGAGATCGAGTGATTATATCTAATGAATAAGATGGGTCATGATGTTTAAATTAAAAATTGTTTTATACTCAAGGCTTTGTGTGCTGGTATGTTGTCATGGTGAATCTTACACTCATCACTTTGCCACAAATCAGGCCGTTTTTATTTTTACCACATCACACAAATATTTCGTTGTAAGTAAAATGCCTGATTGTTACAAATGAATTCTGAGTGAACCAAGCCATTTGCATACAAACACACACACACACAAATCAGCATCATCTTGACAATGAACTTCACTGGTCACACTTTTTTGGAACATGCTAAATTTGACACATATTAAACAATTCATAAGCTTGTGTGTTTTCCTCAGAGCAACTTGCTTGCAAATTTTTCGAGCTTTATATAACTGTTTCCATTACCGTTTTCCCTAACAGAAAACAGAATTTCATGTTGCTGCAATTTTTCATTTCACAAAAATCGACAAATAAGCAAGATATATTTAACAAAAACATTCATTACACAGTAAATTCAATCTAAATAATGACAGCAGATTAATGCAGGGGAGTCCTTTCAAAAGGCATCTATCAGTGGAAGCATTTACTACAAAAGAGCTTGCCCTACAGAGAACAATTCTAGTTTCTTTTGAGTACCCACTCGTATCTAAAAAATTATTAAAACTTTTTAATACAAATCCTAAAAATATTTTACAATAAAAATTAAAATGGGTTATCACTTGTTTGTTCTTGCATAGGTAAAACTGAAAGTATTACATAGTCTTCTTTACATTGTAAAATTCTACCAAAAAAAAACGAAAAAGAAAAGGTAATAAAGTTAATTAATATGAATAATTAACTGTAGCATCTTCTAAGTGTTTCCATTATAGAAACCATCAATTAAAAACCTGCAAAGTTTCCTAAAATCTGGTTGATGAGCTTAAAAAAAGCCAATCATTAGTATTCACAGGTATTAAATGTACAAGAAATATTTCTCAAATTAAGCTCTGTTAATTTATCAATATCGCAAATGAGAAAAAAAATATTTTATTTTCAGAAGCCTTAAGAATATCCTTATGATGAATAGAAGTAAGAGAAGTCAATAAATTCCATTTGTTCATAGTTTGGATGAAAATGATATAGATTCAAATTTATGCTACTTATCATAATTCTGTTAATAAAATTTATTATGATACTACAATGATTCTCTTAAACATTGTTATTTATTATTTAGAAATTATTTTTTATTAATATATAGCAAATATAACTACTTATATATAGTTATATACAAATTGGTTATAGTAATAAAACTAATTCAGCAATTACAAGATAATTTTTTTCTGAAAGATAATACACATTATAATAAACTTCTATGCCCCAAACCACAAAAATAACTAGTATGTAAACAATAACAGAAATAATATTAATATAATAAAATTTTCATAACAATAGCAAAATATCATAAGTTCTGAAGAAGATTGCTGGGGCAATTGAAACTGTAAAAGAGAGTGGTAAATAAAGCATTGCGTAACAACTTCATAATAAATTAATTAATAATTTAATCGAGACTTGCAATGGCAGAAAGCCATAATCTTGTTATCAGAAACAAAAAAAAATTGAAAAATAAAACAAGAATGATTTTTTTAATTTTTATTATTATTACAAAAAGTGTTTTATTCATGATAGATAAATTAATTTTTGAATTGCTTATGAGTATTCAATTGAGATTAGCAAGGATTAAAAAAAAACAATTCAAAAATATACAGAAAGGTTATAGAGACAGATCAATAACACATCAAATACAATTTATTGGATATAACATTTATTCTATTGTTTAAAAAAGGACATCACTAAACAGTATTGTAATAATATTTTGCAAATACTTTTGAGCAAATAAAAAGTTAACTTAAGATTAATTTTCATACCAAATCTTTATATGTCAGACTGTGTTGAAAATTCATAATACAATATTATATCAATTCCATACAAATTTTAGAAAATGTTTAAATTTAATATTTGATCTTCTGCACAAATAAATATATTTAACAGATTTTTACTGATTATCATTATTTAATCATTTCCAACAGCAACATCACATGATTTTCTCAGCTTACTCATGTTTCCAAGATCAGTTATCTTTATCCTGCTCTAGAACCATTTACTGTAAGCCTGAATAAACAATGGACACCAGATGGGATAATGCTATAATATCCACATCCCACTCAATTTCTGTCAAGTTTTCATTAAAGATAGTTAAATTAATAATTGATCAAATTAACAAAGTATATTTCAGATTTTTTTCCATAATTATTATTAGAATTACTAGCTCCCCCCTTCCCACCCATACAAAAGAAAAACAAAATGTCTATTTTCATAACAATTACTCGTGAATATCGCATGCAGTCTACCTTCCAAACTGAAGTGAAAATCTAAGTAATAACTGCTCAATACTAGTTTCTTGATGTACATAAGCATTAATATTTTGCCTAGGATGCTGAATAAATTTAAAGTTCTGAAATGAACAAATTGTATTATGTAATTCTTAAAATTAGAAAAGAATATACTGAGTATTTATTTTATTTCTAACACAAGCATTTTCAATTTCTAACAGTCATTTGATGAAATTAAGCTTTATTGTGCTGTCAAAAATTTGAGTTTACTAAATTTGAGTTTAAAAAAAAAAAAAAAATATTGTTTTCAAAATAATTTTTAAAAAAAAACTGATATTTGCTATGTTTATATACTTCTCAATGTGTTTGAAATACTTCCTATCAGAAAGTAAATAAGTCAGAAATCTGTTGGAAGTGTATAATCGCACAATTAGCTAAAGTTTAATAAAATCTTAAGTTGACATGATTAACAAGTGGAAAAAGAGATTATTAGTTAATGGATGTGTATAATGTAATAAATACAAATAATTTTTAACATAGTGCAACATTTCAAAAAGTTACCTCAGATTGTGTGAAAATGCAATAAATTTGAGGTAAGATAACTGGAGCAACTTGGGTCATTTGAATATCTGTAACTTCTCTTGAAAATTCTATAAAACAAATAAACAAAAAACACAAATTCAAAATATCTTTCTTTAAGTCTTAAATAAGTGTTTATTATAAGCAATAGTTAGATAGGTGCACTACTTATATAACAATAAAAGCCTAAATTACTGCTTATCACAGATGAGTCTAAATAATATTTTTTACAGTCAGAGTAGCAGAAAATAATGGATTCTTATATTTTATAATTAAAAATTTTCATTCTAATATCAAATAAAAATAAACACATAAAAAAAATTTCAGACTTCACAAGAAAACTGGTTAAACATTTAAAAATAAAGTACTAACGCAAGTGAGAAAAAAAAAACTTTATGTATTGTATTAGTGGGATAGTAGGCTATCATTCACTCTTTTACTTTGTTACTTCAATCTGTTTTTGAACAGAAAACTTAACATAGAATATGAAAACTTATTATTATAAGGATTAATATTAAAAAGTAAAAATTCTCCATTCATTACAATATTTGTTAAATAAAATATTTATTTATTTTGAAATCAAAAAATCAATTTACCATGAAGGAATTTTTCCATTTAAAAGTTAAAAAAAAAAAATCCAACAAAACTATAGTACAATATTTCATTTGATTTTTTTTTTAATTTCACAAAAATTAATATGCAAATTTTAAAGTAAATCATTTTTACTTTCTATTGAAAAAAATCAATTAACTGACTGCTATTTTCTGGCAGAATATAAAGATGACAAAAACATTAAGTTTTCTATTTAAAAGCAGACTTAGTCCAAAGCAATAGAATACAAGCATTTTCCTCTTAATAGTTTACTAATACTTGCCACTTCTTAGCACAACTTTTTTAAAGATAAAAATCGTAAATTTTACAACTATACTAAAAGATAAAATTACTGTATGTGATAATTTAATTAGTTTTCTAGAATTTGGACTGTAATAATTACATTAAGCATGCAAATACGCTAAACCCTATAAATGTAGTTTTAAAAAAAAGGAATTAAAAATAACTGCAAAATTATATTTGCCTCAATTAAAAGGAACAACAACAAAAAAAAACATTTTAAAGTTTTCGAAATTTAGTTTTTTAAAATTTACTTTATTAGTCTAAATTATAATTTAAGGATAATTATAACAATTCATTAACTATATAATAATACAAAGTAATTTTAAGTCTTCTGCTAATAATGAAACAAAACATTGGTAAATGCTTTCTTAATTTATATATTGGTAATTGATCTATTGTATGTAGCCTCTAAACATCTGTATAGATAGTTTTTAAGATCCCTTAAATAGTAATCATAAACTAGATAATTTCATTCGCCATAACTTTATTTTGTGTAAACCATGAAATAATATTTAGCTAAATTTGTTCCAAAAAAACTTCCTGTTAAGACATTCGAAATAAGACAAATTTCCTAATTTCTTGCTGATAATTAGATATTCAAATATTAAATAACAATAATAGCTAGTTGAGTTTGCATTAAAAAAAAAAAAATTTAGGAATTCTTCAACTGCCCAACAAAATTCTATATCAAAGCCAGACTTGAGCCCTAAGTCATGGATTTGACAGGATAATGTATTAACTCTACTTTATAAATCTTGTTTAATTAAGTCACTATTAAAAATCATAATGCACCATTATATATTACTTTTAACAATTCATCTAATACAATGATACAAAAGCCTATTTTATAATTGATTTATTATGAAACCTATTTTAAATAATGTAATTGGAATAAAGATTCCAAAAACTCACTATAATGCATTTTTATTAATCAATCACATTTTATATTTTTAGTATGTCCAATCACTAATGGTATGCTGAGTTTATCTTTAAAGCTAATAAATTTGCTTTAACTCATTCATTTTTTTACCACATAAAATATTTTAAAATCAACCCTCAATTATACAGGTTTAATTTAGTTGAAAATATAGAACATATGTGAACTTCATGTAAAAAATTTATTAAGCAATTCATTGATATCTGTTAATCCAATGTATAAAGAGAAAATAAAAATTTCAAGTTTCTTGAATATTAATATCACTTGGTATATTAATTTTCAACATAGTAACTGAAGATCAAATAATTACAAATTATGATTCTTTATAATATCAACACTCAATTTGTAGACCTTTTTTTAAATAATGAAATAGTTTATAGAAGACAAAGAAATTTTCTGGATATATCAAAAAATGACTGGGTTCCTTCTAAAAGTTATTTTTCAATTAGATTTATCAAACCTATTTTGATTTTGAAGTTTTGTAATCTATGCAAATCCATTACAAGCATTTCAATATAAATAACATTTGATATATTCATTTTTAAAGCAGACAAAAGTTCTGGAGACGAAAGTTTTCGAATAAAGAATTGACAATGTGGAAATCAAGATAATTCTCTACAAATAAAAAATATGAGAAAAATTAAATTACAAAATTCTTCATCTAAAAATATAATTAGGAAATAATTAATTTTACATGACAATGATTACATATTTATTGCATTTAGAAAATTAAGGTACTACCAATTAATTTTGTTATTATAAAATGTTTCAAAATTATTTAGTATAAAGAATCATAAAATTTTTAAATTGCTTATTGTAATCTTCTATTAGCAAATAATGGCGGCTTTTCTGGAAATGGAAATCAAAAAAATAGTTAAACTATTAAGACTTGATCAAAGTTTGATGCTCAGATAATTTAAGTGTTAATGTCTATCCCTCCTCTACTATCCTCATAAATTAAATTTGACAAAAGGTTTTTAAAACCTTGCAAATTTTATTCTAGATGAGCTTTTAGCTGATTTTACACACTTTGGAATATGTTTTTAATTGCTAGCTAAAAAAACAAAACCAAAACAAACATGAGTTATCAAATTTTAAAAACCATACAAATGTTTTGTTTTGTTTGATTATAAAAAATTTTTCATTTTAGTATTAAATTTTAGTTTTATCAATAAATTTAGGTGTTCATTCCACATTTTAAATTATAGATTATTTGAATTCAAATAAATCTTAGAATAGATGATCTATTTAAATTAATTTATAAATTCAAGGATTTACGGTTATGAATTTCATACATACATTCTGCAAATATTAAATTCTTTTCTTTGTGTATTTGGCAGAGAAAGAAAGTAGCAATTTTACGCAACAAATATTAATGCAAAAGATTTAAATAAAATGTCATTTGGATTTAAGCTTATGTAAATTTCTAAAAGAAAGTCAAAACCTAATATCCAATTTAGATGAAAATTGATTAAAGTTTCAAGATAAATTCAATAGGTAGTAATCAGTGAAGTGGCAAAATGAATTTCTAATATTTTCCTCTTTTAATAAAATCATGAGAGCATACGTAAAATTTATAAAGAACATGTACTGAATTTCAAAAATATGTAAAGATTTGGTAGAAATATAGCATGTGTAGATTCAGTATTGTTTTTGTTAGGCATTTGTTAAACTTCTCTGGCAGCTAAATTATTGAAATCGTTTCAAATTAATATTAATCTGACTTTCTAAACAACGCTGAAGATAAAAATTCTAAAAAACAGTAGTTATCTTTATTGTATAGCAAAAAAAAAAAAATCTAGAATAAGTTTAGATAAAAAACACAAACATGGCAGAGTGCAATACATCAAAGGAAATATTATTATTATTATACACCTGGGTCTCTTTTTACGCAGACTTATTTAACACGATTTTGAAGTTACGCGATTCGTCTTTCACCGGAAGTCGCAGTCCGATAATGCGCTATTACTTAAAATAATAAATTTTGCGCACTTACGTTATATTGAAAGTAATAGCACATTATTGGAATTCGACTTTCATCTTAGTAATTTCAATATTTTCAGTGCTTTATAATAGTAAGATTTTATGCAATAATGAAATTAAAATCATGATTTCCACATTTTATGTATACACACATTAAATTTTACAAAATTATAATGTAAATTTGTTCAAACATTGTGCGTGTTAATTTTGCATTTTAAATCACATTCTGTTTTTGCTTTTTAAAAAAGAACGTAATCAATTATTAATCATTTAGTGTCCACAAGTTTATTTTTAAAAGGTCAGTAATAGCAGTGGGCACAATTAAAATCTGATTTTTAATTGTAATTAACAATTTAAAAATTACTTACGGGCGACTTGAAATTAATATGATGTAAAACGAAATTTGATTTTTAAACGGAATTGAAAATTAAAGACAAAAATAAGAATTTAATTTTTAGTTGTTAGTTTTAATTAAATTTTTCCCAGCAGTGGTGAATAAATGTCTTTTTATTATCATAAGTCTAAGTTCATAAACAATTAATAAAATCATCGTCGTCGTCAACAGAAAACCATTAACACAACATGAGAGTGAAATTGGCGCTAGTTGTATTTCCTCTTGTGAGAATAATTGCTGAGATATTCTTGACTTCGTTTAAGAAGAAGCCAAATACATCACATCACATGAGAATCTGATTTTTTACTAGTTTGCAAACGAACGTCTTTTTGGGCAAATAGCGATAATAATTAAAACGTGTATAAAAAAATTTTAATTACTGTACTGTAAATTATGCATAAAAATATATTATTTTGAATAAAACTAAATATTATAGTTAAAAAAAGTTTGTCTTGTATCATTTTTTTTCAAATTTGAAATTTTTTATTAGTCATATTTTATTTTCTTATTTTTTTTTTGCGTGAATTTTAAAGTAATTTTACGTTGGTGCTTTGCTTTTACGCGAATTTTGAAAAATCACAGACAGCATCCCCCCTTTTTCAATGTAAGTTACGTCTATTTTTGTGCGATTTCGTTTGCGAGTGTTTTCTGAGGAACCTATCTATCGCATAAAACGAGACCCAGGTGTACTGATGTCTGAAGACAAAAATACTAAGCTAATATGATTCCATCTTATTTTCTTCACAATTAAGTCTTCTTAATAACATTATTTCTCTTGATAAAAATATGACAAAAATTATTAATATCGAAACTTAATTTGACAACTTGGACAATTCAGAGCTAATAATACAGCTAAATGATTTCAGAAAAATGAAGTTCTTCCCACTTAAAAAGTATATATTAATGATAGGCAAATTGTGATTCCCAACAGAATATTGATTTTCACTGTCATTTTTCCTCAACTTTTATATTAATAATCTATAATCGTATAGTGCTGTCCAATAGTAGAATATTTTTATTTTTTAAATACTTTAAAGATAAGTAAAAAAAAAAACAAATATTTTGATACATTAAATTTTTTGATATTAAATAATATCAATCAAGAATTGTTAATTTGGAGTTTATTATCACATTTGGTTGATAAAAAATATTGTGTAGGATTACTATGTAATTTTAATTATTTATAAAATAATATTTTCTGTGAGTCTGAATATTCAAAAATATATGAAAAGTATTATACAAAACTTATATAAGTGAAGAAATTGCCGACTTGTTATATACATTAACTTATGCCAATATAATCCCTGCAAGCCAGGTATTATAGCATTGTCAATCTATAGCAATTGTTAATCTATT